>OX392424.1:10000-1234062 GCA_947623395.1 Synanthedon tipuliformis | reverse complement strand
CTTTTGTCTGTTTCTCAGCTAACTTCTTCTAAAACACTTCACGAATTTTTAAAGACCGATGAACAAGAAGTATTTGTGCATACAAATTTCAGACAAAATTGTATCCAGACCATTGTATTTGCATTACAAATAGAATATAAAAAGGAATACCACTCACTGAATGAATGGCTAAATAATTTATTAAGAAATTTGAAAATTTACGAAATTGTAATTGAAATACTATATAAATAAAAATAAATAGCTAAATGCGTTACTAAGCGGAAAATTCGAGAAAGGCTGGACCAATTCGGCTAATTTTTTTTCTTCAAATATGCTAAAAGGTCTAATGAAGAGAAAAATAACAAAAAATACCGAGAAATTTGAGAAGCTGAGGACGGATCGTTGAGGTAGCGGAGTTTGCTTGGCAATATATTTATTGCCAAGCAAAACTCCGCTTTGTTAAATAAGTCGCTATTAAAATTACAAGTATATATAGTATTTTTTTACTACTATTACACAAACTCTATCCACCATATTGAGGGTAATGAAAAATAAATAACTATTTCATGTTTAAAAGTTTTTTAGTCCACTCAATGTGGCTGTTAATGGCCGCGACACAGTATTTTAACTGCTGTTATTATGGGTAGGTACATTTTTTTTACCTTTGGGTAGTTTAGAAAAAGTTAGGAGAAGATCAGACAGAGGCGGATGGCGACATTATGTTATAATATGGATATAGATTATTATATAGTATAAAGGTGGGTCAATCTGGATGGAATTTATGGAAATCTGTCGGTTTTCTTTCAAATTAAAATGTCATAAATTTAACTAGCTCTTACACGGTATAACACGCACAATACACAAGGGAAAACACGCAATTACAACGTATGTAACAGCATCGAAAACTATTTAAGCTGAGCACGTATCACCCAGCGAAATTAATTCCGTCTTGTAACTCTTACCGTGACAAAGAAGCCCCACAACATATTGCAAAACAGTGTGGAATCTCCCATTCAAAAGTGTTATTTTCAATTCCAGTAGTTATACATTTCTAAAGTAGGTGTTCAAAAATGAAGTGTACAAATATGGTAAGAAAGCCTTTAAACATTTTAAGGTTCGATAACGTGATACGAATGATTTCAGGATTTATAATAATTAATACAAATATGTGTAATTAATACTAAGAAACCATAACTTAATGACAAATAATGTTTTATTATATTTTATTATCATATAAACATAGCATAAATGTGAGTTGAACTAATTCCGATGAAAAGTTGTTTTCGAACTTTTCTTCTTATTATATGCCACTTCTTTACGAATGTTGACGACCATCATAGCTATGGTAACTTTGGAAGCTCTTGTATGAAAGAGAAAGCGAGTACTCATACTAAACCATGTTTAGTTATCCGTAAACGCACTTTTATGCAGTTCTAAACAACTACATTCTTCTACATATTATAACTATATTTTCTTTATTAACATACATATAATTATGGAATTATTCATATTGAAGGATATGTTGGTAATAGAATCTGCTTGTGTAATCCAATTATACTAGATAAGTACTTATGGTAGGTAAGAGTGGATCCTTTTGAACATTTATTTTCTAATTTTAATTACGTTGTAAAACAAGTATAGCTACTGTGTTCAGTATACTGTTGCATTAATGCTCACCTGTCTAATTTGTAAGCGTGTGGCGTGAGGACGCGCGATGGCGGCTCGCGACGCGCGTCTGCACATCTTGTTTATTACTTCTGTTTCTCTGTATTTTACTTCTGTTTCGCTGAGGGTGTCGCGTTACATGTGCGTGTCGTATGGTACAAGTGAAGAACGATTATATGAAAAAAACTACTTTTTTGAAGGTGGGAAATATGTTTTTATTGTTTAGATTTTGGCATTACATATTTTATAGTATATTGTGTTTGAAATATGTACATATCGCTTACATTCGGCTTGGTCAACTGTGTAATTGTTTACGGAATTGACTGAAAAAATCGGAGTGCAGTTAAGATCTGTTTGTTTATAAACTTTAATTCTCTCATTCCTAGTAATAGGAAATGTAAAAAATTAAGTATTGTTTTTTAATGTGATTGTAAAATAAGTAATGCTATTAGGTTTGCTAATAAATAAAATATGTGTAATGCCTCTTCACTTTCTTTGTAAAATGTACTTAATAAAAATCATTTGGTATTATCGTCAAAATAAATGTGGTTAACAATTAACATAGTTTTTACTTTATGCTAACTATTGGTCTAAAAAATTATCTACATACAAAAACAAACTTAGATATAGATATATAACCATACTATCTGGCGCCCGCGACTTCGTCCGCGTGAAAAAAGTAGTCTATCTTGTGTCCCGTGCGTATAAATGTTTATCTACCAAGCTTCATGAAAATCAGTTAATTCGTTTAAGAGTTATGGAGGAACATACATTACATACAATACCTACACTTACAGATTTAATATTACTTAGTATTGATTTTGATCTTTTTAAACTCTTAAATATTGTTTTATAAACTCTTGTTTTATAATAACCCTATGAAAAGAAATGTCTGCAAAATTCAAAAATATCAAATCTACTCGTGTAGAGTTAAAAAAATTAACGTTTCAGTCTCAACGAAGTAGTACATCTCTGAGGTCTCTGACATACATGAGCAGGGAAATTTTCTCTCACATTTCACACTAGCATTTTTAAAATGCGTCCAACAATTATCGCATTTGAATTCAAACGAAATTAACTCTAAAATCAACGACCAAAAGGTTTACTTTAAAAAAACCCATCCTCTTAACTCTCTTCACTTCCACCTGATATTAAGCCTCGTTCCATCCTGTTTCCGTGACAAGTTGTCAGTCAGGTTATGTCGCGCGCGTCGGGACAGATTCAGGAGATATGACTATTATTTCGTTAAGGACTTGCGTAATGTAGTTTTGTGTATGTCACTTGAAGTGCCTTAAATACTGAAGATGCTGAAGAGAAAATTTTAATGTTATGAAAAAAAATTTTCTAAAGCACCAGTTATTTATAATAAGATCCCGAACAATATTAAGCAGCTCAATATCAATATATTTAAGAAGAAAATTAAACAAATACTGGTGGATAAATGTATCTGACTATATATCTGATAATAACTTAGTGGTTGGAGGTGATTAAATTCTTATATTGTTATGTAGTGTTCTCAAAATATTTGCACACCCCAAAGGGTAGAATGTAGCGAGCCTTATTTATTATAAAACCATTGTAATAACCTATGTTCAGCAAATAAATTATTATTATTATTATTATTATTAAATATACCGGAATATTTTCAAATACCGGAATATTTTTCAAAAGAAACTACATGATTAAAAATGTTAATAAACTTAATAAAAAAAAGCTATCGTGGTCACCGCCGTGTGTTTTACGACTGCACTTTACGGGTAATATTTTCTTTGAGCGTATTACTTATATATGTATATATCCAACTTAAATTAAAAATATATACTTAATAATAAAAATATATAAGAACATAACTTAAAAAGATACAACTACATACTCACATAAACTATACACATACACATTCACCAGGCCCGGATCTAGGGGGGAGCAAGCCGGGGCCTATGCCCCGGGCGGCAAGTCCAGAGGGCGGCATGCACACTTTACAAATAGTACGAAATCCGGCCGCAAGAATGCGTACCTATCGCGTAACTTTATAATTATAATAGGGGCAATATGTTTTGGGCGAGGGCGGCATTTTTCAGTTTTTGCCCCGCCTAAAAAAAATTGAAGATCCGGGGCTGACATTCACACACACACACATACACATTTTTCTTCTACAGATGTTGTTAATGTTACAGAAGTGTGTTAAACCACGCAAATTTATATGGAGAACATTTCTCCATAGTTAATTAATAGTTAACTTAAATAATTAATTAATTACATGAATGTAGTTCGCTAAATACATTGATTTCTAAAAAGAACGTCTAGACTTTAAACAATTCGAATTATAAACGAGCCAATCTAGGATAATTATTAATTTCAGTAGTCGGTAGGATATTAATAAAATTAATTAATATCACTTAATACTATTGTGGTTCATACCTATGTAGAGATTAATCAGTAACTTCATAATACAATATTAAATTTAGACTAATGGAAACTATACATGATATTACTAATTGGTTTATTAACCATACTAGCTATTGCACCCGACTTCATCCGCGTAACTTTATATAATATAGCCTATATGTTACTCGCTGATAATATATAGCTTTCTATAGGTGAAAGAATTTTAAAAATCGGTTCACTAGTTTTTGAGTTTATTCATTACAAACATACAAAACATCTCTCTTTATATTATAAGTATAGATTGTAAATTAAAAATTACTAACTATAATTTATATTTTTGCTAAGTATAAGCACTATATTTTTGCTTTCTAAAATGTAATAACAATCTATATAGATCTATATAGGTAGCTATGTCAAAATTAATATTTCTCTGTGCGTGGTCTATAATTATGAAAGAGAAGCCAAAGTACTTTGTTCCTGTATATGAAAAATTGAATTCACAAAGTCATACGAAGCTGAATGCCGCTCGCTAGTTAAAAAATTTTCTATTTTAGATATATTTTTATAAAGGCACGTGATGATTGCATCTATTCGACGGTGGAAGGCAATTATTTTGGAAGCCATTCGAGTTCGAATTTCATAATCGCTAGTTAATTATTAGCTAGCCAACCGGGACGTGCGCCGTGATTCGTGTTGATTGATCAATCAATCTCACATTACGTAATGGGATTTGGTGGGTAATCAGTTTGCGGATTGATTGGGAAAAATAAATTTGCACATCAATGCTTGCTGATTGGTTTCGCCTCTTGTCCCATGGCGCGAGAGTTTGGCCGGCGCAATCGAATCATTGCCAATAACTTGCTGCAACATGATCCCTTCATATTTGTTTGAAAATATACAGGAGAAAATACTAGATATTATTTGGAACAACCTAGCTAAGGTTTGCTAAGTTTACATTCTTAAATATGTCTTAAGTAACTAATAAAAAATAATAATAAAAGCAATGACAACATAAATACGAGTACGTTTAACGTTGTACGTTTAACTCCAGATACGTATAAGCCAATCCACATTAATGGTCTAGTGGCTAATAACCCTAGCTGTTAAACAAACGGTCGCGGGTTCAAATCCTGCTAGGGGCAAATGTTTATATGTTAAATTTTACCTTTGTACCTGAGTCATGGATGTTTTGTATTTATAATATGTATGCATTTACACGAAAGAAGTAATGTATGTAGTATATCAACTGTCTGGTATCCATAATACAAGCATTAGTTGCTTAGTGTCGAACTAGATGGTGCTGTGTAGAATGTGTGAAGAGATTTATTTATTAGTGTCGTCAAACTTGCGGCACCTATGTTGTTATCGGCAAGATTAGCCACATACCATCAATAGGATCGTCAGCCTGTCTGATGACCTTAAAATAAAAAAATAAAAATAAAATAAAAAAAGAATTTGGGATCACCGTGTATGTCAGTTTTATGAGTGCCACTATAAATATGCAAAAGTGCCAACCAAATCCTATTACTTATAGGATTCTAAGTCGATTTACTTAGACGAGTTCTTTAATTATAAGCTCTATATTGTTCTTGCTATGCTATTATACCTACTTACTATAAAAAAGCCAAAAATTAATATAGCTTATTATCACATTCCCAAAATCCGTGTTCTGAAAACACTTTCCTAGCAATCATACCGCTTTCATAATACTTTCATAGCAATAATTATAGTAATATAATTAGAAGAACCGCTTGACCCTGGCAAATTTTTATGCAATTAAATTTTCAAGCACTAAAAACTATGCCCAACTAATTACCAAAATGGACACTAACAAATTCAAAACGTATTAAACGTCATCGCACGCTCATTAAAGTATTAATACACACGGCACTGTTGGCGCAAACTTTTCCCGTCTATTCCCACGCGTCCCGTTCCGACCTGAAAAACTAGTGTCTGAAATTTTGGTTTGCATAGCAACAAAAAATATGCTGAACTCTCTGATTTATACTTTATCCAACCGCACAGTGAGTAAAATATGGACGAAATATTACAAAACTTTTATTTAGGTTCATAAGTCAACATATATGTAGATTGTAGGTATTACTAGAATATTATTATTAATAATAATAAAAATAAATTTTTATTTCGGATTACACAGATCCATATTGGTTAGTAAGAATTAACTTAAAAATTATTATTAAATAAAAAAAAATATTATTATTTAAAAATTAAAAAAAAAACTAAAATGTAACACATTCCTAAAATCCTATATCTGACAATGTATAACTCGCAGGAATTTAGACTTTTTAAAATATTACGTGTTTTTTTTTACTTTGACTTTACATTCAAAAAAAGTTCTTTTTTAACTTTTTCTTTAAAAATAGAATAAAATATACTAATGTTACCAAATGTTGTCCTAACTTTAATGATTTTTTTTTTCATGATTAATTTTTTATTTGATCAAGCTATAAACGAGAAGCTTAAGAAAGTACCCATTTGACAGTATTAAGCGCCTTAAAATGGACCTTCAGCGTATCTGAAGCTACATAATTATTTGTTACTTTTTCAATTTTGCATTGAGATATTAAAACAGACCTCTTGATTTGATTAAAATGCCAAAGACATATTGGTACACTACTAAAATTGTATCATTTTAGTAGTGTACCAATTTACTAACTCAAACAATAGCTACTGTTTACGTTTATATGTTAGTATTAATATCATTTTCCTTGTATTTACAATAAACAAGCCTCCTTTCTCCTCCAGATAATATTATTATTTTCATTTCTCCACCGATGATTGCCGTTTCTATCGTAATGAAATTTCTAAGGCGTATTAGGTACGTACAGTCAAGGGCAATAATATCTGTACGTTTCCAAAGCGGCAAAAATATCTGTACAGTTGAGAGGCCAGAAATATCTGTTCGATAATTCGGTCAGAAATATGTGAGCATTTAAAGGGTCAAAAAGATCTAGACGTTCACGTGGCCATAAATATATGTACAATGTCAATCAAATATGTGTAGGCTGTAGGCAAATAGAAGGGCATAGATATCCATACATGAAACTATCAAAGAGCGTGTCAAGACTGTCAAGTCTAGTTGTCAAATATTTTGATGTTTTGCATATTCTCTACTTTTTTTAAGTATTTTATGTGTAGTTTATGTATTTTTTATGAACAGAGCCAATAAATGCGCCTGTGTACTACCATAAAATTTACTTTCGGCACTTTCCTTCTTTCTCTTACAACTCGCTAAAACCTATTTTGTATGTATACTATACTGTTTATGATGTTGACGCACAAAACTAATTTAAAAAACCTAAATTGATATTTAATAAAAATTCATATCGATAAATCTAGACGTGATAGAAAAAATCGGCCAACGGGAATAGATTCAAAGCATTAAAATCTTCATATTTTTGACATATTTTTTGAAGGAGGATTTCGTTGCAGACCAGTGATTAATTATTAAATGCTCTAAGTTAGTAAAAACCTAAGTGTTCTTTTTAACGGCAAAGAGACATTTATACATACACTAGCTGTGCTCGCGACTTCGTCCGCGTGGAATAGTTATTTTGGGAATCATTTGGGTATCTCGAACGGTTTTCGCAGCGCACGCAATGGAAGCCCTCAAAGATGAATAATTTTCCCCGTTTTTTCGACTGTTTCTTCACTCCTATTAGTCGCAACGTGATGTTATATAGCCTAAAGCCTTCCACGATAAATGATCTATCCGACACAAAAAGAATTTTTCAATTCGAACCAGTAGTTCCTGAGATTAGTGCGTTTAAACAAACAAACAAACAAACTCTTCAGCTTTATAATATTAGTATAGATTAGCGTAATCGAAAGATTTTTGTACTAATATTGTATAATTACTTAAATTGCGAATAAATATCTTCCGTTTCATCGCTACGTCTAGTATAAATATGTTACTGACATAAATTTAGCATTGAAAAAACGCTAATATAATATTCACAAGAAAAGCCATGTGAAAATCGTATATGATAGTTGTGAACGCTGTGAAGCAGAATCTAAAATAATAGAATGAAAGGTGAAAGAAATATTACGTTAATGACGCCACAATCAAAATGAAAGGGACAAACAGATCATATGACAGAATGGTACTCTTTTCGATGATTGTCATCATTCAAAATACGAAAACTTGTTTGTTTGTACAGATATTTATGCACTCCTATTTGCCTAGATATATTTGACTGACATTGTACATATATTTATGGCCACGTGAACGTCTAGATCTTTTTGACCCTTTAAATGCTCACATATTTCTGACCGAATTATCGAACAGATATTTCTGGCCTCTCAATTGTACAGATATGTTTGCCGCTTGGAAACGTACATATATTTTTGCCCTTGACTGTACTTGTGAACTTTCACATTACCTAAAAGACGCAAAATGATATCGTTTATATATTTTCGTTTCGTCTTATCATAATATCTCTAATTTAATCCAATAAACTAGACAATCACAAATAAAAAAGAGTAGAATAATTTTGTATTTTTAATGAGCTTATCTCTTATCTGGAACTGGGCATGCAAAAAAATATTTTTGCAATTGATAGGCAAATTAACATCAATCCTTTAGGAACCTTTAGAAGCCCAGCAAAAAAAAGGAAAAAAGCACGGGTGTATGTTGTATGTATGTATGTATGTATGCTGTGTTTGTATGTACCCTTAATACATACAAACAAACATAAGTACAAACTTTCCCTTTTATAATATTATTATTAGTGTAGATATCTACGTATACTTAAGTAAAGAATAAATCGCCAAGAGGCACCACTAGGTACGACTGGAAAAAGTGTAAAAATCATCGGAATTGAATATTTTTCAACTCCACTGGAAAATAGTAGACAAATGGTTTACAATGAACTTTTTTTTAATCGAAGTGTGTCAGTATTTTACAATACTTTCAATCAGTCGACAGTGTTGACAATCCTATGCAAAATGCCTCGCTCCTTTTGTGCACTCCCTTTGAATAGCACCTCGTAGCGGGAGCATTGCAACTTCTATAAAGCATCGAGTGTCGAGAGGGAAGCGTATGTGAGTCTAGTGTAGGTAATATTTTATCATTTTCTTTAGTATCTAGTGGCTGACCACACATTGCATGTTGGAAAAGCTGCATGGAGTGGAGAGGATGGAAATATGGATTTTTTAACAATATAAGCAGAATATATTTTAAAAATCTAACGTTGAAGTAAACGAAGCATTGAAAAAAAAATATAAATAATTTCTTATTTTTTAATATTAGAACAAAAATTTATTTTTCTAAAAATAATCAATTAATACAGTATATACCTACCTAAAAATTCAGAGATAATATCATAGGGCACTAATTACTATGAGAACAGATAGTTCTTAAGTTTTCCAGATCATCAATATATTATATGTCCGTATTAATAAAATAAAATAACTATATGCAACTCAAAAGGAGATAATATAGTATCAAACTCAATTTATTTCAATTTTGTTTAAATCTCCAAAATATTTATTATTACAATGAATAAATAACATTGTTCAACTAATATGTTGAAAGCGGCTAGCGTCACAGTTTTGAAATAATTAAAAAATAAATCAGAGTGATATTTATAAAAATAATAATCGTTATAATTAACTAAGGACGCGTGCCTGGCTTTGCACGGATGTATTTTTTCAACTCCTAGTAACACTTGCTTTCGTTTGCTACAATTTTAAATACAAGGTCAGCAATAACGTCAGTATTTAAACAAGAAAACAATTCTTAAAAAATGTTCACAAGAAATTTAAAAAAACACCTAGAACTCTAGTAATATCACCGTACTTTGCGACGCTGACGCTCGCACCTTACTTCGGGATTGAAAAAAAAAACAGGACATCCATTAACAAATTGCTCCAGTCACAGTTCGCAATCATTGCAAGCCTTTTACAATTCCTTGTCCCAACACAGGAATATTTCAACGAAAATTTTGGTACCTTGGCGACATCAAAGCAACCAAACAAACCCACGACTTGGTACTCACTTCATTTTCGTTTAAATAATAAATTTCCGGAACGCGAAATACACCGTATAAGTAAGAAGCGGTGTGGTAACAAATATTTTATGGATACGCCGAACTTATGGGGAATCGATTTGCCCATAAGTTCGGCCCATAAGTGAGTATAATTATATAAACCCGTGGTATGAAAATGGGGAAATCAAATTATGGGAATAAAATCAAAATTGTCACACGAATGCGAGCACGAATGCGTTATAGTTAGGTTATATTTAGGTATATATACGTCCTATTTTTTTAATATTTTAGAATATCTAAAGTTTCATAGATATTGCGCCATCTACACCGTTCAGTTTGTCTATTTAAACTTGTAATAATACCTGTAAGTTTCCCTAAAATAAAATAAATAAATAAATATTATTTAAAAAAAGAACAATCAGTTGTAATTTCGGCGTGTTCGAATTGTGAAAATTCAAATTTTATAATCGTTGTTCGTAAGGAGTAAACTCCAGTCGTGTGTGTCGGACTCGGAGTTGACACACACACATTTAATGTTAAGGGGAGCAGACAGGCCACTCGATGGTAGGTGGCTACCATCGCTTCGCCTATAAAAATAAAATGTCAACTATTTAACGAAAAACCTCCAAATTTATAATCTTCACCCGAAACGGCCCATTAAAGGATTTAATCAAGTCGACTTTATTTAAAGAAAATAATTGAAAACTCAACAAACTTAATGTAGTCATTTTCTTTTAAAAACTTTTTTAATTTAGTAGCTAGAAAGTACAAATTAATTCAAATAGCTGATGGGAGTTTGATCCTTAATGACGATTATTTAGAAGACATTTTAAATTAATTTCCGAAGTACTCTAAACAGTTTTAATGAGTAAAAGTGACACAATTAAGTTTAAATCGTTCTAAAGATGCTTCGTTTTAAAATTAAGATTTGTTTTAAAAATAGTTCGCGAAGGCTATAACCTTCACACCGTCACTGTCACTGTGGTATGATGGTCAGTAAATTTTTTTACTAACTTTCACACTATTCTAATGAAAGTGTGAAAGTAAGGAAACTGATTTTCTAACGTTCACGCCAGTAATATATTTTCTTGACTTTAACACCGTTAGGTTTACTAGATCCTACTCCTACCTCATACGTATATAAAAAATTCCCCTAAGGCACTCGTATTTTGATTTGTTAGTAAATTTTTATTGGACCAATAAAAGAAAACCGATTTAAAATAAATTAAGCGGTTTTAGAGTCCATACTTACATTGATTTTTATTCATATATATAGGTACTTATCAAAGATTACAGTTATCAAGATACCACCTGTTATCAAAGAGTTTTCAATAACTTTGGGCACATAGCCCGCAGAGAACCAGAAAACTTGGAGAAGCTGATGGTGGTTGGAAAGGTGGATGGCAAAAGGTCTCGAGGTCGATCTCCTAGCCGATGGACAGACCAAGTTGTGCAACTCAAAGGTCTTACAGTCGCGAAGGCTCTGCGAAAGGCTGAGGACAGGGTGGAGTGGAAGCAGCTGGTGGTCGATGCCACAAAGGCAATTCAGAGCGGGCACGAGCTTCAGCAATGAAGAATCCGACTCTTAATTGATTTTCCTTTGTGAGAAAAAGTATATATAAAATTATTCCTCTGTTTAAATTTTTAATTGAATTTGTCGGCTAGTTGTCGAATTTTTGAAGCATACACAAACCAACATAACATTTTTATATGTATATAGAAGTAAGATTTCGTGCTTTCATATAAATATGGAACTACGTTGGAAAAATGGTAAATCTTGTTATTATTTCTTGATACACTGATATTTCGGGTATTGTGTCAAAAGCTTTCTTCTCGTGAAATTCGCTCCAATTTAGATAATATAACGCGCCAAGATGAATAAGTGCTAATATTGTGGTTTCCCATACAACTGTTTCATATTACGGTTTGCGGATCTTTATCGCTTAAAAATTAACGAAGTACCTACTTATTTTACTCAAGCTTGCAGATCACACGTGGTCTGTAAAAATTATCTAATTTTTTTTTATAATTATACATACATTGTTAAGCAAAAATTTTACTTAATCTTCAACAGCGACCAAGTTATTAAAAAAATAATTATTTTTAATGTCAAAAAATAATTAACTTTAGTAAAATAAAATACATATATAAATTATGTAGAAAAATCCTATTAATATTATAAATGCGAAAGTTTGTTTGGATGTATAGATGTTTATAACTCTTTCACGCAAAAACTACTGAACCGATCAGTATGAAATTTTGCATACACGTTGTCTGGGACACCAGAAAGGACATAGGGTACCTTTCATCCAGAACGCAGACGAAGTCGCGAGCACCAGCTAGTTATACAATAATATTATAAATTTTGTTTTGATTATTTTGTAATCAAAAACGAAGAATATCTTAAAAACTGTACCCCTTTAAGTATATAATTCGACACTCTGAATTGGTATGTTTTTGGTTTTCTGTCTATTAAAGATAATGGGATACCATATTAGAAAGTTGTCGCACATGTTGGGGGGATAGAAACGGAAGAACGTGGGCGGCGGGAAATCTTTGATACCATCGAAATATATCTCTGATTCAACTTCGCTGTTTGATACTATATATAAAAAGATAAAGGTATAAAGATTTTGATATAAAGATGTTAAAATATTAACTGTATATAAATTTTGAAGTACTTTTTTCACATTTTTGCTTTCGAAATTTTTTTATAGTGTGAATGGCTACCACAAATAACGTTTATATTCTATGATATATTTTAGGGTTTTTCTTAATATTATCATTAATTGACTATAAATTATTATTATCATGATTGACTTACATAATTTTTTTACTCGTATTAAAATTTGCATACCAAATTTTGTAAGATTATGTTATGATGTATTCCACAGGTCCCACATCCAAATGCAGGCAAATAAATGGTTTGTATTTACACGGGAGTAGTAAATCGCTGTAACTATTTAAATCATTTCACTTTTAAAAGCGATGTAGACCAACATTTCAAACTTTTCTCAGTTTATAGGATTTTTTAAGAAATATACGAATTTTAACTGCAAAAACTGCGTTTCAGGAAACCGACAGCCGGTCCAGCAGTCGAGTAACGTGCGCAGACTTGGTTTGGTACGCATTAGTATTCCAAGCCTTACTCCTTTATTGCATTATATTGCAACGCCAAAATAACTTACACCATAATAATTTTCATTTATATTTTGCACTTACATGCCGTCTACAATTTTAGAAAGTTTCCTAAGAAATACCTATTTATATTTTTTGATATTTTTTGGTATTTTATTTTTATTTTATTTATATTTGGGAAACATACTATATCTCGATAGACATTACACATTATATGTATTATATATAAGAAAAACATAAATCAGCAAAGTTTCCACTAAATTAAATAGAGTAATTAAACATATAGAAATTATGTTAGTAACTACATATTACGACATTCGGAAAAGAACTGTTAGCGTCTGCTAATTATGTCGACTAAAGTTGATTGAGAAGTGCTTTGTGACTTTTCCAAAAGACGTGCTCATTTGTGCAGATTCATTCGGTGGCATGATATTGAAAGAGCATCAGACAGTTGAACGCACGCGTTCGTCGTCGTATGTCAGCACATTCTTACAGTTGGAATTGTAGTTCTAACTGACCGGGGTTCTCGGCCACGGGTGCGTCGACCACTGGGGGCGTAAGCCACGGACCTTATGATATATCGGTCGGACGATAAAAGTATTTGGACTAAACATAAAATGGTTTAATTAATGTACCCAAAATAAAGGGTGCTAACAGAACTAATCAATTAATGAGGAATTTATTAGGATTTTTTTTAAATTCATCTATTTATTTTATTTTATTTTTTTATTTTCTGCATTATAGTTATTATTATTTTAATTTGTCCAAGACAACCTCATGTTAACCTCATGTTTTCGTAGATATGCCTCAAAGTCTACCGAAAGGGTTGCCAGCGGAATAGGGGGAGGTTTTAGTCCGTAGGTCACTGGACAGACACTTTTTCCAGTGGAGTCGGGCATACTGATGCAACACTCAGGGCATCAGTATCTATGAAAAAAAACCTCATGTTAAAAATTGATCTCATTTATTGAACATGCACTCGTGGAAGCAGTTTCTCGTGAACGATTATGGTAAAATACAAGACATATTTATTTTCTAGACAAATATTTAAGTAGAAATACGTGTGGCAAACAGGAAGTGACTTCCCTTTCGCTGACTGGTTTCACGCCTCTGTACCGAGAGCCTGCATCAAAGGAGATTTCAAAGGAAGCCTCCGCCTTTGACATTTTCATGACATTTTCAGTCGCTTGAATAACGAAAACTAATGAAATACACACGATTTGTTTAATATATTTCTTGTATATTATACGTGGTGTTATATTTATCAGCAAAGCCATAGAAATAGGAAAAGATCCATCTCCATTAATAGAAATTGAGTTCTCTGAAGTCAAGCCTTAGTAAGACGAATGGTTGGCTCGCGACAGATGTTGTCTTTTTTATTTCAAATCTAAAATTATTAATTTTCTCTAATATAGAATGAAAGAAGAAAGTAGAGTAGATTTCTATGAATATTCATATGGTTGGCTTATATGAAACATCTAAAGGACATATTTACAAACCCCATTTTTTTACACATAGGAGTTTGGCAATAAAAGTATTTCTCAATTTCGGTAATTTCCTGTAAATATTTTAGATTTTGTATATGGGGATAACAATTGAAAATTAAAAAACTTTTTTAATACTTTTTAACTTTTTAACACTGAAACTTAAATATTTATATGAAACTCCATTACCAAACTATACGATATTATCTCGGTGAAATCTTTGATTTTTTCTCACAAAACTTTGTCGTTTATCGCACTTTCCGTTAGGGAAAATTGCATCAAAAACCGTTGAGTTGGTTTGAATTAGTTAGCGAAAAAATAGACAGATGTAAACAGCGACTTTAAGTATAGATAATAGATATATATATATATATATATATATAAAAGGTATAGAAGGAAAATACAATGAATCATTCAGGAAGTTTCTACAAAACTCAAGAAAAATAACGAAAAAAAGTGGCGTGTTTATTGTCGTTACCAATCTTTTAAAGCTTAAGGCGTCTGTCTATCGGTGCAAAACTACGAATCAGAGTCGAAAAAAACCGTGCGCGTGGGGAGCACCTCCGCTGACATCCTGCGTTATAATACTCGTAATTTATCAATAGAATCTTGCTCTACTTATTGCTTTTAATATTTTACTAGAATTTTTTAATTTTATGTTATTGAAAATACCCAATTTTCAACATTTCTAAATATATTATACATGCATTGTTATGCTATAATAGTTAATTTAATAAATAGATACAGTCGGCGCGCTAGCTCCAAGAAATTTTAGAAATGTTAGAAATTTTAGAATGTTAGAAATTTTAGAAATTTTAGAAGTTTTAGAAATTTTAGAAATTTTAGAAAGAGACTTAGAAAGAGAAATTTTTTAATTTCATGTTATTGAAAATACCCAATTTTCAACATCTCTAAATATATTATACATGCATTGTTATGCTATAATAGTTAATCCAATAAATAGATACAGTCGGCGCGCTAGCTCCAAGAAATTTTAGAAATGTTAGAAATTTTAGAATGTTAGAAATTTTAGAAGTTTTAGAAATTTTAGAAAGAGACTTAGAAAGAGAAATTTTTTAATTTCATGTTATTGAAAATACCCAATTTTCAACATCTCTAAATATATTGTTATGCTATAATATGTAGTTAATCCAATAAATAGATACAGTCGGCGCGCTAGCTCCAAGAAATTTTAGAAATGTTAGAAATTTTAGAATGTTAGAAATGTAGAAATTTTAGAAGTTTTAGAAATTTTAGATATTTTAGAAATATTAGAAACAGACTTGTTTTTTAGAATTAGTTTTAGTTAATTTAGAATATAGAAAAGTTGCTAGCAGATTATCGATATTATTATTGTGAATAAGGTTGTGTTCATTTCATTATTAGAAATTGAGATGATATTACATGATTGAAGACTTTTTTTGAGCCTGTGCCAGGAGCCTTCACTCTTCCATAAAAGCTAGTAATAATATATATACTAATTTTTTTTATAATTATTATAACATATAATATAATATAATATAATATAATATAATATAATATAATATAATATAATATAATATAATATAATATAATATAATATAATATAATATAATATAATATAATATAATATAATATAATATAATATAATATAATATAATATAATATAATATAATATAATATAATATAATATAATATAATATAATATAATATAATATAATATAATATAATATAACATATACGAATATAATATATAATGCTTATGATATTTGACTTGCATTTCCTTTTTTTAGACAAGCATATCTTTTTCCATTATGACCCAATAATAATATATATAACAAAAACAAAAACTAACTAACTACCAAAAAGTTCGAAAATAATGTTGAAAATAAATAAAGTAAAGCAACTTTCGATATGCTAACAGAAGCGCAAAATCTCTGAGAGTGAGCGAGACAAAGATATTTGTTCGATCGCAAAAAACATGTAAAAATTTAACACGGAGCACACGTCTGAACGCAACGACCGCTCACCGGTCACTGAGGAGTTTGATTGCCGATATTTTCTTATCAATAAAATAATTACTTTTCTTAATTTTTATACAGAAACCATAGCTTTTTATTGTACCTAAACACTTGTCCTTTATGATAATAAATGTTAATTTCTAATTGTTGTTACGTAACTATGTTAAAAATGAAAAAAAAAATTAGTGAAAAATTTGATAAAAGACAATATTTAACGTTCTTACTTAAGAACATGAATTAGTTTTGCAAAAAAATAATCAGATCAATTTAAGGACGACTACATAAGAAAACTTCACAACTGAATAGATTTTCTAATTTATCATTAGTTGTTATGTCATTGGTCCGTGAACATAGCTCAACATACTGTAGGGCTTGGCAGAGCTGTGTTTAACTCCATTTTTACCTAATATATACCCTATAAACAAACGCTTAAAAAATACTTAACTATTAACCATATTATAAATTTTTCTTGGTTATAAAAATATTTCTAAGTTTTTTCCTAAATCAGTTTGAAAACAATGTTATAAGCAGCGCCAAAAATTCGATGAGAGTCAATTTTTAACGGTCCGCAGCCTTAAATAAATGCATTAAGTTTAATCTGGCGTAGGGTAATGAAATGAAAAATGGACGCATGTTAATTATATAAAGATAATCGTTATCTTGGTCCAACAAAAGTCGTTAGTACAAAAACCGACCACCGCCACAACGTCTATAAAATAAATAGACAAAATCCTTTTCGTGGACACAAAATGCCGAGTTCGTTAGCCACGAATTTGTACGCATTAAATTTATAGATGTGTCATTTTAAATACTTTCTGAGAATATAATATATCTAAACCAACAAATTTATGTAATAAATTATATCAAAAGAAATTACATGAAAATCTTTTGATATAAACTCACAATAAATTACAACAAGTTTTAAATGAAATTTGATTATTTTTCATTTCATTACCATTTTGTTTTCGGACATTAATGTTCCTAAGATAAAACTATAAACTTTGTGAAAATGCTAAATAATTATTATTGGTATTTTTTTTTTAATTTTAAAATCAATTTTAAAATATTTTCACAACAATACATGTTATATTATGGTGACTTTCTCTAACCCATAAACAATATCTCAATTCTTTAACTCTAGAAACCACACAATGTCTAGAAGCGAAATATAATACTGGGAGTTAACTTTGAAAGATGCGTTTTTGAACTTAAGACCTTTGGAACAGGGATGACCTTTAAATTAGTTTAACCACTAGACTATTGGCCTAGCAAAGACTTTCTTTATGCTTTTAAGAAATGGGAGTAAATCATTAAAAACCAGGCCATTTTTAACTTACATTTTGGAGAATATCGTTACAAAAGTCTTTCTTTATTTCAGCAATTTCCTGTAAATATTTCAGATTTAGCAAATGGGGATAAAATTCAAAAATTGTTCAACAATGACGTGCAATTCAATAGAATTTTTAATACTTTTAAACTTTATAACTATGAAATCCCATTACCAAATAGTCACTTGACGACGTGACGCTTTACGACCAAATTAAACAATATTTCCCTGTAAAATCTATAATTTCTTCTTACCTAATGGGTATAAGTTTG
Organism: Synanthedon tipuliformis; assembly: GCA_947623395.1. Taxonomy (NCBI): domain Eukaryota; kingdom Metazoa; phylum Arthropoda; class Insecta; order Lepidoptera; family Sesiidae; genus Synanthedon; species Synanthedon tipuliformis. The sequence goes on along the minus strand of OX392424.1, from coordinate 1,215,801 downwards.
AACCGTTAAAACGAAAATAGAAAATATGGTCTGATCTCCATACAAAACTGATTTATCTCCTTTAACTCTCATATAAATGGAAATTGACATCAGACCCGTCCATTAATTTAATATTGACGGAGATAAACAATTTATTGTCAGTAGGCTTTGGACAAATTGTTCTAAGGGTGGACATCTCGCAACCCGGTCACGATTCTTTGAATTGCCCTTTCTATACAACGTGTGCTATATACTTGCATGGACACGTTCGAGCAAGTAACAATCAGGTTCGGGACATTACATTGCTGCTGCCCACTTATTAGCTTCCTATAACCTTTTTTTAAGCGGTCATCAATCGTATTCGACTTTTAAAAAAGGATTTGAAAACCTAGTTTCTCATCAGACAAACTTAAACTCTAAGGACTTTTTCTTTCAATTTTTAACTTTAATTAAGTTAGATAATAAATAGAACGTAACGAAAATAAAATTAATGTTGATCTATTTAAATGTAGGAACGCATTATTTCAAGCTCCTATATATATAGGACTAATATATATATATTAGTAATATAGTGTCAAGATTATAATTCGATATAACTTTGAACGTTTCTAAGTTCTATTCATAGATAAATTAGATGTCTAACTTTAATTTAACTTAACATTTAAGACGTCCAAAATAAGCCATTATTAAACGTTGCTTAAGATAAATATAAAATTAAATATAGCCGACAAAGCGTATTTCCTCGACTGTGATCTCTCAAATCCCGAAAGGAAAGTTCGTGATGTTATGAATAATGTGAAGTTAATTTATAAAACTCTAAGTTCGCGGGATCCAAGCGCAAAACAAAGATTTTTTCCTTTTATTTATGTTAGAAGTTTGATTAAGTTAAATGTAGGTACGTCTTGTTTATTTGCTATTTGCCAAACCTAAGTACCCATATATAAAATACACTTCATATTTTGATTATAAAGTACCTATAAATAGTACATATACATATATAAATTATACATACATATACATATATCAATTACATATATAAACTTATATAAAATTATAAAAAAACAACTTAATATAATTTAAATTAAATTATCTAAACTAAACTAATTCAATGTGTGTTTTGCTCTCTAACTTCTTTTAAACGAATTCAACTGATACCTAATAATTTTTTTTTTTATTGAAATTTAAATAAAAACTCCCAAAAAGTCTTGGACGTATAATAATATTTTTGGACCTCTGCGTTTCGTAGTATTAATCCGACAGCCGGTCTGGTGACAGTAATCACCAGCTTACACAAGTGCACTTGTGCTGCTAGTGTCACTAATGCTACGCTATAAATAGATGTAATCCTCTTATTAAGCGGGGCGTTAGTATATGTGCAACATTTTAACATAAAAAAACTAGTACACACAAAACAATGTCAACCAAGAAAGGTCCATTTTCATGGTTGATCTTCGCAGGAATAAACCCGCTGCCCATAAATTAGAAGCCTAACAATTTAATTATTTGATCTTAATCACTTTCGAAGACATACATATATAATATGTTTATTATGTGTGTATAATAGTATGTACCTATAAATATATAAGAAATATGTATAAGTACATGTAAAAATAGTTGTGCAGTAGAATTTCAGTTTTATAAATTCCATATATAAATATGTAATAAAAATATATAGTAATATGTAATATAATATGCATATATAATATAAGAATAAACATAATAGTATGAGAGCTACCATCGTGCTTGTAGTTTCCAAAACCTGACATGAATTTAACGTTATACTCCTTAATCAAATATTATATTATATTCCCTAAACAATAAAGCCAAACAATTCCCTGTGTAGACATAATTCAATTAATCCTTATCCTTGATAAATGAGAAAGGAAAAAATATCTCCTTTCTCTAAGCAAATAACTTTTATTTACCTTTTCCAAGTTTTATCCACAGTACACTACACTGTTCACACACACACTCAAGTGAGACACTATTTACACACAAAAGTGTTAATGTGTGTTAACACTCAACGCGAATTTGTAAGAAGCGTTATGAATTATTATGGAATCCGTGGGTACAGTGCGTCTACGGCGTAGCGGCCGCTACGATCCGCGCGCGGTATACGACTGCCGTAGACCTCGCCCCGCGCCTCTCTCTCTCTACGCGCAATAACGCCCGCGCTTTTTTACAATAAATCTTTGAGCTTTTGCAATAAATTGTTAAAAATTGCTAAGATTTCACAACAGAAACCGTTTCCAGTTGTGTAATGGATTTTTTTAGTATTAAGTATAAATAATAGCAGACAGGCTGACAGTTCACTTGATGGTAAGTGGTTCTTCGCGTAAGAATTTTGCAATAAATTGTTAAATTTATTATTAATTAAGATTTCAAGGCAGAAACATTTCGAATCAGAACGCACTCCAGTGATCCGTACCTAGGTTATGCGACTTTACTTGCTCCGATTTTACAATTTCAAAGCCTGGCAGTGCTAATTCATGTAGGTACTGATTTTCTCAGAAAAATATATACTATGGAAGCTATATGTTTATAACTTGAAAATCAGTGCAAGCATAAGATGTGCAATAGAATAGCCTTAATCATTCTGTGCAGTGTAAAAGAGAAGAACGCAGCATAACAGCTAAATATATTTTTTGTTTTAATTAGGGATATCCCTAATAAAAAAAAAATCCTTTTTTTATAGAAAATTCCCCTGCAACTGGTTGCGAAACATGTTTGCGATGACGGCCCAAACGGTAATTTAATAGTCAACATATGTAATCGTAATTTATTTTTTCTCATAGATAACAATTGAAAAAATATACTTTGTATTTGGTAAACCGATCTTTGAAGGACGACCTCTGTTCGGATCCTGTAATAAGCGTAGTTAGCGGCAATTTAGTTGTTTTTGTCCATTTAGCGTGTCTAACTTTACTAATTTAAAAATAATATATAGATATTAGATAGTATGTTAATTTGTGTGAAAACGACAGATGGCGACATGAAATTATCCGACGTCTAAAATTCAATTTTACTAGTAAAATTGTTTCTACAAACAATTACTAAAAAGAACAGTAAAATCTACAAGCGTTTTTTTTTTTTTTTTTTTTTTTTTTTTCAATTTGGTCATACGAAATCATTTCACATGAGCAAAAACAGTTGATAGAAAAAAGTCTAAAATCGAGAGATAACGGTCCACTTGATTGTATAACTGATGAGCCCGTTGGATGAGTGGTAAAGGTGCTTGCCCTCTGTCTCAAACGCTGTATCAGCGGTCCTGAGTTCAATTCCCGGCTGGGTTAACTTTGGAAACAAAATTCGGCAATTTTTTTTTTCAATATTCGTTGAAATCAAAGAAATTCGAAAATGAATGTAAACATTGCCTGGAAAATAGCATCCGTGCGAATTCGAGAACGGCCAAATAATTATGACGGAGCATCAATTGACAGTGGAATTATTGATTTTGCTGTTTTTTTTTAGTTTTTTTTATTTATTTTATTTACCTACACAAAAAAAAATTGTGGTAACTACACAGTTTAGATGCAACATAAACTTATTCAAGTTTTTATCGTACACCTGAGTCGTCGAAACATAATAAAAATATATTTAAAATTAATAAATTTACTTTTAAACAAACAAAAAGTTGTATTCATAGTCAGTCAGGACGAGGTTTGTAGAAATTTATTTTTTCTGAAAATCCACATAAAAAGTCGCTGATCTGGGTTTCAGCTGACCCGGCAAACATTGTTTTGCCAAAAAAAATGGGATGGCCCAACCTTATCACTTAGGGGTATAAAAAATAGTTTACGACCTATTCTTAGACCTACCGAATATACACAAAATATTTCATAAAAATCGGTCAAGCCGTTTCGGAGGAGTTTGGTTACAAATACTGTGACATGAGAACTTTATATAATACTAGCTGATGCCCACGACTTCGTCCGCGTTCTGGATGAAAGATACCCTATGTCCTTTCTGGTGTCTCAAACAACGTGTATGCAAAATTTCATGGTGATCGATTCAGTAGTTTTGCGTGAAAGAGTTACAAACATCCATACATACATCCATACATCCATACATCCATACAAACTTTCGCATTTATAATATTAAAATAAGATAAGATAGAAGATGGACAAGGCAACGACTGTCGGGTCAGCTAGTAAAAAAATATAAATTAGTATAGGAGTTGTACACATTTGCATGCCATTTCGATAGTCGCATCTATGTCTGCTTCGGTTTATTCACCTTAAAATGAAATGTCACACAGCGTGCTCTTCGAGATTAAAAGGGAAACAAGACAGTGAGGTGAAAGCTCGGCGGAACCGACTTGCATAATTATAAAAGTGCAACGTCTGAAAGTTTCATGCCCCTAGCGGCTTGCCCGCAGCTTCACTCGCCAAAGCTCTTTCCTCTGCTCTCTGTAACTTTGTTTTTTGTTCTATCTTTATTCTATGCGGTGCTCGTAGGTTACAAGAAAAAGGATTTGTTTTTAAGAAACTGAACCGATGCGATGGGATAAAATAATAAAACAGGATTCGATTCTTATGTTGACCTAACCACTTTATGGTCAACTGAGCCCACAGCCCGTTTAGCCCGCGGACTCAGTTGACCACTTTCGGTTTTTTTTTTTTTTGGGTGACAGCCCACTAACCGGTCAACTCAGCCCGCGGGCTCAGTTAACCACTTGCTACGGCTGAGGGTCTACTCAGCCCACGGGTTCAGTCGACTACTTTCTACGCTTTTCGTAGTCAACACCAATTCTATTCTTTACGAATATATATATTATAAATATTAACCCTCCTACGTTAAAATAACCAAACAGCCTAAAGCGAAGATAACTCAATTAAAAACTGTATAATAATTCAAGCGCCCGAACAAACTTCAATGTAACGTTAGTTCGAGTTTCAATAAAATCATTAGTGTAAACACGACCTTAGTCAATTAACGGCGCTATTATTTTTGGAAGTAGAACACCGTGAAATATATTTGTCTCGCTCAGGAGCGCTGTTCTCACGGTTCAACTACCCTTTTCTTGTGGTGCAAGTAACAAGATCTTTATCTACATTTCAAGGTTAATTTAAGACAGTTAATTAGTTTCAAATATGAATTTATTTTTCTGTGGAGGAATTAAGTTAATATGTTTGTTACTGTGTCAACAGTATAACAATTTTTTTAATAAATTTACAATAAAACAATAATCAAACAAACAACATCAATTGTATAAAATTTCCTATAACATATACACTTTTAATATTATTCATGTAATACTTTAGTTCTCATGATATGAGAACCGCTACCAGAAACTACTGCAGTATATTTTTATCAAAATAATCCAAACTAAAACCAAAAGTTTAAGTTTACTGAAAAAATAGTTTAATGCAAAAACATGATATGGATATTAACTGTAATATTTTAAATGCGAAAGGGAGTTTGTTTGTTGTTGTTGATAATCATCCAATTTCGCATACTTCAACGCCAGACGAAAACATAATATGCAATAAAGATTGAATATTCGTTTTAACATACAAGAAAAAGGAACGCGGACGAAGTCTCGAGAAAAATAAAGAGATATTCTAAAACAAATTGAAAAAGAAAAATAACTCGATTGCAATATTCTGTGGTAAATAATGTAATATATGAATAAAAATATGGATTAAACTTAACAAACTTCTCTCAGGGTTTATTCGTCCTAAAACCTTCCTTTTCTTATCGCTTGGACCACACCGCCAGAGGCCTTACCACGCATGCGCGCAGTGCTCGTCCCGGGAAGCAAAAACCCCTGACTTGCGTATTACCAACTTTTTTGGCCCAGTTAATTATGCCTAACCAAAGTTCCGACTTTATTTCCAATAATAACAAGTGTTTGTTTGTTTCTCACTTAGTTTTAGAGGTTATTTATTTCATTTTTGTTTTGTTTTAAACTGTTTTTAATTAGTGATACTAAGTAGACCAATCTAATTAGATCTAGTTAGCCTACGATTGAATACAGTTAGATCATGCATAGATAATATATCACTGACAAATTTTGGTAGTAGCAGGAGATTGCTTTTTGTAGGCATAAACTTGGCAGCTGGACAAACATAACCATAAGAGGCAAAATAAAAATGCATTAGCTGTTGTGAATGCACATAATATTCTTATTTCAGCTGTTAGCTGTTAGCGTCCGTAAAGCCAACAGTGAGGTCCCCAGAGAAAGTTAAGCGCTGTGTATGGCTTGTAACACACACATAGCACATGCTGAGTTGGGTTTGGATCGAGGCACTGGTGCATGTACTGGCAAGTATTGGCAAGTAACTACTTGCCAGTGCATGCATGAATACGATGTTAAGATTGTTCTCATTAGACTAGTAAGTATTGTACATATTCATCATCATCTCAGCAGCAGAACGTCCTCTGCTGGACATAGGCCTCCCCCGTAATTTACCAATAGGACCGGTCAGAAGTAGCCTGGACCCTAAGTGCATATTAGGGTTTCGATATCAATAAAATTAATTTTCTTTCTTTCTTTCTGTATGAGTCGCTGTGTGAAAAAAGATACCAAAATCGATTCTCCTATCGGATCCTATTAGAATCTACAACGCACTTGGATCACCGTACGTTTATGTTTCATTCACATACCGTACATACACAAGTAGTACACAAGTACACAAGTAAGTCCGTACACACAAGTACATATTACATAATTTAAAAGGGTATAATATTTTCTAGATTTAAAATTATTCCGTTTGTTAATTATATTAATTAATTGTTAATTAGTTAAGATGAATTTTAATGTTCTTAACTTTGTGGTATTACATCAATAGATGATAATTAGATAGTATTCATTCTAACTAACGCTACTCGATTCTAAATAATTATAGTTAATGCTTCGATGATCATAAATGTTTCACTAAATTAGGTGAATTCTACTTTAGTCTTACGTGTTGTGACGTTTTGGTATTTATTAGCGTTTGGAAATTTACTAAACCGTTTCTACTTCAGCAACTGAATGCATACGCTATATTGGTTAATTGATAGGACAAATTTTGACCCAACAGAGCATCCTATGTTTACTTTACAAACAAGGCTTTTAAAGAGCGCAGTCATTTCGCTACAAAATTGTTTTTTAAAGTGTCTCCTACCCTTATCTAATAAAGTGAGTCGGGCCAGGGGTGTCCAAATTTGAGACTGACACAGCGTTTATTCTTTACCGTTGTGTAATAAGAGAGACGACTCATTAACATGAGCGGAGCGATTTCTTAATTATAATAATCTAACTAGCGACCCCCACCCGGCTTCGTACGAGTTCAATGTTTCTGCAAATCATTTATAAAAACTTTTATGACGCTCTTTCCATTAGTGAAAACAGCATGAAAATCCGTTAAGTATTTTTTGAGATATTTGGGAATATATACACAGACAGACGCAGCGGATGACTTTGTTTTATAATAAGGATATCTTTTACCGGCAGCTTCGCATGGTGTGAATAAAAACTAGCTTGATCTTTCTCAGGGTTTAATTTAGTTTATTGTTGTTGGTTTTTATAGATGACAATTGGTTGAGTGGTTACCTTTGCTTGCATTAGCGCTCTGACTCAGAGGTCCTAGGTTTGATTCCCGACAGGGCAGTCATAAATCGCTGTCATGAATTAGTGAAAAACTGTATCAAAATCCATTGAGTGGTTTAAAAGTTAGCGGAGAAATGGACATGTCAGCGACAGCAACTTTTCTTTATAATATGTATACTATGTATGTATAGATAAAAAAATTACCTGATATATTTAGAATTTATATTTAGAAAAATATAAAAATAGCTTTATGTCGTTACAGCCTACTGCATCGTGGCCTTAATGAGCTCTTTACAAAAATATATTTAAGAGTGCTGACACGCTTTCATTTAATACTAAAACGCAGACAACAATTTATTATTATATGTGTATACTATACACTTTTCTCGTGTACTTTGCTTGTCAGCAGTGACAGTAATATCTTTTAACCGATCTGTATGTACATCTCTAGCTTATTTTTAAATTCACAAAATATTGTAAATTCTATTCTACATCAAATAACAAACAGAACTAAAACCGACATCAATATCTATGTACAAATTCAAAGGTACAATTCTGACGAGCTTTATATAAACATCTATGTATATACGTGTAATCTTAATTAGGTATGAGGTATAGTACAAGCGATAATAATATAGTAAGCAAGCGATACTATATGAAGACGTGATTTTGAACTATTGCAATATAATTTACAGAAAAATGGTTAAAATAGTATAATCCTAACATTGACAGGTATAGTATGTATATTGATGTATATTCAGTCAATAACATAGTAGCCCGCTTAAGAAATTACTTCGTTGAAGAAAAACTAGTCAAATGACAAATAACTGACCGTTATGTTTGGCTGCAGCATATAGTTGCTTTATTTATGTGACGGTAGCCATCTATACTATCAATTGAACCGATTCCTGTTACCTTGACAACCAAAAATGTTGGCAGTTTGCTAATGAGCCCTTTAAGGTTTAGCAGTATCAGTGCTGGACCTGTATATCGACACTACTCATATTATCTGTATCAGCAGACATATATGAACTACAATATATGTATTATAAATGTATATTTTCTCCAATATTTCTCTTGCAAGACAATTTCCTCAATGTGACGAGGTATGTCATATTAACAGCACTAAACATGTCCTTGATGATTATAGACTTTTACGATTTGTAAAAATCCTGACGAAGAGTAACCAGCCTGACTAGGACCTGCGCCAAAATGAAATCTAATGAAATAAAAATCAAATATAGAACCGTATATGTGTATCATAGCTTTCTGTGTACCAAAATATTTCGTTGGTTGAATTTTTAACGAACTCTCCCCCGAACAAATTGAAAAAGTCACCGCGTGACTAAATTCACAACCCAGTGTGCGGCGAGATTTTCTCTATCAACTGTTCCCCTCCTAAGAAACGAAAGTTTGTTACCAGTTTTCGTGCGATTGTTTAAGAAATTTTATAAACTGAAAAAAACTCTTGTGGCAAGACGAGAGAGTCTATGAAGGGAGTTATGAAAAGCCTTAAATTGAGTTTTTTACATATATTTTTAAGTATATCTTTCTCTCAATGATCAGCGCTGTATGTGACTCGTTGCACAGTGCACACACAGCATATGCTGAGTTGGGTGCCTATTTGGGTCGAGAACTGGTGTGTGCACTGGCAAGTATGGCAGTATGGCAAGTATTGCAAGTATTGCAAATACGATTAAGATTGTTCTCATTGCTCTTGTTCTTGTTCTTATATTGCATGTGCTAGTATCAGCACCTTGCAGTATCAGCGCCCGAATCAGGTCATTGGCTGCGAGCACTCCCGTCGAGGCAGTTGGGCACGGTTTTGGACCCGGGTAGCTTGAGGATAGCAATATGTTTAAGGCTCGGGTCCAAAATGTGTGTCCCTCACGCATGTGTCTGCGGTAAAAACGTAGACCAGTTCGGACGACATGGCCTTTCTTGTGCGAGGAGCGCTGGCCGCTTGTATCGACACAATACTATTAATGATTTGGTCCGTCGCTCGCTTGCCACCGTCTCTGTGCCTGCGATCCTTGAACCCGTGGGAATGGCGAGGGACGATGGCAAACGTCCCGACGGAGCCACATTAGTGCCATGGAATCTAGGAAAAGCTCTGGTGTGGGACGCAACATGCGTAGACACCTTCGCACAGTCCCACATCAAAGCGACCTGCACACAGGCCGGCGCTGCTGCTGATCAGGCCCAAATTCTCAAGCTCCGCAAATACTCATCCTTACTCAAGGACTACGAGTTTGCGGCGCTCGCAATAGAGACACTGGGCCCCTGGTCAGCAGATATGAAAAAATTTGTAAGGGCACTGTCGTCACGACTGGTCGAGTCTACTGGGGATCCCAGGGCTGGCACGTATTTCTGTCAGCGTATCGCTCTGGCAGTACAGAGGGGTAACGTCGCCAGCATAATGGGGTCCATGCCGCAGGAGGACCTGTTAGACGGGGTATTCTTTTTATAAATTGTTTGATATTTTAGGTTTAATGTTAAGTTTGTTTTTAATGTTTTATTTGTATATAGATGTGCTAGTTGTATTGACTCAATAAAATTTCTATTCTTTCTTTCTTTTTTCTTTCTTTCAATGAATTCTTTCTCTTTCTTTCAAGGTTTGCCGTCAACTCCCTGAACCTGTCTCTGCTAAGAATTAACTCTGTTCTCTGTTGATTGGTTAATTGTTTGATTTTTAAGAAATAATGATTTATTTAAATTATTTACAGAACAAAAGTTTAAATTTAATATAAATACGTCTATTATATATAACTAATATTATATAAGCTCTTTATTTGGATTTTATAAAATTACACCCATAGTTATATCGTGTGTAATAGCAATTTATTAATCTACATTTTCTGAGTGGACATATTCGTGTATTATGTAGGACAAAATACGCTTAGCATACCTGGCCATATTAGATTTATATTGAATGTAAATTGTGATAACATATCGTGACAATCCTCAATGCTAGCCATAACATAATAAGGTAAGGAAGCTTCCTTTATAACTCTCTATCAACAATGATATAATCGCTAGACAGGCACTTTAATGGTAGGTATAGCTTCAAGTCTAACACAATGGAAGGTAGTAAACCTTATTTATGTATTATTGCGCCTACTTACTTGATGTATTTAGTTTAGATAAATATAATATTATGTCGTTATATATGTCAAATATATATGTTTTAACCATTTTGGAGGTACTTATATGTTTTTTTTTTATTTAATTCGTTCAACTTCATTAATTTCTATGCATAGAGGTGAAGGATGGATGAAGGCTCGACCAAGATTTGTACCTCTGCATCTTTTGATCACCAAACAGTGACTTACTATTCCAGCACAGTACAATGTTGGTGTGCCTTGAAATATTCATAGTTTTCCACGTTGAACATTTTAAACTTCAACTAGAAAATATAATATATATAAAATCGGTAACATCTAAAGTGCAGTGTAAAAGCTACAAAACCAGTTCGATCCGGTCCAATCCAGGGGCTGCTTGTTTTGACAGCGCTGATCCGCCTCAGTCCGCTTCCAATACACAATATAAAAACGTAACAGTAGAAAGACTTTTGATCACAAATACAATAGCCAATACTCAATGTGATGTTTTCTGATTTATTTGCATGATCTCAAATCCTGCGCGTAACTAACAGTCCATAGATGAATGATTGGTGTCGCTGCGCTCGACTAGATACCGCCGTCGTACTAGTAAAATGCGGCATAAAATAGTACGCCGAATTCGGCGTACCCAAGCCAGTTGTGATGTACACTGCATACTGTTTGTGATGTGTACGTGCCGAATGTTTTATTAAATTTTAGGCATATTAAAATACCAGTTTGCGTAGTAAAACTGTGTAAAAATATAATATAACTGGGTAAAAAGTGATAAAAAGTGACGATGTTTTACACACACTACAATAAAAAGTTGCCACATTTTCGGAGCTATTGCTTTTGTATAGCGCTCTATCTAGTCGAGCGCAGTGAGACCAGTCAATTATCTTTGTAACCGTCGTTCTCTTTCACAACTGTTTCAAATTATTATAAAAAAAAAATCATTTTTTATTTCACCACAATAATACTCTTACTAAAGAACTCTGTTTATGTAAGTAAAACTCTAGTGTATTGTTGTGTTAAAAACACTACATGTTTCTTAATTGTTATTGTATAATAGGGGAAAAGATTTCCTTTATCATATCAACAAGGACGAAGTCGCAGACACCAGTTAGTATTTATTTAATAATGTATAGTTGTATTAGGGCCTCTTTCACCAACTACAAGTAAAGTGTTGATTAGTTACTTTTAGAAATAATTTTATGTTTTATTTTTTTTATTATTTTTTATTATTTTCCTTTTAATGTTTGGGACTTTTACCGTACAAACAAAAGTATATCAGCTAAATTATTCCCGGTGACAGTTGACTTTAAATTACGGTTAGCTTACTTGACAGATGGTGAAAGACGCCCTTTTTAAAGCATTTAACCCCTATTTATTTCAATTGCTTTGTCTAGCGTTCAGAAACGCCTAGATATCCAGTTTCACTACTGAATTATGTGTTAGTATTGTGAAATAGCAGTATCGGGTAGTATCCGCTCGTATCCAGTGATCGGTCAGCTAACGGTGACGTTCATCCATCACGATTAGTTCGATTGGCAGTTCGAACGACTTTTAACAATTTTGATGGACCCGTCCACAGTTTTTATCACAAAACGAAAGGTTTAAAATTATTTAAGTAATAAAATAAATTCACAATTAAAAACATTTATTTTACGAAATATATAAATATATTTTTATATTTACACATTCCACACAGCACCATCTGGTTCCACACTAAGCAACTCAATGCTTGTATTATGGATACCAGACAGTTGATATACTACATATAATACATTTTTTTTGTAAATACATACATATTATAAATACAAAACATCCATGATTCAGGTACAAAGGTATACATTTGTCCCTAGCGGGATTCGAACCCGCGACCAAACGTGTCGTCAAATATATACCATTTTTGATGGCAAGCGGTGTGCAAATTAAAAACAATAATAATCAAATATATTTGCCACTGTACAGACAATGAGAATTTATAACTGTTTTTGTATGATTGATTAACAAACTTTAGCATTTTTAATATTAATAAGATGATGGCTTATATAGTTGTTATTGCAATTGTTTTGAATGGTAAATTATAGTTATGTGATGTATAAAAGTCAATTGAAACCAGTTATTTGGGGGCTCGCAGGGGATCAACGTGGCGAGATCTTCTATCCTTAACCCGGGAATCATTAATAGATCTGAAGATAGACAGCGGACTCAGGGGAGGCAATCAATTTCGCTAAGTGGAAAGATGCCTTAACGTACTTATACATTACGCTATGCCAACCTTGCTCTTAATTGAAAGGTAAATATGGCATCGTTAGATACCATTAAAGAAGTAACGAAAAGATAACAACTTGAAAATTAAGTACTGTCGAGTGGATCAATATTTTATTTTATTTTATAACTAATTGAAACTGGCCACGCTTCGCTGCAGTGTGAGTGGACTACTAGACACTACTTACATATAACATGTAGCTTATACAGATAATGTAGCTTTCTAAAGGTGAAAGAATTTTTAAAATCTGTCCAGTAGTTTCTGAGTTTGTTCATTACAAACAAAAATACAAATCTTAATTCTATTTATAATATTATTAGTATAGATTTTTTTACTTTAAAAATTAAAGTAATTTAAGTTAATTCTGTTTAGTCTTATCTGCTAGCTGCTAGTGAAAATCTCGTCAAAATCGGTCCAGCCGTTACGGATATTCCGAACAGAATCTCCTATTTTAATTTGCTCATCTTCCTCTAAACGAAACGGGTATGCTCTCAATATTAAATCGAAATAGTTCAAAAGTTATGAAATTATTATTGGACCCAAAATTATATTGGGTTATTTCCTATTCTATCAGTTTTTTAATATTCAAAGAGTTCGTTATTTTGTGATTGGCAAGTTCCTTTGGAATTTAGAACAACATCCAATACATAGAACGGCAGGTGTCACGATATGAATTATGCAGATCTCCGTTCGAACAAGGACTGTTTCTTTTTTTTTCGTAACATTGATATAAAATTTCACGAGTACTAAAAGTGGTAACGATCCATATCCTTGCCACTTTTAGTTCAAAAGAAAGTTTTTTAGAAATGGACACAGCACTCTTTGGAACTCTTCATGACACTTAGATAGATCTGTAACTAACTCGTAACAGATAACTTTGAGATTACGACAATCATGCTGTTATACTTTTTTTAATTTACAATTATTCATACTTAGGGTCAGTTCACACTGAAACGCGACGAGACGAAGTTTGAAGAGGTAAAGTTGTCTGTACATCGCGACGCTCCTTGTGAAGCCATGAGTACGTAAAGAAATAAACCGCGAAACGTAGTGTGAAGCCACCGACATGACTTTTGCGTACTCACTGAACTATGTTACTCACCCTTATTTACTCACCCTTTTGTGTAGTGAATAATATGTTCTATTATTTTATCTTTTATTAAATTGCTAGTTTAAACTGTACGCACTTATTCATTCATTCATTTTTCAAATTATTATTTATTCATTGAAAATTATTATTCATTCATCCATAAATTATTTCATTCATTCAAAAACAGATGTCTCTAGAATTTCCTTTTAGGATTACGATTGTGCAATGCAGTGTGCCCTGCTATTGCTAAAAGTTAACAATCCTATTAATATTATAAATGCGAAAGTTTGTTTGGATGTATGGATGTATGTATGGATGTTTGTAACTCTTTCACGCAAAAACTACTGAACCGATCAGCATGAAATTTTGCATACACGTTGTCTGGGACACCAGAAACGACATAGGGTACCTTTCATCTAGAACGCGGACGAAGTCGCGAGCACCAGCTAGTATATAATAAGTGAATATTTCGATGTTTATTTCCAGTATTCGTACAGTCTATAGAATCTACGTTTGACAGCTCATTTGTAATTCCAAAGATTCGAGAACATAAGAATTCATGTCGTAATGCTATCCATCTTTAATCAAGGCGCCTTTGATTTTGAATTCACTTATTTTGCGTAATAAATTTATGATTAATTTCTGTAAGTAGGTTTCCTTTATTCATGTTAATGTAATTGTTTTAATCATCTTATTTACAAAGGCTGACCTTTAATAATTTTCCTGTAACCTTGAGTTGCAGGTACGGTTTTAAGTTCTATATTTTCTGGGACTGTCAATTTATACGTTGTTAACTTAAACTAAAGAAATCAAAGGACTTGCTCCAAAAAAATTTAACTTTGCGCAATGAAGAAGAAAATCGTTGATAAAAACTCAATGAAGTGAAAATACTAAGTACAAGTAACATACTCCCGATATTTGTATTAGGTTATCACATTAAAATGTTTGCAGTATATACGATGAAAAGTTTAACCTTGGATAGGTCACAGGACCTGTCTGGATTGGAGACGGTCTTCTTTATTCTTGGTGTAAAGAGATTTACTTTTTAAATTGGCATCCTTAGAATCGTCTCTTTCACGAGTAGACTCGCGTGTAATGAATAAATTCCTAAGTTTTAGAACGTTTTCATGCGTGTCAACACACCATTTAAGCATATGTATGCTTAGATAGGTTACAAAATATTTAGTCCGGTCAAAATAAACAATTAATATAACAATAATTATTGTTATTTGATCACTTATTTGACTAATTGTAATTGTAATTGTCAATAATTTATACTTACACTAGCTGGTGCCCGCGACTTCGTCCGCGTTGAAAAAGCAATGTATCGCCTGACATCGTTATTGCTATTACACTTAGCCAGGAGTTAGTTCCCTTAATTTTAGATGCTCCCTCATGAGCAGTACTTTTTTCTGGATGAAAGGTATTATGTCCCTATTATGTCCTTTCTGGTGTCCCTGAAAATGTGTATGCAAAGTTTAATGGTGATCGGTTCAGTAGTTTTTGCGTGAAAGAGTTACAAACATCCATCCATCCATCCATACAAACTTTCGCATTTATAATATTAGTACGGATATTGATTATAATAAAGAGAGAAAGTTTAATTAAAATAAATACCAAAAGTACTTATCAAGTTAGATATTATAATTATCAAGTTTATGCTATATTTTTGCTATTTTCTTTGTAATACCATATCCTGGTAATTCGTGAAAAATTGGTAAACAGATCCTTGAGTTCTGAGTTACATTTGATTTGTCCAGATGTCCGGGTGGTACGTTTGCCATTAACCATCGATAATAACTTTCTATGATCATCAAATTATATAAATTATGTAATCCATAATTAATAATGTATTTATTTATTATTGTATTAATTTATCTGTATTTCCGAGCACATATAACCCTAATCTTTTCAAAGTTCGAGTGAATAGGCATCTTCTGGGTGAGCTCGCTCCATCTTAGGCCTCATCCTTGCCACGTGGCTGGTTGTTGGCCAAGAGCAAACCCATCTCTTATAAAAAAAAATAAAAATAATAATAAGGTATTTCCATGAGTATCCTACTATCCATGGAATACTTAACTCTTCAAACAACTTATAGCAAATATGGTTTTTTCGGGCCTAATATAAATTGGGGGGCTAGTTTATAATTTTTAATCATAGCTTGTAAAAAGATCTGATAAAACAAAATTTTACAGGTTTTTTTTTCTCTTTTGATAATTCTCTTACACATAAAATGTATTGACGTCATCGCAAGCTACATTCATCTTATGATAAACACATTTCCTGGCGAGGAAATTGCATTTGAAAGTATTTATAATTTGATCGCTTATTGGTGACTCGCACAACGGATGGTCGATTTTTTCATAACAGAGCTAAGCATTGTTAAGACACAAATCTGATTTTATTCAGTTTTTACGACTGATGTCTTTAAACTGATTTATAAATGTGAAATAGGATTGTTTTTATATGTTCGTTACTTTTTCACGCAAAAACCAGTGAACAGATTTCAATTAAACTTTCAATTTTAATTAAAATTGAAAAATCCAACGCTTGAAAAAATATTTGGATAATATAACGCTAGACATTTTTATCGCTATGACGATCCGTCGTGAACCAAACATTTTTTCCATATTAAAAGTGTTCTGTGTGTTAACCCAGATAATAAACTATCTGTGTGCCAGACTTCATTCAAATCCGTTCAGTCGTTTTTGCTTTATTGAGGAACAAACATCCAAAAAAAAATACATACTTTCCCATTAATAACTAAGTAGGATTAGTAGAATACAACAGAATAACACAGACGCTATAATATATAATATATCCGGACGAAGTCGGAAGAAAAAACTAGTAATTATATTAATTTAAT
This sequence comes from Synanthedon tipuliformis, assembly GCA_947623395.1. Classification (NCBI taxonomy): domain Eukaryota; kingdom Metazoa; phylum Arthropoda; class Insecta; order Lepidoptera; family Sesiidae; genus Synanthedon; species Synanthedon tipuliformis. The sequence continues at coordinate 1,198,953 of OX392424.1, read as the reverse complement.
CAAAAATACTTAAAAAATACATTGAGCCCTCTAAACGTTATCTGACTACCATATTTAAGTAATCCAATATGAAGTTATACTGCGTTTATACCTTCGAGCAACTAGTTTATTTATAAACCTTAAAAGAAGGTTCTAGTGTGTACACTCGAATACAAAATTAATTAAAATATCATTATTGTGACTTAATTAAAATTTATAAACTAACCCCCAACATTATATTCAGCCAAAACACGATTTATCTGTGCTGTACGTTGCTGAGGTGTTTGGTATCCTAGCACTCGCTGGAGATAGATGTTTGCCATGTTTGCCAGACAAGTCTGGCGAACATGGTGACCCAATATTCTCCAAACACAATATCTTGGATGACACGTTTGGTCTAGTGGTTTGGTTGCTTGGAAATTTTACTGGTGCATGTTGAGCTTCCTATAATTGTAGCGGCCTGCGCCAAGTGCTAATTTTGAACATCCGTACTAATATTATAAATGCAAAAGTTTGTATGGATGTTGTAATGTAGGGTAATTGGTATTATTATATTTACATAGATAGGGTATCTCATAAGTTTGTAAGCCAGTCATCAATTATACGTTTGAACATGAACAACGTTTCATTGCCGTCCGCACATATAAATACCTAACACTGGCGACGAGAAATCGAACAAATTGTGCGTGTAAGATTTAAACATAGAAAAAAAAATGTCGATCGGGAAGCTAAGTGCGTTTGATGTAAATAACGGACAATGGTCATCGTACATCGACAGACTGGAAATGTATTTCCGGGCTAACAATGTTTCGAGTGATTTGCATTTACCCTCATTAATAGCCAGCATGGGGGACGAGGCTTATGAACTGCTGGTGAGCCTTGCGAGTCCAAAGAAGCCATCGGAACTGGCATATGCAGAAGCCGTTAAATTAATGAAGGACCATTTACAACCAACACCATCAGCGTTAGCGGAGAGATTCCGGTTCAGACAAAAGCGTCAAGCTGCGTCAGAAGACGTGGGGGCCTACGTAGCGGACTTGAAGAAGTTGTCACGAAACTGCAAATTCGCTGCTAATTTAAATGAAAATTTACGTGACCAGTTTGTGTGCGGACTCAAAAGTGATGTAATTAGGCAACGGTTGTTCGCGGAGGATGACTCAATAACGTTCTCTCGGGCCGTTTTTCTGGCGAGTTCCCTGGAAGCTGCGGAGAGAGATGCAGCGGAGGTCGAGGGCGCACTACTGTCATCGGCGGTTACCAGTGCGGTACATGCACTGGCTCACGGGCAGAGGCAGAAGAGCTCGGGCGGCTGGAGGGGCACGACGAATGACGGGAGGGGGTGCCCACGCGCATCCAACAACGGCAGCGCAAAAATGACAGGTCCTGCTGGTCCAGCGGGAAATGAGGCGGTTAATTGTGGGGCGTGTGGAGCCAACGACCATGCGTATGGCACTTGTCGCTACCGGAAATTCATGTGCAGCAAGTGTCGACGCTTCGGGCATTTACGTCGAGTTTGTACGGAGCGTGAGAGGCAGCCCAGCAGTCATGGTGGTGCCAGGGGTCAAGGTCAGCAGCGGCAACTTCACTTCGGCGGTGTGGACCGCGAGTCTAGCCAGGAAGACCACGATGCTGAGGAGAGCCTGAACCTTCTGGCTCTGAACAATTATAAGGCAGTAAGTGTACCTATTTCTATAAACAATACCACAATATACATGGAAATAGACACCGGGACAGCGGTGTCGTGTATAAGCAAGGAGACATACAATAAATACTTTCCGGAATTTCCCATTGAGAAAGACAATACCGTTTTGAGATTTTATGATGGCACAAGAGTCAAGCCGTTAGGTATAATACGGCCCTATGTTCAGTACCAAGGTCAACGAGGAAAGCATTTAGAATTGTTTGTAATGAACCAAGGCGCAACTCCATTAATAGGTAGACAGTGGTTAGCGGAACTAAATATTGATATTCCCATGTTTAAAAAAGTTTCAAAATTAAATAATTTGTGTCTTGAACATATTGACAAGGACGTGTATAATATACTCGACAGATATAAAGAAGTATTCAGCGGCGGGCTCGGGCGGTATACGGGCGGCAGGGCGACACTGCGCGTTAGAGAGGGGGCGGTGCCTGTGTTTCACCGCGCACGGCCGTTGCCGTACGCACTGCGCGAGCGCGTCGACGCCGAGCTGGATGCCATGCTGGACGCCGGAGTCATCGAGCCAGTCGACTGCTCCGACTGGGCCTCGCCGTTGGTGCCTGTCAATAAGGCTGACGGTACGTTGCGAATTTGTGCGGACTACAAGGCGACTGTTAACCCCGTTTTGCTGATCGACCGGTTTCCGTTACCTCGAATCGAAGACGTACTGGTAGGGTTAAATGGGGCGCAATATTTTAGTAAAATTGATTTTTCACAAGCATATAACCAGGTGGAGTTAGACGAGTCTAAAATGTATACCGTAATAAATACCCATAGGGGGTTATTCCGTTACAATAGGTTGGTTTATGGCTTATCCTCGAGTGTGGGTATCTTCCAGCGGATTATGACAAATATTTTCCAGGGGATCCCAGACGTCCAGGTCTTCTTAGACGATGTGATAGTGGGCGGGAAGACTAGGAAGGAACATTTAAAGGCACTCGAAGAGGTTTTTAGAAGGGTGTCGCAAAACGGTTTAAAATTAAAAAAACAAAAATGTGTTTTCTTAGTCGACGAAGTAAAATATTTAGGTTACATTGTTTCTAAGCAAGGGATAAAAGCCGATCAATCAAAAATAAAAGCAATTCTGAAAATTGAACCACCCGGAAACGTTAGTGAGTTACGTTCTTTTCTCGGAATGGTAAATTTCTTTTCTAGATTTATAAAAAATTTTAGCTCTTTGTTATTACCTTTGAACAAATTATTGCAAAAGGGAGTCGAGTGGCATTGGAACAGTAAATGTAGGGAGGCTTTTACAAAAATTAAACGGGTCTTAACTAGTACAGATGTACTCGCGCATTATGATCCGAAGCGACCTTTGATTGTGACGTGCGACGCAAGCGCACGAGGAATCGGTGGAGTGCTATCGCAGCCCGACGGGGGTGGGGAGCGACCGGTAGCATATGTGTCGCGCGCACTCACACAAGCGGAGGCTAATTATTCACAGATTCATCGGGAAGCATTGGCGATAGTGTTTTGTATGCAAAAATTTCATCAGTATGTTTACGGAAGGAAATTTGTATTACGCACGGATCATAAGCCGCTAGTATCTATATTCGGACCTCATACAGGTATACCTACTATGACGGCCAGTCGAATGCAACGGTGGGCAGTAATTCTTTCGGCGTACAATTACGATATAGAATATATTAGAACCGACGAAAACTGCGCTGACGGTTTATCGCGCCTACCGGTAAACACAGGTGACCAGTCAGTAGTTAAAGATACGATCCCGGAGCAAACATATTTGCATTTCGCCCAAGACGCCTTGTTGTTGGATTATAATGAGTTAAAAACGGAAACGGGAAAAGATCCGATATTAGGTAGGGTGTTGAGTTACGTAAGGGATGGTTGGCCGCACACATGCGAAATAAGAAATTTAATGCCTTACTTTAATCGTAGAAAAGAGCTGTATGAGGAACTAAATTGCATAATGTGGGGACACAGGGTTGTCATTCCGGAGGCTTGCTACAGTAAAGTATTAAAAATAATTCATGAACCGCACATGGGCATAGTAAGATCGAAATCCTTGGCGCGTAGTTACGTGTGGTGGCCCGGCGTAGACGAGGCAGTGGAGCGTGAGTGCCGCGCCTGCGAGGTATGTGCGGCCGTGGCGGATGCACCGTCGCGCGCGCCGCCAAAGCCCTGGCCCTGGCATCCGCGACCCTGGACCCGGTTACATTTGGACTTTATGGGCCCGATTGCTGGTAAAATTTATTTAGTAGTCGTAGACTCGACGTCTAAATGGTTGGAAGTTTTTCCAGTTCCCAGTACAGCCGCGGGTAGCACCATAGCGAAACTTAGGGAGTTATGGAGTAGGTGGGGTATACCTAAGCAGATAGTTACCGACAATGGACCGCCATTTACGAGCATAGAATTCGCAAATTTTATTAAATATTGCGGAATCAGACATGTGTTTATTGCTCCATATCACCCATCATCGAACGGTGCGGCTGAAAATGCCGTAAAAATCTTAAAAAGGGTAATTAAAAAAGCCCTAACAGAAAAGACTGATATTAATGAAGCATTAAACACTTATCTGCTATATTATAGAAATACGGAACATGCTACAACGGGAGAAGCCCCTTCCGTGATACTTCTGGGCAGGCGATTGCGTACAAGACTGGACGCACTGAAACCCGATAGAGAGGCGAGAGTAGGAAATGCGCAACAGAAGCAGGTGGAATGTGCGGGGGGAACGAGCAGGGAAATGAAAGAGGGGGAGGAAGTATGGTATCGTCAGTACATTAAGGGAGAAAAATGGGCTCCGGGAACGGTCGTAAGTTTGGCAGGGGTAAACGACTATAGCGTTATAGATAGTAGTGGGAATCGTTGGCATAGGCATGTCGATCAGCTAAAGCGTAGGTCGCGGAGCTCGCTTGTGGTCCCTACAGGTTCGTCATCACTGCCGTCACCACGACCGCAATCGGTCGCTAGTCCCTGTGGGGATAGACAGGACGAGAGCGCAGGCGGGGAACAGCCGGAGCGGCCGGCGGCAGAGGTTTCGCCGGCTCACGTGGCGTCTCCTTCACCGTCACCGGTTTGTGACGATCAAGAGGTTTTCACTACGCCACCTGCCGCCCCTGTAACGCCCGAAGCCCGACCAATTCGGAGATGTAGGTTAAAGAATATTAATTATAAGGTTAGATATTAAGAGTGTACATATTAATTTTATTTTATAGTAGTATTTTGCTGTATTTGTTCTGTGTTAGTGTTAGTTTGTTTAATATATTGTTACTTATTAGTTAGGTAGTGTTAATTAGGGTGGAGAGATGTAATGTAGGGTAATTGGTATTATTATATTTACATAGATAGGGTATCTCATAAGTTTGTAAGCCAGTCATCAATTATACGTTTGAACATGAACAACGTTTCATTGCCGTCCGCACATATAAATACCTAACAGATGTATAGATGTTTGTAACTCTTTCACGCAAAAACTACTAAACCGATCACCATGAAATTTTGCATACACGTTGTCTGGGACACCAGACAGGACATAGGGTACCTTTCATCCAGAACGCGGACGAAGCGGGCAACAGCTAGTTGTGATATAGTTTGATGCCTGCCTCGTTGGAGGCCTTGTATAATAAAACATCAATACTAATAATAAATCGGTATGTACGTATTTATGTTCCTCCATAACTTCAGAATTAACTGAAAACGAATTACACAACTGATTTTCATGAAACTTGGTAGATAAACATTTCTACGGATGGGACTAGTAAATGCTAATAGTCCCGTACGTAGGCCAGCTAGTAAATGAATAAAATAAAAGTTCTAGCAGAAGTTGCAATAACATTGTAATGCTAATACGTACGCGACTGTACCAGGCAATGGTCGAAATCGTTACGTTGAAACTTTAATACCGTCTGACCTTCCTAATATAATTACAGGGTTCTGAATCAAGAAACTTAAATTTTTAAAGGTGAACCACTTTCTTCGTTGCCACTACCTTTAATTATGTACGTTTTTATTGAACGTGTAAAAGAAACAATTTGAAGAAAAAAAACATTTCTTTACATACAGAAATCTTCAAGTCGTATTTAACATCTTAGCAAAGACAATCGCTAGCAATTACATATTTAATAGGTACTCATCCTCTTTCAAATGTTATATTTCTATATTTGGAATAATCTTTGTTACCAGACGGCTCTCTCTAATAAAATTACTAATTGAACAACGTGTTTTTCGTTCTATTAATGAAATGGGGTCATTAAAGAACCTTAAAAAAGAAAAATAGATTCCTGAAATTGATCCTGAATTGTTGGTTCAATTGACTGACAAGAATTACAGAAAAAAAAACTACATCATACTGCTATGTATGTATGGATGTTTGTAACTCTTTCACGCAAAAATTACTGAACCGATCAGCATGAAATTTTGCATACACGTTGTCTGGGACACCAGAAAGGACATAGGGTACCTCTCATCCAGAAAAAAAGTACTGCTCCCGAGGGATTATCTAAAATTAAGGAAACTAACTCCTGGCTAAGTATAATAGCAATAACGATGTCGGGCGATATATTGCTTTTTCAACGCGGACGAAGTCGCGAGCACCAGCTAGTAAATAAATAATTGATACTATATTATTGCATTACATTGATTTTTGTATTATCATAAATTGTCATGTCATGTCATACTAACATTAGAAAGAGATAGATTACAAATCATGTGACCCACCATGTTATGTATAGTGGGGGGTAATTGCCCAGAACCACCTGAAGTTATTTGTGAAAATGTTTCTATATTTGAAAGCTACATTTATTTAAGTAAAATTTACTATGTATGTTATATTTACTAATACGAGCAAATCCGGTATGCAAGGGTCTAGTTTTTCATTAATTCAAAAATATTACAATATATTCTGTCTCTATAATGTACTAGTGACCCGCTCTCGGCTTCGACCGGGGTGCAATTTATATATCTTAAGTATATTTTAAGTTGGACAAAATTTACGGATATTTACGAAGTTTTATCAAAATCGGTTCAGTAGTATCGGAGTTCATCGAGAACAAACATGTGACACGTAATTTTTATATATTTAGAGATTACGAAGGAATAGGGAAATGGGTTTTGCCATCCCTTACAGTGAGTGAGAAATGTAGAGGGCGCTCATTCAAACTCATTTACCTATCTGTACCTACCTACAATAAACCAGTCCGATAAACAATATGCTAAACCTGCCCTTAGGCTAAGACTAAGACTAAAATAGCTAAGTAGTGAAGAAGCTTGATGTCAGTCTTATTTTTATAACACGAACATGTTTGCGAATAACAATAACAAATGCCTATAGAGAGCATCTCCAAAACTTACATAACTCTCAAATATTATCAACATAATATTGCGTTAATTCTATTTACTTACTCTTCAGTTGATATTATTATTTTCAGAGAAACACATCAGATATAATTATGTTTTATTTGTTATGAATTATTTCAATTAAATCTAATTGGCCTTCGGTCTGCGAAACATTTCCAGTATTATTCTCAGTCGTCACTAATTTTGTAAACATCAAATAAGATTATATTGGTATTGGAACTGGGAATGCCGGAGCTCAGTACCTACGGTATAATTTCTACTATTGTTTGGTAATGTTAACATTATTTCATTATTTTTTTTACAACAAACCGAAGGACAGGAATGAGAGCAAATGTGCAATGAGCAATGAGATTACTAAGGATACTTTTTTTTTAATCCAGGTTGTTCTACTGCAGAGTATGACAGATTGGACTAGCGACTTTAACATATTTTTTTTTTTTTTTTTATATAAGTCAAGGCAGCGCTTGGCCGCGATCTCACTTGATGTTAGGTGCAGATGCGGCCGAAGGTGGACCACGCTTACCTAGTAGATGCCCATTTACCCTACGTTTGAAGACCCCGAGATTGTAATTTTGGGGAAACACAGACGCAGGCAGTGAGTTCCACTCCTTAGCAATTCGGACAAGGAAGGTGGAACTGTAACGCTTCGTGCGTGACCGAGGAACTTCAACCACGAAGGGATGAAACCCCCGCCCGCGCCTCGTGTTCCGCAAGTGGAACGGTTCCGGTTGGATCAAATCGAAGAGAATGGACGCACACTCTCCATGGTGTAGACGATAGAAAATTGATAGACATGCTACTTTTCGGCGATGCTGTAGGCTTTGAAGTTGAGACTCCACAAGGGAGTCGTCGCCAATGAGTTTCTTAGCTCGCCTTTCAATCGAGTCCAGTGCAGCCAACTGATATCGGGCAGACCCATCCCAGAGGTGGCAGCAGTACTCCATGTAGGATCGGACTTGTGCTCTATATAAGTTAAGGAGCTGTCTCGCAGTGAAGTACCGCCTAACCTTGGAAAGGATGCCCAATTTTCGGGCAGCCGTTTTGGCAATGGACTCGATATGCCTACCAAAGTTCAGATCGGAATTAAGGTCTACACCAAGGAGTTGCATGTGGTCTGTGATTGGAACAGACACTCCCCGGAATGACGGGTTAAAAAGATTCTACTAGACTAGACTACTCGATTAATAAGCCAGGCTAGTAAGCTAGCCTTATATTACACTAGGCCTGTCCTTCTTCTAGGCTATCTAGATTCTGCAATGTCATATATTATCTACTTTTACAAAGCAAATAGATAATATTAAAAAAAAATCAAAGAATGTTTTACTGATGTAAAAACGTCTTAATTGCATAACCACACCACTGTCTGGGGAGCGTGTACGAAAAATAAAATAAATACACAGAGGCGCCCTCTGGCGGCAGGAAATGAAAAAGCACTCGACGTTTTGAGAGACAGAGTAAAGCAAAAGTACTGCGCTAACAAACTGCTTTGTTCGAGGCGGAATATTTGGACATTAGTCCAGAAGAAAACGTGGTAAGTGCTTGGGGCTTAACAAATCTTCATAAATTAATATTTAAGAACTATTTCGATCACGTCAGATTCCAAGCAAAAAATTATATTTGGGAGCTACGATTTTCCACAAATAGATACATAGATACACAGTCACACACGTCAAACTTTATAACACTCTGTTTTTGCGTTAAAAATTGGTAGTTACCATATTCTAAATTACATTTGGGGTGCGGAAAGCGAAAATTACTCGTCGATCGTAGTAACTGCGAGCTATGAATGAACGAACCCTCGTCGCGTGCTGCAGACATATTTATTAAAGACTGTTCGCCTACTTCCTTGTTATAACGCACTCACCAATTCTACAGCTATACTGAAACCGTAATCAATTGGAGTCCTTATTCTTAAAAACACACTTGCCAACGGGAGCGGCGTACCAATTCCATACTAAATTACTGTAAATTACTCCTCAGTTATTGATCGTAGCAATATTAAAAAAAAATCATATATTATGTAGGTTTGGATGCAAAATAAAAACTGAAATTGAGTTCATAAATCTACTTAGTACAAATAAATTTCTAAACTTTTCGGAATTTGTGATATTTTCGCGGGTTAAATTCTTGCAATAACTGACTAAAAGCTAATGAAGTTTTTGCACTTGAACCATTTTAGCTATAATATAAAATTAAAATTGAATTTGCAATTGGTAGATAACATTTTCTTAAATTTTTTAATTCCTGACGTATGTTTTTTATTATTACTTTCGCGAGTTTTATTATTAATCGCTGTCCGCTTCTGTCTGATTCTCCGCTAACTTCTAAACCAACCCAATAGATTAGTAGGTATACTGCTTCTGCCACTAGTCGAAAAAGCGATAAACGAGGAATGTTTTTGTATATAATACTCAGAAAACTAAGCACCCTTGCGAAGCCAGGAGCGGATCGCAAGTTAAATTGTGAGAAACTTGAATAAAAATTGTAACGACTACTTAAATATTAACGCTGCAATATTTTTAAAACACTGATGTTTCCTTGTTACTCAAAAACGTTGCCGTCCAAAAGAGCGCAATATTCGTAATTCTCTAAAGCCTGTGACAATTTTGTCTATTTAAGAAATAAATGTCAGTTCCGACACAATTATGTCAGTCCATCGTTTCTTGGTGTTAAATAATTTTCTTACATTTTCTTGTGAAGAGAGTTCACAGTAACTGCAAGTAACAGTGACTAAAACTAGGCTTAAAAAGAGGTAGTTTCCTTGTAAAACGTTTGAAATGATCTATTTAATTCTGCATAGTTAAATCTATATCTGGATCAAATAGCTTGAAAACAACTAGCAGGCAAAGTAACATTATAATAATCGTATTCCTAGTGTAACATCTTGGGTTTGTTCACTGGCAACTGGCAGCACTACAAGCACAGTTTAAAACTTACCACGTGACAGATGCCAGGGATCCACGGGGATAAGTTAGTTGCGTGTGTGTCCGGGAGTGATGCTTGAAGTGACTCTATTGCGTGAGCCTCGGAGAGCATAAGAAAGGGCACTACACCTAGCATTGTTAAATCATATCTAAAATAATTTTATTTATTTATATTTCATTTTTTCAACCTGATTTTATGGGCTCTAGCATCCCTTACTCACTCACCGAACTACAATAGCACATATGCTGATATTTGACTGCGTTATTCTGTAAGGGACGTATATCTGTTAAGTTTTAATTAAATAAAGTTAAACCTTACTGTTATTACAATTATTAGTGAGCGAGAAAGTTTCGGTTTGGCCGACCTCAACGCAATATTTGTAATGAACGTCAAGCCAAAAGTCCTAGATTAAGAAACGCGGGGTGCGTTTGAATTAATTAATTCCCCTTAAGAATGCTTGCAGTGTTTCGATAGTCGCCAAATCCAGATCAAAGATTAAATAGCATTTCAGACGTGACATCCTATTATAAATGCGAAAGGTTGTGAGGATGGATGGATTCATGTATGGATGTTTATTAGTTTTATTACTCTTCACGTTAAACTTACTAAACGTATTTGATTGAAATTTGTCACACAGATAGCATATTACTTGGATTAACATAGTTATATAAGATTCTTTTTATAATGGAAAAACGTTAGGTTGTCGAGGGAAAAATGGCGCCACTGAGGTTACAGCGATAAAGATGGGAGGCGTTATATTACTCATATATTATCTATTTCAACGCGAATGAAATCGCGGGCAACAGCTAGGCGACAGTAGCCACCTACTATCAGGTGGACTGTCAGCCTGTCTAATGATCTTAACATTAAAAAAACATTTACCTTAACTCTTTCTATGAATATCGTATTCACTTTATTAATGACTGCTTGTGTAGGTATAATCCTTTAAAACAATGTTTGCCTTTTTATTCTTTGACAATGACTAAGCCGCAGCAAAGTGTTCACATTACTGTTTAAGTAAGCTCAGTAAGGATAAGTGGTCGGCATCCACTATTCAGCAAATAAAAAGTCCATTCTCTCTGGAGTAACGGAGGGTAATGGAAAAACAGAGGGGGCGAGAGTTTATTCTGAACACCACAACTTCATTATAACACGCTTGTCTTAGAATATGTTTTAAAAGTCATTTTAACTACCAATTAGTGTACAAAGGAGTGTCTTCCATTTATTTTACTTTATTATAACATGTTATAATAAAAAAATCTTCACTAGCGTTTGCCCGCGACTTAGTACACCTCTTTTCATAAGTAGAAAAATAAAAAAATCAACACCTAACAAAAAATATAGAAAAGCAATATCGTGGGCTCCAGCTATTGTTATGCAAACTATGCATACCAATCTCTGTAAAAGGTAAAGTAAATGTATATGTACATGCTAAATGTAATGCTCTGTAAATGTATTGCTATATTAAAGCAAAAAAAAAATGTGGTTTTATAAAACCACGATGCAAATGAAACTTCTTTCTTCACGGTCAGCCTTTGATAAATAATACATCCGGTCAGCTGATGCTGCGCGCCGGCTTTGGCTGCTCTGCCGAACGCTTTTTACTATGGCTGTACGACATGCGATAGATGGACGAAAAAATGTGATGCGATGGAAAAAAAGGAAACTTTAAATTGCAGGAGTAATTAATTACTCCAGAAATTACATATCTCTAATCACAAAAGATAAAGAGTCCCTTTAAAAAAGGTCGACAAACCGTTCCCGAAAAAATCCAGTGGTATATAATAGTTAATCAAAAGTGTTCGGAATACATAAACACATTTCTCCGAAATACTGGTTAAAATGGTAACATTATAACAAACGGTCGACCCCAGTTTATAAATATTCATGAAACACTTAGTGTTATGATCCCTCGAGATAGTCAGATTATTACTCTATCAAAATTTGAAAAATGGTCCAATAGAATTTTCTGTGACAATTGTTTCAAACAAATACATATAATCTGTACTGATATTACTTATAAATGCGAAAGTTTGTATAGATGGATCGATGTATGGATGTTTGTAACTCTTTCATGCAAAAACTACTGAACCGATCACTGTGAAATTTTGCATACACGTTGTCTGGGACACCAGAAAGGACATAGGGTACCTTTCATCCAGAACGCGGACGAAGTCGCGAGCACCAGCTAGTTACTTATAAATGCGAAAGTTTGTATAGATGGATCGATGTATGGATGTTTGTAACTCTTTCATGCAAAAACTACTGAACCGATCACTGTGAAATTTTGCATACACGTTGTCTGGGACACCAGAAAGGACATAGGGTACCTTTCATCCAGAACGCGGACGAAGTCGCATGCACCAGATAGTATAGTAATAATAATAATAATTAATAATAATAATAATTTATTTTTTCATTTATCAATTTATATGATGATTATTATATAGTAATAATAATCATCATCATTTATTTCAGATATAACATCCATTTTACCTATTAACAAAATAGTATATATGTGGTAAAAAAAATATTAAAATTACTAGAAGATTGTTTTCAAATAGATTGATATACTTAAATTGATTTCTCAAAAAGAGAGCTTTTAAATAAATTGTATAGTTAGGAGCCTTGAAATATTTGACTGATAAATTTTACTTTTAATTTCTAAAGCGGAGGGAATTTATTTTGCAAAAAACTTTATTTGCCATTCAATTTCATCGCCACTCAGTCAAATTGTTTGATAAGCGAAGAAGTAATTTAATTAACTTGTTAAATATAATACGGCAATCTTTTAGCAATTTACCAATTACATTTAAGTTTACTAGCTGTTTCGAGACGAAATCTACTGATCTTAAGATCTTAGTATAATATGCCCAGGCTGATAAGAGTTGAGATTAAGATATACTTAGAGCCTCTTTCACCATCTGTCAAGTAGGCTAACCGTCATTTAAAGTCACCTGTCACCGGGAATAATTTAGCTGATATACCTGTATTTGTATGACAAAAGTTCCCAATATTAAAAAGAAAATAATAAAAAAAATCGCCTATCGAAGGATGCAGTGCATAATTTAATAAAATATTATTTTTCTAAAAGTAACTAGTCAACACTTTACTTGTAGTTGGTGAAAGAGGCCCTTAGACTTCTAAAAAGAGTTAATTAGGCATTATTTATGACCAAAAATTTAAAGGTACTGCCTCAAAAAGAAGTATTTAAAAATGTAGGTACAATTTTCGTATTGATAAATTTGAAAATAGTCATGCGTATATAGTAGGTACCTACTTATTTTTGAGAGAGTTTTGTCGTCCTTTTTAAGTACCGAATGTCACTAAATAAATAAATTCATGTTATTCTATATGTTTTTAGATAAATATTTCGTTGTGTAAATTGTTTTTATATTTTTATTAAATTATTAATTTTAATTTTAAAATTATTAATTTATTAATATATTTAAAAAATATATACCTAGTGTAGAAAATATTGACATAAAAGAAGAGAAAAAATCACCTAACTTAACCAGCTCACAGAATGAGCGCGCTAAAAGGCCAATAAGCCGATAACCTATGGGCAAGAAAGGTCCACGAGGTACGGCCAAGTATCGACATGGTTGCAAATGTTGTGGAAAATTTTCTGGTAATCGGAGACCTGTGACCTGAAGCGCGAATCAGTTGATTAAAAGGGAACCAAGTCAATTTCATTTCTAAGTTGATACGGTATTTCAGAAAACTGTTGCTTTTATATCATTACTAGCTGGTGCTCGTGACTTCGTCCGCGTGGAATAGTTATTTTGGGAATCATTTGGGTATCTCGAACGGTTTTCGCAGCGCACGCAACGGAAGCCCTCAAAGATGAATAATTTTCCCCGTTTTTTTCCACATTTTCGACTGTTTCTTCGCTCCTATTAGTCGCAACGTTCGAACGAGTAGTTCCTGAGATTAGCGCGTTAAAACAAACAAACAAACAAACAAATAAACAAACAAACTCTTCAGCTTTATAATATTATATATATAGTACAGATTCTCAATTTATTTTATTCATTAGTAGTCCGAAATATTTTTACACATTGTTATCTATATGTGTGTTTCTTTACATATCTTGTAGCAACCCGCAACTCGGTGGCAATCGGTGACATTGGGAATTTTACATATTTGATACTTTCCTGCTGTATAATATGTAACGACATTGTGCCAATCATACAACTTGCCATATAATTTTTTTATATATCTTTTGTTGTCTTTTAAAAGCTGAATCGACAAAACCACAACTCCCCTTTCAGAAATATCGCTGATCGAACCATTCTCTGATTGACCTGATTTTCAACGATCACATATAAAACGCATAACATTGTAAGGTACATTAAAAATCAGGGAAAATTTTCTTATTTTTTTGTACTTTTCTTCTACTTTCTATATCCCATAAAAGGTAAACCCATTAAAAACTTATATCAAACAACCGTAACGAAATAAAATACTCTCGTAAAGGCTATGCATTATCATCAAATTTTAATAGAAGCCTTTCGAGACGCGTGAAACCAAATTTTCATTAGAACAATCTAATATGGGGTGGGTGCACACTAAAATCTGATACCCCACAACATAAGTAGGTATACTGCCTCGAAAAGCCCAGTATGAACTCTGAATCCAATCTAATTTGCCAGCATTACCTTGGGTGCTCCATTAATTGTGCATTACTGTGAGAGCTACACGCCCAGCCACTTCTTGCTGCCGTATAAAAATCTATTCTGTAAAGGTTAGCGTACACTGATGCCCACATACTTAAATAAACAATAATATTTTAGGGAATTTTCCTAAAATATTATTTTAGCAAAACATTTTTAATAAGAAATTAAAATTAAAGTCAATATTTAAATTCAATTGCTTTAATATTCAGTTGATTTCATTAATATTTTGTAATTATTGTAATTTCTGTTTCAAAGTAATCCAGCAAGGGTAAGTGGTTAGAGACGACACAAACTTCATAGGTGCTGCATTTGCGCTGCCGTTTTAGTAGTTACCTAGAGTAACAAGAGTGTCTAGATTGCCTAGAGTGCCTAGATTACTAAGGTATTTAGAGTACCTGGGTAGCCAGCCTCCGCTTGATTCCCAAGTCTAAGATCCCATGGGATTCTAGGATATTCTTTTGCCTTCTCGGCACCTATAATAGATGAGGCTACGTCAGTAGCATTGAGGTCCATATAATCTCAAAGAACTAAAGCAGAAGGCCATGGCGATGAGAATTAAGGAAAGACCTCAGATTATAGAACTAATAAAAAATGTTAAAATAAATAAATTAGAAAATAAATATAAGTAAATGTTCACACCAGTGTACTTCTATAATAACGTGTAATCAAAGGTTTTAGGTGAAGAACGCTCTGACGTGCAAACACGGGATTTGCTTTTCCCCGTTTTTTTCTTTCGCAATAAGATTCGGCACTAATCGGCACTGCTCGGCGGCCAATAATGCTTTATGAGGGCGCTAAGGCGCTAAGTAAAAATATATGTTCGGTGTACACGGCCTTATTAAGCCAAAAATATTTAAATTGTTTATTACTTTTTTTCTTTCTATGTATATCTTTCAATTTCTCTCTTAAGAATTACTAAAGGTGAGCTCATTTTTAAATTTTCTAACTACTACGTGATTTAATTTATGGTATTTATCATATTGAGTTTACGATTCACAGGTGCTATTAGTGTAATATCTACAGTCGGTTGACGGTTAGGAAAATAAATTCCTAACCGACCAACCAGGTGGACAGCCAGTTAGGAATAGGCGCTAATGCGTGTCTAATATTATAAAAAAATATAGTAATATATAATATAAAATTGCTATAATATAATATAAAATTATAATTTTAAAAGTCATTGCCCGTTTTGTTCTTCGCTAATTTATTTTAGATCCCTCGAACATATTTTGATAAGGTTTGAACTAACGTAAAGAGTGATAAACGAAAAAGATCTAAGTATACGTAAAAAAAATGGAACCGTGAGAGGCCGCGGGCATGTCGCTTGTATTTTATAATAATACTAGCTACACGCTTCTAGCTTCGCCCGGGGTTCAAAATAAAAACTATCCCATATTTTAAGTTGGACCGAATTACACATAATTACGAATTTTTATCAAAATCGGTTCAGTAGTTTAGGAATTCATTGGTCTCAAACATGTGACACGTAATTTTTATATATTTAGAGATAATAAAGTTGAAAAATTGATTTTAATGAAATACCATATGCTTAAAATTTGTATAGATAAGCTAATATTAAATTACAGTAAATTTTACACCATATCAGCTGAGAGCAGGAATCTCTGAAATCGATATCATATTTCATTTGTGTTTGTTAAATGTCACCGCATAGTGAATCCATTGGTCGTTGGTCGATCCGCCTTAGCAATAAATCACAGTTGACAAGTTCTGACTTCCGTCATAAAATTTATCTGCGCCACTCGAAACGGTGCATCGGGTTTGGAGGGCTCGTAAAGACCTTTATGTTCTCCATGAGAGCACTAAACGTAGAACTCAACTGCTCGCTCCATGCAGGCTTAGGCGGTTCCGAGGTGTCCACTTCTATCATATTTTTAAATCTATTTCTATAACATTTTATGGGTAACTAGCTGGTGCCCGCGACTTCGTCCTTGTTGAAAAAGCAATATATCGCCTGACATCGTTATTGCTATTATACTTAGCCAGGAGTTAGTTTCCTTAATTTTAGATTTTCTGGATGAAAGGTACCCTATGTCCTTTCTGGTGTCCCAGACAACGTGTATGCAAAATTTCATGGTGATCGGTTCAGTAGTTTTTGCGTGAAAGAGTTATCTTCCATCCATACATACATCCATACATCCATACAAGCTTTCGCATTTATAATATTAGTACAGATTAGTACAGATAGTAATTTACGGGCACTGGATGTGGTCAATGAAATGAATAAAATTTCTTATCCATAATCTTACTAATGATATTAATAATGATTGATAATAATATTATTAAATTTTGTGTATAAGTACCTGTTATTGGAATCAGCTGTTAAGCTGAAAATAAATTATAGTCATGAGATGTGACGTGTACTGAAACCATGCCAGTCCTTATATTTTATGTCAGTGTTCTTACCAGCTTCTGTTGTAATCTGAGACAGTTAAGGGCCCTGATTCTGTATGCCAAAACTCTTGACAAGACAAGGCAAGATACGTTAATGTCATTCCTTGTCTTGTCATGAAGTTCTTATGTCTTATGCCCCCAGCATAAGACAAAGGAAGCATAAGGCATAAGAGAAAAGAATTTCATGACAAGACAAGGAATGACATTAACGTATCTTGCCTTGTCGTATCAAGAGTAGTTGCCATACAGAATCAGGGCCATCGTTTCAACTTGTGATATGAAGACGGTAGTGCTGCTCGATACGGTTAGGATCCCTGTCCCCTAATGATGGACAACCATTACCTTGTCCTTAATGATGGATACGATAGGGACAAGATTCTCCCTATCAAACTAAACTCCGACCGACTGCCCGGTGGTAACACCGTCTCCTCCTAATTTTGGCTTTAGGAGGTATAGGCGGAAAATCCAAGTTTACACTATAATGATAAAATTCATTAACATATTGAAATTGCCATTTTCATTTTATACATATAACAATACATCGTCTTCATACAATATGCGACATTTCGTTCAACAGATTTCAATGTCTAAACTAACAATGTAAGGAGGTGAGAAATATTTTTTAAAATCAATTTTGCACCGCCAATTTATTCCCGGGCGAGGAAAGGCTCCAATGGAGCGTGGATTATTGTTTCTCGTGGAAACGCTCGATTTATGGGAGCATTTGCGGGCTTTGAGCGTGTTTGTTACTATTGATAAGGTCCGTAACGTTTTTATATCGAATTTTAAGTATTCCTATTTCATTTACGCATCTTATTTTCACTGCCTTATAGCCCACTCGTGATATGTGAGTCGGAATAATGTCAATAATACATTTATTCGATTTGATTTGTGTAGTAGTGACGCACACGCTCTGAGAACAGTTCACCAGCGACGAAAAGATGGCGCTTTACCCCGGTCGAGCTCTGTAAAACGGATAAAAGTGGATGTGGAGTGGATGAATATAGGAGTCTATGGGATAAAGTGGATTTGTTTAAGTTAATAAAATGTTTGTGTTACATAATCAAATTTATTTATGCCGAAATAAAAGTGCAAAAATGTAAACTTAATTCGTACCTTGCTCTTTAATTTCCAGGCGTAACCTTTCATAAACAATTCGTAGGTATAAAATGACCTCACACACCCCACAACAATAGTTTAAAGGCAGACACAAAACGCGATCCCAGGCAAAGGCCGAATATTTCACCATCACAGTATAGAAGTTTTATCTACTATAAAGTACATAGTAGGAATTTCATAATTTCCGATTTTATCCACTGAAGAAGCTCTTCATAAATCTTAATCTTAATTTTCTTAAAGAATCACGAGTCCTGCAGATTAATCTACGAATAAATAATTTGTAGGGATTGACATATAATGGCAATTTATCGTAAATTTTATTGAAACAAAAATATCAAACGTGAGATTCGAAATCAAATGGAAATTCAAAAATAATGAAACAAAAAAAAAGAATATTAAAATCGATCGAGCCATTTCTTACCTAGTTTTTGCAAGACTAATTGATTTTTATAAATAGGTATAGATTACTTCGATTGTAGATTAGTTACTATGTATTTTTGACGCTGTGTGTCTGACTAGCGCTATATTTGAGCAATTAGGTGAGCCGCCCTTTGAACGTATTTTCACGTAAGCTCACATTCCTCCCTTGCTCCTGGTAGTGTTGGTCTAAATGTTGGTGACGTCGTGTGTCACAAGATTACTTATGCGAAAATCGCGTAATGGAAACTTTTCGGGTATTTTATCCTACTGTATTTTAGTGTCACAAAAAAAAATGTCAAGTGTCAGAACCACTGACAAGGACGACTGTCTTAACTTTCGGCAAGGGTCGACCTCATGAATTTGCATTATCCATAAGACGATCGGTGTATTAAACATCCTTTTTTTCCTACAGTACAGAGATGAGATAAAAAAGAAAACTTACTTTATTTATTTATATGTAATGCCTACACAAAAACGCAAACAAATAGTCGTACGCATTAAATTACATCCACGAAAGATTAAAATCAACAAACGTAGTCGTCCGACACAAATTTATCCGCTCTGATAAATAAATAATAAATCAAATTGGGACCGTCTCGCAATTCGGAGCCTTTACCCGTTTGACCTTTATTAAAATACCTTCTAAGTTTATTTGGAGTTTGCCTGATCTTGAAATAATTTTATTCAAGGTTGCTGTCATCACTTTATTGATACTTTACAACGAAAGCACTTTAGAATGATATTTAATGTGTGCTGTTAAATCATTTTTATCTCTTTCGATTTTGATAAGATTTGAAAACTCCAGCGTACAAATTCTTGGCTTTGTAACTTAAAGAGATCAACAAGCAGACATGAATTTAAGTACATCTTACTTATTAGTACCTATTCTACTAATAATATACATATTATAATGCGAAAGATTGTAAATATATTTTGATGATTTAATGAGTACAGTGTTTTAAAGATTTGGATGTAACTTAGCTCAAGGGTACCTACTAGGTACCTAGGCTCCTGAGGCGTATTACGCTAGGTATCCAGGAGGAGATGGGTGGTGCTGGTGACTGCCTTGGGTAAGGATTCCCTTGTTCTCGTCCATGACCGCAGTCATCAGGATCTTGGATTGAGGCTAGGACTAGGAGGATCCTGGCTGCACCACTCACGCACCGAAGGTAGAAATACCCGCCCGGCCCACTACTTGGGCGCCGCCGCCGTATGAATCTGACGTGAAAGGAGCGGGCGATTCCGTGTCATTGTCCCGAGGAAGGAGGCTTGTCCCTCCACCTCGGTTCGTCCCTGACCGCAGTCATATTCTTGAGTGGAGGCCATGGCTACAGCACTCAGGCGACGCCAAATGTAACGGCGGGAGGACGTCACCTGATCCCAGCCATTCTGCTGCTGATATCCCTGACAGGACGTAAGGCGGTAGCGACTCACAGCGTACTTTGGCTGTTCGGGTTCGCCGTCTCAAAGAGAACTGTCCGGTTGCGTTGAAATTGCGGATGATTGGCAGTTCGACCCCGCATCTCGGTCGATAGTGGGTAGGTCTACCCCGTTACCAACTTGGGGTATGAATCTGACATAACCTATCAGTCTGTCCCCAAGCCTGTAGGTATCCATGATGGATTCCCCCTGTAAAATAATGGACTTTGGCATCCCATTTTTCTTGGCTTAGTATTTTTTTACATTTCACAGTCGCCGGCACTTATTATTTTTATTTTTCATTTTATATTTTTCATAGTAATATATAACTTTATTATCGGCGCCGTGAACAAAGACCTTTATTCGTGTTTATTACCGAAAACGCGCGTTTTAAGCAAATTATCGCAAACAATAGGTAACAAAACACTTTGTCAATAAATCTTTTACGCAACAAATTTTTACCTTTATTTGGCATTTTTTTATCGCGGCCAGGTATCGATTTAAGGTTCCGCCGCTTATAATTAGTTGCGAATTTTTATTTTTCATTTAGCTAAAAGGGCTTTTAACGGAACTCGATTATTGAAATTGATATTATAAGGCAATTCCTCCTTTAAAAGTTTCTCTCGGACTTATTAAAAGGCTTATTGAAGGAAAGGTTTTTCGTTTCCGTTAATTTATCTGTTTTACGAGGAAATTTCACTTAATTTTATATTTTATCCTGTAAAAGCTTACTCAGTATTTATTTTTAACTAGTTTCATAAAATGATGTCATAAAAAACCAATCGGGATAAATTAAAAAAAATTAAATAAGTAAAGAAAAAGAATCTCAACTCCCTGAAAGGTAAATCAAAATTTAGAATTTGAATTACGGTAATCACCTATTAGAAACGTAAGCCTAAGGCTTATAGACAACCTTTTAGAGCCTAAACTTTCTTCGTCTATTATTTTTTTATAATTTTATTTATTTAATTTTATTCATTTCTAATTCATCAGAGTTTTATATACTTGCATGGACTTAATGCGTGTTTAAAAATAATTATAATTTGTGACTATTTACCCACACATTTGTTTTCTAGACTTGACAATAATATGTATTTTACTATAAGCTTTTAAATGGGTATTTATTTTCATACTCTTAGAATAAATTTTCAGTTAATTCCAAGTGCTACTTGTCATAGAACTATATTTGTAGAGTAGTGTTGTCATGTCTACTTCACAACTTAACCTAGATCCGTGTGACGTGATGGCCGTCCCTCCAAAATGTACAATTACCGAGCTCGGATCCAACGATATATCATCGGCCGTGAAAAGGCGAGACAATTTTTCTTTTCCCGCCTAAAATCATATGGCGGGACGTTTCGATTTTCCAAAGGGAAATAAAGAAAAAATGCAAAACCGACAACACTAGAACGGAAATAAAGACGAAGGGTTCCACTGGAAATTTTACATTTAAAATGTATGTATTTTTTTTACTTTTACTCTTTTTAAATCTGATAAAATAAAAATTAATGCATTCATTGGTTTTTAATGCCCGACGCAAAACATACAAATCTTCATAATATTCATAATATGGAAGTATAGATAGGTAGTACGAGTAATTATAAAAATATTATATAAAAGCAACATTAATATTTTAATCGTTCACTTATTTACATATTTATTTTTAATTCTCGGTATTTCTTTGCATTAAGGGATTCACAAAGGCCAATGACATTGACGATTTGACCTTCACCGATATGATCTTTAGTGTTTATATATATCAAACTAATTCCGCACGAAAAACACAAACGTAGTCCACACCTCAACGCAGTCACTGAGACACTGTAGCTCCATATATTTAGAGTTCCGAGGCGGCGGAAACAATTCAACAGGCCTGATAAATGTGGTTTTTTGTACTTTTCATTAAAACAACATTAAAAAAAATGAAAAAATCAATTATTTTTATTTAAATGACATTTACATATTATTCGGTGCAGGAATCACTTGCGCGCAATAAACCGTTTTCGAAACAATTTTCATTATAAATCAAATTCTTCTTATGTTCTAACTTTTATTGTGGGGTTTCTATTACTTCGATGGAAATTCTAAACAATACATTTTGTTCTTTACATGTTTAAGTATAACATATATGAAACCAATTGCGTTGACAGTTTCTTGTAACATTTTTTTTAAATGCAAATTTTTAGGATTGGCGTGTGTTTACACCTTAAAATTTGCTTTTTGAAATTATATAGGTAATTATACTGTACACTTGTAATAAAATCCGGATGTAGGTATCAACAGGGCGATATTGAACCCCAAAAATGTGATGTCGCCCGATACCGCTTGTCGAAATTATAAATCATACCGGACCTAAACCTAAACACGTCCAGTTGACAAAACGGTGATTCTGCCAAATTTATGTGAGGCTCCCTTTAGGGCGCGTTTACATTGCAGCTTACCCGAACCGCGACAAGTACAGTCGGATCTCAATATCGATCGTACCGTATGACCATCGTAGAGAGTATATTACACTAGCTGTTGCACGCGACTTCGTCCGCGTAACTTTATTAAATATAGGCTATATTACTCGGTGACAAATATTGCTTCCCAACAGTGAAAGAATTTTTGAAATCGTTCCAGTAGTTTCGGAGCCTATTCAATTCAAACAAACAATCAAATCTTTCCTCTTAATAATTTAAAATATACATAGATTACATTTCTAAGACGTCGAACCATTTATTCAGTGTTAATTTGTTAATTGATTTTTCTAAAAGATTTAATTTTTTTATAAAAAATATTTTAAATGTGATCTCTCGGGAACTGAGGCCTCTGTACTTTTTTCTGGATGATTTTTTGTATCTCTGATAATGTGTATGAAATTTTTTTTGATGATCGGTTGAGTAGTTGAGTTGTGAAAGCGTAACAAATATTACTTTCCATAGCTGACATTACAAACTCACTGAAAATACTGATATCTCGAAGCCTAAGCAAACAGTCTTAACATTCTAACCAGTCGTGTTACTGTTTAGGCTAAATAAATCAGCTCAATCCACATTGACATAAGGTAGCATTTGAGTGTGTAAACACGCCCTTACTGTCACAGGAAATACATAATGTAGTATATGTATGCGATAGTGTCGTACTGTCAAAATATGGAATAAGGGACAAGGAGTTCTATAATATGGAGATTTTGGAGTGGGTAATATGTTGACTTGCTGTTGTTATTAATTATAATATGAAATATTTATCTTATAAAAAAAATTATGAAATTTGTGCTAAAGAAAAACATTTTATTTTCAAAAAAAATAGCTAAATCATATAAACACACAAATTAAATATATTTGACTGTTATATAACATATAAGTAAATAAAGAAACATAACATATAAGTAAATAAGAACATATAATAATAAGTTAGTTAGTTATAATCATTTATTATATTTGATAAAAAAAATATTGTAAAAAAAATGTATATATTGAATTCAATATAATTGTTATAAAAGAAAAAATAAGATCAATTCCGAATCTCCACACGATGGTAGATTATGGTACTAAGACGTGTATACCGTCAACATGTATGCCGATATTTGCATAAAAAAAGGTTATAAGCAATTTTTCAGTTTGCCATTGCATCAATATTCTTTATGCCTTCTATTTCAATATGACTTCAAAATTTCAGCAAAATTTATCAAATAAATAAAATCGCTTAAATGACAGGTACACTACACGTTCAAAAAGTTTCCTAAAACACTAATATAACCGAATTTCTTTTATGGCAGTTACAAGGTTGAAGAAAAATTTTGTGCCTCAATCCGACAAAAAATAAACGAACAAGATTATAAGATTAAATTATAATTGGATAATAGATGGTTTTCTTCTTTCCGTTAGTAAACATCCAATTAATCTGGTCAACATAATTTGGTAGTTTTTTTTTCGTTATATTCCCTGTATTGAGAAAAGATATTGGTTAGATTTATAACTCTCGTTAGGGCTGTGCAAAATATCTGTTAAGTTAAGCTAAAATATTAAGTTCATGTTCTTCTAAGTTCATGTTGCTATTAAAATATAAAATATAGTACTTTCAGTATAGGCCGTGACCTGGTCACTCAAAAAATTCTATAGAAAGTGTGTAAGTAGTAAATTCGTTGCTATAATAAATATTTATATACTATAACGACGTCTGTGCTGAGCTTTAGTTCCAGCTAACTAGGACGGTCTAGAAACCGCTTGCAATATAAAATGTTGAACCTTATCTAGAGCCATTTTGTAATCAATTTTAGCAGTTAAAAATAATAAAATAATATACATGAAGTCGAAATTAATCTAGTAATGGAGTTTTTTCAATGCTAAGGTCAACAGATAGGCTGACGGTCCAATTGAGGTCAGGTGCAACATCACAGGTGCTACTAGTGCGCTCCCGACCATAGTAGGATTAATGATAAGGTGTTAATAGGTGTTAATAACCTGATTAATAGGTGTTGTGTAGTGTACAAATAATAATATTGTTAGCGTCTGTTAGTTATGTCAACTGAAGTTGTTTGAAAAAGTGCTCTGTGATATTTCAAAAAGTTCATTCATTCAGATTCATTCGGTGGTGTGATATTGAAAGGTTATCAGGCAGTTTAACGAACGCGTTCGCGGAAAGAGGTCGATGTCGTATGTCGTTATAGTTGTACCTTATAGTTGGAATTGTAGTTCTGATGTATCGGTCGATCAGTAATAATGTTGGGATTCAACATAAAATGCTTTAATTAATATACCCTAAGTATAGTGTGTTAACAATATAAAATGTTTGCCAACCCTGACTCCAATTGTTGAGCGTGTGACACAGAATCAGATACGACGCGCGAATGAAATAGGCAATTTCGCATTTATACGTTATTTTTGTATTCGCGAAAATAAATAACCACACGCAGACATAGAAATGCGTACATGTTTAGTAACACCTTATCTGAATGCAATTACGCTTACATTTTATTAGAAATAATATTAATAAATAATTCTACAAAGAAAAGATTGATTATAGTTATATGAAATATTTTTATCAACACAATTAAAATAATTAGGCACAGCTATTTTGTAGTAAAAGTTATACTATCCTATGTTTATTTTTGTTAAAAAATCACTTTATGATGCCATTAGAATAAGTATTTTGCGGTCTATTTACTGGTATACTCTTTTAAGTCTTATCAAAGAAAACCAAAAAGTTTCGCTACAATTCCAACTTGTTACAATCATGGTAACATGCAGTCGTTTATTTGCTAATTGTACTGTTTCAGTGCATACTAAATAGTTTGCTTCCGATATACAGGGAAGCTGAACGATTTATTTTCAGCTTACAGATACCCAGAAATCACTTTTAATAAAGTATAAAACTTCCATTCAATTTATTTTACACAAAATTAAATTTTATAATTTCCGCGAGCCCGCGTACCTTCAATGGGACGCCGTTCTCATTTCCATGGTATTACTTTTCTTGAAAAAAAATTGTTTCATTACAAGTTTCTCGTTATTTTCCATTCACAATCGTACAGAGATATTAATCTAATATCGTATATCTCGACTCCTCAAAGCGACCATCACAAAGCGGCCGAATTCGGCCCAAATTCATAAGTACACAAGATTACAAAACGGTCTCAAGGGAAACATAAAATCAAACGGATCCGAATGATAACATGCAATTTATAGTGAATTAATGGCACTCAGATTCGTTTTATCAAATCTGAATTGCTTAGGACTCAAACCGGATCTGAACATCTTACTTGCGACTTGGTTTATTTATTTATTTACTAGTAATAGACATGGTTATTATAGACGGCTGTATAATATTTTTTTTAATTTTAGAACAGTGAGGATATGTGGAAAAGTATCAGTTATTAACAAGTTAACAATATTTAAGAAAAACCTTTCAATTTTAAATCTGTTCGGTTATTACTGAGAACCTACGAAAATTTGTTATGCAATATTGCCTCTTAATTTATAATATTAATAAAATTAATTAAAGTTTGTGTTTTTATCAAAAATTTATTAGAATAAACCAAACTTTTTATAATTTTTATATAATTACCTTATCTGCTACGAAATTTAGGTAGGCACCACAATAAAACATGGTATTCGTGGGCATCGATAGAATGAGGACGAGGTTCGCGGGAGTGCCGAGATTTGTTGTCAGAACAGATTCCGACGGACAACGCTGTAAATTCACATTTGCTCGCTCCCAAACACGGGTTATATACGATGTGGCTGCACCGACATTATTATTACTGTCGAACGCCCAGCATCACATAGAGTACATGGGATACAGACCAGACACCTTTTATGTGCAGAGCTCTACTAAACAACTAAACATTTCTTTAAATATTTTGTACTAAATATAATTTTCCCTCTTGATCGGGGCCTGGGTGGTAGTCTTTAGAGGAAACTACCGCCCGTCGTCGTGATGTCCTCTGAGGTGGTCCGAGGCTCAGGGAGCGAAGACCTCCTTGCGCTGGATAGCCGTGGTGGGTCGGATTTTCCATAAAAAAGTGCACACTGCGTTTCGCATTCATAAATTTGGCAGATTATCTGGAGTAACCATCTCCTTACAGATTACTACTTTAACAGCTATTTTGGCAGTTATAGCTGCCGTTTATGTCGTTTATGACGCATATGGCGTTGCTTGTAAGGCGAATGTATCCAACGGTAGCCAACTACCATACTGCTGACAGTTTTATATATAAAAGTGTATACGATCGATTTGATTGGTGGCACTTGGTTGACATTTTATTAAAAAATAATGAATAGCTTTATTTTTATGACTAGTATTGGTTAGTCCCACCGGGTTGCTAACGTATTCAAAATTATATTGCATTTCAGTAAAAAAATATAAAAGGATATAAATCCTAAAAGCTTTTTTTTTTTTTTTCATTTATATTCCAATTTTATTTTTTAATTAAGATCCAGTGAATTTTCAGTTCAAAAATTCAATTGCTGTGCGGATTCCGGAGCTGATAGCGGATAACTAACTACACTATATTAACATTGAGACTTTTACACGTTAAAGTACTTATTACTTACTTATTATTTATTAATATATATTAACAGTAAATTTAACATTTATTTATTTAACAGTCCCAATGCTTTGCTGTCACTTTTACTATGTCTTAGGAACACTTATTGGGGGCCGTCCGATATAGCATGCTAATTTTTTTTTCAAAGAATAACAATTATAAACCGTTACATCGTGAATTCTCTTCGTATCTCAACTCTGTGGTATTAGTTATGAATTTTTCATGGTGCGGATGAGAGCCCATGTGCTCGCTGCGGTAATGCGAATGACGTTGTTTTTGGACACATAATGTCTATTCTATTTATTTACACCGCATTCGATACTATGTACTACTTGTTTTTCACCTTAATTCTTATTTATATTTTGTATCTCTCGGTTTATGTTTTCACTGCGTTCTGGATATTAGTACATACTTATGTGCACATCATTTGTTATCCCTAAAATGAAATGAAAAAACACAATGTACAGGTCCTCTAGTAGCTCTCATATATGCCCCATTTGACTATATTTTTTATTAAAAATTCTAACCTTTAGAATAAAATAAGCAACATAAAATAAAATATAATTGAAATAAGAGTAAAAAGAGGCAAAAATTTAGATAGTATATTTACCATAAGTATCAGGCATATCTACATATAGGTAGGTATACATAGCAAGCATTTCTAAGTAGGCAGAGTTCGGCTTCGTTTTATCTTCGAGTCGTGAAATAACAAATTTAGAGCGTTTATATATGTTAGACTGTAGTTGAAATGCACTTCTAGTATAATACTATGCAATGGCGTACGTGCTCCTTTTCTTTGACTTTTTTTGTACAGAATTACAAAGTATAAGTTTTACATGTTTAAATTTCAATAATAAAAATGCGTGTAAAGTCGCTTGCAATATTAAGATTACAGTAAAACGGAAATTAAAAAATTAATTAATTAATTAAGACCATAATTATGTAAATGTTTATAAACAAACTAACTAAAGATCAAACTGTTTAATTGTGTTATATTAATAAAAAAATTGGATTGAAATTTTTTATGTAGTCATTAGGTAAATCAAAACAATGTCAACTCTGTCACCATTAATGGGAATGTTTCGACATCACGTAAAAAGAAGAAATGAGTTTTGAGTGTGCGTTTACATTCATGAAACTTCATAGTGCAGTCATTAACAGTTTTTTTCGCGAATCAAACGTTTTACCATTGCTCAAAAAACTACTGTTTACCTGTACGAGAGCGCAAATGAAATACTAGCCTTATGAATACAATATCATCACATCATACCTTAAAGTCAAGTCATTTTAATAGGTAACATTTGACAATTCATTAAAATTCAACAACGTAACCTTGTAACGGCGGGCATAAAATAATATATTTTTTCGTTTTGTTAGAACTGCACAATTGCCTATGTTTTTTCAATTACGATTACATATTTATTGTAATAATGACCGATACGAGTAATTTTACGATTTGCTTTCACTAATAAACCATTCTAAACATAATAAACAATTTCTGATCTAAAGAACTGAACGTCGTTACAATGTTACGTCAGTTAACCCTTTTTCTTTTTAAACACTAGGGATGTTACTCTAAAAATCGAAAGCTGATAAGTAGAATCGAATACAATGATTACTTGTGAAGAAATATCAAGAATAAATTAATAACCACGTTGTGATTATAATAAAACATAATTATATTTATTATTCTTTTAACTAACTATAAAAATACAAAAAATAACTAAATAGAAAATTTTTTTTAATTACATATGTTTGAAGTCCGTATCGATTCATTCATTTTAATCGATGTTTTTAAGCAGGTCACCTCACTATGAAGATAAAACTGACAGATGTCAAATGTTACCTATTAAAATGACTCCACTATAGTTAGACGAACATTAAATACTCTCCTTAAATCACTAGTCACTAGGTACATCACTTCACTACATATTATAAAACAAAGTCCTCCGCCGCGTCTGTCTGTCTGTCTTTCTATCTGTCCCTATGTATGCTTAGATCTCTAACTAATACTACGAAACGGATTTTAATGCGGTTTTCACTAATGGATAGAGTGGTTTTCATGAG
Organism: Synanthedon tipuliformis; assembly: GCA_947623395.1. Lineage (NCBI taxonomy): Eukaryota > Metazoa > Arthropoda > Insecta > Lepidoptera > Sesiidae > Synanthedon > Synanthedon tipuliformis. Next base: position 1,169,885 of record OX392424.1, on the reverse strand, counting down.
CCCTGTCATCTCTTACTCGCTCACCGTAAAGGGGTGGTTACAGTCGCCACATGAGCTGCTTAGGAGACTGTTTAAAAATACACAAACAATGTCTGCAAATCTAGATGTTAAGCAAATATGGAGACAGCTCTAGTTCAAAAGCACTCTATATAAAAGGAGTTCTCTACTTGTATTAGTCTCCTAATATAATGCTTCATGATCGAAACCGTTGTGAGAACCGATGAAAAATGATGTCGTAAGTAAAACGTTATAGTAGCGGTTGTACCGTATGATCGATCACTCACTCGATACGCTGCCATCGATAATAATTGAGATAATTCGATTCGGAGAACAGATTTCTCTTATATTCCTTCAAGCCCTTAAACGACGACGCTTTATCAATATTGTCATATAAGTGATATGTATATCCTTTTGATGAGAATAAAATTGAATCTTACAAAACTCAATATAAAAATTTTAAATCGGTTCAGTAAACTACTTCATACATTTGATGAAACTTCATAACTATGTGTAATTTGGTCCAACTTCAAAGATAGGATAGCTTTTATTTTGAAACCATGCGAAGCTGTTTGTTCCTTTTAATTATTATTGACCTAAAAAATAATTCGTGGGTGCCGAGATGGGAAGGTGCCGAGATGGGATTAAACCGAAAAAAAGCACACGCATTTTTTTAAAAACATTCCAAAAAAAAAAAATATAATTAATCATCTTCAGAGTCTACTTTATTATTCCATTTTTCTATATGTATTTTTGTCCATGTCATTCAAAAATGTCAGGTGGTAATTTCAAATAATCAATGAGCAATCTCGGATTTCAATCGAGATAGCATTACGTAGCCCTCCTCTGCCTCTGTGTGGAAGGTCGGTCGGGTAAGCAAAACGATTCGCTTTGTTTTCGATATCGGCTCGCTCTTGTAAAAAAAAGCAAAATGGCGGGAAATTGTTTCATATAAATTGCTAATACATCATATAAAAATCACATGTATGGTTCACAATTATCTCCGAAACCGCCAAACCGATTTTAATGAAATTTTCTGAATGTGTAATGTGTTTCTGCTTGGATATAATTTATAAAGATACGCGGACGAAGTCGCAAACTGAAGCTAGTTTTATATACATTAGAAACGTGCGTACGTAACCAGGAATATGTAAATAGGTCCGGGAGGCTTCCAACGACGCGTCTTCGAGGTACAATAACAGTGCTTATCGTCACGCCCGCTTTGTCCCGCACAATGGGATTAGGGTACACGTGCCTATAGTTGACACTGCAACAACAGGGTGAAGCGATAAGTGTTGACTCCCTATGAGGTTGTGTAAACTGGTTCTTTGACCTTTCGATGGAGCATAAACAATAGAATGCTCCCGGCTCTATAAAGACTGTTCGTGTGGAACTATAATATACATACACTTTCTATATTTATTTAATTACTTCTCTCTCTTTCTCTCTCTAAAGTAATCTTTACAGCATTTTATATCTATATTAATAATTAAAATTTAAATGTCTGTCTGTAATGTTAAAATAACAGCTTCTTACTAAGTGTACACAAACGGTACTTAAGCCAAAATAAAATTTTTAATTTATGTCTGATTGTCCGTCTGTCTACACGGTCGAATTTGACGGGGCTTTAACTGGCTGATAGCTGTACGTAAAATAAATAAAAACCTGTGTATTGCATATTAAAAAAGTTCTGTATTTCCTGTCCTTTGTTTGAAATTAAATAAAGTTAGAAACTGTTTAAGATAATAAGTAACTCCTTCTAAACTACCCAACGATTTTTGATACGGATTTCCCTAATGGAAAGAAGGATAAACGAGGAATGTTTGTGTATGTAATTTGCAAAAAAAAAATGTATCTATTGTATATAATTTGTAAAAGAATATTATATACGAAAGCGAGACCGGTTCATTAGTTAGGTATAATCAATGCTATTAAGTTATGTAACTGAATGAGTTATGTAACTTATCATGTTTGTAAGGCCTAATACAGTATACATATAACAAACTGGAAAAGCTTTAACTCAGTAGACTGGCTATATTTTTACAAGTCGATAATGGATAAGATAAATAAAATGTGAGCGGACGTCGGGCCTTTCCTGTTCAATAAAAGACATCTAACGGTTCTCAGGCACCTGCATGAAGTCGCGCCGAGGACATTAATCTTCCTTTCTTGTCCGAGAAAAAACATCCCTCCCCGCCAAGTTTTAACTCGACAATTTTCTACAGAGAAATTAATTGCCTCTGACTATTGCGATTTCGATGGCTTTTATACGGATATCTCGGTAACACTTTGATAAATAGATATTACTAATTCTTACGGTCTCACTCTAGCTAAATATTTTTCAACTGCTAATGATAATGGGGCGTTTTTTTTATAGAGATGGGTTTGCTCTTGGCTAACATCTAGCTGTGTAGCAAGGAAGAGGCCTATGATGAAGCGAGCTCACCCAGAAGATGCCTATTCCCTCGAACTTTGAAAATATTAGGGTTATATGTGCTCGGAAATACAGACACCGATAGGGAGTTCCAAACCTTGGCAGTGCGCATTACAAAGGATGTTTCAAAGCGCTTGGTCCGAAAAGGAGGGATTTCGACAGGGTGAGGATGGTAACCAGTCTGTATGTCCGATGGAAGGCAGTATGAATGCATGCAGCTCCTGAGCACACTCTCCGAAGTACACCTTATAAAAGACACATAGACTGGCAATTTTGCGTCTGGGGAATTTTGAGTAAGGGGAGAAAGGAACTTAGATCTTATCGTACCCTACTGTCAACCTCACCTGCACTGCTCCTGCACTGCACTGTCTTACTGCTCAATGGTGCTCCCTGTAAGAACAGACGAGGCTCTAGCGACCCAGTATTTTTTTTTTATTATTATTTCAAATACATACCCTTTGCATAAGCAAGGGACCTTGTTCGTCTAATTAAATAAACCGAGTTAAAATAGACCGAGTAAATGGCGGAATAACCATTCACCTGGCTGGGCAACCGGTTGCAAGAGGCTAAAACGGCCTTGGGGCTTAAATTACCCCTAAAAGGCTTAAATGCAGAAGGCAAGGAAAAACCACTGACAAAAATCTAGGGTTAGGGGTTTTTTAGGTCTACAAATCGATCTGTCGGGGTCTTATCTTCGAGAAAATTCGTTTTAGATACTTTTTTTAATGGAACAGTTACAAAAGTAGATAATACCGCTAACTCGTTTTATAATATTTTTAATTATTAATTGAAGTATTCTTGAATATTTTTTTAAATACTTTCTTTCTTACATGTAAAAAGGGTGAAGCTCGCGGTCATCCAGTCTAGTTTATACTATGTAAAGAAAATAAACTACATATTGCATTTTTTGCTGTGAGTTAATTTAAGATCTCTTTGTTACAGATACCCAATGTATGTGGGTTTGATAAGTGTTGTGTTGGTTCGTATTATCAGCGTACATAACATGATGAATCGTTCGAAATTATTCTGACAACTCGCTCAGGTATATATCAAGATATAATACCCGTATTAATTGCCGTAATATAGTGGTTATTAATCCTGGAAATGCTAACTGTAAATGCGCGCATGAGAGGTCGATACCGAGAGAAGATGCAGCTTATTTGGGAGAATTAATAGATACCATTCTATAATGTACAAATTTATAGCAGATTTAACAAATTTAACAGACTAGTTATACGTGTAATATAATCAGCCTTTAATTGCATTGCAACTTAATATTGACTTGTGCCGATAGATACGAGATACACTGGGTATGAAAAATCAAAATTTTAGACATTTAAGAAAATTAAAATTAACAATTACTTAAGTGTAAATAATAATTATTAAAAACTTAAAACATTTACAACAATTAATTTTCTGAAATTATAAATATATAAATAATAATATTTGGAATCATTTATAAATTATATCCCTGTCTAGTAACTCTACTTATCATATTATTATTTTTTATTATTTGTAAACACTTTTTTTTCCTCGATATCTGAGATTTATGCCATGATTTTTTTATTTGCCATATATCTTTGAAATTCAAAATAATTAGTCTCCATGTCAGAGATAGGATAGCTCCAATGTCATAAAGCATATTATTACATTTTGCACAAATATTTCGTGCACCAGGCAGGGTAATACAAATTCGCGTTTGCGGCTCCAAATATAACAAATGTTTAACTTGAACCTTCGTGCTCAGGAATTAGAGTTGAATGTTCTGAAACATTTAGTTTCCTTGTGTCTTAATTTGTTGCGTAAATATATAACCGCATCAAAGGAGGTTCAAGTTAACATACATGTTTATAATTTGAAGAGAATTTCATATGTGCGAATAGTTTCGAGTGCGAGCCTTAAATACCTACAACAGGTTTCTTAATATGTATTGTCTACGTAATATTTATTATTATGAATTACCTTTGTAATAAAGTTCATTTTGACACATTTTATAATTGACTGAAAAAATACGTTATTTTTAAGTCCAAAATACTTTACAAAGTATTTAATTACTTAAAGTAGGTTCAAGGCACATTGCGTTTCGCTGTCATTTAGGTAGCCTATTTGGTGGCAGTAACCACTATCTTACAAGATGTTAAAATCACAGCACTTGTCGGGTAAGGGATGCCAGAGCCCATTTATATCTCTATCAATAATCCTACTATGGTCGCTAGCGCACTTACAGCACCTATAGGTGTTTTAGGTGGCTAATAAAAAATAATTTAAAAAAATATATAGGTATTTATATATATTATTAGGTTAAGTTAGGTTAAGTTGCACTATTTTTAATTTAATAGTTAAGTTATAGCTATAAAGTAACCGTTATTATGCTTATCACAAACCGCGGCGACCCTAAATCTTGGAATGTTGGAGTGAAACGCACCGTAATTATTTTAAAAACAAAAATAAAAGCCATTAAACAAATCGAACACGTAGTAAACATTAAAATTTACATAACGCCCCTGAAAACGGAGCGCCTTAGCCTTACGACGCGAAGCCTCTCGCCCGAACACCGCCCGTCGCGTCGCGCCGTGCATACAACACTTTATTTCATATTTTTTTTATTTATTACTTAACATTTCTTATTCCGATGAATAACTCGTAGTCTTATTGCATTGTTATCGTGATGAAATATTCAAACGTTTTACACTACAACGCAATACTCATGGCTTGTGACGTCATTAAAGAGCGCCATGAGCTCTTTAATGACGTTCGTGATTTTGGTATAGGTATTAACATGTCATTACTAAAAAAAAATCTTAGCCGAGTAGCTGTCTTAGCTCAAAGGTCCCAGGTCCCCATTAGTCGAGTGTTTGCCTTAGCGCTCTGGCTCAAGGATTCCAGGTTCGATTCCCGGTTTGCGGGGTGCCCTAGAGGTTAGCGAACTGAGCTCGCTGCGACCATTGGATTAGATTTATCTCTGCCGACCGTAGTGAAAAGGCGGCAGCAGAGCCTCTTCGTGAGCGATTCAAGAGAAGGAGGCGGTGGAGAGAGAACGGGAGGGCGACGTCCTGTCCCATCCCCATCCCAGTCGGCTGTTGATTCTGCTTTTCTTAGTCGTAAATTAAGCAGCATGTCATTTTTTTAAATTAGGTTAAGGTAGTCAAACAGACTAACGGTCAACTTGATAGTAGGTGACAGTAACAGTCACCTATAACCTATAAAAGTACGCATAGAATTAAGGATAGAGCTCTTGCCATCCCCTACTCACTTACGGAATTACAACTACGGAACTACGGAACTTCTCACTTACGGAATACTCACTTACGGATGGTTGCTGCGCCAGACAGGCTGCGCAACTACTGTGAGCAAGATGAGTAAGCGCCGCCATACTGAAAATACTATTCGTGTAGCAGGATATATTTACGTATGCAACAATGTCAGAAGATTCTAAGCATCTTCTAAGTGAAGCATATTTCATCCCCGGCTGTACCTCCTAATAATAAATGATAAATCAGGCAGTTTTATAACACACTTTAACAAATGGCCTGCAGCACGTTTCATACAACTGCAATATTAAGTTTACTATATTGTTTTTACAAAATATGATTACACTAGCTTGTGCCCGCGACTTCGTCCGCGTACATTTATAATATATAGCCTATGTTACCCGCTGATAATATAGCTTCCCAACAATGAAACTCATAGTTGTCAACACTATTATAGTTGTCAACACAACACAACCCATTATTCTCTACGTAATAATCATTGTCTAAATAATTGATGAAAAAAATAATAATAAAGGCATTAAGTATAACCGTTTCAAAAGAAATCCATGTGTAATAATAATTTGTATATTTCATATTTCAACTAAACATTTGTGGTCTGATATTAGTGTAAGTGGCATTTATGTTTTGATGAGTTTGTACCTGCACATTTTAGTGAGGTGCTAAAATATTGCTCTTACTCATGCGAATAATGGCTCCATTATTCGCTCATTGAGTATAAGTAATATTAATATCTCAATACATGAACTTTGTTATAGCAATGACTTGAGATATGCAATCATCATACCACCTGGACCGATTTACTTAGTATGCACAAAATTTAAAAGGTAGTTTTTGTATGTGCTTAATAATAATACTGGCCAGTTGTAAGCCAATCATGGAAACTGTCACAGTTTGACTTAGTTGCAAACTGTGACAGTTTCCATGTTTGAAAATTTGATTTATTTCCGACCTTAGTAGTATTAAGGATAAGAAGGGTGTAGTGTATTGGACTCTGAAATCCCTTAATCCCTTAATCACCAAAAATAGCGAACAGTTATTTTAAGGGGATAGTTACTGCCACCAGACGAGCTATCCTATTTATGACTGCGGACTTTTATATAAAAAAAAAGAATCGACTCTTCAACATCTTAAAAAAATTAGTACAAAAGTAAAAAACACATTTTAAATATTATATTAAGTACCACAATAATCTATACGAGTACTAATATTATAAAGCTGAAGAATTTGTTTGTTTGAACGCGATAATCTCAGGAACTACTGGTTCGAATTGAAAAATTCTTTTTGTGTTGGATAGATCATTTATCTAGGAAGACTTTAGGCTATATAACATCACGTTGCGACTAATAGGAGCGAAGAAACAGTTGAAAATGTGGAAAAAACGTGGGAAAATTCCTTCCGTTGCGTGCGCTGCGAAAACCGTTCGAGATACCCAAATGATTCCCAAAATAACTATTCCACGCGGAAGAAGTCGCGAGCACCAGTCAGTGAGGAATAATGAGTCAAATGGCACCTCACTAGAATGCTTGTGACATGTAGGCGTGGGGTCGCGTGTGGTCAACGGTCACATGCCGCACGCCCTCGGCCAATTTATCTTCTACTACTATTATATAGTTTCTAGTATTGCTGCTGACTGAACAGGTAATGGGCAGCTAAAAAATGTTTATTTTTGGTTCTATTTTTAGTTCTATTTTTTGGTTAATTCGGGTTAAGTCGAAAAGTATTATTTTATATTAGTGCAATGGAAGATAGAATGTGTATATGTCCCATGTATTTAAATTATATTGCGCCGCTATATTGAAAAGTATTTATGTATATGGAATTCTGTTTCACTTCGATACTAAATACGAAATAAGAAACTGCAATGAATTCCAAGCGAAAATTCTATTAAACCATATATTAACCTCAGCTATTTTATTTAATATTTCTTGACACTGACTACATAAATCGAGGGGTTGCGATATTAAATATTCGTTAAGTGAACCCTAAATTCATAATTTCAAGATAATATAAGAACAAAAGACAATAATAATTTAAAAGCATACGCCTACCTGATATTTCCACAAAATCTATACTAAAATTATAAAGCTGAAGAGTTTGTTTGTTTGAACGCGCTAATCTCAGGAACTACTGGTTCGAAATGAAAAATTCTTTTTGTATTGGATAGATAATTTATCGAGGAAGGCTTTAGGCTATATATAGCTTTAGGCTATATATAGCTTTAGGCTATATCCATTAAGTACAAGTTAATTTCCCTAATTGTTTTAGATGGCTATTGTATATTTATTAGAAGAAATTGTGGATGCTTGTGTAGCAATAAAACATCCTATCGTCATATCTCTCACACTACAGGTAAATTGATTGATACGGAGTGGGGGCAAACAAGGGGTAAGTGCGCTCACCCCACGTACTCGGGGTGTGTTCGGAATGTATAATATACGCTTATGTATTATAAATGTCGTGAAAAAACATAGGTGCCAGTGCCCGAGATAAGTGGATCAGAGGGGTTTTCAACGCACTTTCATTCTCCTATTTTTGGTGTTAGGGGAAAACATTTTTTAAAAGTAACAAACAGCTTAGACGTTATACTATATGATATAGTGTACGGCCTGTAATATAAAAATCAAACGAATTTTATTATTACAGTTATATGTTACTTTTCAAAGTTAGCTCTGGTTGGGATCTGGTAAGTAATTACAGTACACTGCCACTAAGTACTTGCCATTTCACAGTAATTTCATGTTATTTTGGCAGCTCCTCTGGCGACGGTAACCAAGCACCCGCTTACAGAAGTCCAGCGTGAAAAATCAGTATGTGTGTTGTTTCTGGGATTAGGAAAGATATTTGGTTTTATTTATATATTTTTTATAAATAAAACCCAATATATAAAATAAAACCCAATAACAGATTTTAGTACCTACAGTTTTCACGTATGGAAAGAACTATAAACTTTTTTATATGATTTGCAGAAAAAAATGCATCAGTGCGAAACCGAATCGCTAATAAAAATATAAAAAGGCCAAAAAATATCGTTCACTGTGTTTTTTTATACTGTTCGTAAAAAGATAATATTACAAGCTAACAGTAACTGCCAACAGAAGTGAATTTAATAAATATTATTCGAACAGAAATATTATTGAAAAACGAAACATGAGTAAACCGCGGTATTTTCGAATGTTTGTTAACAGTAAATCAAAATGAAAACCCACCTGGTCAATGACAAACATTTTCGAACTAAACAAGTACCATTAATCCAGAAACCATTTTGAAGGGAAACAGCGAGTTATGGACTGTACGAAGGCCGATAAAATGACGCTTTCTTTTTTAACACTTGTAAGATGACATAAAAAAAATTGTGTACGAGGGCTGTTCCAAAGGTTTTTAGTGAAATGGATAATAGTTAGAATATCAAAAAAGTTTATATACAGTTTTTCAAAATATTCCCCTCCAACCCCTATGCACTTATGCATTCGAGTAAACCAGTCCTCAAAACATTTAAAAAACGCATCTTGCTGCAGGTCGAAAAATAACCGACGAAATTCTTCGACGGCGTCGTTTGCGGTGTTAAATTTTCGTCCCCGAAGCATTTTTTTTACTGTGGGAAATAAAAAAAAATCGCTCGGAGCTAAATCTGGGCTGTACGGAGGATGGGGTAACATTTGTACCCCCGAAGTTGAAAAATAGTCGATGGTTCTAGCAGCTGTGTGAGCGGGCGCGTTATCTTGGTGAAAAAGAATGCCACGGACGCCGCTCCTTGGGCGCTCACTACTCAACTCCCCAAAAGCCTGAGGTAGACAAACTTCGGAATACCATTCACTAGTAACTGTTCTACGGTTTTCTAGCGGGATTACTGCTACTGGTCCACTACGTCGAAAAAAAAGGCAATCATTTTTTTATTAACGCTATGACCGCGAACAAGTTTTGTGGGCAACTGGTCCTCTTCAAACACCCATTGCGTAGATTGCTACTTTGTAAGAGGGTCATAGCTATAGATCCAAGATTCATCAGTTGTCATGATGTAGGATACGTTTTGTGAAGTTCCTCCTTCGAACTTTTTCAGCATAAATTTGCACCAGTCAACACGACGGTATTTTTGCTCTTCTGTGAGAGAATGAGGTATCCACCGCGAAGCAACCTTCCTGACTTTAAGGTGTTCATCTAGGATAGTGGAAACTGCCCGTGATCCAATCTTCAATTCATCCTGAATCTCCCTATGTGTAATATTTCTATTTTCCCGCAATAGCCACTCCACCCTGATGACGTTTTCATGAGATAGTGCAATTGTTGGTCGGCCGGGTCGGGGGTCATCCTTTAGGTACTCTCGACCACGTTTAAATTCACGAAGCCAATAAGTGAATGTTGCTAACCCAGGAGTAGACTCCCCAAAGGCAGCTTGTAAATTTTCGTGGGATTTTTTAAGGGATAACCCGCGTTTATAATCATTAAAAATCATAGCACGAAAAGCTTCCCGCGAGACGTCCATTGTTGCAAACAAAGAAGACCGACAGATAATTTTTAAAAATATTTAAAAAAATAACCGTTTATAGCCAGCCAATGATTTTCACCAAGGAGGTTTGTATTGAAAGGAGATTTACATTTAAAATAGTTTCAGGAAAAAAGAAGTAATATTTACTCTGTGGCTAACAATTTTTGGAACAGCCCTCGTATGTCAGCCAGCGACACACGACTGGAGTTTACTCCTTACGAACGATTATAAAATTTAAATTTTGCACAATTTGAACAGGCCGAAAGAACAACATTGTTCTTTTTTTAATAATACGTGGCGCAATATCTCTGAGATATTCAGAGAGATATTCTAAAATATTCAACGTATCTATCTATCTATCTGAAATAGAACGTAACTATAACGCATAACATAACGCATTCGTGTGACAATTCTGATTTATTTATTTTTACTAACATAAATTTTCAAACACCAAAATGTTTTCTTTTTTATGTAAAAGTCTGCAGACAGGCCACGGGGGCCTATTAACACAAGTAACGCCATGATAGATGCTAAGCAATTTCATAATTGGTTAAAGCTGAAACAATAATCTGAAAAGCTAGACTTGCAAATGTAGCTGGAAAAACTTATCCTATTCTAGGGTCAACCTATAGGTGATCCTAGCCACCTACCACGAAGGGTCTACCTTCATGGTATGTGCCTTCATGTCGAATTTTAAATAAGAAACCTGTTATCGATGTAGATTACACATAAAACCAGTAAACGGGGCATTTTAGCCACCCGGTTATCTGGTAGAATTTCTACTTCAATAAGAGCTACACGAAGCTAGAAAACTATTAATAGAAAGTTTCAAAGGACAACGCTAAAGTAGCCCGTTTGAAAGGAGGAAGAGATGGAACGCACAGCACCCATTTTACAGATCTCTCTAGCCTCTAGCACATAAAGTTCGTAGGTCTATTATATAAAAGAGCTAACTTAAATTTAATATATATCTCAAATAATAATAGAATCTCAAATAGTATTTTATATTAGGTTTTGAAGACTCCCTTGGATGCTCTATTCTAGGACCTTAACGCTCTATTCTAGGATACCGGGTTTGATTCCCGGCAAGGTCAATGAACTTTTCAAAAAAGTTAGCGGACGTTTGTCTGTTTAGAGAGAGGCGCACAGCGATTTTAATTTATAACTAGCTGTAGCACGCGACTTCGCCCGCGTAACTTTGTATAATAAAGCCTATGTTACTCGCTGATAATGTAGCTTTTTATAGGTGAAAAAATTTCAAAATCGGTCCAGTAGTTTTTGAGTTTATTCATTAGAAACATACAAATCTTGTCTCTTTATAATATTAGTACCTATAGATATGTAAAGAGACATACATATAATATGTGTAAAATAAATATAGATATGCATAAAATTAATTCACAAGTTAAAAAGTAAAAATTAGATTGATTAACCAATCTCAACCGAGCCCCAACCGTAATGTTGTTCATTGTAACCGCTTTAATCCGAAAAGTTAAACATTAAACATTTGAGGGCGTACAATTCATGAAGAGTACAAACGGAATGTCAGTAAGACGCTTTCACGGGCTTAATCCAAGATTACCAGTCGCTTCCCGTAAGCCACAGTTCCAACAGTAAATGGGTTATGAATTGCACAAACAACGGAGGCCAACAAACTTCAATAAATTGAGTTTTAAAGCGTGAACTCTTTTCAAATATGTATATTTTATAATAATCTAAATATTGAAAAACATTTATAAATTGATGTTTTTTTCCTTATTTAAGATAGATGTTTGTACAAATGGATATTTGTATAAGACATCTCAAAAATCGTAATATTTTGTAGTATGAGTTAATGGACTACTCGCCCGAATGTGTGAGTTATCATGTTTGATTTTTATTATTTCACAACAAGTAAATTATAGTTCCGTGTACATAATAATCGATATATGAGGTATTACCTGCGTTCAGTACGTTGAAATTGCAACGAGCGGCCAAGTTTTCTAATTTCCCTCCAACATTGAGATTTTAAAACTAAGTAAGACGAACTTTTACAATAAGCCTTTTTATATGAGTATTGCGATTCTTTTAAATGCTCGCCTTTTTCTTTTGTATTGTGTTTCTGATGTTTGTTTTTAATAGATATTTTTTTAGTAATAGGATGTTGAACGGATAATGAAACGGGATATTAATATCTGTAGATGTTAATAACTGTTTAAACTGTTTAAGGAAGCAAGGTACATTACCTGCCTACTTTTAAACCATGCATAATTAACGAAATTCGAATTGTAAATAAATCAAATAAAAATCAAATTCATATTGTCAATCTTATAAAGAGTATGTATTGTATAATATGTATGCATGCGTCTGTAATATACATTTAACATAATAAGAACGTTCGACTACTACAACACAACACAAGAACACTTAAGTGCTTAGAACGTGTGTCAACATGTTTGCTTACACTACATTGTTAGAAGTTGAGCGGCACTTCACAGTTTCTTCATTATTATCAGGATATGAAAAATAATTCAAACTTTAACCATCAGGTAATACCTCTCGTTTAAAAGTTCTCAAGTTAATGTTGGAATTGAAATGTGTTCTTTATTAGCCTAATTGCTTATTTCCAGAGCAATAGAAATGTCTAAAGTATTTACTACTCAACAACAGATATGGACAGTTTCAGTTGATGATGATGGACAAAATAGAAATGAGGCGGCGCCCACGAAGGTGGAAGAATCCTAGCTATGTAACCTCAAGGAACGGACCGGGATTTCCGGTGTGGAACATTTGTTCCGTCTGGCGCAAAACAGTCACAAGTTTTTTTTTTTGACCATTGACCAGTGTGTGTTGCCAGCATCGATGTGTTGCCAGTGATGACTGGTCAAAATTTACTTAAAAATCGGTTTTCTATTGGATACATGTTGAAGAGTATGCACAGGAACTTCATGACTTTCTTCCTCTGTATCCTTTCCGTCATCGTTTCTTCCTTCGATAGTAAGAAAAAACCGTTTTCTGAAAAAGTTCCTCAACTATTTTAAAGGAAAGAAAGAAACAATTTTATTCACTTAACACAAAGACACAAACATAATACAAAAACAACAAAACAGAAATTAATAATCAGGTAAAAGATGTGTGTGTCCTCGCGGCAGTGAAACGGATACTGGCTCAGCATTGTGCTGAGATGCAAGCACCTGCAGCGCTGATTTTCAGCCAGAACCGTTTGGGACTCATAACATAACAACTATTACCTATTTATATATAGACAAGTGTTCTCCCACTAGTTTTAAAGGTAAGAGAAAAAAAATTGTTTACATTTTCTTTCATTAATAACTAACTAACAAAAATATACTTAACATAAAAAACAAGTCGGTTCACAGACAAATGATAAAAAGGTTGTTGGGTCTTAACTGACTGACCTCTTAAGTCTTTGTTTTCTTTTATTTATAAGGGTCTAAAGTTTTAGAAAACACAAAAATTATTTGAAACATTAATTTTTTTCTCATAAGTACAGCAATTATTTTTAGCTGAAAACTATTTATATACGACGGCTGTGTATCCATTGCAATCGTTAATTTAATTGATTTTGATATTCTCGTGAACGGCATTCTGTCAAGCGTATTTGGTTCCGCTTTCTAGAGGTACGAGTATAGTCTCGATCATTAATTAATATACAAATTAGTGCTAATTGCAAGCCACATTTTTAACTTATTTGAAAATAATGCGTGACTTTAAAAATAAATGACATAATGTTACTTGTAAATATTTTGATGAAATAGCTACATACGTGTGTGACGGGCTTTATTCCTTTCTAAAGACAGCGCACTGTAAGCACCTGTGGCATGGCTTATGTTACAGGAGAAGATAGCCACTGAAACGTCAACCTGTCTGACGACCTTTACATAATAAGTAAGTGTGTTTTGTATGAAAGCAATAAACAAAAATGGCACAAGGATATTTCCTTGGTGGGGAAATAAAATTTCGCCCACGAACTGATAGCTTGCCGATATTTATATGTAATTGATCGGCGCCGCGTTGCGGGAAGGAGACAAATTGAGCTGACCGTACCTCGACCCATGTCAAGCCGTGACTCGAATCATCTATGCTGCTGACGTTACCTTCCGACAAATTCTCTATGCCTTTTTGTAGTTTTTTTTTTCTTCGAACAAGCTATATTGTTTCCAGGCCCCGACAAAATGTTATTTTTGTCATCACATTATTGTAAAACTAACAATTTTTTAAGGTAAAATCCTTTTTACTTGTGCCACAGTATATCGCGGTCCCTTAAAGGTAAAACTCATTATGCCTAAGTGATATTTTGTTAAAAAAAAAATTTTTTACTTAATGTACATACTTATTTAGTTTCTTTAGTTCAGTCAAGAAATAGTAACTTAATAGGCATGCTATTTAAAAATTCATAAAAAGTTTCAATCTTTAAAATTATTGTTTGATGTTAAAATACTGTGATTCGTAATAAGAAAAGTAGATACTATACTTTACTTAATAAATTTTCCACTTAGTGAGTTTTACCTTTAATGGGGCTATATTATGTTCTACGTGTAATATTATAATCTTTTAAATTAAAAGATGAATTTCATTGGGAATTATTAACATTTATTATTATAATAGATTCTTGTATACGAACGCGTGTACATAATTGTGAAAATTTAATTCAGCCTATAACTACTTAAATAAATAATTGTGTAAAGATAAAGTTTTTTTTTTTTATTCATTTATATAAGACTAGCTGGTGCTCGCGACTTCGTCCGCGTTCTGAATGAAAGGTACCCTATGTCCTTTCTGGTGTCCCAGACAGCGTGTATGCAAATTTTCATGGGGATCGGTTCAGTAGTTTTTGCGTGAAAGAGTTACAAACATCCATACATACATCCATACATCCAAACAAACTTTCGCATTTATATTCATTTATATTATTATATTATTATATTATATTATTATATAAGATATGACTAGCCACTAGCCAATTGTAAGTCCAAACTTTCATGTTGAAATATTTACTAATAGGTACGGCCCCATCTCTAGTTCTAAGTATTCTATCGAGTTATCACCCATCTCTAAAAATGATTAAAATCATGTAAAATCTTTCAATTAAAACACTTTGCGAACTTTAAATACAGTTTTTCATCAATTCATGGTCACGTAATAACAACGTAGGTATAAGGCTGTCAACAAAGGACGTAGCGTACAGGTAGAATATCCCAGTAAATACATTTGCAAACAATGTTGCCAGTGTATAATTGCTGTTCGGTGCCAGGACTAGAAATTCTGGCAAGGATAAATCACTTCACTTTACTCCGTAGACTCATGTGTGTATGCCGTTGTAAGCAAGTTATTGTGAAGGCGAAATTTCTAGTACAACAGCTTAGACACTAGACTTCCTAATTTAACTTTCAGATAAATTACTGTTCGAGAAAAAAAATGTGGACATATGAGTTTTCCGAACAAACTTAATTATAGTGTTATTTGAAGACATTACCAATTTCTTTTGAATGTTTAGTATGACTGACCTAAATAATATAAAAATTTGACCTAAGAATGGAAAATTGGTCAAAGTGGACCCGTAGCTATTAATTGTTATAAAGTAAATCGTCATCCTGCCTGCTACGATTTATCATAAAAAATATATTTGTCGAATTAAAAACAGCTAGATATTGAGTTTATTGAAGTGAAACTTTTTATGGGACACTATTGAAGTGAAACTTTTTGTCATGAGAGTGAACTCGTCGAGCTAACAAACTGTTAAGTGTTAAACTGTTAAACTCCTTGTCTCTTTCTTATTACCGCCTCTCTCACTCTAGCAGAGTGAGAGAGGCGGAAAGAAAATTGTTGATGTTGACTGACAGTGACACTGTTGACATTGACAGTCTGTGTCGGATAAATTGGATAAATACAGAACAACTAATTAATATTATGGAAAAAATGAGTACTACACAGACATAGTTCATTCTCTATATGCTACGGATTATAGAGTATGATCTTATCATACTATATACAGATGGATGACATTACTGTCATCCATCTGTCTGACGTTTAACTAACAAATCACAAATGACAAAGTTTGGTTTTATGACTGCCTGGCGAATCCTGAATTTTATTTTTAATTTAGTGTTGTGTAAAACTTATCTTCTTTAAGATAATACAGTCATGCTTCAAGTGTTCAACGTCCTTATTTTTTAATTATATGTTTATGGAAAATAATTCAATAAAATGGCACTAAAGAAAGTAAAGGGGAACTTCGAAAGAATGTTCGATAAAAATCTCACCGATTTAGTGCGTGGTATAAGGAATAATAAAGATAACGAGGTAGGTACACATCAGAAATTGTTACTATTTACTTAATAAACATGTAAATAAGTTTTGAATGTTATATTTTTTTATATAATATTCGATTTTAGGCCAAGTACATAGCACAATGTATGGAAGAAATTAAAGTGGAACTACGACAAGATAACATAACATAAGAAAGCTAACGCTGTCGCTAAGCTGACATACGTAAGTACTTAGGTCTTAAGTAGATCGAATTTGTAAGTGTAACTGTTGTAATTATTAATTAAATTGACATTTATTTTAGCTTCAAATGTTAGGATATGACATATCATGGGCTATATTCAATATTATTGAGGTGATGAGTTCAAACAAATTCACTTACAAAAGAATCGGGTACTTAGCAGCTAGTCAATCATTCCATGCAGACTCAGAGTTACTTATGCTCACTACAAATATGATAAGGAAAGATTTAAATGCTCAGAATCAATATGAAGCAGGATTAGCACTCAGTGGACTGAGTTGTTTCATATCTCATGATCTAGCAAGAGATTTGGCAAATGATATCATGACATTGGTGAGTTTATTGAAGTGAAACTTTTTATGGGACACTAGCGTTTTGTCATGAGAGTTAACTCGTTAACATAAGTCATATTAATTACTTATATAGTTCTTTTCTTAATGTAGAATGTTTATGTATATGTAATATATATATATATATATATATGTATGTCTATTAAATTATTTCATATTAAAAAATTTTTAATATTGTTTTTATTCTCAGTTATTGTCAATGAAGATACAAAAAAATGTATGCGTCAGTCCAAAACTAACAGCGTCAAAAGTGAAACTTTTTATGTAATTCAAAAACTGTCAATAAGTGTACAAAAAAATACATTGCAGCAAAGAAAAATTGACTGGAAATTATAATAAAAATGATTTATAATAAAAATCAAGAAAAATCTACAGACTATCCCGAATTAATTACTATGGAAGTTTCACTTGTACGTATATGTATATAGTTTTATGTATATGTAAATAATAGTACGTACGAGTGAAACTTCCGTAGTAATTAATTCGGGATAGTCTGTAGATTTTTCTTGATTTTTATTATAAATCATTTTTATTATAATTTCCAGTCAATTTTTCTTTGCTGCAATGTATTTTTTTGTACACTTATTGACAGTTTTTGAATTACATAAAAAGTTTCACTTTTGACGCTGTTAGTTTTGGACTGACGCATACATTTTTTTTCTTAGACGAAGCTCCTGCGGCGTTGCTTCTCTTATTATTATGTGACGATAGCTTCATCAACCTGTCTGTCGACATTAACATTAAAAATAGTGAGAAATATAATTTTGATACACATTGATAATAATCACATATCACGATTTATTAAAAGTGAGCGCAAAAATTAATCAATGTTCACAAAGAATATTGTTACAAATGATCGCCTCCTGATATGAGGTAGACGGCAGTAATGAGTAATAATGGTGCCGATCCATTGTTGGCCTAATCGGTATCATAAATTATAGTTCTCATTATACCTGCGTAGTGTATATCGTAGAATATTAAAAAGAAAAATGATTAGGACAAAAGTATTAGTAGTCTTTATCCAAACTTTAAAAGACAGAAAGACCAGTCAAATTGAAAAAATATTAGATTTTTTAAATATAGTATTTAAAAAAATGATATTTATTGTGAATCGCTAATATAAATCTAAATGCGAAAAAAAAATTATTGCAGTGGCAGAACACATTACATTTCGCAGTCATTTGAGCAGCCCGTCTGGAGGCAGTAGCCACCTCCTGTTGTTTTTTCAGTATAGTAGAACAAAAGATGCCAGATCCCATTGCCTTATCCATTCCTAATTCTATGCTCGTCAGCGTACTTGCTTTCAGTTATAGGCGACGGTAGCCATCTACCATCAAGCGTACCTTAGCATCATAGAAATCCAAGCATCATACCTTAGCAGTTTATACACGTTTCAAAGCGAATTGCACTGTATGTATGTCTCCGTATGTCTCCTATAGACTCTAAAACTGCTGAACCGATTTTGATGAGATTTCAGACAATCTTCTGATTAGTGTAGCGGGTGTTCCTATGAAGTTTGGTAGCGATCAGGCGCGGACGAAGTTGTCCATATAAATTAATAAGATGAACTTTCAATAAGATTATCTTGCACAATACGTTTTGCTAAATAGGTATGTGGTATCTGGTATTAATGCCGACAATAGCAGCTCGAAATGACGGTAATCAATGCGATCTGGGAAACTAACATATCTATCAATGTACAGCGATGTAATCCGTTGATCCGACAACATAATCCTCTTACTGACAGATTACGGTCACACCGTTCTAATTTGCAATATTTTTATATAACAATTTCATTTATTTTGAAATTTTAATTAAATCTTTATTAAATAAATAAAAAACAATCGTTAAATGTGTTGCTAAGCCTAAAACTCGAGAACTTAAGGCTCTTTTTTAATTCATAAATGTGGAAGTAACTCTGTCTGTCTGTCTGTTACCCCTTAACTATTCAACCGATCATCGTTACATTTTGCACACATGTTGTCAGGGATGCAGAAAAGGACATATCATCCAGAAATAAGCATATCGAAAAATTTCACGAGGGTAAATATATGAGGAATAAAGATATAAATGTATAAGCAATAAAGTTTGAATATATGTTATAAAACCTAAGAAAAAAGAGCGCGAAGTAAATCGCTGGAAAAATCTAATTTAATACAATTTCGTACAAGAGAAACGAAGCACCTCCTCAACCACAATATAAATTTAGTCTCTGATAAACTTAGTTCAGAAATCAAGTATTAATAAACACTTATTGACATACCTTACGAGGAAAGTGCAAGCATAGTTCGTCCAAGACAGACGCTTTCAAAGTTAAATTAGCCGAAAGTTGGCCTTCTGCCGTCTACCCCGGTGCACTCAAACTTGGTAGTCGCGAACTGAGGAAATGCTTGAACATCATATTGCAGATAGTTCTAGATTACCGGCGCTACGACAACTTCATATTCAACATTATCATACACTGGAGTGCTACTAGTTCGGTACTAAATCTTATTTTAATAACAATATTACTTACGATAATATATAATCGTATGACCTGAGTGATTCATCAATGCAGAGCCTAAACCACAGGAGTTAAAACTCAAAATATTCTGTATTTCCGAGCTCATCTAACACAAATCTTTTCAAATTTCGAGTGAAGGCATCTTCTGGGTGAGCTCCGCTCCATCATAGGCCTCAACCTTGCTACACAACCCACACAATGGGAGCAAACCCATCTCTAATAAATAATTAAAAAATAACTTGAACTTTTTTTTCAAAGGAATGCCTCTGAGCCTACCGAAAGGGTTGCTAGCGGAATAGGGGTAGGTTTTAGTCCGTAAGTTACTGGAGCTCCAGTGGAGTCGGGCAAACTGATGCAAAACTCAGAACATCAGCAGTATCTATGATGGATTTCCTCTTCCTACACAGAAACAAAAAAAAACTTGAAATTTTGGCAGTTGATCCATTTTAAGATGCAAACATCCACTAAGTAAAGATTTTTGGAAATACCACCCCTAAAGGAGTAAAATGACCTATAAACGGTTGTATGGAAAACCATCAATTTCAAAGTTAAGAACCATGAAGGTTTGTCTATATAAAAATTGCACCCCGGGCGAAGCCGGAAGCGGATCACTAGTAGGTTATAATAACAAGCTTTGTCTGAAGAAGCTTCGCCCATCTTTAATTTAATTTACCTAAATAATTTTAAGCTAATTTATATTCTCGCTGGTGAGTCAAATTTATAAACAAATATTTGATAGCGGCCACCAAAAGCCTGCTGTTAAAAGATAGGCATTCAGGCATAGGTATATGTTTTACCCGTGTGGTAACAGCGCTTTTTTCGAGCTTGTTTTTTCAAATTTTCAATGTTCGAATTGAAAACTTTTATCGTAATAAAATATAGTCTATATTACTTACAAATATATATAGATCTATAGATACACTTATCTATATACACACTAACTAAGTGACTTTCTTATGAGTCCAAACAGGCTATATGTATGTATCCGTACTAATATTATAAATGCGAAAGTTCGTATGGATGTATGGATGTTTGTAACTCTTACACGCGCAAAACTACTGAACCGATCACCATGAAATGTTGCATACACGTTTTCTGGGACACCAGAAAGGACATAGGGTACCTTTCATCCAGAACGCGGACGAAGTCGCGGGCACCAGCTAGTAGCATAGCTACAGCAGACTTGTCCCAGATTGTCAGTTAAATTAGGATTAGGATTATTTAGGATTAGTTAAATATGACATTTTTTTTTTTTGATCGGGCAAGTTGTATTAACCGTTTTCATATAATTATAGAAATATAAAATTTTATTTATAATTATGTAGATTAAAAAGCGTTTATAATAGTTAGAAGAAAGGGAAATTTTCCTAACCGAAAGCTAGTAAAAGTATTAAGTTTTCTTTTTACATTACAAGTTTTTAATTGGACATAAAATTAAATTCGCGGACACGATACTTTTATTTTTTGTTTTTGGTTTGTTTACGCTTCAAAAACTAATAAAAAGTTAAGAAAAAAGTAGGTAAGGTAGGTATAGTTACCGAAGGATCATCTTATCAATAAAAATCTAACGCCTGATGGCAATACTATATCTGGGCCATTTTTGGATGCCTGAAATCTATTATCTTCTTTTTCTTCTTACATGTTTTTACTTTTCTAAATAACAAAAGATTGAATACAAAATTGGTAATCATTCGGATCACTTTAATTCTGTGTGACGATAAAGTAAAATTTTAAATAATAAATCTCCCTTAAAAGCCCACTCCAATACAAACAAAATCCATTTTACTTTAGAAAATATTGATGTGGACATAAAAAAAAGCTTTTCTAACTCCGCTATCACTACTGAAATTTGAGGTTCCACTTTTTATGGTTATTCGATGCGTTCACTTTTTACAAGTTGGCTGTACGCCAGGCTATCATCTAAAATGCCTTTTAGCTTCAACCTAATGCCCCCACATTTATTTATTTATAGTACGGTTACCTACATAATCGACGAGACGTATTTAAAAGTTTCCAATTGGTTTTAGTCATCTAATATATAAAATTCTCGTGTTGCGGTGTTTGTTGCCAAACTCCTCCGAAACGGCTGGACCGATTTTGGTGAAATTTTGTGCGCTTATCGGGTAGGTCTGAGAATCGGCCAACCCCTAAATGTTAGGGGTGGTAATTATTTTTTATTTTTTTGCAAACAAAGTTTGCCGGGTCAGCTAGTAATTAATATACATATGTATTATATATATTATGCTAGTTCACCCGGCAAACGTTGGGGTGAAAAAAAAGTTTACGGCCTATTCTCAGACCTACCGAATATACACATAAAAATTCATCAAGCCGTTTCAAAGGAGATTGGTTACAAACACTGTAAATATATAGAATTTTTTTTGTTAAGATGCGCCTTTATCCTAATCCTAATAATGATATAAATGGAAAAGTTTGTATGTCTGAATGTATGCTAGTCAATCACGCAAAAACAGCTGAAAAAAAGTTGATGTGTATAGCTCGGTTTCGTGTTATTAAAATCGTGCAATGCAACGGAAACGTGTTACAGGATGCCGAGATTTACAGAAAGCATATTTTGGTGAAATTTGACACTGAGATTGTTTATGGATTAACATATAGAACACCTTTTATCCTTGAAAAATGGTAGTTCCTGGCTGGATAGTCAAGCTACCAGCTAGTATAAAATAAAATGAAAAACGTAAAGCCTTTTAATGCATGCTATATTCCGTTAAATTTAAAGTTATATTTATATATAAGTTTGACTTTTTGTACTTTCTTGGACCACCATTTTCGGTGAAGGAAAAGCATCATTGACATTTGCTTGCACCAGGGCAATTGTCAGTAATACCAAAATTTCGGTTTAGTAGTGGTTTCACACAATTTTGTTTCATATGAACTTTAAAATTAAATTAATTCAAACGTCTGTCAGTTGTCTGCTTAGTGCTTTAGTTTCAAAAAGCACTAATAAGTGTCTACGACTTTTACTCTTCTACTAATATCCTACTAATCCTACTAATATTATAAATGCGAAAGTTTGTATGGATGTATGTATGGATGTTTGTAACTCTTTCACGCAAAAACCACTGAACCGATCACCATGAAATTTTGCATACACGTTGTCTGTGACACCAGAAAGGACATAGGGTACCTTTCATCCAGAAGGCGCACGAAGTTGCGGGCACCAGCTAGTAATAAATAATTTGAATAAAAACTAGGTTATTTAATGATTAGGTATATTGTGAATGGAATCAAAATATAATTAATAAACCGTACAAACTATTTGTACAGAGGAGACAGCATATAAATCTAGTTTTGGCTGAAATGTTTGAGTCAAACCAAATGCCGAGTTGTATCAAAACACAACTCGTTTTCAAAGCGCAACACTTGTTTATTGCTGTTTGCAACTTTTTACGGAGAAGCCAAATGTTTTAAGGTTTAATCTCTATTTTATTTTGAACCTTATATTCACTCGTTAAAGTGTAATTTTGAATAAATATACTAAACATTTTAGTATTAACTCTTTATTTGGAATGTCAAATAAAAGTATATAAAAGCACTCCTTCGCACTCTGCAAACAAAATACTGTATGGAACTGATCTTCGCCTGCGGCTTTACTTGCATATGCTTGTATGCTATTATAATACTAAGGTTTTATTAAATACTTGCAGTTCCATGGTTTTCTTCAGCCACGACTTCTTTCTTCTAACTTTTCTCTTTCCACTGACTTTGCACATCATCACCAGCTGAAGCAGGTAGTCAGAATATGACCCACATGGGAAACTTTAAGTACCGCTCTTGTCTATGATTATAACCCATGTAGGAAGCATCAACCATTGCTCATGTTTAAACATGATTAAGATTAAGACGCACGTGGGAACTTTACGTATCGCTATGTCTAAGAATATGAACCAGGCAGGAAGCATTAACTAACACTCATGTCTAAGTATGACCAAAGTAGTAAGCTTTATGTTTCGCTCATGTCTATGAATATGATCCATGTAGGAAGCTTTACGTATCGCACATGTCTAATAATATGACCCAGATAGGAAGCATTAACTATCGCTCATGTCTAAGAATATGGCCCAGGTAGGAAGCTTTAGGTTTTTTAACCGTGATGGATATTTGTTACAAATTAATTAAACAAAATAAAGTCATTTTCACAGTTCCAAATGCATTCATTCCTAATGACCTAGTCGACGCGTACGAACCGCTACCGACCGCTTCCGACCGGTCGCCGTCCGTCATTGAAATGCGAAAAAAGCCAACAATATTGCCGTACCACCGCATTGACAATCGGCTGGGCGTACGTAATTTTCCTGCCTTGTTTTATCTGCGGCCCGAACAATAGAACTCATTTTGGGGGTCACAATGAATTTCATTTCGGAGGCAGCCCGCCAAAATACGCTGCCATTAAAATCTTCTCAGTGAAATACTGTGCCATTGTTGAAGCCCGTTTCGTATATATGACAGGGCGCGCCGTGTAAATATTCGGATAGCGATGACAGAGAATAATTGGACTTTTTAAATGCTCCTGCTAATTGTGAGGTATATCCACTTCAAAGGTCGCCGAGTCAGTTCCGATGTGTATCCCATCTCTACCTATAGGTATTTATAGTTAAACCTACATAATCCTACTAATATTATAAATGCGAGAGTTGAATTTGGATTAAATTTGGCACACAGATAGTATAAATAAAATAAATATTTTATTATATTATTTATTTATTATTTATCTATATAAGGTATAGGGCAATGGGAACTGAGCTTATTTTGATAAATTTCAATTATTGCATTTTGTAATCGTACGATTGTAGACAGTTGCTCTACCATGAGCTTATAAGCCCGCACACGCTAGCGAGAACGTAAAAGATTTGTATGGAATTAATTGTCAATTGTGAAAGTCAAAATCATAAACTCATGATAGGGCCACAGAACCACCGTAAATACCAACAAAAAACCGTAGTATTAAACAAATAGTTGTTTATAGCAGGTTGTGAGGTGCGAACACTTAATGCAGAGCCGGCATTAACTTGCGCTACTCAGGTGGTTCGCCGCGTAGTTCCCATTCGGCGCACGTAGCAATTAGTAGCCGTTAGTATAATCCCGACCCGGCGGGAACCGGTTACAGCCGGTTCAGTTGCGCATTCATCCGGATTTGTTGCGTGTCGATTGTTTTCGTCGGCGGAAATCGCGGGGAGAATCTTAAGCGCGGTTAATGTGAACACAGTTGGTCATTTGTATCCCATATTCTTTCACGCTCTCCGCGTAGGCTCGTTTACTCTTGATGTATATCTGAGCTAATATTATGACAGTACTTTTTTTAAGATTTCTGGCTTGAATATAAATAATTTAAGCCAATGCGTTCGATGGTATTCAATGTATAGAAACCGTACATTACGCACCAATGTCAGCAGTAATGCTGCTACTACTTGCAAAATATCAAACTGTCCGATAAAATAATCAATTCTGTTGAATTTCAGATATATATAGACACACGGCCAAATACAATTTATATAATACTGGCTGTTGCACGCGACTACGCGCGCGTAACTTTATAAAATATAGTCTATGTTACTTGCTGATAATGTAACTTTCTATAGGTGAAAGAATTTTCAAAATCAGTCCAGTAGTTTTTTGAGTTTATTCATTACAAACATACAAAAATACAAATTTTCTCTCCTTATAATATTAAGTAGGTACCTACCTACTTAGTAGAATAAATTGATAATTGATTATACGGTAATTTATTGTTACCCACGTGTTAGGTGGCCGTTAGGTAGGAAGCTTAATAACGGCCATTTTTATTGTCCCCAAACTTTTAAAAAAGTTATCACAAACAACATTGTAGTGGAGGAAATTGAATTTCCCTCGTAGTGCTCTCCGTAGCAGTTGCTTCTCCTTCTCATGAACTCACTGAGATTGTTTGCTGGTAATATTACACAGGAACACGATTCAAGTTTTAATAAGTATCGTTTACGGAAGAAAGAAAATTGTTAACATTAAGTAGGACGCCTTTGCAGCCTTTTGATGCCGAGAATTAAATTAATAAACTTTATTTAATAATCATTTCAAACTGATATTACCTTAGTTTAATGATTTATTGGGCAAGGATTTATTATATTAAGAACAAAGATAATTGATTGGTCTCGCTGCGCTCGACAAAAGCTATACAAAAATAGCTCCGAAAACGTGGCAACATTTTAGTGTGTGTGTGTAAAAAAACCGTCACTTTTTATCACTTTTTAATCAGTTTTATTATATTTTTACACAGTTTCACTACGCAAACTGATATTTTATTATGCCTAAAATTTAATAAAACATTCGGCACGTACACATCACAGACAGTTTGAAGTGTGACTGGCTCGGGTACGCCAAATGCGGCGTACTATTTTCTGCCGCATTTTACAAGTACGACGGGGGTATCTAGTCGAGCGCAGCGAGACCAATCATTCATCTATGATTAAGAATATATATATATACCAGATTGATAGACATTATTGTTTTATTTTCTCTAACGATATATTGTTTCTAGTAATTGGTCACAAAGACTTGTTAGAACCGTATTGGATTCCAATAAACTGTGTTTAGTCGAACACGTGAAACTATTTGGCGAATAAAAAGTGTCCATCATTATCGCATCGGCTTTCCATCTAGCCACAATTTTTTCTACGTCATAAACCGCTCTGAAAGCAGCAGATGTCCGTTAAATCTTTACGGTTACCACCCGGCACCCGGGCGTTTTTATCCGGACTTTCTGGACTAAAAGCGAGTGACATACGGTTGTTTACGATTCCGAACACAGAGAAGCTCGAATTTAGAATATTTAAAAAACATAGCGCGATAGACATAATTTGGTAAAATTTCATTGTAAATGTTAAATACGTGCTTACCATCTTTATAAATTATTATAGAACACTAGCTGTTGCACGAGACTTCTCCAGCGTAACTTTTAAAATATAGCCTATGTTACTCGCTGATAATGTAGCTTTCTATAGGTGAAAAAATTTTCAAAATCGGTCTAGTTTTTTTTTTAGTTTATTCATTACAAACATACAAAAATACAAATATTCTCTATAATATTAGTATAGATAGAATACTAGCTCTAATGGAAAGAGCTATAAACGAGTATAGGGTCGCTATTATAATTATAATTTTAAATGTGATTTGAGTTTGTCGTCTTTTAGAGCCGTGTGTCACACGATAGTCGGACAGCCGCAGAAAGGCGTGAAATGGCAGATGATCTTAAGAGATTATTTTGCGGTCGAGATTATTTTTATCAAAGAATGACTACTAAGATATCTCCAGATTTACTTGAGTTAGATAAGTAGCTTTGCACTTTAATATACTCAACTTATGTATATTGTGCAATAATTTGGGATAAATAGTGGAGCCTCAATTTATACAAGCACTTTAGGAGTTAATTTTATCTATTTTATGTAAAGGTTGACAGGTTGAAGTTCCACTTGATGGTATGTGGCTACCGTCACCTATAGCACAAGCAACTTCACAGATTATGCAATTAAGGGTAAGGAATTGGGAGGAAGGGATAGAAATTGACTCTGGCTTCTCTCACTCACCAATAGTAAACTCACAATAATAAACTCGCAATAGTAACTCACAATAGTAAACTCTTTTTACGTATTGTAATTTAAAAAAAATCACTCAAATCTGACATATTAATGTCAAAACATAATTATAAATGTAAGGTTTAATTTTTAATGGTGATAAATTTAAGAAAATACAAAAAAAAACACGTAGTACCTGCAAAAATGTAATTAATTGGTAATGTAATAATGTGAACCAGAAAATACATAATAATAATACATACATACTTACATACATACATGCATTTATTGATGGAATGGTGGATATGTGGGCCTATAATATTAGCCGTTATAATGTTCTTACTTATCGGGACAGTGTTTGAAAAAAGAATCGAAACGGCAATCAGAAATGCCGGTAAGTTTATTCGAGAACGTAAGAACGTATAATAATTTTTCATTTGTACATTGAGACCCTGATAAAATTATATATTAACTAGCTGGTGCCCGCGACTTCGTCCGCGTTCTGGACCCTATGTCCTTTCTGGTGTCCCAGACAACGTGTATGCAAAATTTCATTGTGATCGGTTCAGTAGTTTTTGCTTGAAAGTGTTACAAACATACATACATCCATACAAACTTTCGCATTTATAATATTAGTACGGAAGTACGGATTAGTAAGGATTTAATCTATACTAATATTATCAAGAGAGAAGATTTGTATTTTTGTTTGTAATGAATAAACTCAAAAAGTACTGAAGCTATTTTAAAAATTCTTTCTAGAAAGCTACATTATCAGCGAGTAACATAGTCTATATTTTATAAGGTTACGCAAAGTCGCGTGCAACAGCTAGCTAACCTCAACTCAGCTGGCTTTAATAAGTCATTAAGTATTATTTTATTTTATTTTTCAGTGGAATCTCGACGACTAGCATGGATAAATTCGCGTCAGAATGAACAAACACAGCAGTCCACAGCAGAAACATCACCGACCAGTCAAATCCAGTCACCTTGCAATGTCGACACATGCAGGTCAGAACCTTGCAGTCCAACACCGAGAAGTGAACCGCCAGCCGTTCCCTCTTAAAAATCTTTTGTACTACTCTTAATTTGTTTTCTAATACATTTATTATACAAATGCATAAAATTTAAAACTTGTCATATTTATTTATATCTCTTTTAAGAGTAATCTTAACTTAGAGATAAATATTTATATATTCATGTATAGGTCTCCCAGTTAGATCCACCCAGGCTAGGGTAAATTCTCGGATTTGCTTTTCCGAGTATTCCCTTGAAGCTGGCAACCAGGCGCGCGGTCATTTGCACCAATAGCTGCTGGCTATATAGTTTTTATTCATCAATAGTGCTTAGAGATATCATTGATAAGGCCGTGCAAAAAGTGTGCTGCCAATCCTGTCTGGCTAATAAGATATGGAGCCATCCTGGCTGGAGTAAGATGTAGATAAGAAATGGGATTTGGAAACTCTTACGCACGGAAACACAACAAGTAAGATTACTGTTATTTCCATGCTGTTTTGTAGGGAAATATATTATGCTGTTAGATTTTATGGTTTGGTCTAGATTTGGTCCCATGACGTCAGAGTTTCAAATGAAACAATCATAAAATCAGTAAAAAATATAATAAGTAATAAATGCACTAATCTATACTAATATTATAAAGCTATCTCAGGACGCACTAATCTCAGGAACTACTGGTTCGAATTAAAAAATTCTTTTTGTGTTGGATAGATCTTTTATCTAAGAAGGCTTTAGGCTATATAACATCACGTTGCGACTAATAGGAGCGAAGAAACAGTCGAAAATGTGGAAAAAACCCCTCCCTCCACTTGGCTCCCACGTCTAGGATCCCAAACGGGGAAAATTATTCATCTTTGAGTTGCGTTGCGTGCACTGCGAAAACCGTTCGAGATACCCAAATTATTCCCAAAATAACTATTCCACGCGGAAAGTCGCGAGCACCAGCTAGTATTAAATAAATAAAATTAAAAACAAACAAACATACTTACAAAATAGAAAATGCTTTATAAGTAACTCGAACCGAATGGAACTCCAAATAAACATTTAAAGAGAAAAGAATTATAACAGTTATGATGTGTTCGGTATACGCATAGCAATCACACACAGCGCGGACCAGACAAGGACATATTATCCGCGGGCACAGTGCCCCGGATCGGGGTAATTTCCCCTGCGGCCGCGTCCTTCAAGCCTCGTTCACACGGGACAGTGTACTCGCTTTACGTTTAAGGAAAATAGCTGTAGGCCATGTGAGTAGAGGAGATACTAGTTGTCAGGGGATAATTTTTTTACAAGAGGATCCATAGGAGGAACTTCTTTTACCTTTTTTTACAGCTTGGGGACAGTAGACCGGTGGGTTATGTCGGACTCCTACCCCGAGATGGTAGTGGGGTAGTGACCTACCGACTAACTAAACCTCTTGGCGTCCTACGCGTCCGCTATAAGCGAAGTTGCGAGGTCGGATGAACACTCTCCGCAACTCCGCCGCAGGAGTCCGCAACCGGACACTGCTTAGGTGTTGGGGAATCCTGGTGCACTGCGACATATATGTCTATCCCCTGAGAGAATTCTGATGAACCAGAGTTCACCAGGATGCAGTGGGGGGGATATATTGTCGTAGCGCCCCATGTTCATTTTGTAGAGGTATTTTTTACTCTATATGCAAGTAGAGGTCAACGTGCCACTTTAATTCGCGTTCAAGTCGTTCAAGTAGAACACTTTGTATTATTTAAAAGTTGCATCAAAACGGTACCAATATAACTTTCCGCTTCATCCGACCTATTTGCATATTTCATGCACCCTAGTTGTGACAAATTTTATGCCAACTTGCCAAGATATTAGCTCCGTACCTATATGTCGCAGTGAAATTAAAATTTCATAAACTATTATCTTAACAGAAAAGGATTATAACACACTTAGTTATGTGGTTATGGTATATCATGAGACCAATTAATAATTTTTCTGGTTAAGTAGTTCATCATCATCAGCCGCGGGTAAGTAATTTATTATAGCTTATGAAAACAACAACAACAACAAATTTCCTAACAAAAATTAATCTTAATTACCATATATTTGTTACAGACCAATATATGCACTTGATTTTATTTAACAACGGCCATAAATACTTGAAAACTTCCCAGACCTGTTTAATTAATATTTATTAGATTTAGACTTTATTAGTGTTTTCGCTTTATAATTTAACTAATTTCAACTTAGATAATTGCTTTTTAATTTGTTTGAGTTAACGTAGGTAATTTTAACGAGCCCCCCTATGTGGGCCATAACCTTGTCGAGGTGGGGGGGCTTAACCCTCGGCAGTCTGGGCGGTCGCAGGAGCTGTGACGCCCCCGCGGCACCTGCTTGACTAAACAGACTGTCGACGGGGACCAAGAAGGCCTACCGCGGAGTCTCCGAGCGGGTCTCGTTTTTCGGGGCCCGTGTTGACGGAGCAACTGCACGTGGGCTCCAGCCGTCTGCTTGGAGCCTCACCGGCCGGCGTCCGACCCGTATGGTGTACGCGCACTTGGACGCTGAGCGTTTTTTTATTTTCTCTGCACTTCTGCATTGTACACTGTGCAACCCGTCTGACGTCGGTAACCACTCCATATGTGGTAGTAATATAGTAGACCAAAATGTAACAACACACCTTCTGTGAAGTTTCTCTTTTTACGACTTTAAGGTGACGCTCCCAAAACGCTCTCTGTGGGCGCACAGCGCGGTACTGAGGAACACTCGCATGCATTCCCTTTCAAACACAAATACGGTTCGAATAAGGTTGAATATCGAATGATCCATTTCTCTGTTTTTCTTGCATAGAACTAAAGGACGTAAGTCTCAAATCAAATTTAATTTATTATGAGAATAATAATCGTTCTAGGTAAATTTTGTCTTGAGAATAACTAATAAACCTCATTTTCTTTCTATGAGTATTTATTTTGCATATGTAACTAAAGTTGCTTCTGAGATAAAAGAAAAAATATCGAAAAATTGACTCAATTTTAAAAAATAAAAGTATCGAGTCAATTTCCACTAATTGTGTTTCTGTCTTGACATTGACTAGAAAAAGGTTTAAAATATAATATTATTTAAGTTTTACATTGATGTGATATTTGGTTTACTTACAGTTTTACGGTAAACAATCATAATGTTTAGGGAGCGGGGCCTTTTTTTTATTACATTTCACGGCCCAGTGGTTAGGTGTTAAATCTCTTATAGAAACTTCGACTTCGACTAGCTTCGACTCTAGCTAACTTATAAATTAATGTATGTATTTTATTTAGAGTTAGAGCTATTGATAAATTCTAACTCCAATTGAACATAAAAAATAAGTTATTAGATTATTTGTTTAATTAATTTTTAAATTTAATTTTGTAGACAAATTATTAGGCAGAAATATACAGGCATTTGTTCAATTGAATATTCACTAAGGGACTAATGCGACTGAAAAAGCTTGAGACCATTTTTCGTATAAAATTTCAAAAGGGCGAAAATATAAAATGTTTTTCTTTATTATAAAGAGTAGCTCTTTCCACTTGATGGAAGGCTACCTCCCACTTGGCTCCCACGTCCTAGGATCTTAGGTCTAGGGATCCTAGGATATCATATTAAGTACAAAATATCCATCGGCTTTGCAAGTGTACTGTCAACTGAATAGGATTTGTCGTCTCCCTTTATATATCGTAATAGTATAGTATGGTTTTTGACTTTGAGACGCAGAACTGTTTCCGAAAATTATTACCATTACAAGCATTGTTCATGTGAGTTCCTAAAATATAATACATTATTTCGCACAGTCTTGACATTATATTCTTCATATTTTACACGAAATCCTATCGATTTGAAGGGAGACAATGTAACACGTGACCAAATATAGCTGAACATTCTAAGACGAGTCAAGTGCAAACAGGCTGACGTGCTATGGTTCCGTATTGTTGTAAAATAATGTTTCTTGTTATAAGATATATATTAATATACTTATAAGAATAATTTATCATCTCAGCCCACTGGTCGACATAGGGCTGCCCCATAATTTTTCAATAGGATCGGTCAGATACAGCTTAGGCCCACCGTCAATCAGTAGGTGGACTTCCTACGCTGCGCTTGCCAGTCTCCACTCGGGACTTCCGGCCCCAGCGGCCGTCGCCTCTCTGCTCTGTGCTATGTGTCCTGCCCTTACTGATCCACCGGATTATCTATTTTATATTTTTTGTATCTATTTTATATACTTTTGTACCTCTACGGATTTCATTTCTGATTCGATTAGGTCCTGAGTTGTTTTGGTTTCAGTCATAAAAGAAATCGTATCATTACAAAATGACATGTTCCGGACATGTCATTTTGTAATTAGGCCATAATAAACCGAAAACAAATAAATCTATATCTATACATAATTACATATTATAAAATAAAGTCACTTTCCTCTGTCTGTCTGTTCCTCTGATAACTTCTTCTAAACTACCCAACGGATTTTTATACGATTTCATTAATGGAAAAAGCGATAAACGAGGACGGTTTTTGTATTTAATTTGCGTAAAAATTTGCATCCGTCAGAAGTCGGGAACTATTTGCTTGTACTCGTATGTATATATTACTTTAAATTGTTTCACTGAGAGCCCCTAAAATCTCATCACATAACCATTAATAAAATTCGTACGTTCGTGAGCGAGTCGACACGGAGTGAAGACAAAAAGAATAAAATATTCACGCAGCTCCTGTATCATTTCAGAATATTAAAACTGTTGTCTTTTGACGTACGAAATGAACGAAATGTCAATTTTGCTACCACACAGCCACACTGTATGACTGCAATATTATCTTGTTATATTTAAATATTTAATAATATCGACTACATTCCTGCGGTATTCTGTCTTGTTAGTAAATCGTATTACATAGATATACTATAATTTATACAGCGACACAGCTCTTGTAAATCAAATCAAATAAAATTCAAATAGAATACAAAATGAGAATACAAATTAAAAACATTTATTTAAAAAAATAAAACAGGCAGATATAAACCCTAAGTATATATATAGAACATTTTAAATAAAATTCTGTCAATTATTCGTGTTAAACCATGTTACAACCCTTAATTTTATTACCCCAAATATGAAGAGAGTGGCTCTAGGTTACTGTAAATTTTCTTTAGTGGTCGTTTTATTTTGTTCACGTGTGTCTCCAAAATGGATTCGAACAACGAACAAAGTTAAGCTCCCGACCTGCGATGTATGTACGTGGAATTAATATTGCGATAAGTTCCTGCAAACTTAGTACTCTTTATAACTTTGCCGTGTTAAATTTAATATAAGACACTATGATGTACCTACACAGTGTTCGGAGTCCGAACTTAGCGAAAACTTGAGTGTATCACAAATTTCTCTCTTTAAGTACGAGCATTGTCCGTAAAGCACTGCACTATATACGTTAATTTAATTTAAATTTAATTTATTTTAATTTAATCCAGCCCAGCTCACGAGATAAAATTGGCATGCTTCTCAAACCCATATTTCGTACGTCTTTAAAATAAATAAATAAATATGTATTGAAAGTGCAAATTAAGTAATCCCAAAGTTGTGTAGACTAACTGGATAATAAGAATCAAACACAACCATAGATTTAGTATTGCTACCGTAACACAACAGATCCGACATCTTTCATATGGGTACCTACTTAATACTTATATAGTCAAAAACAAAGACCAATTCAATCATTTCAACGTGTGTTTGGTAATGTTCAAGCGGTAGTGTAACACATCTCACGGAACCTGATCAAGGGGAAACCGCCCTGGAAAGAAAACAAGAATTCCATTAACTATTCCAAACAACTTTTTTATTCGCTACATGTTAAATACGAATGAAGGAAGTGCCCTACGTTTACATAGGACTGGCCAAATAAGGTTGCAAACTGTTCTCCGTTAAGGCGGAGTCTCATATTTCGTTTAAGGCGTCCGCGTTCTGGGTGAAAGGTACCCTAGTCCTTTCTGGTGTCCCAGACAACGTGTATGCAAAATTTCATGGTGATCGGTTCCGTAGTTTTTGCGTGAAAGAGTTACAAACATCCATACATCTATACAAACTTTCGCATATTAATCATATATTAATACAGATTCTATTATGGTCAACAGATTCGCTCCCGCTGCAGGCTTCCGCCAGAGGTTCAATTTTTATATATATATACAAAGCTTCGGTTCCCGTATGTGGAAACCGAATTAAAATCGAATGAATCTTGAGTTTTTGAAGCATAGACAAACCAACTTAACATTTTTGTATAACTATATAGATATAGATTAATTTCGTTGTTGATCAAACATTTGAAGTACGCATTTGAAAGCTAAGCGTAGCAAACAAACGCTCTTCCTGTTTGTATTTATGTTTCCACGAACTACAGAATACGATTACTTGGTAGATGTAAACAACTGAAGACAAATTGGAAGCGCCTATGTTCGTACTAGATATTGCCAAGAAGGATGTACTAAGTATTGATTGAAACTTAAGTTGATATTATGGCGTCCTAACTTAAGTTAGGACGCCATAATATCAAATTTGTGAGCTTTCGCAGAAGCAGCAGAAAAGGGAACTTTCAGCTTACTATTTTGAGATAGTAAACTTAAAATTGTTCAGCTTTTTCATCTTCATAATTTTCAGTAATTATGAATCTTCAGTAATTTTCTAAATGATGTATGTAATAAAATGGGCCTTCTTATTATTATAAATTTATTTATTATTATACAGTGTGGAAAAATAAGTCGGGTCCTGGAGGGAAACTACCTTAAATCCTTAAGTTGGCTCATTTTACATAAAGGAGACATTCCTTTATTTTTAAAAAGAAACAAAACTGCATTGAAAGATTTTCTAAAACTCGCTTGACTCGCCCGTGACTCGAACCAACTAAAATTAAAAAAAAAACAAACACTCGCTATTTTATTATACTAATCGATAGGATTATTATTTAGTTATTCAGGATAAAATTACTTTAAAGGATAAATTACTTTACTTAACAGGATAAAAGTAATTTTAAAAATAAAAATTCTTTAATGAAAATTCAAATTACTTAAGTTTTAGAAAGATATTTTACCCAATGCATCTATGGGGGAGGCATATGTTGCAGTGGACTTTCTATGGCTGAGATGATGATGAATTTTAAAATCATCAAGTTACCGCATATTCAGACAATTAACTATGAAGTTGTATTTATCACCCTTAGTTAGTTGGCTAAAAGCTAAGTTGGCCTCGACGTAATACTGTAAAGTCGGTATACGAAAACCTACGTCAGTTTTCAAATTCATTCCTTTATCAAAATTGTAGACTCTTGGTACCTTTTGACACTAAAGTAAGTACTAACAAACAACTGACATAAGTTTGAAATGAAATTTTGCCATGACTGACAATTGCCCTGGTGCAAGCAAATTTCGACTTTAAAGTGACGAAAGTTTTCTTACTCCGACTGTACGTAAGGCAATTTAAGTGATGTCAGCAAAGCATTGTATCAAACATCGCAAAGGTCAGAGTTGGCGACCGTGTCTTCACGGTCCCCAGCGCGTGAAACGAGACTAGCTCAAAATATCTCTTTACGAGAACTTAACGCGAACACAAAATTCGAAAATACATATCGAATATCTTTTTTAGCGACCCGCTCCCGGCTTCGCCCAGTGTGCAGTTAAATAAAAATAATCAATAAAAAATATTTCAAAACATTTTATGATTCTGATGTAAATGCAAATATGTTTTTCTTTCATTCTTCCTGCCTGGTAAAGCGACTTGGTGGCAGACAGGCGAACCAACCAAGATACTATTAGGTACTGTTTGATTGAAATCTCTGGACATAATTCATTTACCGAAAGCAAGAACATTGGCTCATGGCTCATCTTTATTACTATCATTATTACATACCTATGATATCGTAATACCATTTAATAACGTCACATGTATTTTTATTTCTTGCTGTATACTTATTCAGTATTCAGTATACTGAACTATATATACTGAATATTACTGTATTCAGTATACGAGTACTGAAATTTGACTGGCTGGATGCGAAGGCCGTGTGTGGTGGCGAGCATTGGGAGGCCTGCATCTAACAGTGGACAGACCAGGTAGATGATAGTGATGATGACGACGACGACGATTATAATGATGACGATGGTGATGATGACGATGATGATGATGATGATGATGATGATGATGATGATGATGATGATGATGATGGTGATGATGATGATGATGTAGATGTAGATGAACGTAATAGTTGATAGGATAAATAATGAATTTGAATAAAACTATTATATTACTCGTATTTTCATTTAATTTTTTTAAATGGAAAATTTAAACATTTTCATAATTTTAACAATTTTACATTACGTACATTATGTACGGTCTGAAAATGCGTCCTTAATTCGTCTATATTGTTACAAACACACCGACATATTTCACAGCATATTTTGTTATCCAGGGAATGTCTTGGAAACACTAACAGGTCGACGTCTGTTACAGGTGATGCGATTGTTGTCCGCATTCGTGTAACTGCAACACAAATATACAGGTTGATTGAATTTTTAATTAATTTCAAATAAACTTCTGTATATTTCCATTACCTCAAATTCACTCTGCGAGTCGCACTTCTTTTTGCACACCATACATAAATACTCCATGGAGATTATATTCAAACCTGGACACGAAAAAGAAATTGTGATTTTTTTTAAGGTTTTTTTTTTTATACAAATAAGAAAAAAAATAACTTTACCTCTTGAAAGTATGTTGTTCCCATTTGAAACGGTTTGCAGCGAATCATTATCAACATTCTCCACTTTATGCACTCTTAGATGATTCTTCAAGGATTTTTCAGCTGAAACATTTTTTTTATTTTATTTTTTATCTTCACACATTCCACCAGCACCATCTAGTTCCATACTAAGCAACTAATGCTTGTTTGTATGGATACCGGACAGTTGACATACTAAATAGATTACTTTATTTTATTTTTTTGTAAATTTATAAATATTATAAATACAAACATCCATGACTCAGGTACAAAGGTGTTAAATAAACATTTGCCCCTAGCGAGATTCGAACCCGCAACCGTCTGGTTACTAGCTAGGGTTATGGCGATGATGATGATTTATTGAACATGTAAAACATAGATAAATGATTGGTCTCGCTGCGCTCGACTAGATACCGCCGTCGTACTTGTAAAATGCGGCATAATATAGTACGCCGAATCCGGCGTACCCGAACCAGTCACACTGCAAACTGTCTGTGATGTGTACATGCCGAATGTTTTATTAAGTTTTAGGCTTAGTAAAATACCAGTTTGCGTAGTGAAACTGTGTAAAAATATAATAAAACTGGGTAAAAAATGATAAAAAGTGACGATTTTTAACACACAATACAATAAAAAGTTGCCACATTTTCGGAGCTATTACTTCTGTATAGCGCTCTATCTAGTCGACCGCAGCGAGACCAATCAATTATCTTTGATGTACAATATAGTTAAAGTATATGTGTTACAATATAACACAATGTAACATAACTTACAGTGGAATGTTTTATTGCAATGCTCACAAGTGTGCTCTTCCAGTTTCATTGAATGTTTTCTTTGACAGTGGCGTCGCAATGAATCTGAAATAAATAAGTAAAATTCATTATATGAATCATCATTATCAGTGCAAAAAATATACTTTTGAGATGATAACAAAAAATTTCTGAAAATTTTCACATGAAGCTTTAATTAAAAAAAAAAAGTATTTTATTTGAAACATTTAAGCCACTTTTTTTATAGATATACAATACAACATAAACAAATTGGGATTTTTGCAAGGATCCTGAAATTACTTCGGATTCAAAGATAATTGATTGGTCGACCGTCACTTTTTATCACTTTTTACCCAGTTTATTGTTTGTTATATTTTTACACAGTTTCACTACGCAAACTGGTATTTTATTATGCCTAAAATTTAATAAAACATTCGGCACGTACACATGTCATCACAGACAGTTTGCCGTGTGATTTGCTCGGGTACGCCGAACTCGGCGTACTATTTTATGCCGCATTTTACAAGTACGACGGCGGTATCTAGTCGAGCGCAGCAAGACCAATCATTCATCTATGTAAGTATGTATTATAAATCGTGGTTAAAAATCAAAAATAGATACGAGTGTATTTAATTTACGTTTATGATAGAAAGTGGCCAGACACTGCGCATGCGCACAATTGTATGTGGGCCTCGTCGCCGAGTGAGTCTTTTCATGATTGTTCCGAACCCTTGAGGATTTGAATGTCGCATCGCATGTACTGCACTTGTGAATATTCTTTTGTTCCGGCTGTGATAAACTGGAAAAAAAATGAGTCCTCATCACTCGTGTTGAATTCGCAAAAAATCACGAAAACAACAAACAATTAAGCAAGTACATATTTGTTGAATCTAATAATATTTTTAAATTGAGCAATTCAAGTATACATACTTCGAGTATTTCAGAAAAAGCTTTATAAATTTTTAACCTTATCTAAATACAGTAGCAAATTTCATCCAAATATTATGTAGTTAGTTTTCTATTTGGATGAAATTTTGTAGGTATTATTTAGATAAGTTTTGCTTTTTAATAATTATAGTTGTATTTCTTTTAACCCTTTAATCGCTTAATGGTTCTGTAAGAGTTCTGTAATATGAGTCAAGTGCTTGACTCGTATTTTTTTTTAAGATTTAAAAATAAACATCATACAAATAGAGGAATTTGTGGCATACTGCTTTGGCGAAATGGACACGAAAATCATTGTCGGATAAATCCGACTCTGGCGGTTACGTGATTAAAAACGCTTTTTTTTTTTTTTTAATATAACTTTTAGTAAGTACTTATAAAAAATAAAATTTTAAATCACACTTTGTCTCGAATACAGGAAAAAACATAGAGGTACATATTTAATCCAGAAAAAAACGCCTGACAGAAATATTGTATAAGCAATAAATTTCTATCAGGCGTTAATTTTTTTTAACACACAAGAAAAGGAGGCGCGGACAAATTCGCGGGGAAAAGCTAGTATTTATTCTATATGAAAGCTGAAAGAGACTAATTACCTGTCTAGTTCAGCGCCCTTCGTGTGCACGTCGCATTCAAACCCTTTCGTTTGCAATCTGAGGTGTTTGTACAGTGATGTCTTCCATTTAAATATTTTACCTTAAACATTATAAAACAAAAGTCAAACTTTATTTTGAATTCCAACATTTTGACCCCTAATGAATAGCTTCATCAAAGATAATCGATTGGTCTCGCTGCGCTCGACTAGATAGAGCGCTATACAAAAGCAATAGCTCCGAAAATGTGGCAACTTTTTATTGTAATGTGTGTAAAAAATCGTCACTTTTTATCACTTTTAATACGACGGCGGTATCTAGTCGAGCGCAGCGAGACCAATCATTTATCTATGAGCTTCATCTATCACACTAGCTGTTGCACGCGACATAGCCTATGATGAAGGTGGCCATAACTCGTCGAGAATAACTAGAGTAATAATTAATAACTAGAGTAAAATGTCCTAAAATAACTAGAGTAAGGTCCTTAATAACTAGAGTAAAATGCTTAAAAATTTTTTTAAAAAAAATGTAAATGTGTATTGTTGTTGCTAAGGAAATAAGAGGTTTGTTTATTATTATTAATTACATAAATATTATTCGTGATGATTAAAGCAACTGGTATGTATATAATATAATGTTTTTCAAACCTACCACAGTGAGAGCATAGATGTGTTTGTTTTCTTGACATATTGTCATTTATTTGTTTGGTGTTTCCCTCTATCGTCATTTTGTCACATTCTTCAAAACATTCGGTTTCTACGCGAGTCTGTAATACATTTATTACCTTATAAGTCTAAGATTTGCAACTAAATTAAATCTATGGAGGGAGAGGGATAGACAAATATTGATATTTATAAACTAACCCATGACTTTGCAAACACGCTATATATATATATATATATATATATATATATATATCTGCTATATGTTCATGAGGAGTTGGATATTCCGACACACACACACACACACACACACACACACACACACACACACACACACACACCAAACCTTTTTTGCGTCATGCGTCAGGGGTTACAAACGAATGTTAAGGTATTACAAATTTATGTGTTCATTACCTCCACATTTTTCTTTTCCAAAAAGCTTCCTTCTTCGCTGCAAGCTTGATCTAAATATGATACAGATGAATCTGTAATAATGATTGTCTCGATAAATCCTGTCTCTCATAGATTTCTATACATCATGTATTATAATATAATTAAGTAGAAAATAAAGGAACATATGAACATATGAATGTGAACAATAATTATATGTTACATACCATTATCACAATTTTTGACAGAATCCATTAAAACTGCTCCAAATGTATCGTCATACATCAAACCTTCATCATTCTCTATAGGACTTTGTATATCTTTTTCTAAGGTCACTTCATATCCTATAGCAGTTTTCTGTTTTGTTGCCGATTTATTATTGTTATCCATGTTAATCTGTTTCGTTTCAATATTTCTCTCTTCGCTAGCATGTAACTCCTTTGAATCCTTTGAATTCTGGAAATTTATAATAATTTTATAAACACTTAATAAATTAATGGCAGGTTGTCATTTTGTCACTATGAAGACAAGTTTGTAACTCTTTCATGCAAAAACTACTGAACTAATCACCATGACATTTTGCACACAGATTGTCTGGGACACCAGAAAGGATATAAGGTACCTTTCATCCAGAAAAAAAGTACAGTTCCCGTGGGATTATCTAAAATTAAGTAAACTAACTCCTGGCTAAGTGTAATAGCAATAACGATGTCAGGCAATATATTGATTTTTTCAATGTCCGCATCTAGTTACTACATCCATGTAGTGCTAATATTACTTACTAGCATCCAGCTAGTAATATTACAGTATTTAATTTGCAGGTTAAAAAAGTAATGAATGTAGTATATCAACTGTCTGGTATCCATAATACAAGCATTAGTTGCTTACTGTGGAACTACATGGTGCTGTGTGGAATGTGTGTAGACTGTAGATATTTATTTATATTTATTTATTTATTTTACTTACTTTTAACACATCACAAAGTATTTTATAGTTTCTTATTGTCGTTTCTTTATAATTAAATGCTGAACTTAGTTTAAGTGTGCATCTAATACATATTTTTTGTGGCAAACCGTCACTTTCATCCATCTAAAAAATACACAAGATTTCAAAATTACTGTAAATAAATAATAATTATGACTAACTTGTTTTACATTGTAATGAAAGGGGTACGGAAGCTTCCAATAACTAGTTACATAATTTTAGTTAAGTTAATAACAATCTTTAGTGTTTTTTATATAAGTACTATTTTAAGCAAGTTTTACCTGACTTTGACTAAGTAAATATGTCTTTGTTTTTAAAAAACCTTGAAAAATATTTAATGTCCTTTAGTTTTTAATTTGATAAATAAATCATAGATGCTTAAAATGATTTTTGGAATAAATTTCTGCCAATTTCTCTTTTAATTTCAATTTAATTATTAAAAGTAAATATAAAACTAAACTAAAGCTAGGTTAATCCGATTCTTAATCCGATAGTGATGCAATTTCCTTGTTAAAGTCAAAGGCTTTGGACAAATTGCAAAAAAATACTAAGAGTGAAATGCGAGTTCTCTTATGCAGCACCTGTGGCGTTGCTTGTGTTATAGGCGACGGTAGTCACCTACCATCAAGTGGACCCTGGACCGTCAGTCTGTCTGACGAGGGTAATATTAAAAAACAATTGAGAGATCCTTATTATAATGCTATTGACACTTGCTTACCTCTATGCGAACTATATCACGAAACATCATAACTAAGCTGCAATCAAATATTGATTGCAGAGAAACAACAGTTTCGAGACAACAACGACAAACTTTTTCAAAATCTGATACAGCAATTGTCATTTTGTATTTTTATATGTTAAAGGTTTGAACTTCAATGGTACTGGCTGAAATGTAGGTAATGATATTAAAAAGAAATTGTATTTAAACTAGAGTTTAAATTTAGAATAGTCGAAGAGAATTTGAGTTGACAAAGAAAAAATTTATTGAAGTCAGTTTTTTGTTAGAGGGTTGAGGCATATTTGATTTTCTAGTAATGTATTTTTTATAATGATTGTTATTAAAATTATAGTAATGAAGAAAAGAAAATATACGTAATGTGCACATGATATTTGTGAATTTAATTTACACTCTACATACTAGTTATATAAAGAAACGGATTTTCACCAATGCGCAAGAAGTGCCATGACTTAAGTTGAATATATCCACAAGAGGTCATGGGTCCGCACATGTTGAGAAGGTCCAACAAGTCTACACAAGGAATTTACAAAATGACAATAAATGTACATCAAGAGGGGAAAGATGAGGAAAGTGATGTACATATAAATTATAAATTGGCGATATGGAATATATGGAAAGATGACACATATGAAAATTTTTCGGAAGAATGTACGAATTCTGGAGGAATGTTGAAAATAAATTTAGAAAAGGAAAATAAGTATGAGGGGAGGATCTCAAAGAGTGATGAGATTGCATGATGATTTTAGCAATGATGAGGTAGATGGAAATGTAAGAGATACAAGAAGGAGTTTGGCAAGGATATGAAAAAGCAAGAAAAAGAAAAGACTGTACCTTTACCCACGTGTTTTGGAGTGGTGTTTAAAATTAGTTTAAAGTGGGTTTTAATGTTTATAATAAGAGATGTGATAGGGAGATTAGTATAATGTAGTTGAAGTGAGTATGTATGTAGGAGTTTTATAGTAATGATGAAGTATAGAGAGGAAGTAGAGTTTTTATAATGTTGAAGTATAGAGAGGAAGTAGATATTTTGTACGTTGAAGACTCATGGATTTGAGTAGTGTTGTTTTTGTATTTTGAAGACTCATGGATTTGAGTAGTGTTGTTGTTGACTCAATGAGGTTGAGTAGAATTTTGTATTGTTGAAATAGATATTTTGTAATGATGAATTAATAATGTAGTAAAGAGATAGTAGTGGAGGATTGTAGAGTAAAGGTTGAATGATAATGTGTAGTTGGTTTTTAGTGGATGAGGTATAAAGGTGGTAGTGAATGAGTATTGTTGATAATGAATAGATTAATAGTAGTTAGGTACAGTCAGCTTATTTGATATTAAAATTTAGAGGGAGATATTAGTTTATTAAATAGATTTAAAGATTGTGTAGTATAGTCAGCCAGATATTGAAGATTCAGAGGGGATGTTAAAGGTTTGAACTTCAATGGTACTGGCTGAAATGTAGGTAATGATATTAAAAAGAAATTGTATTTAAACTAGAGTTTAAATTTAGAATAGTCGAAGAGAATTTGAGTTGACAAAGAAAAAATTTATTGGTCAGTTTTTTGTTAGAGGGTTGAGGCATATTTGATTTTCTAGTAATGTATTTTTTATAATGATTGTTATTAAAAT
This sequence comes from Synanthedon tipuliformis, assembly GCA_947623395.1. Taxonomy (NCBI): domain Eukaryota; kingdom Metazoa; phylum Arthropoda; class Insecta; order Lepidoptera; family Sesiidae; genus Synanthedon; species Synanthedon tipuliformis. Next base: position 1,126,299 of record OX392424.1, on the reverse strand, counting down.
TATAGTAATGAAGAAAAGAAAATATACGTAATGTGCACATGATATTTGTGAATTTAATTGACACTCTACATACTAGTTATATAAAGAAACGGATTTTCACCAATGCGCAAGAAGTGCCATGACTTAAGTTGAATATATCCACAAGATTATAAATATATGCTTCGAGAATTTTTAAAAATCGTATGGTAAAATAGTAAAATTACCACAATAACAATATCACATTAATCTTTACTGTATGAATTATCAGTTCACAGATAACACGAATACTTTAAAATTAAATTTATCTCAGTTTTAAAGATAACTTTAATTAAACTTGGTTTTATGTTGGTTTTTCAAAATAATGTTGTTGTTGATTGCCATTTGCCATTTGATTTGACAGATTGCTTGAGATTGCCGTCACGTCACGAATGACATTCAGCTGACATCTGACATTAAATAATTTATTTTTTTTTACGAGCGAAGAAACTTTCAAAAAGTACCTTATGACAGATGCCGCATGCAATGCAACTGGCATAAAGGTTTTGTGGGATTCTTACCGCACTAAAACTCCAACTCGAGATGGGTATGGTTCAGTCCGTAAGGGACTTTGGAACCGTCACCGGGCGTCACATTAAATAAAGAAGGAACGTGACAATTTATATAGTTTGTGGAACGTGATAGGCAATGGCAGAGTCGACTGGTTTCGAGTAACAGTCGAAACCAGTCGGCTCTGCCATTGCTTGGCAGGCGATAGGTATAGGCGTAGGGTATAGGGTACCATGAAAAATAGAAGCATTGAGAATAGAGGTAAAGAGGCCCAACTCTATACATGAGAAAGTGTCCATCGAATACGTTTAATTAGGCGGCGCTGTAGTAGAATTGAGGCGTGGAGCTGTAGTAGCATTTTATTATTTACCAGATCACCAAACTTGGTCCCCGCGATTTTTTTTTTAATTTTTATTATTTCATATCGTTTGTAGGTACGTAATAGTAAATTAGTAATAGAAGTAGGAATTATAGCAAATAAAACAACCAAATTTACATATACAAAAATGGAAAATGTTTATTAGATATTAATCCGCCGATTAATAATAAAATACTTTAAAATATCAAATTTACTACAATTTTCATAAAGTTAAATTAAGTATAAGTTTGTTTTGGTATGAACATGTATATTTAGAGGAAGTTATCCCTCTGTATGTTAGATATTTTTTAAATATTTTAAACTAGGTAAAAGTATCCCATTACAAAGGATTTTAATGGGATTTTCACTAATGGAAAAAGCGTTACACGATGAAGGCCTTTGAGGAAAAAAATTAACCCATGCGATGCGAAGCCGGGAGCGGATCGCTAGTGTTACAAAAAAATAATCCATTTCCCTATGTCTTGAGGTCTTGCAGGGCTGTGTCAAAAGCATGATTTTAATTTTTAGCTTAAAATATCAATCGTCAAATTATTATTTTTTTAGCTAAATGTAACAAGTAAAGTTTGAAACTACGAAGAAATTATACTCGTTTGAAACGAAAAGATAATCTCAAAGATAAATTGTACAAAAAAGGTAAGGGCATAATAAAAGTGAAACTAAAAATGAACACTGTCACACTGTAACTATGTATACTTAGTTGATGATGTATTTATACTTATTAAGTGGGATATGTATGCTTTCGTAAAATTGTGGACAATATCTTTTTTTTACTTTTAATACATTGATGAAATTACACTTTTGCCAAGTGTCGGATCTTTATTGTTAGATAACTGGTGCCTGCGGTTTCGCCCGCGTGGAATATTTAGCCTACCTATGTCCATCCTAAAGTTTTATTTTATTCTATTTTTAAAATCGAAAAAGTAGTTTCGGATATTATACCTCCTGCATACAAACAAATAAATATACAAATTTTACCTCTTCATAAAATTATTATAGTAGGTATAAGTAGAAATCTATATAAAAAGGCAATGTGTGTATGTGTATGTATGTATGTATACTGTAGGTATGTATATATGTTATATGTATATATGTTCCCTATGGACTCCTCCAAAACCGCTGAACCAATTTTGATGAAATTTTCTGACAATCTTCAGATTAGTCCAGCGGGTAATTCTGTGAAGTTCTGTTGGTAGCGATCGGACGCGGACGAAGTCGCGAGCAGAACCTAGTTACCTTATACAACTTACTAGATATATTTTGGACATCTCGAGTCCAGCCTTTCAAGATAAACGTGTGGTCACCATTACGCACACAAACAGTATTTTGTAATGATCGTGGTTGAGAGTGAAAGTGCCGGCTGAATACGCATTTCTCAACATCTCAGGTGTATTGTAGCCGGAAGAACGGTGCCTGATACACGACAAAATGGTGAGTTCTTTTTTTAAACTAAGTTGTATTGTATAGGATTTTTTTTAAATACATTTAGGTATTATTTTAAAGAGTAGCAAGTTGACGGACTGTCGATTGTACCGTAAGTGATAATCTACCATTAAATTAGTTAAAAAAAAATTAAAAAAATACTTAGTTTTTGAACTTATTCATACCAACAAAAATACAAATTTATAATTTAAAATACAAAAATACAAATACAAATGTACCTATAGATGTAGCTTTTTTTTCGAAATTATCATAGGGAAGGAAACCGGAAGAAGACACAGAGAAATAAACCTATCTACTACTAGGAACCCGGCCCTGGATTTGCACTGAATTAAAATTTTCAAATATCCTTAGCGGAGGCTCATGTTATTAAATAAACCTATGTTTCAAAAGTCAGCTTTGTCAATGATGAATAAATAGATAAATCAACGATGAATAAATACGACAATGAAAAGCGCAAACTCATACAAGATTCCATTAATAACACGTGTTAGTTACTATCGCAAAACCTCTCATGAGACCATCTTTCAAGATACTTGAATTTTTTTCGTATCCTAAATAATTATCTCGATTCGAATATTTCAGGGTGCATCACAAAGTGACCAATCCAGTCCGAGCAAAGCCGATTTGGTTTCCAAAATAAAAACAAAATTATCAGAAGCAGACCCCAACAAGGCCAAGGAACTTGGCGGTGTGTTCCTTTTCAACATTATCCGGGGATCATCTGTTTATTCTTGGAGTAAGTTAAAACTTTTTTTTAATGAGCACATTTTTACCACATATTTAAAAATATTTCAGTTTTTTATTAAGTTACAAGTTACTAATAGGTAACCAATAGGTAACTGATTCTGAACCAGACCTTTGAATGTAATAATATACATAGTGTCATTTAATTTTTACTCAGGGGATTTTTTTATTATAATGTTCTAGAACTACTTAGAATCATAGATGAATGATTGGTCTCGCTGCGCTCGACTAGATACCACCGTTGTACTTGTAAAATGCGACAAAAAATACTACACCGAATTCGGCGTACCCGAGCCAGTCCCACTGTAAACTGTCTGTGATGTGTATACGTGCCGAATGTTTTATTAAATTTTAAGCATAATAAAATGCCAGTTTGTGTAGTGAAACTATGTAAAAATATAATAAAACTGTGTAAAAAGTGATAAAACGTGACGATGTTTTACACACACTACAATAAAAAGTTGCCGCATTCACGGAGCTATCGCTCTATCTAGTCGAGTGCAGCGAGGCCAATCAATTATCTTTGACTAGAATATAAGAATGTAATACCATAAGTATTACCTATTTACTCTATGGGTGAGCAAGTAATTTTCGATTCCAACCTTGTAGAAGGAAAACCTGGTGGAAAAAAATTAAAAAATTAAAGTTTTCAAATTATACAAAAATGGTAAGATATAAAAAAATAAGTTTTAGACAAATATAAAATTATATGTTCGATGAGATATTATGCAACCTTCTCCCTCCACCACACTGGCGCCACACCACTACAAAATTTATACTTACTTTAAAATTGTTATTGACAGCTTTGGACCTGAACAACGTGAGGGTATTCGAAGGAGAGCCAGACGATGACCCTGACTGCACGGTGACTCTATCAGAACATATCTTCAAGCAGCTGGTGACTGGCCGCGAAGACGCCAGAGTCATCATGCAAGCCGGCAGATGCTCAGTCACCGGTGACATCATGAGGGCAATGAAACTTGAACCTTACATTAAGCTGGTCTAAGTTATTATTTGGGAGAAAAAATTCTGAATTTACTTTTAGTTATTTATGTAAGCAAATATTTAGGGAATCGGTCCAGCCATTTAGGAAAAGTTCAGTCGCATAGACATGGACAGAATCCTTTACTTTCAAGAGGTCAGATTTTCTTCTAAGTTCTTCTAAATCACCCAACGGATTTTTATAGAGGAATGCATAGATGAATGATTGGTCTCGCTGCGCTCAACTAGATACCTCCATCGTACTTGTAAAATGAGGCATAAAATAGTACGCTGAATTCGGCGTACCCGACCCAGTCACACTGCAAACTGTCTGTGATGTGTACGTGCCGAATGTTTTATTAAATTTCAGGCATAATAAAATACCAGTTTGCGTAGTGAAACTGTGTAAAAATATAATAAAACTGGGTAAAAAGTAATAAAGTGACGATCTTTTACACACACTACAATAAAAAGTTGCCACGTTTTCGGAGCTATTGCTCTTGTATAGTTCTATCTAGTCCAGCGCAGCGAGACCAATCAATTATCTTTGGAAGAATGTTTGTGCATAATTAGCAAAAAAAATTTTAATTTGTAGTATAGATAGAATAAGTGTTAAACTTTATAGGAATGGAATTGCTTTAATAAACTCATTTATAAGTGAAATTCATTAGCCTATCTCATCCCAATTCCTTATCTGTAATCCTACTGTAGTCGGCGGCGCACTTATGTGTTATAGACGACGATGGTTAGTCACCTACCGTCAATGTCCGGCAGCCTGTCTCCCGACCTTAACATTGAAATGAGAAAAAAACTACCGATATTCAAAAAAGTCGTTGCTACACCTTTGTTACATGTTACATGGGATATTAATAACTAATAAGGTACATAAAAGACAGAAAGCTATGGTAGGCTATGGTCATCGCCTATAACAACCCTGATAGTGTTTTTTTGACTGTATTCAATAGTGAAAAACGGAAATCAATTCAAGAAAAAATGGAAATACCTACCTATAATATCTCATTCGTTGCCCGTGGTCCAACTGCGTAGTCCTACTGGTAGTACCAAGGGCAATTTCTTTTTGTCCGTAGTTCTATCAGTAGGACCATCTACTATTACAGCTACAGCATTTAAATTTAATATTTATAAATAAGTGTTTTTGTTATTATATGAATTAATTTTATTTTTATATTTTTATTTAATTTCCCACACTCTTTTTAAAATGTATCGTACTTACCTTTATAATTTGATTTATTTTGATAAGGAAAATTGTCCCAAATTAAAATAAACATCTCATGTGTATATAACATATACTCGCGGACTAAGAATACGGGTCGGTACGAAAAACTAGAATATCTTCTAAAATAGTATAGCTAGCGGCATGATTCAAACTGTATGTTATAGATGATTTTATAGTTATGAAAAGAACAGCAAATGTTGGAAAAGCTATTTGTTTATTTATTAAAATTACATAAGAAACAAAAAATCAACCATTTTTGCGTCGAAAAATTAAAAGACGATACCTTACATACCACATAAAAACGAACTTTAAAGCCAAATTAATACTTCGTATTGCCTCCGCAGGCTCTTCTTACAGCTGCCAGATAATTGGGAATATGTTTACTAAGTTTATTATGTGATGATGGGGGATATTGGTCCATTCTTCCACTAACGCATGTTTTAGGTCTCTAAGTGTAGCTGGGGCTAGGTTCCGATTTCTTATAAACCTCCCAAGCTTGTCCCAAATGTGCTCAATCGGATTTAAGTCCAAGATCCTCGAGGGCCAGTCCATGCAATTGATGCCATCGTCGTAAAAATACTCATTTACAATTTAAGCTGTATGTGGCCTAGCGTTGCCATACATAAATATGAAATTTTCACCCAAATTAAATAAGTATGGGCCAACATGGTCATTAGGGATCTCTTCTACATACCTGACACTAGTTAGCGGACCATTTTCTATCAACACTAACGCCGTGCGACTCTCTGAAGAGATTTCAGCCCAAGCCATAACAGATCCACCGCTGAACGATACTTTTTCCTCAAAACAAGCTGGAATAAAACCTTCCCCTGGCTGTCGGTAAACTCTTGGCCGCCCATTATGACCATAGAGCATATTCTAGATTCGTCAGAAGACAATACTCTTACCCTATCTTCGTTTTCCCAAAGTGCATGTTCGCGGGCGTAACGTAATCTTGCTACTCGAGGTTCTCTTTCAAGTTTTGGGCTGTTTGCAGGTATATGTAGGGTCAAATTAGCTTCTTGGAGCCGTGGCCTTACAGTACGTTCGCTTATGTCATCTCTTTGGGTCTCTCGAAGTTGATTTGTTACTTCAACAGCCGTGAGGTGCCGATTTCGGAACATGATCCTATCAATAAATCGATCCTCTCGAGCCGTAGTACATCTTGGTCTGCCGATTCCTGGTCTTTTATTGTTCTACCTAGTTTCTCGGAAACGTTGGATGACTCTCTGCACCGTAGAAAGTGACACGCATACTACTTTCGCTGTACTTCTATGACTTCTGCCTTCTTCTAGGATAGTGACGATATGTGTACCTTCATCAGTTGTTAGCGACATGGTAGTAATTCAATAATGACCGTGAAAGACGACAATGACTGCCTTTTATCATTTTGATTTCACAGATTGAAAACAAAAGTGAGAAAACAAGCAAAATGAAACCAGCGTGTGTTGAATTTATTACCAAATTCGAGCATTTTTAAATTTATTTATTTTCCAATTACGTTGTATAACGTTTAAGCTTTTATATTATACTATAATAAAATTCTCTTTAATATAAAGTTAGTTTCATGCATGTACCATTATTAATTTCCAAGATACAGACGATTTTGTCATCGACCCGTATTCTTAGTCCACGAGTGTATGTATATACGTAAATATATAAAACTAAAAACCTTAAAAATATATAATATAATACTTAACTAAAATATATTTCCAAAAGTAGTCCCTTTAGGCAAGGTTCCGAAGATGATGGCAGCATTCCCCCTTTGAATCGCTAGGCTTAATTCTTTGTCCGAGGTAGCTGCCAGCTCTTCGGTCTCCCGTGATGTCGACCAACCTTTTTGCGATTTCCTTAAAAAGCCTATATATACGTGTATATTGCAAGTGTAGTGAGGAAATAAGATTACGGATAAGAAAGAAAAAAAGAGTAAGAGACCTTCACCTTGGGTACTAGCTGTGCACGTGACTTCGTCCGCGTAACTTTATATCTTTACTTGCTGTTAATGTACCTACATAATATTAAGTACCTGACACTCCTGAGGGATCAACTAAAAGTTTTAAAAATTAAGCACCTTACAGATTTATGAGCATTGAGCAATAAAAATTTAATAAATTATTGCTCACATATTTTTGTCAGACATTGAACTTTTTTTCAACACGTAAGAAGAAGGCGAGCGGACGAAGTCGCGGGCAAAAGCTAGTGATAAATAACAGTTAGATGATTGACATAAGCTTTTTACTAGGATAAATGTGAGTGATTGGTAGAGACGAATGCGCGGGCGCAGCGAACTGGTTCGCGATTACGGTACCGGAGAGTTCATCGACTAGAGGTCAAGCGCCTCTAGACTCTAGACCCTGACCATAAATAAGAATAGAGCCTTGCAGTTGTTTTTCTATTTGCAGTGGATCAATAGAAAGTATAATTTGTTACTTAAATGTCTTACTTGCAGACTAGGGTTTTAAAAGCTAGGACTTGCTTAGGTTGGCTAAGATGTCAATAATTAAATTAATTAATGTACCTACAATAGTTTGCGAAATTATTTACTCATAAAAGTATTCAACACTCTAATGACATCTTTTTTTAGTATATACTAAAAGTTTATTACATAAACTAAGTATCCTAACTATACTTCTGTAAACTGTAGTCTTTACGGTTGAGTAAATTAGCAAGATGAAACGTCTGTAGCAAAGCGGATAACCGGTGAAGTAGACTTGTTCTCGAATGAAGACCGCAGCGGAAGACGCCCCGCTGCGAGGTCTAAAGGCATCTGAAACGATCTGAGACATCTCAGGAAATGTCTGCATAGGAAATGCAGAAAACAGTGTGTGGCGACGAGCTTTTTCAATTTTCAAGAGAGACACAGGCTGATGATGATGATGATTTATTACAGATTAAATTTTACAAGATTACTTATACCATTTTTATTAAACGAAGAATCAAATAATGCCTATGATATGAGTATTAAGTCTGGTATGCAATGAACTTAAGTATAAAGCTTTTGTCTTGCCCTAGAAAATTAAATCAGCAATTCCAATAGACGTAACTTTGAAACCTTAGTTATCTTATATAATGTGAGTTAGATCACAAAAGTAGCCAGCTAGAGAGCAGGTCCTATTAAAGCAGTGCTAAGGACGACTGCACTGACCCTTGGAGTAGTGTTATTCACTTTAGTACAATCGTAGACACCGTATCTCACTGACCGTTCAGAATTTTCCTCAGTACATTTTTCGAAAGATTCAACTAATATTCAATTGTGCAAGAAAATGGACCAATAACATCAACGTCATCTGTCATTAGGACATAAATTATTACTACATACTAATCAAAGGATTAGTATCCTACTTCTACTTTTCCTTTATTCCTTTAGGTACTTATTCGGCAGTTTGGGTAATTGAGCTTGATAGCTTAAATGGGAGGTTGTGTCAACTGCTTACCACCCATCGCATATTACTTATCTAAATAAAAAAAACAGTGACATTCGGGAGTGCCGACAGAAGTTAAAACTTGATTTTTTCCCATCTCAAAAATGCCCAACGAAAAATGCGCCAAACGAAGTTTTCACTTCAAAAATATTTTTAATTAAATTATTCAAAAAAATTTTACACTTATATCACCGACTGTACCGGTAATTCCACTATGTCCAAGACTTGTGATAACTTGAATTCATTAAAAATTATATTCATTTGGCGTCCTCGAAACGATACACACTTATAGGCGGTTTGAAGTCGGACGCTGACTTATTAGTTGCAATTCTGTAATTGCATACACCGAAAGGACACCGAGATTTTCTATTACAAAAATAAAAGTTGATATCAATAATCAATCATAATTATAGTAATTGTTGAAGTATTTACTAATTCTGTCAATAGTTTGTGTTTTGAAAATGGCTGCTAAAATATTTTTTACAATTTTTGCGACAATTTTCATAACGGCTAGCGGTAAGTTACCTATTTATTATTTATTATTGTTTGCGTTAAAAGTTTATAATGTATGGCGTATTGCATTGATCTAAATACAGTGTGATAGGAGAAAAATTATTATATTTTCCAATCAACATTTTTTATTGTGATTACTGCCGCCAGACAGGCTGCCCAAAATTACGATACGCAGTTTGGCCCTGCCACTGGGTACTTAATACATATGATTTTGAAAGCACAAAGTTTTAGCTACACCCACACCGTCAGATTTGCAGGCGAGCTTTTATCAGCGTATTTTTTAGTAACGCTTTCACGCCTTAACTACTCAACCGATCATAGTGAAATTTTGCATACATTTTCCCTTTTCTGTATTTCTAAGATAGAAAGAACCTCTAACTAAGAAAAAGGCGCGCGGACAAAATCATGGGCAAAGCTAGTTAAAAACAAATAAAAAAAATCCTTTTCATTTGATCTTACTAATTTACCTTACTATAGGTATCGAACCTTCCAATTATGAAATAAGCAGAAACCGAATTGGTGCAGATGGTAAGTCCCAATGCATCAGATTTCATCATGCCATATGCCATTCTTTGAAATTTAAGCCTGGGTTGGCATTATTCCGGTCTAGTCGTTCATTGCCTTATTCATAACTATTTTCGCATATTTTCTCATTTATTGCAATTTGAGTCGGAGTCGCCATTTCTATTACAATCATTGTAAATAATATAATTCTTAAAAATTATCTGGCTTTCAAACTATTTCAAGTTATAGAAATTAATAATTTACTGGCTCTCGTAGACACTTGCAAATATTAGGATAACTTCTTTACAATCTATACTAAGTATAATAGGTAGATATAATCTAATATTATAAAAAGAAAAGATTTGTATTTTTGTTTGTAATGATTAACTAAAAACTACTGGACCGATTTTAATAATTCTTTTACCTATAGAATGCTATATTACCAGCGAGTAATATAGACTGTATTTCATAAAGTTCAGTGGACGAAGTCGCATGCAACAGCTAGCAATAAATAAATTAACCGTTTAACTCGTTACTGGAATCATGTAGGGCTTGTAGGGGCATTCTTGCTTGATTTACCTATATTATCATTTTCACCGTTTCATTTATTCGCCACAATTAATTTTAATTGGTTCAGGACCACAATAATTCATTTGCAATATTTCATAAATATTTTGCATTCGGTTGGTTGGGTTTTTTAATAAAATAAGTACCTATAGCCTTTATTGGCCTGTATAAGAATTTACATAAGTAAATTTATTTTTATTCTGTCTTATTTTATAAAATAATCCTTGGTTGTCTTTTTATTGAAGTAACTATTTATTAAAATAAAGAATAGGTTCATGATAATTTCATTTTATTATTATTATCGACTTTCATTAAGTTATTGTGTCAATCTTGCGTTGGAATGATTAATTTTAATTAAATTAAGTTACTTACATTAAAATATTATTTAAAGTAATTACATAGAGTTTAATTACATATTTATTACAGAATACTGATATAATTCTAAGAATAAGTTTAAGTATAAAAAAAATTATGCATCTATGAACTTAGTTCAAAGTAAATTTTCCATAAGCTTTGCTCACTAGGTACCTACTTACGTATTTCTCTTTAAGCAAAGTTAAACAAAAACAAAAAAACTACCATCGTCACGGCAGGCATGATCATTAACACATATTTTTAACTAATTATTTTGTTAATTACAAATTTTAAGTAGGAAATGTAGTCCAAGCCAAGGCTAAGAGCACACATTACTCGTAGAATGAATATTATTGTTTTTATGTTAATTACTTACTTGGTTAATTGTTTAAAATTTTCTCATGATAAGTAATCTGCCGGTTAACTTAGATTCAGTTAATACGGAAGTTGTATTGAATTCACTAAGATACCTAATCTCATTTTTTTTGCACCGACAACTTGAGAATACCTAAATCATAGAATTAGAGATTCGATATTACAAATTGCTATATTTATTTCGATATTTAAATTGCATTACCAATAGATAATACTGATTTATTTCTACCTCAATCTAAGAGTTAATTTTAAAAAAATAAGAACTATCATTTATTACTAACATAAATAAATCATATACAAGAATCGAACTTATTTTTTTGCGTTTATCTAATAGATAGGATATCAGTAGGAAGGAATGAATAACATTTTGGCTCGTCTAAATGCTAATCGCCTTAATATTTCATCTTAACAATCATTGCTTCATCACATTTCATCATTCAACAGGTTTTGGGTTAAAAGATATCGCGGACTTTTTCCTAGGAGGCGGATACGGCCATCAGTATCCCAACCAACCCAACTATCACGGCAATTATCCGGGAAATTACCCGGGTGCCGGAGGGCCAGGCTTGTACCCGGGAGGTCACTATCCAAATCAGTATCCGGGTGCTCAATACCCGGTGAACAATCCGGGTGCAGTGGGACCACCGGGTGCTCATCCCGGATGTCCACTGTGCGATTCGTCAGTATACAGCTACTGTTCGCATAAACAAGCCCATGACGCGTGCTGCTGCGAAAATCCTGCTTGTGAGTAGAAAAACTTAATACTAACAGAATATAGAACAAATCAGAATGAGCAAATCAATCATGAATTGAACACCTAGTGGAATACCCTCTGAGTTCATCCTTTGCAGTTAACCTTTTTTTAATTAAACTTTGTTTTATTGTTGGCAGATATACCCTTCAACTGTCGCAAGACCGATTGTAAATATATTTACGCAAACTCCTGCCAAGAATACAATTTGATCTCCAGTTGTTGCTGCGTTGACCTCCAGAAAAACGCTATTGAACCTGTACAGGGATAGATTTAGTTTATTACCTAAATTGACAACTCATATTAAACCTATTTTATTTATTTATTTTTCAAATTTATTTTAATTATAATTTATAATTAAGTTTTGGGATTCCTTTTGGATAAAAAAATGAAACATATTACTTTTTTAAGTTGAGAGCCTACAAATGGTCACGTGATATCAGTCAATAACTATCTATACTGTCTATATTAATATTTTTGTGTGTTGATGTATAACTAAAGCCTGTACCTATATGATTTGGTATAGAACTTCGGGTGACAGCAAACGATTTTCTTAAAATATATATTGTAGGTACATAATAATTATGTAGGTATATCAAATGAATATAATATGTCGGCGTATGTTTTTAGTTTGTGTATTTTGAAGATAAATATAAAATTTAAATTGTAAATAAGAAAAAAGGTATCTATAGTAGAGTATCTATATTAATAATACTTAGTTACTGTTCATTAAGCGCTAAATGTAATTATAGATAACTTTTAAATAAAAATAAAAAACTGCATTTTTAATGTTTTCTTTCCTTTAAAATATTCAGTTTCGTATATTGGAAAAAATAAATAAATATTAATATACTTTCTTAATCTCGATCGCGAGAAAAGTTGCTTTTTTTTACGGCGACATCTGCCGAAAGCGAGAAGACCTATACTAGCCAACGAGAACCGCTGTCACATATAAAGTGGAAGTTAGCCGTTATGGCAGCCGAGTTAATATACGACTGAGCCACAACGAAGGGATTAGCAACCTTTTTGATAAAATGTTGCCATCTAAAAAATACTATTTCGGGCTTTCCTACCAGCATCTACCAGAATCTACTGTTATTTTTTTGAAATCTGCATAGTATTAGGTTATTAAGGTTTAGACATGATTTTAAATTTTTTTAATGCCATCATATTCTGGTATACCTCCTAAACTCATTTACACCAATAGAGGATACTTACACTGTCAAGTAGACCATTACATTTACAGGAAAAAAAGTATGAATAAAACAATCGTTTTTAAGGGTCCCTTTCGCCAATCGAGGGTCGGGAATGTAAGAGAATTATATATAAAACGATGCTCCACAACCTTGAAAAAAATCACACAGCTAGCCAATGAATGTTACTTGATGCTGAAACATTTGAATTTTAGATAATGCTTATAGATAAGTGTAAAAAAAAATCAGAAAATCACTAAAATCGTGTAAATCGCACTCCCGTGTTGTTACAATTGAGCCGTAAGTATCAAAATTTATTAAATGAATTTTATCAAATAATAAAGTTAAAACTATAAAAAAGTTGCTGGAATATTTATTTCTTAATTAATATATCCTTATTCTATGTAAAAAAATCACAAAGTTGCCCAATTTTTTCGCTCAAAATCTTCATACAAATTACTATGAAGGCTATTATATTGAAATTACGCTCGTAGTCGGTTCAGTCGGCCACGCGCCTCCGAAGTGAGAGCACGTCGCTTTGCGCCGCATTGACAGTTCGCGATCGAACCGTGTACTTACACAAAAAATGACAAATATGTCGTTTTTGATGTTGAAATTATAGCCCAAGAGCCCACGACCTTCGTTATTTATTACAATCTTTTGAGATAATATATAAAAAATAATAAGTGGGTTGTTCCAAACAGTTCTACTATAGTTCTATGATAGAATTGTTTGGACAAAAAAAATCCAACTAGTTCCCCAGCACAGTATGACAGATTGGACTCTGGAACACGTCCAAACTATTCTATTTTTATAATAGAACAAAAAAAAACATGCAATGATGTCTACTGGTGAGTATGAGTAGCGGAGCGGAGCGGCGGCAAGTCTACGCGGGGCACCGAAAAAGCGAAAATTTTGAGATAGATAATTTGACACGCCGTAACTTGGAAACGGTGCGACGCAGCCGGGTGATGTTTGGGCTCATCGGAGACGTCTCTCCGAGATAGATAATTTGATGACCCCCTCGGACCCCTCCGACCGTAACTTGGAAACGGTGCGACGCAGCCGGGTGATGTTTGGGCTCATCGGAGACGTCTCTCCGAGATAGATAATTTGACGACCCCCTCGGACCCCTCCGACCGTAACTTGGAAACGGTGCGACGCAGCCGGGTGATGTTTGGGCTCATCGGAGACGTCTCTCCGAGATAGATAATTTGATGACCCCCTCGGACCCCTCCGACCGTAACTTGGAAACGGTGCGACGCAGCCGGGTGATGTTTGGGCTCATCGGAGACGTCTCTCCGAGATAGATAATTTGACGACCCCCTCGGACCCCTCCGACCGTAACTTGGAAACGGTGCGACGCAGCCGGGTGATGTTTGGGCTCATCGGAGACGTCTCTCCGAGATAGATAATTTGATGACCCCCTCGGACCCCTCCGACCGTAACTTGGAAACGGTGCGACGCAGCCGGGTGATGTTTGGGCTCATCGGAGACGTCTCTCCGAGATAGATAATTTGACGACCCCCTCGGACCCCTCCGACCGTAACTTGGAAACGGTGCGACTCAGCCGGGTGATGTTTGGGCTCATCGGAGACGTCTCTCCGAGATAGATAATTTGACGACCCCCTCGGACCCCTCCGACCGTAACTTGGAAACGGTGCGACGCAGCCGGGTGATGTTTGGGCTCATCGGAGACGTCTCTCCGAGATAGATAATTTGACGACCCCCTCGGACCCCTCCGACCGTAACTTGGAAACGGTGCGACGCAGCCGGGTGATGTTTGGGCTCATCGGAGACGTCTCTCCGAGATAGATAATTTGATGACCCCCTCGGACCCCTCCGACCGTAACTTGGAAACGGTGCGACGCAGCCGGGTGATGTTTGGGCTCATCGGAGACGTCTCTCCGAGATAGATAATTTGACGACCCCCTCGGACCCCTCCGACCGTAACTTGGAAACGGTGCGACGCAGCCGGGTGATGTTTGGGCTCATCGGAGACGTCTCTCCGAGATAGATAATTTGATGACCCCCTCGGACCCCTCCGACCGTAACTTGGAAACGGTGCGACGCAGCCGGGTGATGTTTGGGCTCATCGGAGACGTCTCTCCGAGATAGATAATTTGACGACCCCCTCGGACCCCTCCGACCGTAACTTGGAAACGGTGCGACTCAGCCGGGTGATGTTTGGGCTCATCGGAGACGTCTCTCCGAGATAGATAATTTGACGACCCCCTCGGACCCCTCCGACCGTAACTTGGAAACGGTGCGACGCAGCCGGGTGATGTTTGGGCTCATCGGAGACGTCTCTCCGAGATAGATAATTTGACGACCCCCTCGGACCCCTCCGACCGTAACTTGGAAACGGTGCGACGCAGCCGGGTGATGTTTGGGCTCATCGGAGACGTCTCTCCGAGATAGATAATTTGATGACCCCCTCGGACCCCTCCGACCGTAACTTGGAAACGGTGCGACGCAGCCGGGTGATGTTTGGGCTCATCGGAGACGTCTCTCCGAGATAGATAATTTGACGACCCCCTCGGACCCCTCCGACCGTAACTTGGAAACGGTGTGACTCAGCCGGGTGATGTTTGGGCTCATCGGAGACGTCTCTCCGAGATAGATAATTTGACGACCCCCTCGGACCCCTCCGACCGTAACTTGGAAACGGTGCGACTCAGCCGGGTGATGTTTGGGCTCATCGGAGACGTCTCTCCGAGATAGATAATTTGACGACCCCCTCGGACCCCTCCGACCGTAACTTGGAAACGGTGCGACGCAGCCGGGTGATGTTTGGGCTCATCGGAGACGTCTCTCCGAGATAGATAATTTGATGACCCCCTTGGACCCCTCCGACCGTAACTTGGAAACGGTGCGACGCAGCCGGGTGATGTTTGGGCTCATCGGAGACGTCTCTCCGAGATAGATAATTTGACGACCCCCTCGGACCCCTCCGACCGTAACTTGGAAACGGTGCGACGCAGCCGGGTAATGTTTGGGCTCATCGGAGACGTCTCTCCGAGATAGATAATTTGATGACCCCCTCGGACCCCTCCGACCGTAACTTGGAAACGGTGCGACGCAGCCGGGTGATGTTTGGGCTCATCGGAGACGTCTCTCCGAGATAGATAATTTGACGACCCCCTCGGACCCCTCCGACCGTAACTTGGAAACGGTGCGACTCAGCCGGGTGATGTTTGGGCTCATCGGAGACGTCTCTCCGAGATAGATAATTTGACGACCCCCTCGGACCCCTCCGACCGTAACTTGGAAACGGTGCGACGCAGCCGGGTGATGTTTGGGCTCATCGGAGACGTCTCTCCGAGATAGATAATTTGACGACCCTCTCGGACCCCTCCGACCGTAACTTGAAAACGGTGCGACGCAGTCGGGTCGTGTTTGGGCTCATCAGAGACGTCTCGGGGAGATGAATTTTTTAGTAGACCATATTTCAAAATTTGACAATTCCGGTCTACATTTGACAATTGACAATTCGGGGGGGGGGTCCGAGGGGGTCGTCAAATTATCTATATCGGAGAGACGTCTCCGATGAGCCCAAACATCACCCGGCTGCGTCGCACCGTTTCCAAGTTACGGTCGGAGTGGTCCGAGGGGGTCGTCAAATTATCTATATCGGAGAGACGTCTCCGATGAGCCCAAACATCACCCGGCTGCGTCGCACCGTTTCCAAGTTACGGTCGGAGTGGTCCGAGGGGGTCGTCAAATTATCTATCTCGGAGAGACGTCTCCGATGAGCCCAAACATCACCCGGCTGCGTCGCACCGATTCCAAGTTACGGTCGGAGGGGTCCGAGGGGGTCGTCAAATTATCTATCTCGGAGAGACGTCTCCGATGAGCCCAAACATCACCCGGCTGCGTCGCACCGTTTCCTAGTTACGGTCGGAGGGGTCCGAGGGGGTCGTCAAATTATCTATCTCGGAGAGACGTCTCCGATGAGCCCAAACATCACCCGGCTGCGTCGCACCGATTCCAAGTTACGGTCGGAGGGGTCCGAGGGGGTCGTCAAATTATCTATCTCGGAGAGACGTCTCCGATGAGCCCAAACATCACCCGGCTGCGTCGCACCGTTTCCTAGTTACGGTCGGAGGGGTCCGAGGGGGTCGTCAAATTATCTATCTCGGAGAGACGTCTCCGATGAGCCCAAACATCACCCGGCTGCGTCGCACCGTTTCCAAGTTACGGTCGGAGGGGTCCGAGCGGAGCATCAGTTACGGACAGGGGGTTTAGGGAGAGGGGGTGTACTGAATGCAACTGATGAATAAAAGGTTCGTAAGGAACAGGCAAGGAATAAGTTCTAATGTAAGGAATCCCAGGTTTTCTAGCAGGCAGATTTTTTTTTTTCAGTACAATATATTATTTTTGTAATTGGGAATAACAATTTCGTTTTGTATTGTGCAACTAAAATAATAAAATTATTATAAGTACAATTATTTATACGCTAATAATACATTTGACAACAATTTTTATATTTGGTAACAAAATAGCAACTGTAATAAGTCTCCGGCAATGGATGACGTGATTTCTAAAGTTATCCCGAAGAAAATATAAAAAAATTGAGCTTCAATACTATACACATTTACTATGCACAGAGAAACTTTCAGCGTTTATAAAATAACGAAGGTCTGGCCGTCGTGGGCTCTTGCTCTATGCTTACGTACATGTGTGCGTGTGCAATGCGCGAGCCTCGATCGTTGTGAGAGTAGCGCTAAAAACCTAAACATCGCGCGGCGCGTCTCCGTAACGGCCCCTTAATCAACTTATTTAATGTTACACTAAATAGTTATACATACACCACTCATACATCGAGTAAATTACACATTACTTACTTATAAAAATACGGCTCTGCCGTCACTTTTGGCATTTTTACCATGTCACCTGTCAAAAAAAAACCAGAAACCGATTTTACTTTTACAAATTTATTTATGTAAACGGACCGACATTTTGGTTTGGTATTAAAAATATTACAGCTATGTCGTGGTACTCATTCAATTACAACTTTTAAAATTTCAATTAAAGCCTCTTAGTCTCAGACCAAATAAGAAATATAGACAGAATTTTGCAAACATTGTGAAGCCGGATTTATAAACATGTGTGCGTAGGCCGTTTACTGTATTGAAATTTTGTGTTCCAAGATATATCTTACTTTTGTTTATTTTTATTGAAAACTTAACCCGGCGAATAAAAACCCGTTCCATACAAAATGTATGGGAAATTGTGTTTTTATTTTCATGAACATTTTTCCGATGTTTTAATAGTTTTTCGGGACAGAGACGATTTCAATAAATAAAAAAGATTATAAAAATCGGTTCAGCCGTTCTGCATTTATAAATAGTGTAACTAACACTATTTATAAACTTTCTTTTATGTAGGTATATAAGATATATATTGGTTTCCACGCAATACTCTATCTTTAGTTCTTATTCTATCTGAGCTCTTAATCAATTACTTTAATTAAAATAAAAGCTTCGTAAGCTTTTGCTAGCACAATCACAAAATCACCTACCTATATTATAAATCGAATATTAATTTTACATACAAAACATATGATTCGCTCTTGCTAAGTAAGTAGACACCTAGTAGACACTATTTCTTTGAAATATCAAATAATTCTTCTTCTTCTCCGCCTTTAATGTCTTGGCTCCATCAGATCTTCTCCGATCATTTTGCCAGTGTCATTTGTAAGAAAAGCAATTTAAAAAAGCCCTTTTTAGTAATAAAAAGGCAAAATTCAAATTAAAATCAAAAGTAGCAAATCCCGAGACTAGTCAAGTCAAGTCAAATCCACAATTTTTCTTTAAGTTTTCCAAAACGGGTCCGTCACGTTAATTATTAATTTCAAATACCCAAAATCTTTGACACTGAAATATAACAACAGCAAAGAATGTCACGTTGACATGTCAAATTGACGTTTCTTGAATGACATTTTATTTGTTCTGACAAAAAACTAAGGGTGAATGAAGCGGCAACTTATTACAAATGAATATATTTTTTTATTGTTTTTTGTAAAATTTCTCTCGCTGTAAAGTTTATTATGACACGTGTCATAATAATAATATATAACTATCACAGGTGCATAGAACAGCGAAAGAAGTAAACGCACGCAATCATATCATAAAGTCGAGCCGTTTTATGTTTGCACACTTGACAGTTCGTGCAAGGACGTCCGGCATAACTTTGCAGCGGCGAGCTCATTACGACGAAATATTTCAACTTTTCATTTTCACTAATTAAAACCAAATGTAATATAGTACGTAATTTTTTTATAATAAATGTAAACACGTTTAACTTTTTATTATTTATTATAACTGTTAGTTAATAATTAAGATTGCTATTTTTCCGTAATTTCTGAAAATCCTTACTACGATGTTACAAGGTTACGCCGGGTGCCTATTTTTGTAGATCATTACAGCTATGTAATAAATGTATGTATGTATGTGAATTGATACTAATTTTAAAATGTGTCGATATGTGGCACCCAATTCTTTTTTTTTATACTATATACCCAATTACCCATCACTATTTATGTCAATCTGGTAAACATCAAATGTGCATACTTAAAACGGCTTCACAATAATAAAGCTACATTTTGGGCAAACACACCGCAATCATGCCACAGACAAGTATCTGGTTTTATTTATCGTTCAATTGATTAAACACACTGGAAAAAAAATACAGATCTTTTCAATTGAAGTACGAATACAATTTTCATCGTTGAAATCGTTATATAAAAAAAGTTTAAACTAGTCGATACAAAATCATGAATTATGACAATAATGAATAAAATTAAGCATTGTGTATGTACCCTTTTAAAAAAATTCTTGAACCGATTAAAAAATTTCCTTATACATACTTTGTAATTGAAAACTAATAATCATTCTTATTTTGTATAATTCACTTTATCGATGTTATAGACATATTAACCTTTGAACTGTTATACGCAACTGTTATAGACATATTAACCTTTGAAATCAATGAAATATGTCTATAACGGTTGCGTTATCCATAATGGTAGGGGAGCCCAAGAGGGAATTTCGGGATTTACTCGAGCGCGTCAGATTAAAGTATGGTACAAAATAAGGGTGATTATATGTTTAGTGAAGTGTGAAAGTTAATATAATTTTTTGGAAAAAATCCTAATTAATAAATGATACTGATACTTATGAACATCATACTTCTTTTTTATTTGTTTTTATATTAAACTCGCTAAAAATAAGGTCTTGGAACATTCATGATGACAAAATTACTTCAATGTGTCCTATTGGACAAGCAGATTTTTTTTATATATATAAGAAGATATACATAGATTCACAGAATCTATACTAATATTATTAAGCTGAAGAGTTTGTTTGTTTGTTTGTTTGGTTGAACGCGTTAATATCAGGAACTACTGGTTCAAATTGAAAAATATTTTTGTGTTGGATAGTCTATTTATCGAGAAAGGCATCAAATAATTCTTCTTATAACATTTTGAACGCGGACGAAGTCGCGGGCAACAGCTAGTGTCTTTAATAAAATTAAAAAGCTGAACCTCCCTTATTCTACTTAATCTCACAGCAAACTCAAGTTAGTTACTAAAAAAACTGCTTGTCTATTAGAACACAAAGAAGTAATCATTCTTTTACTAAAACAAAATTATTATCCACATAATATATCGGTATCTATTACAAATGGAAATTTTATACAAATCTAACTAACGTCTGGGAAGTGATTTAAGAAAAATTACTTATAAAAAAAAATTGTCACATTAAAGCCGATTGAAAGGTGAAAGCATTTAATGCCGCATTTCAACGATCCAATTTCTTACAAACAATTATTTATGGACTAAATTTGAAGTCGGGCAACACTCAACTTTTCCTGTTCCAAGACAGGTGACCTGAAAAGGGAATAAAATACATTTTTTAATTGTTTTTGGAAAGGAAATATTGTTATTGGTTGTCACAGAAAATCTATACTAATACAAGCTGACCCGGCGAACTTTGTTCCGCTTTAGAGGCAATAAATGAGCAGACTTTTGATTTTATCATAATCAATTTTTTATTTGGATAATTAATGTAAATTAAAAAAGCAAGTATTTAATTTACGGGAACGTGACGTGGGACGTGACATAAAACGTGGCCTATAACAAAACGCAACTGAAAGTAATTTATCAGTAAAAAAGCAGTCTACCCGTTCATTTGTTAAAAATGATATAACAAAACAAAACGCAACTGTCAGCTAAACGTAATGTAGTCTATGGTTAATTATGCAATTTATCAGTAAAAAAAACAATCTAGCCGTTCATTTGTTAAAAGTGGTATAACAAAACGCAACTGTCAGCTAAACGTTATGTAAATATTAAAAAAAAAAACAAAAAATAAAATAAAAAAAAAAGCTAAATAAAAAGTATCCTATGTCCTTCTGGTTCTAAGGCGGTATAACAAAACGCAACTGTCAGCTAAACGTTATGTAAATATTAAAAAAAAAAAACAAAAAAATAAATAAAAAAAAAAGCTAAATAAAAAGTATCCTATGTCCTTCTCCTGGTTCTAAGGCGGTATAACAAAACGCAACTGTCAGCTAAACGTTATGTAAATATTAAAAAAAAAAAAACAAAAAAATAAATAAAAAAAAAAGCTAAATAAAAAGTATCCTATGTCCTTCTCCTGGTTCTAAGGCGGTATAACAAAACGCAACTGTCAGCTAAACGTTATGTAAATATTAAAAAAAAAAAACAAAAAAATAAATAAAAAAAAAAGCTAAATAAAAAGTATCCTATGTCCTTCTCCTGGTTCTAAGGCGGTATAACAAAACGCAACTGTCAGCTAAACGTTATGTAAATAAAAAAATAAAAAAAATAAATAAAAATAAATAAATAAAAAGTATCCTATGTCCTTCTCCTGGTTCTAAGCTATCTCCTCACCAATTTTCAGCCAAATCAGTTCAGCCGTTCTCGAGTTATACGTGGTGTAACTAACACGACTTTCTTTTATATATATATATATAGATTATAAAGCTGAAGAGTTTGTTTGTTTGTTTGAACGCGCTAATCTCAGGAACTACTGGTTCTAATTGAAAAATTATTTTTTGTGTTGGATGGATCATTTATCGAGGAAGGCTTTAGGCTATATAACATCACGTTGCGACTAATAGGAGCGAAGAAAGAGTCGAAAATGTGGAAAAAACGGGGGAAATTATTCATCTTTGAGGGCTTCCTTCGAGATACCCAAATGATTCCCAAAATAACTATTTCACGCGGACGAAGTCGCGAGCACCAGCTAGTGATATTATATACCCCCGAGCAAAAATGTTGAATAGCATAGCTAAACTAAAAAAGTACTCTAAGTACTAGAATGTAATGTATTGCTAATATTATTTAAGTACTTAGATTTAATTGTTTCTTCAATTATTATTAAGACACATTAAGAATCAATTAAATGAAACGTGAACAACATTAAAACGATCAATTCTTCTATATATATATTTGGCAAATATATTTGTTTTTTTTATTTAGGTAAGGTTTTACTTTGAAGTGTACGTACCGGTTGAGGTTAACGCATCCTGTAGTGGTTCTTCTCTTGGACCTGACAGAGCTCCCCCTTGAACTCGATCTCCACTTCGAAGTCCAGGTCGCGATTGTTGCGCGCGTTCTGACGCATCGAAAATGTACCCGTTATGTCTTCGCCCTTCTTCACCTGATCCACCAAAAAAAAAAAAACATTATTATTTTGACGACACGTTTGCTCTAGTGGCTAATAAACCAAGCGGTCGCGGGTTCGAATCCCGCTAGGGGCAAATGTTTATGTGTTAACATTTATCTTTGTACCTTAGTCATGGATGTTTTAAATTTATAATATGTATGCATTTACAAAAAAAAAGGTATTGCATGTAGTATATCAACTGTCTGGTATCCATAATACCAACAATAAGTCGGAGCAAAAGTGATACTAACAGTAGTAAAACACAAGTTAAAGATGAAAGATAAAAGAACAAAATAATAAGTGAATGTCTAAAAACAACCACCGACATGTCCATCACAAAATTGTCGGATATATAAACAATCCAGCCTATCAGCGATCATTGATATATCACTTTAGGATTCATTCATCACTTTAGTCATTCTCGAAACTGACAAAATCAATCGATCGAAATTGATTTGTTGCGTTCGTATCCCACTTCTGACACCATCTTTTATTGTTGTCCGGGTTCGTATTTTATATTTAATTATAGACTTATTTCCTTTTGTAGCTTACCTTATTTATTTTACTTTACAAGGCACGGAGGCAGAACGACTTGACATAGACTAGTGACTTTTAACTACTCTCAATCTGTTCACAGACAATCACAGACTACAACAACAAGAAATCCATTTCTACTTTTTGGGTGTAAATTTTCAGAGTTGCTTGTTTACTGCCTTATGGCCATTACATAAAAAAGTAATAATTGACTTACCGTCATGTACTCGTCAAAGTAGAAGACGGTCTGCTTCCAGTGGGTGTAAGGGGCCTCCGGGGCGGTGCTGAAGCCGAGCCGCTTGTGGGACTTGGTGAACTCCACGTTGAAGAACGTCACCAGAGCTTGGATGAAGTCGTTGCGTCGCACCTAACCGACAACACTTTATTATATCATTTGCAGATAAAAAATTTCAATGGACCTAATAAGTGTATTTAGTCCATAGAAAATTTAAATATTACTATGATGATGAGAAATCACAATATCAAATTTGAAAATCATGATGCACAACCAAGAAACTTACCATCAGATGAAATTTGGAAGAGAAATTAAGATCCTCCTTCTTCACAGTGTACAAGTCTATTTCCTTGAGGAGATAGGAATTAGTCACCACCTGTTTGGCATCAACAACATCCACCAAGGGCTCGGAGATGGCCACCTTCCTGATAGAGGACATGTCGAAACCGTACACATCGTCCCACCAGTTGATTTTCTCATCTTTGTATTGACGATCTTCAATCCCACAGATGAATAGGGTGCATCTAAAAACATTAAGAACATTTTTTGCTGCAGAAATAATTGAGCCTTGCTTCGCATAGGTATATTTAATTATGAAATGAATTTTAATGCTTCCTAATAATATGACATTAGCACAAAGATTTTGCACCAATTGCTAATGGTAAGTAGTGGTCATCAAAGGAGCAACTATGAGGTTAAGTTTTTGACTAAACAATATGCAAAAGAAATGTGGATACATGCAAAAAAAAAATGGTACTTCATTTTTTTATTTATTTATTTATACGAGGGGTAATGATAAACAGGAGATTACCTATCCGGGAAGAGCATGCCATCAGGTTTTAACCATTTATCTCTAGCGTAGAGTACAGTGTCCAGCATACTCTCATAGAAGAGGCAGTAGCCCATCCACTCAGAGATTATTATGTCCACCTGCTCCACCGGAAGGACCACTTCTTCTACCTGAAATTAACAATACCTCCGTTTCAGGTTCCTTTCCTGGCAGGGTCAACTTTGAAAATTAATTTTTCAAAGTTGTCTCTGGTCTGGATTTGAAACGTAGTGGCAGACACACAGTGTTTCAGTCATTTCTTACAGAAGACCACAGTGAAATAACAGTGAGTGGGGGATGTCAGAGCACATGCCCCTATCTCCTCCTAATCCCTTATCCTTAATCCTACTATGGTCCAATGCAATGCAACAAAATTGGTTCATTTTGTAATGAGATAACTGTGTATGCCAGCAGTAAGCCACCACCTTACAAGACTACTGTGAAATAACAGCACACATGCTGTTGTCACAAATAAATAACAATAGATCTTCAACTAAATTATTCATTTAAAAATAAATTTAAAATCTCCAAAAAAAAATTTATTTCAATTTAAATAACAAATTATTTTACAAGACAAGTAAAAAGAACAGACTGCTCAACCAGCATTCTTGGCATTATTACTGGATAAAATTTTTGCTGAATTCTTACCTTTCCTTTGATAATTTCAATAACATCATCAAGTCTGTTGGCTTCAACAATTTTACGAGCAAAATCCACAATGTTAGAGCATTCCACCGCTATCACTTTAGCAGCGCCAGCTTTGGCTGCAAACATTGACAGGATACCGGTGCCACAGCCAATATCTAATACTGTCTGTAATTACACAAAAACCATTCTTCAAAACATTATTACTGATTAACTAATGTTTTAAAGCGCTTGTCTGAAAAAGAGGGATTTCAAAGGACGGCAACCAGCCGTACATATGAATGTCCGATGGAAGAAAGGGGAAGGCGGTATGAGCTCATGCAACTTCTGAGCACAATATCCAAAGTACATCTTATAAAAGACACATAGGACAGGCAATTTTGCATCTATGTGCCAGGTTCTGCATCTTGGTTCAATTCCCGGTAGGCCAAATATGGAAATAAACATTTCAAATGGCTCTGGTCTGGATCTAAAAAGCACTGTTAGAGAACAATGCATTTCAGTCACTTGTGCCAACTGCGGTATTGCAGCCTGTCTGACGCTAATAATGACCCTATTACAGAAGACCATTGTGAAATAACAGCAATAGTGCTGTTGTGTTTCAGTGAGGAATACCAGGGCCCATTTTCCTATACCTCTCCTATTATGGTCAACTGCACAATTGTAGCACCCGTGACTTTGCTTGTATTCTAAGCGATGGTTGTCACCTACCATCAAATGAACTTGTCAGCCTGTCTGTCAACCTTAAAAACTTGCAAACTAGAAAAAAACTTACAATAATTTCAACTTGGAAAAAAAACAACCCTTTCAAACAGTTCAAGTATATGGAATTTTTTTATTAGCTTGAACAAAGTTTGTTTTGAGAATTTGTAAATCATGCACAAGACAAAGACGAAAAATTAACTCACTTTTCCCTTAAATAAGTGCTTATTGTGGTACATGGCGTTCCTATACGTTAAGGTTCTAACTTCATCCTTCAGCATCTCCTCGTGTATGCCGAAATGCGCGTACGAATCAAAATAATAATCCCTGGAGGTCATTTCCTCCGCTGTTACGTTTTTATCGGGTCCTATAATATATTACAAGGTATATTACGACAAATCCAACGAAAATTGGTGCAACAATAAAACACGTTTTTGGCCAAGCGCCGGTATTCGACTAGAAAAAAACCGAAAGCATTTCAATAATTTTACTCACCATTCTCCAGGACTGGGGTTGAAACAGCAGAAGTGCCTTCTTGTGCAACATCCATACTTTCCATTTTGAGTTTTGACGAGTGGGTTGAGTACAAAAGAAATAAGAAATCTAATTATAACCTATAACTGCCTCGGCTATAACAAATCGATCTGCGAGACGCTTACTACAATACACAAAGATCACAATATTTCGTTTAACGATAATACAAATAACTTACGTTTTATCGCTAATTTAGAAGTCCTAATTAAAAGTATCACAATTGAAGAAAACAAGAGAAGAAAACTGAGAATGTTTTTCAATCACCTTCTCGCTTCCTTTCCTTCCTTCAAGCTTCAAGCTTTTTGCTTTTTTTTTTAATTTTTGAGCAACCATAGAGATAATAGAGATATAGATTTATTTTTTCCAATATCTCTTAATTGTGGCTTGGTTACAGAGAGCAATGTTTGGAAAATATAATGATAAGTAAATAAAGTATTTCTGATTTATTTTTATTAACTTAATAAAATAAATAGCTAAAATTTTACCAATAAAAGGCAAGTGTGGATAAACAACAGAAATTCGAAACCATGCCATGTATGTACAGGTTGCATAGCATAGATTAGTCTGTGTACGTAGTGAAATACCACTTTGAGTAGCAGCATAGAGTAAATAGTACTACTTAAGGACGTGTTCACGAAATGAATAGGTATCTAATAGCAACAATACACTGTCACGGCTCAAACGCACACATATACGCAAGCACTATGCGGGACCAAACTCGTTTTGGTACTTGGTATTTTTTTAATATTTTTTTATGTTCCCTATGTAGACAAATACTTATTACAATTGTTTTGTATTGTCTGACCTTTTGCATTTGGTGAAATGACCTGAAGGTCTACTTCGGTGACTGCTACTGGAACTTCTTGACTATAAGAGCTAAGTTTGCCGAGCTTGGGCTCAATTTGGTAGTTATGACGAGACCTTATCACTGGACTTGGTGTAGTGACCTGAAGGTCTACTTCGGTGACTGCTACTGGAACTTCTTGACTATAAGAGCTAAGTTTACCGAGCTTGGGCTCAATTTGTTAGTTATGACGAGGCCTAATAACTGGACTTGGTGTATTGACCTGAAGGTCTACTTTGATCACTACTACTGGAACTTCTTGACTATAAGAGTTAAGTTTGCCGAGCATGGGCTCAATTTGTTAGTTATGACGAGACCTTATCACTGGACTTGGTGCAGTGAAAGACAGACGCAAAAAAATAATTAAATAAATAAATAAATAAAAATTACAAATGATTACAAACAAAAAGAGCACAAACTCGAGATACCTACCTCTGATAGTTTCGGAGTTCCATGGGGTGTCTCCGGAATTCATCATCAGGTCACCCAAGTCATCCAGCATGTAAGTACTCATGAATACAAACAAAAAGAGCACAAACTCGGGATATCTACCTCTGATAGTTTCGGAGTTCCATGGGGCGTCTCCGGAGTTCATCATCAGGTCAGCCAAGTCATCTAGCATGTAAGTACTCATGAATACAAACAAAAAGAGCACAAACTCGGGATACCTACCTCTGATAGTTTCGGAGTTCCATGGGGCGTCTCCGGAGTTCATCATCAGGTCAGCCAAGTCATCCAGCATGTAAGTACTCATGAATACAAACAAAAAGAGCACAAACTCGAGATACCTACCTCTGATAGTTTCGGAGTTCCATGGGGTGTCTCCGGAATTCATCATCAGGTCACCCAAGTCATCCAGCATGTAAGTACTCATGAATACAAACAAAAAGAGCACAAACTCAAGATACCTACCTCTGATAGTTTCGGAGTTCCATGGGGCGTCTCCGGAGTTCATCATCAGGTCAGCCAAGTCATCCAGCATGTAAGTACTCACGAATATAAACAAAAAGAGCACAAACTCGGGATACCTGCCTCTGATAGTTTTGGAGTTCCATGGGGTGTCTCCGGAGACCATCATCAGGTCAACCAAGTTATCCAGCATATAAGTACTCATGAATACAAACAAAAAGAGCCCAAACTCGGGATACCTACTTCTGATAGTTTCGGAGTTCCATGGGGTGTCTCCGGAGTCTATGATGAACATGAATTGCATGTTGGTAAAAAAATAAATAAAATTTAGTTTTGGCTAAAGTATCAAAGGCGTTTATTCGATTATTTCGTATCTGTACACAACAAGTTCGATCTTGAACAGAGCGACACAGGTCCTACCTCGACGGCGCTCTGGCGTAGACTGAAGTTGAGCAAGCCGTGTTCGAGATCACTGACAATGTTTTGTGTATTCCAAAGAAACCCTTATTGTCACTCATTAAGATTCATGCTTAATATCAAAACATGTGAATATTTTGACGGGACTTTTTATTTTTTTGTGAGGTTCTTTTTAATATTTTTGTAATTTTTTTTCTACTAATGTTGAGTTGATTATGTTTGCCATCCTTCAGTATTTTTAAACAAACAAAATTAGGAATATAAAAACATAAAAAGGATCCTAAACACGACCACTTTTCGTAAAATTTGTTGTGAAGAGGGGATGAGAAATCGTTTTTACAGTACTAAAAATCACATTTATTAAATTTTTTAACTATGAATTTGCAGATAAAGAAGTAATCTAACTGTGCCATCTGTTAGTTTTATTTGATTTGGTTTCATTTGGTCGCTAAATTTACCGAAAAACAACTAATTTTTGTCAGATCCGGGAACACGTCCTTAATACTTATGGTATTAGGGTAGTGACTCGATCGTATATAATGAGTAATCTCTGTTCGACTTTGATTCGATTGGATTCAGATCATTACAGTATTAAATAGTAGTAGAATGTAATTAATTTTTTAAGGGCTGCTTAGTTATATCTATTACTGTAGCATTATCTTAGCTAGATTAAAAATCGGGATTATGGAAGGACCTACTCGGGGTGCAACATACAATCTGTTGATTCAATAAATTGTTGAGTTGGTCGTCCTAGCAACAAATACTATATAAGTATATTTGGGAGTAGCTAGCAATCGACAAATCGAATCAACAAAGTTGAAGTGGCAGTGGGTAGCATGGGCACAGATTATAAAGTTATATGTCTAAAGCATGGGGCATGGGCAAGCCGCTGGGGCCGGAAGTTTCTCTAGTGGAGCATGGACCGGCAAGCGCAGCGGAGAGCGCGCACCAAACAACTATCGACCTCTGAAGTTGTCACATAGCTAAAAACAGCAATCAGCGTTTGACTGTACTTGTAGTCCCAGAGGTGAAGGACCAAAACTGCAACAGTTTTATAAAGGCTGATATTTTAATATTAGGTCATGAATAGGTTGAGTATCAATAGCCTGCCGTCAGTCAGCCAGTTTTTGGGACAACTGGCGCGGGGGTGGTACCGAACTTGTTAAAAAAACACATACGTCGCAACTGTTTTATAAAATCTGAAAATTTGTCTGTGGATAGTAAGACGACTAACAAACTATGCGGACATAGTCAGTCTGCAGAATATTGGGACAGTACGCGTCAGCAGCTCCCTAAACCCTAAACCCGTCAAAAAAATTGGTTGGTGAAAGTGTTTTATAAAATCTATTTTTGCATACTTATTTTAAATTTTTATAACATTTTATTACAACTGAAATCCGAATCTTGATTTTTTTTCCTAACTAATATTTTGAACGCAATATTTGCAAAAAACGCATTTATTATAGTGGGTAAAAATTCTATGCTCGTTTAAATTTGTAAGAAAAAATTGGACCTTGAACTTTGTGATTAAGGATTAAAGGCGGAAAAATAACGAAAAAGATTTGCTGTGCAGTATTTTCCTCTATCAATATTTTTGCTGTTTGTTTATCAATTAGATTATTTTAACACCCTTAACCTTTAAATCAGAAAGGTGCAAATAACTTAACTGCGCTAAATTTTAATATACCTAATTATTCACGATAATTGATTCCATTGATTCACAAAGTAATAGTAACAAATCAAAACTGATTTTTTTTTTAATTTACCAAATTTTTTGTTAGGTATACTTTTACTTTTCAATGTTATCGTCTACTGATAAAACAAATTTGTTGAGTTCAATGGACCTTTGTCATTGACAATTAATTTAAATGTATTTAAGTTCATATCGAAATATTAAATTACTATGTGTGAATTTTTTTATTTACACATTCCACACAGCACCATCTAGTTCCAAAGTAAGCAAAGTGCTTCATGCTTGTATTATGGGTACCAGACAGTTGATATTATGTACTACATACATACTAAATTACTTTTTTTGTAAATACATATTATAAATAGAAAACATCCATGACTCAGGTACAGTAAATGTTAACACATAACATTTGTCCCTTTTTTTTTTTTGACGAGGAGAAATCCGCTTACAGATTCCCTACCGCTGGCTAGGCGATAGGGATATGTGGGGGTCGCCCAGCACCTGATGTTAGCGGCACTGGGAATACCCACTAAAACTCCCCGATGCCTCCTTGCCCTGTGAGCGGGGTGAACCGGGCTCTGCCGAGGCACCTAACACCGATCCACCCCCAGGGCAGCCTAGCCATTACTGGCTAGGCTTTCGCCAAAGAAAGGGATTGCCCGGAGACACCCAGGCAATACCCACGCGAAGAGGGGGACCTTGTGCAGGCACACACAGCTAGCCAACCATGTGCGCAAGGACCTTGGCCATCTACAGAAGACGGACTTGATATGCCCGCCTTCTCTAGACAGCCAGGCCTTTACTACAGTCCTTTACTACAAAAAAATGTTATTCTATTCTATAAAACAAGCAACGCAAGCACGCAAACAAGCACAAGTGATACAAGTGCGCTGCCGACTACGTAACGATAGGATAATAGGATCAAGATTTAAAAAGGGATAGAAAAATGGGCTCTGGCAAACCTTATTTATTCACCGAAACACAAAAGCACACGTGCTCTTATAGATATATTACTTATACTTATCAGGTTAGATATAATTATATTTATATAATATTAAACCTGATAAATACTGAGCAATTAGATTAATTACTATACAAAAGAGCAATTATTTGTATTATCAATGTTATCTATCATTTAATTAGTTTACTAGACCTTTAATTGGATACTCATAACTTACTTTGTAAATCCGATTACAAAGTAAAATATTATTGATTCAAGTTGGCCTCTGGCATCTCTCAAGTTGAGTTAAGTATGTAGGTGACATAGAAAAATAGGTAAAAATAATACACACTTCAAAGCAACGCCCTATATAGATATACCTAGTCTAATTTAAAATTCCTTATATCTCCTTTATACCTAATCTTTAAGGTAATTAATATACCTTATCCTATTCAAAGACACTAATTACTTACTTAGATCCTTTAAAAAATCTAAACTTGGCTTTTGTACTTTTAATAATAATTTCTGCTTTCAAAATTATTTAATAGGTACAAATTAATAGGCAAATTTAATAGATGAAATTATTTAATACCTACCTAAAGAGAATGTACAATAATTCTGGGTGGCATATTGTACGTTGGCACGTGGTACCGTTTCGCAGTCATAACCCAGGACAGTAATTTTGCCCAAATTACTTGAACACTTACGAAATTACCTACTAAAATAAAGTCTTTTGCTGTCCTCTTTGCGTAAGTTAGAGATTTGGTGGACAGACGACTTGAATTAAGACATTGCAGGAAGCGTCTAGAAGCGAAGGGCAGAGCACCGTGTGTGGTGGCGAACTGTCGAACCTTATTATTTACGTCCAACATTAGAGAAGCGAGGTGATGATGATAATGATAATTGCTGACTTGCCAATTATCATCTAACATCTGA
The DNA here is from genome assembly GCA_947623395.1 of Synanthedon tipuliformis. Lineage (NCBI taxonomy): Eukaryota > Metazoa > Arthropoda > Insecta > Lepidoptera > Sesiidae > Synanthedon > Synanthedon tipuliformis. The sequence goes on along the minus strand of OX392424.1, from coordinate 1,094,398 downwards.
GACTGAGACATCCTTGTAAGCGGATCTTAGCAAAATAAGGATAGTTGGAATACAATTGACCTAGACAGGAATCAAACCCGGGGACTCTTCCTACACTAACCATCCACTAAATCAACGAGCTACTCGAATTGTAGACATTTTTAATAACGTGACTTTCTTAACAAAACCTTATGACGCCTTAACAAAAATTACTTTACAACAGACATACTCGATAAATAAATTTGTGATTTCGCTCCATAAAATTTGAGATATGTGGGATGGTAACGATGTTTTTATCATTTGCTTATCGTCTACGATAATACCAGCTTCGAGCGTTAGTTAGGACTCGATTATTATAGTGCAGGACCAGTAGATACAGTACAGCTAATGGTTTTGGTTTTGGTCAGTGTATGCGTTTGAGCGGACGTGGGCGAACGTGTATAGCAGCGCGCATTTATTGCATACCGCGACTGTCAACTAAGTACATAAGTTGATTTAAAAATAAAAGTAAACCATAAAATAAATAATACAACAATAATGTCGCAATAACATTGAGTGTCAGTGAGTTCGTGCTGTTGTCCGTGACAAATAAAATACCTGTTTTCACCGCGTACAAGAATATTGTGGTATTGTATACGTTTTAAAAGAATCTAATCGTTTTTTTATATTTATATAATACTAGCGACACGCTTCCGGTATCCCTTCCCCGTTTATCCCTCTTTCTCTTTAATGAAAACCGAATTAAAATCGGTATACCTACCTCCTCTAGTTTTTAAAGTGTACCTACACAAACCAGCTTAACATTATTATACACAACTATATAGCGACACGCTCCCGGATTCGCCTGTGGTGCAATTTTTATATACACAATTTTTTCCCGTTTATTCCTTTTTCCATACCTGAAAACCGATTTAAAATCGGTCTACCCATTCTCGAGTTTTTTGAAAAACTTCAAAAAGTCGTTGTTGTATTTTTAAAGAAAATATTTTGTATATTATATCTTTGTATATAGAAATTATAAAAAATATCACGATGTAGAAATAAGTTTTTTTTATCATTAAGCCCTGCTTTACCTGGATTCTATATTACACAATCTTCAAATTCATAAACTTAAATTTTTTATCGCTTTTTCAATATTTAAATAAGTAACAAAATCGGTTTCTTGCTCTAGAAGTAACCTTAATGTGTAAACTGTTTAAATATGTAAGTATGTATAAGTTACAGCGCAAGTGCTTTATCGTACGATCAACTTAAGTTGCATAGGTTTGGTCCATTTTACAGAAATATTGCTTTTTGTTTTGTATATCCACTTAGTATAGAGGTAGGTAAGCCCAGATATATACTGTTAGTAAAATTAACAAGTTGGTAAGTTACCAAGTTATATACTGTGAAGTTAGGCAAAAGATCTTGATACTGTTTCATGATTTATCGAATTAATTCCGTAAGATTTCAGGTGATTTCTTTTTCATTTGCTAATTCATATATACTCAAGAAGACACGAAGAAGAAGAAAGAGAGTCTAAGAAAGAAAGTAAGAAAATCTATGAAACATTATAAAAAATATATCAAAATATTATAAAACGAGCAAGCGGTATTATAACTTTTGTAACCGTTCCATTAAAAAAAACTACTTAAAACGAATTTTCTTGAAGATCGATTTCTAGACCTAAAAAACCCCTAACCCTAGATTTTCGTCAAAATCGTTAAGAGCCGTTACCTATTGCGAGATCGTCGGGGCATACAAGATATTATAGGATATAAGAATTATAAGATATAAGTATCAATTAGGTATTAATTTAAAGAAAATTAGAAGTGTAGCTTTATTTTTAATATATTTTTTATTTATATACTCATTTCTTTTTTTTATTTCATTAAAGTGTAGGTAACTTCATTAAAAATGAGAAAGTTCACATTTTGTAATACTTACTTATTTATCATCTTGAAATTTATAAAATATAATTGCAAAGTGATATAATTACAAATTCCTGTTATTTTAGTGTCACAAGGTTACAAGCATTTATCAGCAAGAATACAAATCTCTGTAAATCCTATAAAATTATTGCATAAATACCTACAATTAAGTATGTTGTACAAAATTGCAACTGTTTATGCCAACAAAATTTATTTGTGGAAGTCTTAAAACACGTATTTCAGTGGATTTGCTCAGATAAGCAAATAATGCGCAGAAAACGTTGAACTACTAAAGTAAATAAGATTAAAATAAGTATCTATCTAAGCATACGAGTTCTTTGTCAGTTAGCACGCGGTAAACACGACGTCTGTTGCAATTAGGAGCACCATTATTGTATTAAAAATACTACCTAGAGGGTTTATTTAACTACTTAAGTATCTTGTTGATACATAATTAACCATGCAATGTAAATAAGTAATATAAAATTATCTGTCCCATACTCTAACTAGTCTAACTAAAAACGCTAAACTCGTGGGCCGCATGGACATTTTTTTTTATATAGACATTATTATAACAATTACTTTAAACAATTAAAGTAGTTTTTTTAAAGTTATATAAGCGTACATATAGGGGGACAGACTAGGTACTTTGTGTTATACTATGTTATTAGGTATTCTATAAAAAGATGCAGAAATGTAGAACGAGTCAGATTTGAATTAGCAATTAACAATAAATTAACACAACGTAGTTGAGTTAAAAGTCATATTGAGTAATAGAATATCATTTTGCACGTCTCTGCAAGTAGGTAAGTATGTGAGTGTCTCGTTGCATGCGGGCAATAACATTGAAATGCTAAACATGCATAAAATACATGAAAACAAAGAAATATTCACTGCACAAAATTAAAATAACTGTAGGTAACTAAGTATGTACCTACTTAAAAACAAAATCGAAATATTTGTATTTTTTTTTTTAAGGAAAAAACGTTATAAATTCATATGTTTAATTCTTGTTAAAATAAATAATAAGACAAAAACACAAAGGTTTTTTTTTTCTATTTATAACTTCCGTTTTGCGACGCCCGACGCAAAAACAGGGTGTTGTAACTTCCACGTGTTCAATTTATGTGAAATTTGGTTTACTGTCTGCTGTCGGTGGTATTTCCATGACATGGTAACCTTGTCCTGATACTGCAGCATCAAGTAGTCTGAGGGATATCCAACTCCTCAGCAACTTATAGCATATATTTATGTACTAGCCTGTGCCCGTGACTTCGTCCGCGTTCTGGATGAAAGATACCCTATGTCCTTTCTGGCGTCCCAGACAACGTGTATGCAAAATTTCATGGTGATCGGTTCAGTAGTTTTTGCGTGAAAGAGTTACAAACATCCATACATACATCCATACAAACTTTCGCATTTATTATGTTACTCGTAGTACCCACTACGATCAGGTAACTTTATTTATTTTATAAGGTCTCTACCTTTCTTGTGCACTATTCCTATATTATATTAATAATAAAAATACCTATTTAGAGGACTTTTAACACCACAATTGCAATTACATCTCTGATATAATCATATTAGGTGGTCGTATAATGTCAGCAAGGTTATCAATGGGTACTCGTCGTACAACCGGGCGTATTATAAATTAATTAATATGAGCCCATATTTCCCACGTAATTCTGACCAGTGACTGACAGCTCATAATGCTTACTTTTAAATTTTAACTGCCTTTTACAAGAGAAAAATTAGCTTTTATTGTATATACCTATCCCATTGTAGCAAATCTAAATTGTTTTGTCAAGGATGTGTTTGTTAATAAATATTTTGCCCACAACAGTGTTGATAAAAATATAATTTTCGCGCTATATTATAAGGTAACATATATTTAATTTTCTTTAGATTTTATTATATAATTTCCATTAACGTCCTCCTAATGTAGTAGATAATTTATTAAATACATAGATAACGCTAAAATTAAAGTTTTCCTGTCACGACGTGAAAAGGGAGCCAAAATGCACCATTTTGGATCCCCCCATAATATGAATGGCTCAACTCACTTGGATTTCATTCAGATTTATTTAAGAGATTCACAAAGGCAAATGACATTGACGATTTGACCTTCACCGATATGACCTTTAGAATGTTAATCAATATATATATATCAAACTAATTCCGCACGAAAAACACAAACGTAATCCACACCTCAACGCAGTCACTGAGACACTGTAATATAACTTTATAATCTGTGACACTGTAGCTCCATATATTTAGAGTTCCGAGGCGGCGGAAACAATTCAACAGGCCTGATAAATGTGGTTTTTTGTACTTTTCATTAAAACTACATTAAAAAAAAATTAAAAAATTTATTTACTTATTTACTTATTATTCGGTGTAGGAATCATTTGCGCGCAATAAACCGTTTTCGCAACAATTTTCAATATAAGTCAAATTCTTCTTATGTTCTAACTTTTATTGTGGGGTTTCTACTACTTTGATGGAATTTATAAACAATATACTTTGTTCTTCACATGTTTAAGTATAACATATAATTTTTTCAATCCAATTGCATTGACAGTTTCTTCTAACATATTTTTTTTTTAAATGCAAATTTTTAGGATTGGCGTGTGTTTACACCTTAAGTAAAATCTTTAAATGTGTCGATTCCAATGTAGTCAATACACTAAAATCACGCTTAATAAACGTGTATATGTCAAAAAACCAGAGTATACATTACATTACTAATATTATTATGTTCAAGTCAATACTACAAACTAAAAATACAGAGATAACAAAATCACGCATTAATTTTTCACTAGGTATAACATTTTCTATAAAAAAAACATATGACACAGAATCGTGATTTTAATGTTAGTTGGCTACTAATAAAATTTTAGCGCTATTTTACACTCGAGATTTTAAAGGTTTGGAGGAAATTTTAAAATACTATCTATATATACCACAGAGTTTATATTCTATTTTTATAAGAATATAATTATTATGAAAATTTGTAAGAGTTAAATCCAACGAAATAGTATATCTCTGCGAGCGCTGGTTAAATCATATTGTCACACGTTACGCGTTATAGGCTACAATATGGTTCAGTGACAAAAAGTAGCCTATCCTGTGTCCCGTACGCGTATTTCCGTTTCCACGTTCAGTAGGAGGAAGCGCTGGATTGAAATGCAAGGGTTTGTATTCACATTTCTCTCAACAAAACCTTGTCGCGTACGTCTAAATGTTTATCTACCAAGTTTCATGAAAATCAGTTAATTCGTTTAAGAGTTATGGAGGAACATACATACTTACATACATACATCATCCATACATACATACACACAAATACATACCCCACATACCTACTTACAATACCTACACTTGCAGATTTATTATTAGTATTGATTATAATATTATATTATTATTTATTATGCATGGCGTTAGCTAAATTGATTACCTTATTATTACTTATTACTGAAAAATTATGTCGTAATACGTTTATCTAATCGATTATTAAGTATGTGTGCGATCACATTTTATTTAATATGAAATAGGTATGGTATTATGTTTTGATTTGGAAAGCACCGAATTTAAAAATAAGATAGACAAAACAAGCTATTTATTTTAAGTAGGTACTTTTTCTGGAAATATTTGTTAAGATATAAAAAATAGGGAATTTCGTCTTGTATTTTGACACTTCGTATTTACTTTAATTATTATATTATATCTCTAACAGATTAAGCAGCGCTTTCGATCAAAGCTCCGCAGACAGCTTGATTTCCAACATCTTCCACAATTAACACAAAACAATATTGAAATATACATATTATTCCTCTTGAATCACTCTATCTAGTGATGAAACCCGCATTAAAAATCCGTTGGGTACCTAGATTAAAAGATGTAAGCGTAGGTACATACAGAGGGACAGACAGACAGATAGACGATAAGACCCTTTGAAGTCTATCTGTTTTAAAATTCAATTTATCAGTCAATAAATACCAGTCAGTATAAATTGAACGTTCTATTAAGCACGTGCGGTGTAGGTATAATATACCTACATACAATTAATATTATACCTAAATTAAGTTGTATTATCTATTTGTGTTTACAAATAAGGAAAATTACTGCATGCATGCTCTTTACTGCATGCATTCACCGAAGTTAAGTATAATCTTAGACAGACATGCGTAGACATTTAAATTGTTATTTAATTTTATTTCACTATTTTAAATATTTTTTAGTAGGTCATTTTAAATATTTTTTGCTAAATTTTTGGTTTATTCCCATCTCGGCACCTTCCCATCTCGGCACCCACGAATTATTTGTTAGGTACAGTTATAAATGTTGGCCGCGGCAGTCGGTCGCGTCCGAATAGTTCCAAATTCCACTTTGACACCCCTCACAGAAGACTCCAAAGCTGGGTGTTTTCGGCAGGGGCTACTCAAATGACTGCGAAACGTAGTGTACCCTGCCACCATTTGTATATAGGTAGCTGTTGTACTAGCTGTTGCACGCGACTTCGTCCTCGTAACTTTATAAAATATAGCAAATGTTACTCGATGCTAATTTAGCTTTCTATACTTTCTATAGGTGAAAGGATTTTCAAAAACGATTGAGTAGTTTTTGACTTTATTCATTACAAACATCTTTTCTCTTTATAATATTATAGCATAGATAATTATCTAAACTTGTCTTATATTGTATTATATTTATTTAGTTTTTCGTGAAAAATCTAATATTATGAAAATATTTTACTATTTCGTTTAATTAATTGATAAACCATATATTATTTTAATTGTCACGCCACGCACAACCACAGCTGTCACACGAGCTGCAAATCAAATTAAATTTTATATGCACTAAACTACATAATATATGCGATGTTGAAACAGATGTTTCATGAATTTCAACATTACAAAGGAATTAGTTAACGAGATAACACACATTCAACGAGTGGCTTCTTGAATAAAGTGGACTAAGTGGTTTTGTCATCCGCTACAAACTACAAAGTAATTTCGACAGTAATCACGGTTCCCAAGAGATCTTTGTCCGTTTGGTCATAAATGTTATATTGTATAGGCTCACATCACATGAGAAAACGTTTAAGGGCAAGGTCGCACTCACATTGGATTGGATGTTATTAACGAATAACGCAGTATTCGTTAATAACATCTGCCATTCGATTCCGCCGTGTTGATATTATAAACTAGCTGGTGCTCGCGACTTCGTCCGTGTGGAATAGTTATTTTGGGAATCATTTGGGTATCTCGAACGGTTTTCGCAGCGCACGCAACGGAAGCCCTCAAAGATGAATAATTTTCCCCGTTTTTTTCCACATTTTCGACTATTTCTTCGCTCCTATTAGTCGCAACGTGATGTTATATAGCCTAAAGCCTTCCTCGATAAATGATCTATCCAACACAAAAATAATTTTTCAATTCGAACCAGTAGTTCCTGAGATTAGCGCGTTCAACAAATCAAACAAACAAACTCTTCAGCTTTATAATATTATTAGTATAGATTACCTAAACCTTTGTTGTTGCTGTGTAAATTATAAATTAAACCTAAAATTATTTTTACAATTTAGCAAAATTTTAATATATCTGTATCACGATTTGCTTCTTCATGGCTTCTTCTACACATTGTTGCAGCTATGTTTAAATTTAAAGCTGTCCAATATGACCCATTATTTGCTATCAATTTTGTGTGCTAGATAATTGCTTGTTCTAATTATTATCGTATTATGTAAGTATGTATCAACTAATTGCATTTGCAATCTGATTTCATTTTACTACTGACCAACATCTTGGCCAGGTTCAATAAATAGGTAGATACCTACTTAGCAGACCATTTAAATTATAGCTTTTATTTAAAACTTACTAGCTGTACCTACATTTCTCTTTAGTAGGAATTTATAAATTCAAAATTGAATTGACAGCATCTTAAATTGATTGTACAAAAGTATTATTGTAAAGCATTAATTGTCTTTCTGTTAACGTGGCTATATTTTCATCTTGTTCGTACTAGCTGTTGCAACTACTTTTACAAATGGAAACGATATCTTATACTGATATTTATCAGAATAAATTTTTGTTACAGTCATAAAAGTTAAGATGTTGACAAAAGATAAAGAAAGTATGGAAAGATTGGACACAGGCGACGATACCATAAACAAAACAGAAGAATCTATAAAACTTCGGCGAGAACTTGGATTGTTTTCAGCGGTCAACTTGATCCTTGGAGTGATGATCGGATCTGGTATCTTTGTTTCGCCAGCATCAGCCTTAGAATATTCCGGTTCTGTTGCTTTATGTTTAATAATATGGACGGTATCTGGTTTAATATCCTTATTAGGTGGGTGTAAATAGGTAAGATTACTATTTTACAAAATATCGTAACTTTACAAATATAATAAAATATTAATCAACATGAATTTTCAGGTGCACTATCGTTTGCCGAATTAGGTACTGTTGTTGGAAAATCTGGTGCAGAATACGCTTATTTTCAAGAAGCATTCGGGAAAATACATAAATATTGGGGCCCTCTGCCTTCGTTTATATGTGCCTGGATATATGTCATAATTCTACGGCCTGCAGAAGTTGCAATTATAGTTATGACTTTTGCTGAATATGCAATGCAGCCGTTCACTACCGATTTAGATATCGACTATAAAATTATAGCTGTTAAACTTACAGCTTTGTCAGCACTATGTAAGTAAATTAATTACTATTAAGTATTAGTTTATTGATTTAATAATCATATTGTTTAGAAACAATTGACTTGAAGCTATTATATGTTTATGTAAAAATTCATAGTTAAAATACAAAATAAAATGCTTCAATCATTAAGAAAAACGAATTAAATGACCCATATAACAAATTTGACACAAAAGATAGTAGCGGGCATTATAATTTAATTGTAATGGCAATCGATTCCACTTTGTTTAAAAAACTGATATGATTTGAATTGTAATTTAATCGATTCTTGTCTGGTTGCTAAAAGTGCAATGCACATCACTATCCGCAGGCAAATGTCATAACTGTCATAATGCCTAATGTCAATGTCAACTGACAGTTATTTGAATTTCCGAACGACCGGTGAATCGTGATGACATGGGTGTGGAATGGAAATGAAACGCTATCTCTTCAATTTAAATTGTTTTTGTTTGTTAAAGTTAGTTAAAAATTGATTTTTTTCTACATATTAGATACATAATATTATGTTTATTGGATTGTTTTGTTTTCTTTAATAAAAGTTTGTCAACGAAACGAATTATACAAGTGAATTAAACGGAACAAACACGAATGTAAGTTTGCCGATTCAGTATGTAATTATTATGTATGTATTGCTTTTATTTTAATATTTCCATTTTATTTCAAAATTCATCTGTATTTATATTGACTTTCAGAAATATGGATCAACCGAAAACAGCAATGCATACAACGAACGAGACGTTGTCTAATGAAATAAAATCGCTAAAGTTACTTTGTAAGGGAGCTTGCCAGTTAATCACAAATAATCCTATAGAGTTAAATTCAACCAGTTCCAATTCTCAGGACGAAGCATTGGCTTACGTAGAAAGTTTGAGAGCGCAGATCGAAAATTCATCTACATCCGTAATATCTGACAATCTGTTTCATACGCAGCAGTTTTTAATGGAGTTAACAGAGAAAACAAAACAAGCAGAAGAAATTATAGCTTTTAAGAAGGGTGTTATATCGGATCTTGATATTGAAAGCCAAAGGTTTGTGTACTAATATTATAAAGATTTGTATTTTTGTATGTTTATAATGAATAAACTCAAAAACTACTGGACCAGGCCATCTGGCAACAGTATCCACTCCCTTCCAAAAGATTACCATGAAGTAACAGCATATATTTATTTATATCATTGCCATAGGCCATAAGGAAGGGATAGGCCTTCCTTACCCTTTATCTTGTTCCTACTTTAGTCAGCATATATTTTGTTGTCTATTATTTATCAACACTTTTTTATTTTGGCTTTGCTGTTCTTATAGTTTATCCTACTAATATTATAAATGCGAAAGTATGTATGGATGTATGTATGGATGTTTGTAACTCTTTCACGCAAAAACTACTGAACCGATCACCATGAAATTTTGCATACACGTTGTCTGGGACACCAGAAAGGACATAGGGTACCTTTCATCCAGAAAAAAAGTACTGCTCCCGAGGGATTATCTAAAATTAAGGAAACTAACTCCTGGCTAAGTATAATAGCAATAACGATGTCAGGCGATATATTGCTTTTTCAACGCGGACGAAGTCGCGCGCACCAGCTAGTTATATTTATATACTTGTCCTCTATGCCTTGTTTCTGTAGTACCACCTAAATGTTGTGATGTTATAACGAGTCAAATGCTTCAGTAAATGCTATATAATAAATCTTTCGAAATTCGCTGTATTTTTCAATGAGAAAGGCCCCAGAACAGGTAACGGTGAGGGACTTAGAGGAGGCCTATGTTGTTTGATAGGCGAGGAAGAATAGAGAGAAAATTTTTGTTATGTACTGTCGCATGTTTTTGTATTAGGCTTCCTCGAAATTAAAGGCTATCTTTATCTTTATAATTAACACTATTTCAGATTACAAAGCCAAATAAAAATGGTACAGGATGCAATGGCGTGTTCGAGGCCAAAGAAGCAAGAAATAAGTGTGGAACAGATAATGAAAGCAAAACAGAAATTTGTTTCCCTAAAGACAGAAATGCATGGTTTAATAGAAACATATTTCCGTAAGGACGCAGATGCTGTCAGAGAAGTTTTGGGTGTAAGTAAATTATTTATTTTTGTAATTATCAGCTGTTGTACTAAAATCTTCTATACTAATAAAATTATTTGTCCATACTTACTATTAATGCACAGCTAAATAAGCTTCCGCTAAGAAAGTTTTTTTTTTTTTTGAAAATTTGATATAATTAATAATCATTATTTAGTTAGAGGACAGTAAAGTGCTAATGAAAATTATATTTGTACCACTAATTTTTCTGTAAATTAATTTGTTTATCAACACAGGGAAAACAAATTAAATTTTATTTGTATTTTTTTAGGATTTAACCCAATTGGATGCAGATGAATACATGAAAATATCATTGCAGAATTGTAAAGTAATAGCCTTGCTGATAGACTTAAATATAGTTTCAAAAAATCCTTATAACGAAGAAGAGGTTAAATTGGTACATTAACTGCAGACTTATAATAATAGGAAGACTAATAAAATAAATGCATTTAGTTAGGATTCAAATTTAAGTGAAGAATACATTATTAGATGGATAACTTAATGGGAATAATGGAAGGAATATTTAATGGGAATAACAGAAGGAACATTAATGGAAATAACGGAGCAAAATGTTGAACATTATGGGTGAAAATTTTTTGCTAAATTCCAACCAGTCTTTAGAACGTTTATAAGTTAAAAAAAATTTAAGCTTGTTTTCCAATAACACAAAATATATTTCATTTTTTTTATTTACATTAATCAAATTGTGTATTTGTGTGTGAAAGTATAATATAATAAAATATAATATAATGGAATTACTGTGTTTTATTTAACGAAACCTGCAAATTGTAAGTATAAGATAAAAAATAAAAATGGCTTACAATGATATAAAATATAATATATTTTGAGAATGAGCTGTGACATCCCTTACTTAAACTTTTAGTTTAGAACCTTTTAAATGTAGTAATGGCAAAGCATACTCCTGAGCAGCCTGTCTGGTGGCAGTTACCACTCCCTAGAAGATCACCTTGAAATAAAAGCACATGTGCTCTTGTGTTTATTTTAGATTCTTTGTCATATCAAGGTAGGCAAGCACATTTCTAACGCTTGAATACTTAGCGCTAGTTCAGACACGACGAGAACCGCGCGATTATGTCTGAACGATTACAAAACAACTCATATAAAATAATAAGACCCGCGCGATTTCAGAATCCTGTGTTTATTATAGACAAAGATCGGCAAACTTTCAACATAAGTATTAAGTAAATTGCCTTAATCAGCACTTATTTCTTTCCAGTTGTAATGACGTATATCAATATGACCAGTGTGAAGTTGTTCGTCAAAGTTCAAAACGTGTTTGGAGTGTGCAAAGTATTCGCATGTCTGGTTGTCATCGGCGGCGGTATATACGAAATTGCAAAAGGTATTAATCAATATAGATTTATACTTTATTTACATTACTATTTCAGGATAAGATGCTGGCTGGGGCAGATTGGGTCGCATGGCATACCAACGCATCAATCTGAAAATTTACTTGGCTTATTAAACTCACATCTCCACAATTTATTGCAAACATTTCTATATTATGATGAAAAAAGGGCTCGTAGTTGCATCCTCACGAATCAACCCTAAGCTAAGGGCTAGTTTGGCCTCACATCTCAAAATTTATAAATATTTGTGTGTGAGTGAAAAGGCTACATACACTCACACACAATTGTCACAATAAAGTATATTTGTTTAATTAGTTATAAGTTCTCTATTTCAATAACAAACAGCCATGGCAACATTAAATAAAAGAAACTTGTAGTCCAAAACCTGTCACACAGTAATTATTGATATTTCTTTCAGGAAACACTGCACATTTGAACAAAGGCTTTGCAGGTAGCAATTGGAACCCGGGTTCCATCGCCCTATCCCTCTATTCGGGTCTTTGGGCGTACGACGGCTGGAATAGCGTCACTGTTGTTACTGAAGAAATCATTAATCCAGGAGTGTAAGTATTTTTAGCTAAAGATCGACAAGCAGCCTGATGGTCCTCTTGGCCTATTACCCGAGGCTGCTGGCTGCCCGAATGACTGCGAAATGCAGTGTGCCCTGCCATTACTTTTCAAATCCAGACCAGAGCAGTTTGAAAAGTTAATTTTCAAACTTGACCCCACCGGGAATCGAAGCTGGGACCCCTGACACAAGTATTCCACTCATTCAAAGGCTCAATGTTACAGTATTTCTATGATTTTGACAATTTAAAAATTCTTGTTCAAATTCTTCACTAATTATTGCCACTTTGTAACCGCTCTGGTGCGCTTGGCTTGTTTACTGTTTGTTGTACATTGCATACTGGTTTCACAGACAAATGTTGTAATAAAATTATCTTTTTATAAATGAAACTTTTTTAAGTATCTAAACGATAAAGCTTATAAACTTCACTGCGAATTTCTTGTAGGCAATTTACTGTTATAAATAATAATTTTTTATTTTTTTCAAATAAAATTCTCCTGATTTTAATATTTCAGTTTTGCATCACTTTAATATTCACCACGGTGACTTTCGCTCTTTCTGTAAATCCCGGCTTCCTGTAACACGTTTCCGTTGCTCATTAAGCATTGTTCTTTCCAGTAATGTACCGCTGAGCATATCGATAGCGGTGCCCCTAATGACGGCGCTGTACGTATTCATGAACGTGGCGTACATGACGGTGCTGAGCTACGGCGAGATGATCTCAGTGCCGGCCGTGGCGGTGGCGTTCGGGTACCGCGTCTTGGGTCCCGCCAGCTTCCTCATTCCGGTCGGTGTTGCCATCGCCACGTTCGGCTGCGCCATGAGCGTTCAGTTCGGTGTTACCAGGTGAGTTATCACGGGAACATATATTTGTAAGGACCTCACTGTTGCTAGTCTAACCGCTCAAAACAGTCACATTTTAAAAAGTCTAGATCCATGGATTTATCATGATACTATCTATCTACCTGTAATTAAGGCGCCATTTTGGGTTTTTGAAACCATCTGTTTACCAGACGAAAAGTATATTTTATCAATTGTTATCTGAATATATCTGAATAACTGTTATATGAGAAAATAAATCTCGATTGTTTTACTTATTGAAATATGCTCATGGATATCCTTAATTTTAAAAAACATGCCGCTATGCTAAAAGAGTGTAAGGGATGTAACGCCTAGTCCCTTATGCTCCAGATAAACTTACAATTTTTTATCTAAATATAGTTTCATACCTATACTTACATTTACATTGAGTTAAACTAAAATAGTAATATTTAATACTAGATTAATTTTGAAAGTATTCAATTTACTAACTATTTATGAATAACAATATATATAGGTATAAATAAGAAGATAATATGTTGTTACAGGGTCTGCTACACCGCAGCCCGTGGTGGTCACATGTTGGAGGTTCTTTCTTATATTAATGTTAAGAGATTGACTCCAGCGCCTGCCGTAGCTTTACAGGTCAGTATATGGCAGTCATTTGGGCAGCCCGTGTGGCGACCGTAACCACCACCCCCTTTTGGAAGCACTATATGCCAGGGGCCATTTTCTTGTTCACTCTTCAAATACCTTATTACCTTACTAAACTAAAGGCAAACTCAGCACATATGCTTGATATGGTGTTTTGTTAGGCGACGGTAGCCACCTACCATCAAGTGTCTGCCTGCCTTATCTATACTAATATTATAAAGAGGAAAGATTTGTTTGTTTGTTTGTTTGCATTGAATAGACTCCGAAACTACTGGACCGATTTGAAAAATTCTTTTGACTAGTTATACATAAAAATATATATCTTATTACATATAAGATATATATTTTTATATATATACATACTTCCTTTATATTTTTAAGTAAAAGGACTTAAACTTTACTTTTTCAGGCATTTATAACTGCAATATTTATTGCAGTGGGCAACATTCGTACCTTGATTGAATTCGCAAGTTGGTTCCTATGGTTCTTCTACGGATTGGCCATGGTGGCATTATTGGTGCTAAGAAAGACACAAGGGAAAAGACCTAGGCCATACAAGGTGCCTACGGCTGTGCCTATTTTCGTGTTGATAGTGGCAATATTCCTGTCGGTGTTGCCAATTGTTCACGACCCTTCGGTTAAATATTTAATTGCCATCGGATTTATTGCTTTGGGGGTCGCTGTCTACACAATATTCGTTTATTATAAGAAAACGCCGACTGCTATTCTAAGTAAGTAAATTAACAGATACGAATAAAAAATAAATAAATATATTATTCACTTCACATATTCCACACAGCGCCATCTAGTTCCACAGTAAGCAACTAATGCTTGTAATATGGATACCAGACAGTTGATATACTACATACCATAGATAAATGATTGGTCTTGCTGCGCTCGACTAGATACCGCCGTCGTACTTGTAAAATGCGGCATAAAATAGTACGCCGAATTCGGCGTACCCGAACCAGTCACACTGCAAACTGTCTGTGATGTGTACGTGCCGAATGTTTTATTAAATTTTAGGCATAATAAAATACCAGTTAGCGTGGTGAAACTGTGTAAAAATGTAAAATAAACTGGGTAAAAAGTGATAAAAAGTGACGATTTTTTACACACACTACAATAAAAAGTTGCCACATTTTCGGTTGCTATTGCTTTTGTATAGCGCTCTATCTAGTCGAGCGCAACGAGACCAATCCATTATCTTTGCTACATACATTACTTTTTTTGTAAATATGTACATAAATATTATGAATACAAAACATCCATGAATCCTGAGTCATGGATGTTTTGTATTCATAAAAATTACAATTTACCTTAAATGTTTTACCTTTGTACCTGTACAAAGGTAAAATGTTAACACATAAACATTTACCTCTAGCGGGATTCGAACCCGCGACCATTTGATTACTAGCTAGGGTTACTAGCCACTAGACTAGACCAAACGTATCGTCAAATATAATTATAATACTTTAATTTTTTTTTTTCAGGAACAATAACATTCCTAACTCAAATGCTTCTAAACAGTGTCCCACCAAGCAACGAGTAAGACTGATCTACTAAGTTTTTTTTTTTTGTAATATTCTGCTTACAAACAATACTTGTATAAGAATATGAAAGTTTAGTATTTTATTAAAATACATTTTTAAGATGAGCTTTTTTTATTTTATTTTTTAAATCTATTAGTCTAATTTACAGCCATGATAGAACTTTCAGAACCGAGTTGTTCAGTCCAATATTTTTATTTCATGGACCAAAGTTAAATTACAATATATATTTTATATATATAAGTCAAGGCAGCGCTTGGCCGCGATCTCACTTGATGTTAGGTGCAGATGCGGCCGAAGGTGGACCACGCTTACCCAGTAGATGCCCATTTACCCTACGTTTGAAGACCCCGAGATTGTAATTTTGGGGAAACACAGACGCAGGCAGTGAGTTCCACTCCTTAGCAGTTCGGACAAGGAAGGTGGAACTGTAACGCTTCGTGCGTGACCGAGGAACTTCAACAACGAAGGGATGAAACCCCCGCCCGTGCCTCGTGTTTCGCAAGTGGAACGGTTCCGGTTGGATCAAATCGAAGAGAATGGACGCACACTCTCCATGGTGCAGACGATAGAAAATTGATAGGAATGCTACTTTTCGGCGATGCTGCAGGCTTTGAAGTTGAGAGTTTAGAGACAAGGGAGTTACAATCATCTAGATAAATAAGATTCTTGATAACTCGTAGCTCTCCAAATACAGACTTAGTACCTTTTGAAACTAAAGCAACTTTTAGATAAGGAGACAAACGACAGACGTGTCTACTGTCTATTATTATGGTTATTTCGGTATCATTCATGCCAAAATGAAATATACCGGCTTATAAAACCGTAATTTTAAAAGGTTCGATTAGGTGAGTCACTATTTTTGTACGGTCAAAAATCTGCAACCCAGGAAACGTCAAATTACTCAATCGTATTAAGAAACAGATTGTAATAATAATAAACCAGATGCCATTAAGTACACCATTTATTTTATTGAATTAAAATATTAACATGGCGCAGTAGTGAAGAGAAAAAAAAAACTACAAACTCTTGATAGATTGATAATTTTGTAAACTAAGAGAGAAAAAAACTGATAAGACATCAGACATATCTACGGTCAAAATGCCTTGTATCGTCGTGGTACGTTATTTTGACAAGAACATAGAAAATCTGGAACTGTATGAGATTTTTAGAAAGATCCTACAATGAATGCTGAAAATATATGAAGAGCGCTAGCTAGCATTACAAATAGTAATAGTAATATGCCACTTACAAACAAACGGACTAAGTTAGAACTCGTTTTTTGTGTGACGTACCAGACCAGGGATTGTTATTCAGCACACATACTTATATGTGTAAGTTAACTTTGTAAGGGAATTTCGAAAACTGTATAAAACAACTCGCTCATGACATGGGATATAACTTCTTTAGAAGCAGTGACAAACGACTGTTTGATTTCCGCAATTTCTATTAAGTTGAAACACATGACATATTAAAACCTTCTCAAACAAGATGGCTTCCCTTAACAGCAGTAGTAGTAAGAATCTCTTAACCATAAACATAATGTCCTCATCAATCATCAACCCTCTGATGCTGTTGGTATTCTGATGATAGTAGCATCGCTGTCTTGTTTCTTGACTTGTCTTCTTTGACTGAAACAAATAAACTGTTTTTTTTTAATTTTGTTTATGGTTATAAAAAATGTATGTCTGTGGTAGTATATAAATTATATAAAACCATTATCACATTGTGTAAAAAAATCTTTAAGTAAGTTATCAATTTTCTTTATTTGCTCATTGTAACGTAACTTTCTTTTAAAATTTTATAATATTTAATCTTAATTTTTTTTTAGGAAATAATTGTAAAAGTAAATTTTTTCTTTTTAAAAAATATTAATTATAAAATGCTCACCTCTGATTTAGACCAAAGTATGTCTTTGAAGAGTAGCAGAATATGTTAAAGCTCATCACAGTTTGAATCTTCTCGTTGCTTTATTTGTAATAATAATTTCTTTTTAAAATTACTTCTATACATTAATCTTTTTATTTTATTATCACGCCTCTTTAATCTCTGAGACAAAATTTTAACTCTGTGCCTCAACATATCTACTGTACTAGTGCACAATATGTTTGTTTGGACTGCTACTTCCCTTACGTTTGAACACGATTCCTCGGTTGGTGGATGGTCTGTAGTGCTTGGTTCAGGTGAGGAAGACATTATTTCAAAACTACACCCTTCCAAGGTATCACAAATTGGATATATGAACGGTGGTGACGATGACCGGTTCACAATGTTACTCTGTTCAATATTCAGCTGGAAAATAATTTAAAAATAGAAATATTAAAAAAGGGGTGGGGGGCAAGAAAAGTACCATGTGAAAGTAACTCTGTCCGTCTGTCTTTCTGTTACCTTTTCACGCCTTAACTACTCAACCGATTGTCATGAAATTTTGCATACATTGTCAAGAAGAATGTACTGTCCCCGAAGGATCGTCTAAAATAAAATAGCAACAAGAGGTATATATTTTTATTTTTTAATGTGGACGAAGTCACGGGCACCTAGTATATAATTATATGGTACTTTAAAGGAATTTTTCCTTTAAGTAAAATAATCTATCTTAAGGATTTAAAGGGCCCTTTGATTTTCTCTGCCCTGTATAGTGCAAATAATGCAAACTATGTTTTAACATAATTACAATTTTTTAATGACATTAAGACCAATACTTTTGGTAAAATAATGGGGGAGGCCTATCTTCGGCAGAGGAAATTTTATTTATTGTTTAAAGTTAGATAGATATACTTACCATTGAAAAAATGGATGGTACCGCATCAGCCCTTAATAACTGTCGTGAGTTTCTAGTAACAAAGCATTCCTTTTTAAAATGAAGACTGCACACAACAGAGTTTTTAGTTAGTCTCTGTGTCATTGGAACAATATCTATCCACTTTTTCTTAATCTCTTCATTTTTAGGAAAACTGTTAACAAAAACATAGCATTAGTTTTTGTGCCCATTTCGCCAGAGCTGTATCCCTCTACCGACAAATTAAGTGTCAAGCGCTAGAGACACGACAACTCCTACAAAACCAAGCGGTTAAAATTTGTTTGAGATTGCGATTCCGAATCAGGTTTTATGTGATTGATCCATACTACAAGGTTGGTAAGTATTTTTTAATACCATTAGTAATTATCTATGGATCCTCTTCCTAACCTAACCCCTTATCCTTGGTCAACCGAGCACTTGCGGCCACCTACCATCAAGTGGAACGTCAGCCTGTCTGACGACCTTAAAACATAATTTATCTGGATCCATTGCCATGTAACTCTTATGATCGTCTATATAAATTTAAATTTAACAGGGTTTCGGAAAAAAAAGCCAAGATAACGATATTAAATATGTACATATAATTGTCACCCTTTACTTATATAAAAATTATAGAATCCAAAAACTGTAACTTACATGTGAAAGGATATGGCGCAACCACCATATGATTCACTTTTACAACTTCTTATACAGCACTTTTTCACCATTTTAATATAATGAATAACTCAAGAAATTGCAAAAAGATTAAATTGTCACAAATTTAATGCGTCTACTACATAGTATATTACTAACCAAAACCAAAAAATTGTACTATAAAATCAAATATGTAAACAAAATAAATTATATAGTTTTGTTATCAAAGGTTATCTTATCATAGAGCCATAGAGTAAATAGTACTTAACCAGATTTACTCTATGTTAGAGCTCATAGAGAGTATCATTCATACTGATTTGATACTGATAATTTGCTGATAAGTAATGTAGTGTACATATGTACAACATACTGACTGATATTATAATATGGATATTGATAATCAAGGAACATAATTATTGATAATCATTCATTCATATAGTTATGGAGCTTATGACAGGGCCATAAGATGTTGCCGCTCTTCTGTATTTCACTAAAGACCTTTGTATCTCGACGATAGAACGACTAACGATAACGACGCACTGTCGGTGTGAGGCGTGTCACACAAACTATATAGGAAATACTCCACTCATTGTTTTGGTTGGAATTTATATTCTGAGGATCCACTACTTGATGATGACTTGATGCATATGCTTGATGGTAGTCATAGAGTAAAGTAATATCAACGAAAATTTGTTAGACTTGGCATTTACCGTTTACTAATTGCTTTGTACTATGACATTTAAAAAGCTGTGTGACCATTTGCAAAAAATTATGTACTGTATTAGTAGATAAGTTTCTTAATTAAGGGCTCCAAGTTGGCTGACAACATTCATGAATGGAAACTATAATAATAGATACATAAAGATTAGAAATAAATTGTGTTATACTCTCACGGCAGGATTGCTCTACAAATTCAAAGTCGCTCAGCTGGCAGATCCTCGAGATCCATAGTTGTCGATTTAGCGGAAAAAACTAGCAGGTGAAATAGCAATGAGATGAGAATGGCCGCATCTCTCACGGAACTGATAACCAATGGGTAGACGGGGGCTCGAGTGGAGGTCACGAATAGGAAAATGCAGCGTAGATTGGCGTCTGCGGTGCTCTGCGATGACTTGAAATTTGAATATAAAAATTTAATCTCTCTTTTTCAATAATAAAATATTCACTACTATTTTTATCGATTATTTAACCGCCTTGCCAATACTCAGTAAGCGATGAAGGATTTAGAATACATACATTATTAATCTACATTTTCAAAAATCAAAGTAATACTTATGAAAAATTCGAATCTTTCATTTTCAATTTTGATTTATTTAAGTTGGTAATTAATCTGATTTTTGAAATGGTCACACTGACGTGTATACTGCAGCGGCGGCGCGGAAGTCTTGGGTTTATTTTATTTAAGGGATGTGATGTGATGTATATCATTTGTTTAAACCAAATAAAAGAATAATAATATAAGATTATTATTTGAGAATTA
This sequence comes from Synanthedon tipuliformis, assembly GCA_947623395.1. Classification (NCBI taxonomy): domain Eukaryota; kingdom Metazoa; phylum Arthropoda; class Insecta; order Lepidoptera; family Sesiidae; genus Synanthedon; species Synanthedon tipuliformis. Next base: position 1,073,838 of record OX392424.1, on the reverse strand, counting down.
TTGATCATTTTGTGGAGAAATTAAGATGGCTTATCACTATATTGTTACTGCACAAAAGCCTACTGCCGTTACGGCATGCATTACAGGTAAAAAGCCGCTGTTTTTGTTGTAATGAGGTTAACTAAATGTATACTTGGTGCAAATTTATTTTTATGCGTTAACTTATTATACTTACGTGTATAACTATACTTTTTGATTACACCATATTTACTAAACTGTAGTTAAATGTTTTAACAATAACATTGAATTCATTTTTTTTGTTTATATATCATTACCAATCAAATTCATAACATGTACTTCCATACTTTTTTTATTACACAATACTTATTAATTATTGGATATTCGATTATAATAACATATATAGCTATTGGGAAATAGTATGACTGGTACATATTTTGCACTCGTTTTTTTGGTTATATGTATTTGGATTATTAAATTATTTGATAATCTTAAGGGAGTACTACAGTAGCATGTTTAAAAACATATCGAAAGTGATTTGCAGGACCTACAATTAATATAATATTTAACAATAAATTGTTTTTCAGGCAATTTCACATCTCCCACCGACTTGAACCTTCTCGTGGCAAAAGTCTCCCGTCTGGAGATGTATTTGGTGACACCGGAAGGCCTACGACCCTTAAAAGAAGTTGGCCTGTATGGGAGAGTGGCCAAAATGAAAATGTTTAGGCCTCCTGTAAGTATTTATTGCCTATGAAATAAAAATACAGAATTTTAGAAAACAATGAATGATGTTGGTTTAAAAATACTTTATAAAATATCTTACTTTATATTTTCACACTAAAGGCCCTCTTTGACTAATATTATAGGATAATAGTATGTTGTCCTATAATAGTCAAATATTGTTTTGAATTATTTATTATCTATGTTTTGAATGAATGAGAAATTTACAAGACAGAATATAGTGGAAAAACTGTCAGCAGAGAAGTAATATTATAAAAGTTTGTGGAGATGTGCAAAAACGGTTTATTTATTTATTAACAGATTTAGATAAAATTTGACACACATATAGTTTATTATCTAGATTAACATATAGGATACTTTTTAACCTGGAAGAATATAATGTTCCCGAGGGATCATATATCATATAACTTGCAATGCAATGCAAGTTACAGGCACCAACTAGTAATAAATAAATTAAATGTAATGTAAAATGTTAAGGTGGTTTCTTGCGCTCCGAAACAACTACAGCGCGGATAGATGGCGCTAATGTCTTAAATTGATAGTTTTAATTTTTTTTTTGAATGAAAATGAGCATATTATTTAATTAAATTAGGGTTTGCGCCAATAGTGTAATATTAGTAATGCATTGTAGTATATTTCAAGTATATATTAGTTTTAAATTGCTTTAAGTTCGTAAAGACAATATCGCTATCCTCGCGGTGTTACTCACGCACACATTTAAACACTAATGTCAACGAACATAGTGTTTGTCAATTTCGTCGGTAAGCTAAGACGCGTGTTAGACCTGACGAGTTGACTCTCGGCTCGCAATAAAGGAACGTCGGTTCCAGCCCCTAGTCCTTTCTAACTTTTTTTTTTTCATTTTATTTTTTACTTTATAATTACAAAACATTCATACTCATATTCGAACACCAAAAAGCGAGAAGCAACTACGAACGACACCAGTGCCTTCTGAATATATTTTTATTTCTTGTAGACATTTTTATTCTTATTACATTTTATTTTTGATTTATAGGTATAATACGAGTGTTTTTTTATATGTTTTATTTTGGTTTTAACCTTTTTATTTATGAATGTATATATATAATTATTACGTTTTGTTTAGTAAGTGTGTAACCTGCATTATATGTTGAGTTGGAGTGTGGAGTACGACATTTGTGTTGTATCTTTCTATATATATGACTTATGAATATATTAAAATGTATACTTTGCTAAAAATAAAATCTTATTCTATTCTGTTCTATAAATATGAAAGTAACTGTCTGTTTGTTACCTTTTTACGCCTACTCAAACGATCATCATGAATTTTTAAATACGTTGTCAGGGATACCGCAAAGGACATAATATGGTACAGGAGATAATATTATAAAGCTGAAGAGTTTGTTTGTTTGTTTGTTTGAACGTGCTAATCTCAGGAACTACTGGTTCGAATTGAAAAATTCTTTTCGTGTTGGATAGATCATTTATCGAGGAAGGCTTTAGGCTATATAACATCACGTTGCGACTAATAGGAGCGAAGAAACAGTCGAAAATGTGGAAAAAAAAAAAGTGCCATGGCTTCTCGATGGCACAGTAGACATGAATATGTCTCATATCATAAATGAAAAGAAAGATTTAAATGGTCCCTATCCCTATCCCTATCCCTATCCCTATCCCTATCCCCATCCTTATCCTTATCCTTATTCTTTCCCCTTATCCTTAATCCTTCTATGGTCAACAGGGATAATATATATATAAACAAACGAACAAACTATCCCTATCCCTATCCCTATCCCCATCCCTATCCCTATCCCCATCCCTATCCCTATCCCAATCCCTATCCTTATCCTTATCCTTATTCTTTCCCCTTATCCTTAATCCTTCTATGGTCAACAGGGATAAAATATATATATAAACAAACGAACAAATTATAATTAATTCATTTACGTCATGGTAACGATTTTCGTGACACACATTCTTTCGAATAGACCCCAGAGAAAAGACATATTCATGTCAAAACGGGGAAAATAATTCATCTTTGAGGGCTTCCGTTGCGTGCGCTGCGAAAACCGTTCGAGATACCCAAATGATTCCCAAAATAACTATTCCACGCGGACGAAGTCGCGAGCACCAGCTAGTTGTATTATTGTAGAGATTATAAAAAATTGTATTTTTGTTTTAAAATTTTGTCACCTATAGAAAGCTACATTATCAGCGAGTAACATAGGATATATAAGTATATTTATCTTTATAATAATATTATAAAGAGGAAAGATTTGTTTGTTTGTTTGTATAATTTTTAGAAAAAAATTGCGTGGTCGATGTAGGCGTCATTGGGGTACGGGACACCTCCCGTACCGTATAGTCGTAATAAATGAACTCAAAAACGACTAGACCGATTCTTTCACCTATAGAAAGCTATATTATCAACGAATAACATAGGCTTTTTATATAGTTACGCGGACGAAGTCGCGTGCAACAGGTAGTTACAAACAAAAACACAAATCTTCAGATAGCTGTAGCACGCGGTCTTCGTCGGTCGTCGCAAATACAGGGCCCCGTTACTCGCGCAATGCAGCGTTGTATATAAGTACCTACCGCTGAGTAGCTCATAGCTGAACCTAAAGCTGACGATCGGCAGCGGGCCGCGCCGCCGCGAAAGCGAGACTGAGCGCACATACTGTACCTACATTTCCCGCGCAAAATGCAGTGATATAATACTTACGTATATTGTAAAGTGTGGTAGGTTACGTACTTCTGACAAGCCATATTTACGACATCAAAATAATAATAAAAAAACAGCTATACAAAATCCATTTTTAATTTACATTGTTTTGTACAAGGATACAGATACAGGACATCAAAAAAATACATTATTTTATATATAGTATATTACTTATTGTTCAAAAATGTAATTATTTTACCCAATGACCAATTTTTCCCCTCGGAAAAATCTTGCCGCGTGCAATGCAAATACGGCAAAAGTTTATGTGAGATTTTTACCCATTCTAGATCCGCAGTCTTCCCTCAGAGAAAAGTTTAAAAAAATAAAGATTTTAACTGTTACATGTCAGTATACCTACTTATGAAAATTTAATTTATGTGCATAAAAATATTAATAAAAATATATAAAATATTAAAGATGACAAAAAGAATAGTATCCTGAGCCGAAGTCAAAAGTCAAAACTAAAACCAACCAAATAATTCAAATCAAAACTGATCTGATAATATTGCCCTATCTATAAATACTTTTCCCTAAACATAGTTTGCTAAAATATTTGTTGCAACTTGATTGTAGGTATTTCTATTTGGAAAATAAAAATGTATTACACCCCGAGGTTGTTGCAACAATTATCATTAATAATTATATACCTAAATAAATAGATACAAATATCGAACTACAGCCAAAACAATTTGAAAATTATTAATTTTGTCTGTGATATTTCTGAATGACTAATTTGATTGAAAAGACATAAAAAGATTATTTACAATATACGAAAGATAACGAGAAACGAATTTTGTTGCAATGTATTTGCCCTTATTACTAAAATTTTTGCATTTAGCAACACAGCTGGTGTCCATTCGTCGAAAGCACCCAGCGACATTCTAACCCAACGGTAGAATGTCGCTGAAAGCACCAAATGAATAGTCGACACTGACCTGTACTGTAATATAACCACTGGACTGGCTCTCCCATACAAATTACAGATAATTTAGCGGAGAACTAATTTTAATAAGTATAATAGTATGCCGACATCACTATGTAGTTTTATTTCCTACTTACGCTCCATAGCCTACAGCGCCGAAATTGCGTTTTTCAAATAGTCATAAAAATAATTTGACAACAGAATGTCCCAGTGCTTATAATACAAGTCAGTGATAGTTGAAGCGGAATAGTGCAATACACCATCTCGCTCTGACAGTGGGCGGCAGCGAAATGCTGTTGCGAAGCGTGCGACACTATCGGTGTTCACTCACACATTGACAAAAATGAACTAAAATTACGGTCTCATTTAAGCTATTTATCTATTGTTTTCTATGAGAAAATATAATTGGGCGTAACCAGGGAATAAATTAAATGCCGTAGGATGTCATTTCAGTTTAAAATTTTGCTCTGTTTGTTCATATTTGGTCTACTTTATTAGTATGAAAATCGAACCACCTTAATGAAAAATACTGAAATAAGAGACTCCAGGCAAAATTTTCAAAAATCTTCTTTTATGCTTATGCTTACAAAATGAAGTTGTTTCAACTTTCTAGACTCTACTAAGACATTCTTGATAAATGCAGGTTAAACAATTTTATAAGTATAGATAAGTAATGATTGCTGATAATACAAAAACATGAACATATTTCTCATACCTAAAATCAGGATAAAGTTGATTCATAAATTTTTGAATAAATAAAGTGTATTTGTTTTGCAGTATGAAAAAAAGGATTTAGTTTTTATCCTCACATCACGCTACAACGCCATGATACTAGAATGGAGAACAAACTCCAACGGTGACCTCGAAGTAGTCACAAGAGCCCACGGTGATGTATCAGACCGCATTGGCAAACCATCGGAGAATGGTATACTGGCGGTCATTGATCCACAAGCGAGGGTTATTGGTCTCAGACTTTACGATGGCCTGTTCAAAATCATACCTTTAGACAAGGATTCTACAGAATTGAAGGCTGCAAGTCTACGGTGAGTTATTTTAAAATGGTATACTGTATGTCTGTCTGTGGCATCATAGCTCCCACACGGATAAACAGAATTTGATTCAGTTTTGTTTCTGTTTGAAAACTAACATGATTGATATGGTTCTTAGTTATAATTTGCGTTTGAAGATCATCAGCCCATTTCCTATTCCTAGTTGATAAACGCATTTTCTCCTTTTACAGATTAGAAGAGGTTAATGTATATGATGTGGAGTTTTTACATGGCTGTGTCAACCCTACACTAATTTTAATACATCAAGATCTCAACGGCAGACACATTAAGGTATATATTTTTTGTTCTTTGAAACCTTTTAAGGCTTTTATTTGTTTATTTATAATCGGTGCAATAATGTTTAATATTATATAAAAAAAATACAAATTTTGTTCTTTATAATGAAGGTTTTCTTTATAATTCGAAAGGTTTTAACAGAGGAGAATCTATTGACACTATCCACTGGCTATTGTTTGTAACAATAGGCGACGGTAGCCATCTACCGTCAATTGAAGAGCCTTGCTTGCCAACCTTTACATAAAATGAAAACCTCTTACTTACATAAACTTGAGAAAAATATTGACATGAAAGTGTTGAAGATTACCATGGTAACTGAATAAATGCATTTCAGACCCACGAGGTTAGTTTACGAGATAAAGAATTCATGAAGATACCTTGGAAGCAAGACAACGTGGAGACAGAAGCTTCGATACTCATACCTGTGCCCAGTCCACTTGGTGAGTCATTGTTTTTTAATAATATAAGTTTCAGAGTTACTTTTAAGTTAGAAAAGACGTTAGCAACTGTGAAATGATATGTGATGTTGTTTTTAAGGTGGCGCTATTGTGATCGGGCAAGAGTCTATAGTGTATCACGATGGACAGAGCTACGTAGCGGTGGCTCCACCACAAATTAAAGTATGTATCAATGTTTTTTTTAGTAGTAACTATAAGGGAGTGTAATAGAGCGAAGTTCAGGAGTGTCCTCCCAGTGAGGATATCTCGTTTTCTACAATATCGCCCGACGCAAAAACAGGATGTTTTAAGTTTAACGTGTGTATCTGTCTATGTCTATTTGTGTCATTGTGTGTCTGTGGCATTGTAGCCCCAGACAACGGATGGACAGATTTTGATATGTTTTTTTTTTTCGTTTGAAATCTGACGTGATTGGGATTCTTCTTAGCTATAATTTATAAAGATCTGTTAAGGCATTTGATGACCATCACCTCGTTACCTATTGGACGAAGGGATTTCACTAACTTCCACATGTTCAAATGATGTGAAATTTGAAATTTGGTATACTGTTACTTCACTGGTATTTTTTCATGACATTAGTAACCTTAACTTGACCCCAACTCCTCAGCTACTTATATTAGATATAGCGTGTTTGGGCTCGATAGATATAGTTTTAATTTTAATGATAGCTTGTTATACTGGAGAAAAACGTGTCACCCAGTTGACCCCGATCAACTGCTACTGCCGCGTGGACGGTCGCGGACTGCGGTACCTGCTGGGCGACATAGCCGGGCGCCTGTTCATGCTGATGCTGGAGCTGCACGACAAGATGGACGGCAGCCAGGCCGTGAAGGACCTGAAGGTGGAGCTGCTGGGGGACATCCCGATACCGGAGTGCATGACGTACCTGGACAACGGGGTGGTGTTCGTGGGGTCGCGCGTGGGGGACTCGGCGCTGGTGCGGCTGTCGGCCATCCGCGACGAGAACTGCCAGTACGTGCAGCCGATGCAGACCTTCACCAGTCTCGCGCCCATTGTCGACATGTGCGTCGTCGATCTCGACCGCCAGGGCAAGAATCAGCTCATCACCTGCTCAGGTCAGCCCTCGTTTTATATTATGTTCAACTCGACAGACAGGCTGACGGTCCACTTAAGATAAGGTATAAGGAAATAGGCTGTGCCATGCCATCCCTTATCCATGAACTGAAACACAGCAGCACAAATGCTGTTATTTCACGGAGGTCTTCTTTGAGAGAGTGGCTACTGCCGCTAAACGGGCTGCCTAAATGACTACCAAACTCAGTTCATTTCCAAAGTTGACTTGTCGGGAATCGAACCCGTGATGCTTCAGACAGAACGTTAAAGCAAGCACCCTAACAATATATCTAACGTTCGTTAATAAAATTGTAGTGTACACAATAGTATTTTCCTCTTGTCTCGCTAAGAGTGCTATGTGTATGATTCCAGGCGCGTTCAAAATGGGCTCCCTGCGCATAATCCGGAACGGGATCGGTATACAGGAACAGGCGTCCATCGACCTGCCCGGAATCAAGGGCATGTGGGCGCTGGTCCTGGCACCCGGAGAGACCCGCCACGACACGCTCGTGCTGGCCTTCGTCGGACAGACCAGGTCACTTATAGTCCTCATACTCGTAGATAGACCATCCAGCCACATCACTTAAGGCCAGTTCGCACTAGGCCTGTTATTTAGTCGAGTACCAAGTAATTGTCCAAAAGTAAAGTCTAAATGTGTCAGTTTGAACGAAAATTTCGTTCAAACTGATCGAATTCAGAAACACAATTGTATAAAGAAGCATAAAGTAGCTTGTTGAATGCAACATAAAGTGTTTGTGGGTTCCAGAGTGCTGACGCTGAGCGGGGAGGAGGTGGAGGAGACGGAGATCGGCGGGTTCGCGTCGGACCGGCAGACGTTCTTCACGGGCAACGTGGCACACGACCAGCTGGTGCAGGTGACGGACGAGGGCGTGCGCCTCGTGGCACGCGACGCGAGCGGCCAGTGGGCGCTGGCGGCCAGCTGGTGCGTGCAGGGCGCGCGCGGCGTGTCGGTGGTGGCGTGCGGTGGTGGGCGAGTGGTGTGCGCGGCGGGGCCGCAGCTGTACGTGCTGGCGGTGGGCGAGCGCTCGCTGCAGCTGGTGGCCGAGGCGTGCATGGAGCAAGAGGTGGCGTGCCTGGACGTGGGACCGGGTGAAGAGGACGCGCTGCTAGGCGTGGGCCTGTGGACTGACATCTCCGTGCGCGTGCTGCGACTGCCCGACCTGCGCCCGCTGCACACCGAGAAGCTCTCCGGCGAGATGATCCCACGCTCGCTGCTAATCGCGGTGCTGGAGGGCGTGTGCTACCTGCTGTGCGCACTGGGCGACGGCTCCATGTTCTACTTCACGGTGGAGCCGACCACTGGCGAGCTGAGCAACCGCAAGCGCGTCACGTTGGGCACGCAGCCCACCGTGCTGCGCGCCTTCCGCTCGCTCTCCACCACCAACATCTTCGCCTGCTCCGACCGGCCCACAGTCATCTTCTCCTCCAACCGAAAGCTCGTCTTCTCCAACGTGAACCTCAAGGAGGTGACGCACATGTGCTCGCTCAACGCGCACGCCTACCCCGACAGCCTGGCGCTGGCGAACGACGGCACGGTGACGATAGGCACGATCGACGAGATCCAGAAGCTGCACATCCGCACGGTGCCGCTGGGCGAGACGCCGCGCCGCATCGCGCACCAAGACGCCACGCAGACCTTCGGTGTGGTGACCATGCGCGTGGACAAGCTGGAGTGGGGCGTGGCCGCGTCCGCGCGCGCCTCCGCCTCAGCGTCGGCCTCCGCGCCCGCGCCCGCGCCCGCCAAGCACGCGCCCAACGCGCTCGACCTGGAGGTGCACAACCTGCTGGTTCTGGACCAGCACACGTTCGAGGTGCTGCACGCGCACCAGCTGCAGGCGGGCGAGTACGCCATGTCGCTCGTCTCCTGCCGCCTCAGCGACGACCCCAACCACTACTACGCCGTCGGCACCGCGCTGCTCAACCCCGAGGAGTCCGAGCCCAAACAGGGCAGGATCTTACTGTTCCACTGGTCGGAAGGTAAATTGGTGCAAGTGGCCGAAAAGGAAATAAAAGGTGGCTGCTACACTCTGGTAGAGTTCAACGGGAAACTGTTGGCTTCAATCAATAGTACGGTAAATATGATTTTTTATTTATTATACAACTAGCTATGTAATGAGCTATTCTGCAAGATCGAATCAGGAACAAAGAGATTACATCTCTTTAAGTTTCAATAGTTCAATTCTTTAAGATTCGTAAAAATTCAGTATGCTTGCATAGAATTCTTTATTGTAAATCCAATTTTGTGCTACTCTCATTGATACTTTATGATAAATAATGATTCTGAATAATTTTACTCATTACTTTCAGTTTAGGCTAATACAAAGACTAAAAGTTAATTACATACTAGATGAATGATTGTCGCAGGTTCGCCTGTTTGAGTGGACGTCTGAAAAGGAGCTTCGTCTGGAGTGCAGTCATTTCAACAACATCGTGGCCTTGTACCTGAAGGTCAAGGGAGACTTCATACTCGTTGGAGACCTCATGAGGTCTATGTCATTGCTGCAGTATAAGCAGGTAATGTATACACGTTCCTCCTGTATAATGTGGTTTATTTGTTTCTTTTCTTTATTTTTTTATTTATTATATTTATTTATTATTTGACAGATGGAGGGCAGTTTCGAGGAGATAGCTCGCGACTACTCGCCCAACTGGCTGACGGCGATGGAGATCTTGGACGACGATACTTTCCTCGGAGCCGAGAACAGCTTTAATCTGTTCGTCTGCCAGAAGGACAGGTACTCTAGATAACTACATACTGCACTGAGTTAATAAGAAAAATTCTTTAATTTAATTTTAATAATGTATTCAACGTTAAAATAATTGGTGGACATTAAATAATTATGCACGCTATGCATAAATTAATGCATTTATGCGCAGGCGACATTATATTATGTTTATTGTTTATGTCGCCTGTGTGAAATATTAAAACTAAGACTGCTTGTAACTGCGGCAATTTTAGGTGTTTTGAAGGTGAAGGTACTCTACATGTTTACATCAATATACTGAGGGTTTGAATTGTTGCAGCGCCGCCACGACTGACGAGGAGCGCCAACAGATGAACGACATGGGCCGCTTCCACATCGGAGACATGGTGAACGTGATGCGGCCCGGCGCCCTCGTGGGCCGAGCCGAGGACTCGGCGGCGCCCGTGCAGCGCCCGGTGCTGCTGGCGACCGTCACCGGGGGCATCTCGCTCGTGGTGCAGATCTCGGCCGACCTGTACGACTTTCTGTCGCAGCTGCAGGAGCGACTGGCGCACGCCATCAAGGCGGTGGGCCGAGTGCCGCACGCCTTCTGGCGCTCGTTCCACACGGACTTCAAGAGCGAGCCGGCCGAGGGCTTCATAGACGGGGATCTGGTGGAGGCGTTCCTCGATCTCGGCCGCGATCTACAGCACGAGGTCGTCGCCGGTCTGCAGATCGACGATGGGAGCGGCATGAAGCGCGACGCCACCGTCGACGACTTGGTCAAGATCGTCGAGGACTTGTCGCGGATACACTAGTGGCCCCCACTCATACTAAAAACAGATATGTGGCGACAGCGGAACAATGAAAAATAGAGTGGCTTGGTATGAAATACCTCGAAAGAATGCAGTACCGCTACGCACCTGCTACCGCTTTATTTATGTGTGTGTGTTTTTTTATTATTTAATATTAATCATGTCATACGTGTTAAACTATTTAATATGCAGTGTAAAAGCAAACAGATTTTACTATTAACAGTCGAACAAAAAATAAACAAATTGCAACAAAAAATTTAACGTAACAATAATAAAATATCTAAATGTAATAGCGTTTGGCGATGGCGACGGGAACCGCATTCTTGCGAGGTGCCGAGTTGTAAGGAAAACCAAAACTTTATATTTACATGAAAAAATGTCGCTGTAGTAGCATTTCATGAATATCGGAATCAACCAGTCATAGAAAATTACTAATGCTACACAAGCGCCAATTTGTCAATTTACGAACCGCAGTTTGGTTGTAGCTTGACAGATTTTCAGTTCAACACCTAATAAATGTAAAAGCTCGGAAAAGCTAAAAGATTTGTAAGATAAAAATATTTTTTATGGCTTTTTAAAGCCCATAAAAATTTTAAAAATATGAGGTTTTTATAAACGAATTTATCTCTGCCATTTCGTAAGATTTGCTAACGAATCTTCATGTGAAAGTTTACAAATTTCACATGAAATCAGACACTTTCGTACTACTACGATATCTTCATAGTGGTTCTATTGTAGTATGGCAAACATCTAAGGGTGTGTCCCGAGTGACGGCGGATAGCGGAAGCGGAATAGTTTGTCAAATGAATTTGATTATGTTGACGAATTATTTCGTCTGAGTTGTTTATTTTTTTCAATTGTTTTTCAATTAATACTATGATTAAAATATAATATGCTTTTTATAAATTGCGTACTTTAATTAGCTTTTTTTTTATTATATTGCCATCGCAGCTACAAAAGTCCAATAAATGTGGACTTCTTGTAATGTGGAAAATATAAAGACATTCTTGTGACAAAAATAAGTCACAGAATACTAATTTTTTTTTAAATAAATTTTGTCACATAATTCCTTGATTCTAGTGTATTTTGCTTGCTTGTGACTAAAAAATCGCATAAATTATTTATTATTATTTATGTGAAAACATGTCTCGCTGTAAATATATATATCTCTATGCTAAATAGACTACGAACTCTATTTAGCATTATTTAGCAACACTAATCTTAAATTTGAGTCCCACTTTTGTGGTAAACTGTCATTTGAGTTTTGAAGTTATATTGATATATACTTGTAAAGACTGTTTTATGTGTGTATAAATAAATTAGCAATATTCCTCTAATAAAAATCTATTAAAAGTTTAAAGCGTCTGTAATTAATATGCAGCCTTTAATTAAAATATCGCTTTATTAAAGTATTAGTCACATTTCAGTTCAGACTTTGGTGAGATCTATCTATTTAAGGAAGACGATTCAAATATTCATAGTGAAAATAGCCTATGATAATTTAGCGAACAGTATTCAAATTTTCTAAAAAATGATAATTTATAAACACAAACGCAAAATATCCTCAGAAAATACGTAAACATTCAGGTTTAGGGAAGGCAATGGTTGTCATTTCCCTCTGAGATATAATTATGATCCAAAGTGAATTGCTATGGGCTGATGATGATAAAAAAAACTCTTTAAAAAAAACAAAAAAACGCCAAATACATCATCCATTCTCAGGGTGAAGTCTAAAGTAAAGAAAAATTGACTTGTAGCTTCGTTTTTATTTGTTTTTCCTTGTGTTTGGCGTTTTTTTTTTTTAAAATTTAAAAAATATGTTCCAGCTCGTTTAACGAGAGAAGGAAAATAAAATTTGACAATTAAAATAGTACATACATAATATACCTAGAGCAAAAGAGACCTAAGGTACATACTCTAATCATGTTAATAAAAATCATGATTTGAAAAGAATGTCTTATACTTATAAAAAAAATAGGAATATAATTTTTTATCGTCAATACAGATTTGGTAAAATATAAAGTAAATTGCAGTGGAGTGGAGTAACTTGGTTTTTTTATTTGAAAATTTCTTGTAATTTCATTATTTATCCCATTTGTGTAGTTCGTAGGGATGGATGTTGTGTTGGTATTTGCCCTTGATTGTAAACAATGTTGAGTTGGTAAAATTATATAAGGATTAAAATGTTTCAGAAAAAAAAAACGTTTTTAATATATGTAATGTGTTACTTGTATTAGTATACAGATTAAACTGACGATATAGCCTTTGAAAATATTATTCCCACTAGTTCCAATTGATTGAAATATTTAGACTTTTTTATAGTTAAATTGGTAAAGTTTAAAAGAGGCTTAGTAGTCACTCTAAAGAATTTTTTTCAATAATGTATGAAAACTCGCCAGTATTTTCACTTTATATATTTATTGGTTTAATTTTTTCTTGGCGGACCCTCTAAGTAAATTAAATCACTTTGTTAAGTCGATTTAATGATTGTGTGAGTGGAAATTTTAATGTTTAAAAGTTAAATGTTATTTTTGAAATAAAATCCCTCAACAAAAAATATTGCAAAACTATTTTCTCTGCTACAAGAAGTTTCAATTATTTAAGCATCAATTGTCTTTCGGTTCTTAGGAAAATTTAATCATTAAATGGACATTGTCTCCTGAGCACTGCGGAACGAATTTTTCACTATTTTGAATACTATTTCCATTGGAATAAAATCGAAAATCAAACAACGATAGGCTTAAGGCTTCGCGAACGAAGACAGGCACCAAAAAGACAGAATAAAAATAAAAGTCAAAATCAATTTAAAACTTCGTTTTAATTTGCAAATTTAAATAAAATACAATCACAGTCCATTAAATTACATTATATAGCAAGTACATAATTAAATTAAAAAAAACAGTAGATATTTATAAATAACTTAAAATGTATCTATTTAACTATATTTTTGTGACCAACTACTATTAGATATTTGTCATAATTATGTTTATTGGTAGAAATAGAAGAAAACCTCTCAAGTAATGTAATAATTCTAACAATTCTAATTAAATAAATAAGAATGAACACGTGCAACTTCTTTATAAGTACATATATAAATACACATTTTTTTTTACTTTTTATATTTAACCTGTATTTTAATCTGAACAAAATTAATAACTATGCATACAAAATAATACAAACACAAAAGTACATACATAAATAATTGTGATAATTATGCTATTATGAACTAAGTATCTCTGTATATCTAAATGAGCTATTCGTTTATTTTTTTATTATATTAATTAATTAAATAAATACATGCTTTAATAATATTAAAGGCAAATTTTAATATAAATAAACTATAATAATTATCAATTGTAGCATTAGATGGTCCAATGTAACAATATAAATTAAATAAAAAAATCTCTGTGATGTGTCAAAATTATTCAAAATATACATACATTATAATGAAACCAATCAGGTTTTTTTACATTCCGCACAGTGCCGTTCAAAAGACCTGTTCAAACACAAAAATATTGAATTCACACAAATATATACTTACTTTTGGGTCTTAACAAATATTTAAAAATGGCTGAGGAAAAATTTACAATGTTAAGAAGTTTAAGAGGACAAAATTGTTAATTTCGACTTAAAAATTGTTTCTAAAAATGAGATTAAATATTCTTCTATTACTTAATTATTTCTAAATAAATATTTTAATAAAGATGTGTAAATATTGGAAAATAATTTTTAAAGGATTTTTTAAAAAGATGTGCTTTACAAGAATACAATTTAATTCAATTAAAAATTTAACTATTTTAGTTATAATAAATATTCAAGAAAATAGGCATTTGTTACCAGCTGGCATTTGGCCGTAAATACTTTAAAATAAGTACCTACTACTTCTTGCTGCCTTTAAAACTAATAATAAACCTTTGCTTGCTTTGCTTTTACAACAAATAATTTATTTACTTATGGAATGACCGATTAAAAATAGAGATGGCGATCGCGAGTAATCGCGATGCTATATAAATCCCACTATAATAAATAAGTTCCAACTTTAGGCAGGATATAGCAAGTCAAGCTACGACGAATTCTTATTCATTTAAAAAAAAATTTAACATGATACATGTATATGTACATAATCTAAATAATGAACTTGCTCACTTAGCTTGCTAGTTTTTTTATTTTTTAAGTTCATGTCGAAGGTCCACTTGATTGATGGTAGCGGTGGTTACCGTCACCTATAACACAAGCAAAGCCATAGAGAAGGATTAGGGACAAGGAAGGGACGGGATGGTGGGTTTTGGCATCCACCAGTTAGAAAATTTATATTGTCTATATCATATAAAAATTCATAACTTTTGGCAGCTGTCAATGTCAACAACTCTCATAGCTCGACTGTGCTACAAGATATCTAACAAAAGTTACCTTTAGAGCCTCAAAACTAGTATCTAGTGATGTATTCAAGGTATTATCTTAATACCTACTTTCTGAACTTATCGGCCTTGTGCTTTAGGAACCACATGAGTGCGAACAGACAACTCGGAGGACTCGCCAACGGACCCGGAGAGCTCAACATTTCCTCGATTTCGGGGATTCTCAACTCGACCACATCTATTATTTCGTCATCCACACCGCCACCGCCTGCAACAAATTCAAACTTACGAATGAATGAAAGCCGCAACTGGCGAGTGGCGCCGTGCAACATCCTCCTAGTGACATCTATGAGAAAAGTTGAGCACTTTTTAGATGGCGGATCGCGACCGAGTGCTTAACGAATCACGGCAGATGGCGCTGTTAACGTAGCGCGATCATTGGTCAATTTGGTCAAGTCAAATAGCGCACGCTCCCCTGGCTTCCATCACTCCCACAGATTGCAGGAAAGCGAGAGGAAAGTAAAAGATTGATTACTAGCTGTTGCTAGTGACTTCGTCCGCGTAACTTTATAATACAATATAGCCTATGTTACTCCCTGATAACGTAGCTTTATATGTGTGAAAGAATTTTTCAAATCGGTCCTTTAGTTTCGGAGCATATTCAATTCAAACAAACAAACAAATTTTTCCTCTTTATAAAATTAGTATAGAAAGTTAATACCTTGTTCATTTTTCATATCATCTGTGACTTCACAATAGTACAATGTTTGCAAGGAGCCTTGAGTGCCTACACCAGACCTGAAAAATGTGGGAGGAGCCTTTTTATTGTTGCACTAAAATATTTATTTTGCCACTAAAGCAGAAATCTACTATACTATAGTAAGTCTTTTACAGGAAAGGTCATTAAATGCTCATTTAAATATTGAATGAAATGGCCCAGAGGCCACAGAATTTAGAAATTGCATTTATTGACATTTTTGCAGTGCATTGCAGCACAGTGCTTTGCATTTTCCAGCAAAGATAAGAAAAAGAAATGTTGGCACACTCAAAAATAATACATAAATGCATTTATAAGTAGAAGTATTTATGCATCAATGAAGCTTTTAAGATTTGTCATATCTTTGTAAGATGAAAGCCCCAAAATATAAAAAAGAAAAGTCTAGGTCAATTAAAAGAGGTAAAATTTTCTGTAAGTAAATCTTTGCTAAGATTAATAATTACCTATAGGATATAACTCGTTGCAAATCCGTAGGTTTCACAACATATCCACATTCTTCCAAGACCTCTTCGCGGGCTATTTCTATGAGTGGTTTATCTTTATCAACTATTCCCGCACACATCTCTAAAGCTATTCCCAGGGAAGCAGGATATTTTTCTGTGTCTATTATGGAGTCACTGCGATCAGCTCGACTAATACAGTTGTAGTATATTGCTGAAATTAAATATTATTCAATATTTAGAAGGGTTGAAAAAATGTTATTATCCTGATATCTATGGCATAATATATGTTATAATGTTTAATGTGATGTATACCTTTCATAAATGATACATTTTGTTTTTGCATACAATGTATTGACGATTCAACACAGATCCTAGTTTGTTGTTTGACAATTAAATGAAAAAAATGTATGTATCAGATATTAATTACTTAATTTATTTAAATAAAAATAATCTATGAATCTTTCAAAAAATATTTATATTATATATGCTGAAATTGTAATATAGTAATGAATCAAAACAATGTAGGTAATTATGGTAGACGTATTTCATACATCAAGAAGACTTCTACGAATTTACAATGGTCATATAAACTACACTTACATGTAACTAACTAAATACTTAGTATGAATTATGAATCAAAAAGAATAAGGTCTAAGGCCAGACTAACATGTCTAAGCAGATGAGTTTCCAAAGGAAAATTGTAAAATTTATATGAGTAAAGTGGTCTTACCGGGACGGAATTGTTTGACGAAAATCATAACTTTTCTCGTCACATTAAAAACTATAATTGCAACGCTATCGTGCACTTCGAGTAGATCCCAGTTCTTCTGTTTACCATTTTGTGTGTAATTGAGCCTGAAAGGTTTCACATACGGGGAAGTCTTTGGAAGTGGACTCAAGTAAACATCCGAAAGGTCTTCCATCGTTGGGCTAATAAGTCCCTTAAAAAAACAGAGTATTTCTAATAAAACATAAATACCTACGTATTGAGAAAACTATGTATTTCATTATGATTACCTTAATTAAGTATTATTATTATTCTTTTATTATTAAAAGAAAATTTGAAAATATGAGTAAATAGACTAGCGTCCAAACCGAAAAGTGTTAAGTACTTTAATATAGGTTAAAACAAAAAGAAATCGAATAAATTGGAAAATTAGAATTAGAAGAGCGAAGAAATTTAGATTAGATTAGAATTTTATTTTTGTACTTTTTGTAGTCATGGATGTCAGATGTTGGACAGATGGGTGCACAGATTAGATGGGTGGATGGGTGACTGATGGACTGATGTGATGTAATGTAATGAGTGAGTGGAATTATTTACTCTATGGTTGTGTGGCGACCTCCTTCAAATGAGACCTGTTTGGAATTTCCATCTGTTTCCGTGTCATTCTTTATTTAAAAGAAGAAGGCACGGAAATCAGTCTGTCGTAGTCAGTTGGCGTTCAACACGGCTAAAGAAAGCACGCGCTTTCTCGCTTCTCGCCACTCACGATTTGTTAATATGTACATATGTGTAATTGTAAATATATAAATAAATCGTGAGTGGCGAGAAGCGAGAAAGCGCGTGCTTTCTTTAGCCGTGTTGAACGCCAACTGACTACGACAGACTGATTTCCGTGCCTTCTTCTTTTAAATAAAGAATGACACGGAAACAGATGGAAATTCCAAACAGGACTCATTTGAAGGAGGTCGCCACATCAGCCCCCGCGGAGACCGTAGGTCGTAATGCTTAGTGACATTGATATATCAAATATACAATCAATATACATTTCTATTTTCCACAATTATTGTTTTATATTACTAGGATTTTATATATTATAAAATTATATATATATTATATATTACTAGCTGGTGCCCGCGACTTCGTCCGCGTTCTGGATGAAAGGTACCCTATGTCCTTTTTGGAGTCCCAGACAACGTGTATGCAAAATTTACAACGCCATCTAGGGAATTCTGTTTGAAGCAATGTAGTACTCTAATTCATCTAATCTCACTTCGAATAATGGAAAAAGTCTGTTAACAGATGGCACTACATGTTATTATACGTAAATTACGTTACGTGTTAATAAAATTAAAGCTGCTGCCCGCGACTTCGCCCGCGTTACTTAGTAAATTATGTACTTAAACCTTCGTCGAGAACCACTCTACCCATTAGTGAAAACCGCATTAAAATCCGTTGCGTAGTTTTAAAGATCTAAGCATACAAAGGGACATAGGGACAGAAAAAGCGACTTTGTTTTATACTATGTAGTGATAGTGATGCTTATAAAAAATAATAATGATGTCAGCTATATTTTTGACATTGGCAATTTTGGCATTGGCATTCTTTGTCTTGTCTTGTGTCTTGATAGAAAAGTGAAGTGAACAGATAAATGTTTTATTAGTTTAGTTTTCTCCAGTTTTCTCACATTTATTTCTCATATTACTTTATATCGTATAGATAGTTCTGATAATCGTTTATTACTGTGTTAGGTATCGAAATGGACCTAGGCAGTTATACTTGATGTTTAACAATTTTTAAAATGGCCAAACAAGAGAGAGGCCCTACGTTGGAATTTAAAATAAAACTCTCGGACGAAACAGTGCAAAAATTAGCCGAGGAAGCTAAAACTATCGATCCGCAGCCTAGTACACAAGATTCTGTGGAGTTATGCGACGATAATGTGAAACTTGATAAGATCCCTTCATCTGAAAAAACAATAGATGAACCATCTATAAATGTTAAAGCGGAACCTCCAAATACGCCAATTGGCGTCAGTACTATTTCTGAAGGAACCAAAAGTGATAAATCCGAAGTAAGTAAAAAAAATAATTCTGAGATAAAACCGAATGAGTCCTGGGGAGAGTATGCATCATACATTAGCTATGAAGGAGAGGAGACTGTTTACACAGATCCCACATCACAACAAAAATACACATGGAATCAATCGAATAATGCCTGGGATCCAAAGACTTGTGAAGTACCAGGTAGAGTATACAGTTATGAAAATGATACCCACATTTACACTGATGCTGATGGTTCAAAATATTTCTGGGATGATGCAAAGAAAGCTTGGATACCCAAAGTAGATGATGAATTCTTAGCTTATTACCAGATGTCCTATGGTTTTGTTGACAACACTACAAAAGAAGAAAAAAATTCTAAAGATATAAAAGTAGAAAATGATTCCGAAGAGGATAAAAAAGAAGAAATTGATTCTAAAGACGATAAAAAAGAGCCAACTGCCGTTAAAAGAAAAAATGAACCGCAATGGTTCGAGGCGTCGGATGTAAATAATACAAAAGTGTATGTATCTAATTTACCACTCGATTTAACTGAGGAAGAATTTGTTAATTTTATGCAAAAATGTGGTTTAGTTGAGAGAGATCCAAAAACGCAGAAAATGAAAGTTAAGCTCTACATGGACAAGGAGCAGAATTGCTTCAAAGGTGACGCTCTATGTACTTACATAAAGATTGAATCTGTGGATTTAGCTCTTAAACTTCTGGATGGTTACATTTTGAATGGGAGCAAGGTGAAAGTGGAAAGGGCACATTTTCAATTAAAAGGAGAATATAATCCAGCGCTTAAACCAAAGAAGAAAAAGAAGAAAGAACTCGAGACAATAAAGAAGATGCAGCAAAAACTATTCGATTGGAGACCCGAAAAGTTTATAGGTGAAAGATCGAAACACGAGAGAGTCGTTATTGTTAAGAATCTGTTTCATCCTACTGACTTTGATAAAGATGTCCAATTGATATTAGATTACCAACAGGATTTGAGAGAAGAGTGCGCTAGGAGTGGTGAGGTTAGAAAGGTTGTCATATATGATAGGCACCCAGAGGGTGTAGCTCAAATATCTATGAAGAGTCCTGAAGAAGCGGACGCTGTTGTCCAGCTCATAAATGGAAGGTGGTTTGGTAAACGGCAGATTACAGCTGAAATATGGGACGGAAGAACAAAATACAGGATAGCTGAAACAGATTCAGAAATAAGTAAAAGGACAGAGAAGTGGGATGAATTCTTAGGTGGTAAGGGAGATGGCAACAAAGACAGTAAGGATAATGCTACAATAGCAAATTCAGAAAAACCTAACAATGATGGTGGTTCTGATGTTAAACCTGCTGAAATTACTGTAAGCCCCAGTGAAACTCTGAAGTCCTAGAAGTGTTTAGCCAATTATTGGTTAGTCAATAAGAAATAATATTATGTATGTATGTCTTATTTTTTAGGAATAAATATTTTAAACAATAAACTCAAGTTAATTATTAAGTTACAATAATTTGAGCATTCTCATAATGAGCATGCTCAAATTACTAAAACAAACATGACTGTTTATTATATAAAAATATTAAATCTCCTGCCTATCAAAATGATAATAGTTGCCACAATGTAAGCATAATATATATTTATATAATAACTAATATTCAAGTAAGTATATAAAATACATGAATATTAGTTATTCTTATCAAATAGATCAATTATTATGAATTTTATATTGTTTAGATCATAGAATGTTATCTTGATTATAAAAAAACGAAAGTGAATCATAAGATAAGATAGCAATTTTATGTTAATGTTGGCAGACAGGCTGAGAGTCCACTCGATGGTGGGTGGTTACCGTCGCCTATAACACAAGCAACACCACAAGTGCTGCAAGTGCTGACTACAGTAGGATTAAGGGATAAGGAAATTGGCTCTATATATATCCCTTACACACTCACTGAAACAACAGCATATATACTGTTATTTCACGGAGGTTTTCTGTAAGAGGATGGTTACTGCCGCCAGACGGGCAGCTAAAATTACTGCGAAGAAAATGCGGTATTTTGACTGGAAAGTATATGACACTACTTTCCAGGTCCAGAAGCCAACTTTGACAAGTTGACCTTGCTGAGAATCAAACCCCAGAACAGAAAGGCAAGCACCTTAAACACTCATCCAACGAGCTTATCAAGTAAATTAATAACAGATAAATAATAATAAGTAGTTCCTAAATTAGCCAGAATGGCGCTTATGTAGCAGTGGGTTTGGTTGGTTGGTATCAAAGAAAAACTATGAAGGCAAAGAGTATTATGTAATCACTACGTTATTTATATTATGATTTATATTGCGTAACATAAATCCACCATAAATAAAAAAATGCTGCCACAGCGCTATATTACCCCAAATTTTATTTTGGTCGGCCAAAACTTTATCATTTATATAGTTGGTCCTTACATTACAATCACAGTGAAAAAGCAAAGCAAATACTAATTTGTTTTGTCAAATAATAAAAAAGTTACTTACGGTTTTGTGGCATGCTTCTATCTAAAGCCTAGTTAGAATCTAGCTTGAGCTAAGCTTTAGATCTCGATAAGTCCGTAATATTAAATAAAAAAAATAGGTAAAAAAATATTTATTTATTTAGATTTAAATAAATAAATTTATTATTTATTTAGATTTAAATAAATAATAATAATAATAGCCTTTAATCAGATCAACTTAACCTAATAACAATATTTTATTATAACTAAAAAATATAAAATAAAAACTTATGCTAGTATTTGTTTCTTGCTTGTTTTCTGAAGATCTGTTTGCCAATCGGCAAAGGCCTCCTCCAACCTTTTCCATTCTGATCTTTCCTGAGCCACTCTGTTCCACATCACTCCTGCCACTTCTCTGATATCATCATCCCACCTTTTCTGCGGTCTACCTCTCTTCCTTTTACCTTCTCTCGGATACCATCTAAATTTATTTATTTAAATCTAAATTAAAATTAGATTTAAATAAATAAATTTAGATAAAAACATTTCTTACCAAAAAGCTACTAAAAGTTCAAATTGTTAATCAACTCTATTCTGTGTCTTTTTGAAATAGCCATAAACAACCATTCAATCAAAGAGCCGTCATTCATGTAGTTCACAATGTTCACATCATTTATGTTCAATGTTGTCTGATATCTGACATGACACCTGACTTTATATTGCATACACAAGATAATTTTCGACGTTTTAGTGTCTACCTAATTAAAAACATACGATCTAACATATATTTTCCGGTAGCTACATAAATTAGACATACATAGTGTGTGTGTGTATACGCTATGGGTTTTGTACACGAGCTTTTAAAGTTGTTATCCGCATTCGGGTGAGTTGTCAATTCAAATCCAGGGCTTCTCCAGCGGCCTACTCCATGAATAATAACAGGATATTAATATGATAACATGGCCGTTCAATCTGACTCTGGCGGGAAGGACGACGTAAAGACACAATTCGCAACCAGAGAGGGCACGTACCGCCTGATGACACTCTCTGAGTACTCTCGTCCTAACAGAGTTGGTTACACGAGCGGCTCCGGCTCGTCGCATGTACGTGTCTCGCTTGTCTCCCTCCCACCGGGACAGGCTGGCGGAGCGCCTGGTTCCGACGGTCAGGGCTCCGATGACAGAATATGCTTTAATCATGGCAAGGAGCTCTATGTCTATGTATATCGAGGTGTTAAAAAGGTATGAGATTTAAAGCTTTTTAAAATTATAAATATTATAAGTATGTATTCACATATACATATTAGTTTTATTCAGTACTAGACTGACTGCAATTAGGGGCATTAGTTATAATATAATATATTCCTGTGACCCAGTGCCGTATTAAGATATGTGTGGCCTGTAGCAAATTGTATCAAGAGGCCCTTGGTTTGTATTAGGATCTTCAGTTAAATCTGTTAAGGGATTATGTGAATTTCAAATATTAAAATAAAGTGTATTTTCTCTAATTGTAAGGTTATGTTTCATTAAGGTTGAACAAAAAATTTTCATTTAAGATATGAGTGTAAAAATATTTTTGCTGAAAAAATTATTTTCCTTCTACATACATACATACAAATAAACTTTACCTATATATAATATTTATTTATTATACAAGGCCCCCAACGAGGCAGAGGCATCTAACTTTAGTATACTGTTCAAAATAATTGGCACTAGGCGGATGCCGCCGCAATTATAGGAGGCTCAGCATGCACTAGTAAAACTCCAAGCAACATCCTATGTACTACCTAAGTCTAATCTAATCTAATATTGGTATAGATTTACTATATCATTAAAATATGAAACTATGTAGCATTTTGTAGTCTATACTAATGTCGAGCAGAGATGTTATGATAGTTTAAATGTATTAAAAAAACTAATGAATATTATCTTGTCCCTATAGTTGTGCTTTTATATAATCACAACAATGTAGAATGTTTAGTGATATGAAAATGTCATTAGATACCAATGACTAATTTTATCAAAAGTCTGATATCAATACTTCCTGCATAATATTGTAATGATATATATTATATTGGTTATGTTATAATAAATTATCAGAAAACATAAAATCGTGTGTGTTTTCAGAGATTTTTATGGTAAAATAAATCATATTTTGCAAAACAAATTTTGTTCTAGTTCTAATCCTATTAAGAACTTTTACACTAATTGGATAACAATTGACATGAGAAATTACTACTTTAGTTTTTGTTTATTTAAATTGATTAGTATTTTTTTTTTAATGTTAAGTTCAACAGACAGGCTGGCTACTGTCGCTAATAACATAAGCAATACCACAAGTGACCATAAGTTCACCATAATAGGATAAAGGAATGGCTCTGGCAGAACACATAAGGGGATGGTTGTTTGTCGTACTGAGCATTCTGTCTTAGCATACTTTCAAGGCTTCATATTTTATGTTTCAAAATATGAAAGATAAATATATTTAATAATTATTTTAATGGCTTAAATTTTAATTAATCATACAATAAATGTTTCAGGCGGCAGACCTCACAAAACCTGTGGACAAGAAGATGTATAAGGGCACGAACCCCACATGCCACGACTTTAACACAGTCACGATGACACCGGACAGTGTGTCCTTAGTTATAGGTTTTTCTACTGGCCAAATACAGCTAATAGATCCAATTAAAAAGGAATTAAGTAAACTTTATAATGAAGAGGTAATTACCTTATTTATTAGGTATTCCTAATAATTTTGATTATTTTTAAACTATTGTTTCTACAGTCGTACAAATTAAAGACTTAGGTTTAGAATTTTTTATTAGCCACTATTATTAGTTTTTTTTTTTAAATATTAAGGGTGGCAGGCAGGCTGACGGCCTAAGCCTATCTGTCGACTTTAGAGAAAAAAATTGAAAATAATTTATTTGCTGAATATACATTTATTTACTGGTTATACATAAGGTACATAAGTTGTAAATTTTTATAGTGTTCAGTGTCCACATGTTCAATCGACAAGTGGTGTGCAAAATTTTACTCAACATTACCTTTACACTTTACAGAGACTGATCGACAAGACCCGTGTGACATGCATAAAATGGGTGCCCGGGTCGAGCAATCTCTTCATCACGTCTCACGCCTCGGGACAACTCTACGTCTACAACGAGGAGTTGAGCTGCGGCACCACAGCCCCGCACTATCAGCTCTTCAAACAGGGCGACGGCTACTCCATACACACGTGTAGAACTAAGTCAACTAGGAACCCCCTTTACAGGTGGGTCGTGGGCGTCGAGGGCAGCTGTATAAACGAATTCGCCTTCTCACCGTGCGGGACCAATTTGGCAATAGTCTCGCAGGACGGCTTTCTGAGGGTGTTTCACTACGATACAATGGAGCTCATCGGTAGGGCAAGATCGTATTTTGGTGGATTTTTGTGCGTCTGCTGGTCGCCCGATGGCAAGTATGTGGTGGTAGGCGGTGAAGACGATTTAGTGACGGTGTGGTCTTTCAGCGAAAGACGGGTTGTAGCGAGAGGACAGGGTCACAGGTCGTGGGTTTCTGTCGTTGCGTTTGACCCGTACATAGTGAGCTTCACCGACCCCGAGAGCGAGGAGGGAGTCGAAGACGACAGACAGAAGAGTGAGAGTGCTCAGTGTTATAGGTTAGGTAGTGTATCGCAGGACACGCAATTGTGCTTGTGGGATTTGACCGAGGACGTGTTGAAACCACCGGTGAGAGCGAGGGCTTCGGCTCACCTATCGCCCAACAGTCAATCGACATTCTCCCCGAACGGAGTGCCCGGCATGAAAGTGCCAGCTAAACTGACGAAGACGAACAAAATCGGACACAAACATGCAGAACTTAGCGGACAGACGAACGCCTCGGGCGAGCCGTCCGGAGCGAAGGCGAATCCGAAAACTACAAAAGTCAATAATGTGTCAACTTTGAATATAAGCGTGGGGAAAGCGAAGGAGGAAACGTCAGGTTCTCTAGGAGTGAATTCGTTGACGCAAAGGTTGGCCGGATTTTCGTTTGGTGAACGCCGTTCGGAGCACAGGAGGAATTTCAGCCTCTCCAAGCCGGCGGAGCAGAAGACTTCAACTTCGAACACTGTCGCGTTGAGGGGGAAGTCTGCAGGTGGACAGATAAACGACTCGTACGATCCACTGAAGTTGATCGGTACGCCTTCGTGTCCTCGATTCGACGAATGCCCCGTATTGGAGCCGTTGGTTTGCAAGAAGATAGCCCACGAGCGACTGACGGCGCTGCTGTTCCGCGCGGAGTACTTCGTGACGGCGTGCGCCGACGGCTGCGTGAACACGTGGGCAAGGCCGGCGGCCTCGCGTACACACAACGGCGATGCGCGGGCGCATCGACGGTTCGACAGGATCGATCTAGTCGACTAGGGGCCGGTCAAATGTGTAAAAATTATTTATTATTTTATTCCAATCACCTAATATACATATAACCGAGAATTTTCAAGGTAAAACTGGTTGGGAAACTTGAAAACTATGCGAAATTTGCTTTCGAAGAACAGTGAGCGAGTCCGTCGTCTTACCTATAAAGTTCTCGCATAAACTTTGAGATTTCATTATAAAATCGCATTTGTAAGGTGAAATTTCACAGTATGCATATTACGTCAAATTATTTATAACATATAGACATTTATTCCCGTTTTCAAACAGTATTAGAAATTAATAATAAAACCGAGATCCGACATTGGAGATTGCGTTGGGCGATTTTGTTGAAAATTGATGATTCGTTGATGATCGCCCTAACAAAACCTCCAATGTTGACCGGCACAGAGTGTACACAGATGTTATTCTTATAAATATTTATAAAAAAAAACATCTGCTTTAATGAAAAAGGGAGCAATTGAGGTTAACTATTTTGTCTTATTCCCTCGCCCTGAAGAGATGTTTTCCCAGAAACTACATATCATGAATGACAATAGGTATGCACTACATATGTGACTTGAATTGTTGAATGTTTCTAATGAGTAAAATCACTTATGTAACTATTTAACGTTTTTTTAGCTTTACCAAGGGATAAAGAATTAATGAAAGGAAGATGCCAAGAAATTTATGAACTCTGCTATCCTCATCCAATAGTAAAATATCGTTGGATACCTATTGGAGGGGATTACGAATAAGCATCCCACTTTATGATTAACTAGCTGTTAGACGCGATTTCGTCCGCGTACCTTTTTATAAAATATAGCCTTTATTTCTCACTGATAATGTAGCTTTCTATAGGTGAAAGAATTTTCAAAATCGGTCCAGTAGTTTTTCGAGTTTATTCATTACAAACATACAAATCTTCTCTCTTTACAATATTTGTATAGATTTGACCGAACAGTTGGTATTCCTCAGTTGCATCCTTTTCTATTGAGGTGGTATTATAAAATAATATGTTCATCAAAATATTGGTTTCTGTGAATTTTATCGCAAACGCAGGTGATATTCGTAACTTTGCTGCGTTTTTATATATATATATATATATATATATATATATATATATAGATATATAAATAGAAAGACTACTTGTATACTTACTTGTTTTCTAGACTTACCATTTTGTAGGAAAGACTGCTTTTGATAACGAAACATTGCATATTACGGTTGTAGAATATTTATTGTACACTCGAAAAATACAGCAAAGTTACATTATTTTCTACTGTCTATTGAAGGCAATAAGGTTTAGATGTTTGCAGGTGGCAACACAGAATAGGCATTTATGAAGGCTCCTTTAAAGAAAATATTTTCCTAACTTTAGTTAATTTTGCAGTTTTCTAAGATCACTCGATGTTCTATTTTCATAGCCGGTGATTATGTATGGTATATATTAATCGAAGTGATTCTTTGTGATGAATACTGACCGGTACTATTGATATATTTATGGAGGAGGCCTATGTCCAGAGGAGGACGTCCTCCGCTTGTTGATGATGATGATGATAAAAATTATTGAAATAAACAAAGATTAGGCATTTGTTTTCCCGGAGTCAGTAAGTTAAAAAAAAGGCAAACTCTAGATAGCAATAGAAACTCGACTGTGTGTTTGATGTTTAAAATGTAATTTAAGATAACTATTTCGGCTCACACATGTAAATATAGTATGTAGGTATATTATGTATAGCAATCAAAGATTGCCGTTTAATACGCACTAGTGCGCTTTCATTGTCTTACGTTTTTATTTATTTCTTAAAACAAAATGTTGTTAGTGTTTGAATGGTGAGTTTCGTTTTTGACTATTTATATAAAGTGAGTGAAAAAAAAAATGGCCTCTAAATTCACGATACGAGTATAAAATGAATATACTTATCAATAGACAATAGAGACGGGACAGTTGACGTTGATTATTGTTAACAGTTGATCAATAGTTTTTCGTACGAGGCTGAACCTCAGCATCCTGTATAATAACCCAGCCTTAAACAGAATAGTTTGTAGGATTTCCCAAATAACGAGGCTCGTCGCACTAAATAGTTTTAAAAAATAAGGGCCCGTACACATTGAGAGGAAGGCATGGCAAAGTATTGCCATGCCATACAATAAAAACTTAGTTACTGGGATTTTTCCATTACCATCCAAAGAAATTTTTTACATATTAAAAAAATATTTTTTCTAAAACATTCTTTAGTTTTCTCAACAAAGTTTAGAAGTGAAAGCGATATCTGAACATATTTCCAACTGCAATAATTTTACACATTGCCCGGTGTGTACTTCGCCTAAGTTTTGTTGTATGTATTTAATTAGTTCATTATTATGTACATTATATAGTTATTTATATGCGCCGTGTGTTTGTATGTTTTAGTAATGAATGAAGTGTTCCTAGCACACAGTTTCTGAACATTTTAAAATTAAAATATTTTCCCTAGTTAAAATGAATAATCGAAGAAAACGCGAGATTTTAAATGAAAAAGACATCGTTTCCACATTCTTGTAAATATTTTGTTTTAATAATGGCGTTGAGGAATGGACTGTTATGAAATGAAAAGGTGATGAGAAATTAAAGAAATATATTTGCAATAAACTAAAACTAACGTTGTCCAGCCAGTTCAGCCAACCAGCCAGTTGCAAACAAATGAGTTGAAATTAAATTACGAATCTACTTAGAAAACTTATGCTGCGAACGCCTCAATAAATGTGAAAAAACGAGACAGAGTATTTGTAAATAGACGCGTTAGAAAGAGATAGATGTATGCGAAGTGTGAACTGTTTCAGTTTATTCTTTGTGGCCTTATAAGATATATGTTACTGTTTTAGTATCTCACCTTGAAATTATTTATGGCTGCTGAATTAATTAAAAATAAATAAATAAATATGTATATATAAGTTTTTATTTAGCACGTTTCTCTAAATTTTATGAGAATAAAAAAACTGTAATAGCAAAAATTTATGAATGAAAAAAAAAAGTGGCGTCTCATAATTATGAGGGTTAGCTCGTCTGTAGGTAGCAAATAAAACTTGCCCGTATAACGAACTGTTTTATTTTAACAGCAAAATTAAAGATTTTATTAACACAGTTATTACCGTAAAGCGGAGTTAAAGTTGGGAGTATTTGTACTACTATTTTGTTCTATTATTATAGTAGAACAAATACGATTTTTTTTCACATTTCTACCTTTCAAAGTTCGAGTGAATAGCCATCTTCTGAGTGAGCTACACGGCTAGTGCTGGCAAAGTGCAAACCCATCTCTAATAAATAAATAAAATAAAATAAAACTTGGTAATATTAATAGAACAGCACCAAGTTTTAGACAATTTGTTAGTCTCGTAAAATATTTCTTGTAAAATACTTTTTACTACAGGGACATTTTTGTTTCATGCCTTTTGTGCGGACTCTTGGAAGTTCTGTAACTAATTTCTTTTGTTATAGTTATCTATTAGTTAGTGTCCGCGACTTCGTCCGCGTTGATATATAAAAAATTCATAATTTTATGATTTTATTACAGTTTTATTATAAAGAGAATCACAAAATATATCCCCGCTTTACGGGTTATTGGTACTCAATGTTAATTTAGATAATACATTTTCAAATGAGTTTTAACAGTTATGATATTACAGTAATTGATATAGAATGTTTGGATCAATATAATATAAAAAAACAGAACTTATAGTATATGGTGCAATTAAACTTAGACCTCAACCTCAACATCCAAAGTAAAAGTATTATTCCAGCACCAAATTGTTCTATATGGTCCACATATTGTTTGGTAAAAAGTTACACCATTTTTAGCTTCGGATTTGGAAGGGGGGTTGAATTTTATCAGTTTTTCTTAAATATTTCGAAAACTATTCGGTTTAGTGAATTGTACGACTTTTGTAAAGTATAAGAAAGACAGACATGAATGAGTGAAAAATGGGAATACAATCAATAATAATAATAATTTTTATTGGGGTTTGACAACACCTTCTTTGAGTTTGACCGTTTTTTGGGCTAATTGCACCATACTATAAAGCAAGGCCATGGAGACAAAAGAAAAATTGTAAAACTAAAACTTTCAAACATTTTTTTTAATAAAACAAATTGTTAAAACACAATTTTAGTTTTACGTATTTTATTTGGTATAGAGCAACTATTAATAAAAAGATGACCAAATGTTGTCAAGGCCGTTTTTCCTGTACCATGAAATGGATAGCGCTGGCCGCTTCCGACCACCCAATGTATTAAAACTCTTAGTATGGGTCAGGTTTGTTTGCTTGTCTGCATGGCCTTACTTTACTAAATAATAGTAAGTACTAAAGGTACTCACTAAGGACATGTCAAAAGACTTTCTAGAAGCCGCTATTCAAGAATATTCTATGTTGAATGAATGAAACAAAGTGAACATAGGTAGGGGTCGATAAAAAAAACTCTGCTGTCCTAAACCCTATTGCTAATTATGTTTTAGCACGTTAGCATAAAACAGAATAAAGACCTATGCATACAATAAACATGATTTAAACAATTTAAATGATTTTTTTTTTCCTCGTTTCTTATAATCTTTTCTTTTCTTTTATAATCTTTATGATAACCTAATATTATCATAGATCTATGATACTACCGTTCCGTTAATATTACAAATGTGAAACGGTCTGTCTGTCTGTTACCTTTTCACGCCTTAAATACTCGACGTCTATAACATTTTGGCGAGGCGTTAGTTTTTCATTTTACTTTAGATGATCCCTCGGGAACAGTCCCTTTTTTCTGGATGAAAGGTATCCTGTATCCCTAAAAACGTGTATGCAAAATATCATGACGATCGGTCAAGTCAAGGCGAGAAAAGGTAACAGACAGACAGACTAGAGTTACTTTCACATTTATATTATAATTATAGTGTATTAATATTAGTTTTGATTAAATTATTTTGTTTTATAGGGATTTGTTTAAAAAAGAAACCAATTGAACTGTCTAATAATTTAATTGAACATTTGCCGGTCTACTAAAACCCTGGGTCCCAGGTGGTGGAGTCGCTGACGTCTACGAGTCTGTAGCAGACGATGAGGTCTCCGGGCTGAACTTCCACCGAAGGGTCATCGAGCCTGAGGCCGCACTCCATGTCGCGCTTGATCGTCGTCACCTCGTCCTTCAGGTGCTTCATTGACGCCAGTTTGCCTACAACATCGTATAGCTTCATTGTCAAGCTAAATATGCTACTTTTTGAGATTCAACATTTTTCACTTTAACCGCTTGGTTTTGTAGGAGTTGTCGTGCCCTTTTTTTTTTTTTTTTAACGTTGGGAAATCCTCTTGGATACCCGGCAGAGCGCGTGATTCGTTTTTTTTAAGAGAAAGCAACTCGATGACTTAAAAATAAACCATAGATAAATGATTGGTCTCGCTGCGCTCGACTAGATACCGCCGTTGTACTTGTAAAATGCGGCATAAAATAGTACGCCGATTTCGGCGTACCCGATCCTAGTCACACTGCAAACTGTCTGTCATGTGTACGTGCCGAATGTTTTATTAAATTTTAGGCATGATAAAATATCAGTTTGCGTAGTGAAACTGTGTAAAAATATAATAAAACTGGGTAAAAAGAGATAAAAATTAACGCTTTTTTACACACACTACAAAAAAAGTTGCCACATTTTCGGAGCTATTGTTTTTGTATAGCGCTCTATCTAGTCGAGCGCAGTGAGACCAATCAATTATCTTTGAAATAAACATTACACAACGGCTCTGGAGAAATGGACACGAAAATACATGTCGGAAAAATCCGACTCTGGCGGCTAAAGGGTTGAGTTTTAAAATAAAAAAGCCTCATAGTTAGAGGGCAGATGAGAAGTATTATGAATAGTGACCTTGATAGATGACTTCGTTGCCCCTGATTAGTTTGTAGAGGGCGTTTCTCTCGAGCGAGCCTTTGCTGCATCGGCTTCCGGCCACCGGCACTTTGCGTCTGCCCTCCGACACCAGGAACTGCTGCAGCACATTCGCCTCACCTGACACACACACACACACAATAAGCTTCCAGATACAATCGGAGCCTTATTACCTATAAATAAATAGGAATAAATATTTTCATCAGCAAAATATCTAAATACTTATAGTAATAATTAAAAATATCGATTTTAGGAAAAAAATTGGTAAGGACCAAAATTGTAGGAAATTGAATTATAAACAACTTCGGTGGTGACAATTTTTCGGGTAAAACTGAAAATAAACGAGTTATTCCATCATCAATGTACTATAACCATGGATTTCGCACTTCATCTGCTTATGGAACATTTAAAAATGACATAAATATATAATACATAGAGCATCAACTCTGTCATCTGTCATTTAAGACCAATCAAATGTCTGTCATTTAAAGAAAATGTGAGTTTATATACACACATTGGAGTTTAAATTGAATAGTAGAACTCGGTCGTTACTACTTTTTAGCAATGACTCCGCCATGATTCCGTTTTAGGCGTACTTTTTATGTGCCTCTTTGGCATTTATCACGCAGATTCCATTGTTGTAGTACTTCGATTAGTTATTCGATAAGCTCAAATTCAAGATGGCGGACGACGTAACGGGCTGTGAATAACCTGATTACTGAAGGAATATTGCTACTGAGAATTTTCTCCATGTGAAGTACAAATTCGACTAGGCCGTGTGTGGCCTGTAGACTCGAACTGGATGTAAAAGAATACATTTGCCAGCTCACCTATAACCTCCTCCTCCTGCCTCTTGGGTATCCTGGAGGTGATCTCCTCCTTGACGTCGTCGACCAGTCTGTATATGACGTTGTGGTGTTTCACGACTACGCCCTGCCTCTTGGCTTCGTCCTCAATCGGCAGAGGGCACTCCACGTTGAACGCGTATATTATCCCCCCGAAGGCCGACGCGATCTGTGGTTGCAAAATTAGCATTAATTGTAACCACTGACCTGTAATAAATACCTACCACTGGACAGGCTGCTGTAAAATTATTTTTGTGCCTATTTGAAAAACGCCATTTTGGCGCTGTACGCTATTGAACGAGTGACCGTGGAACTAAAATTAGTGATGTCCGCATTATTATACTTATGGAATAAAAATACGCAAATGTCAAATATAGTTCCCGGGACAATCGAGGGCGGCGTTTCAAAATGGCACAAAAAGCCTGTCCAGTGACATATGTCAGGTCAGTAGTTATTGGTTTATGTGTTTAGTTACCTCGACATCGTTGGGAGTGATTGGTCCCACACCAAAGTGCACCAAGTCCAATCTGACTATATTGTGTTCGTCGTACGTGTCCAGGATATCCAGAATGGCCTCCACGGATCCATCCACGTCACCTGGAGGAAAGAAGTAATATTGCGAGAGGTCATGTTTGTATCATATTACGTAACTAATACCAAGAGAGGGAGAACAATGCTCACCCTTGACGACGACGCTGAGCGTCGGATGAGTGTCCTCCGTGAACTGCTTGGGGCGGGGCCCCTCGAGGCGGCGGCTCCTGTAGCGGCCGAGGGTGCGCTTCCGGGCCAACTCGGCCTCGTACCGCGCGCGGTGCTCCTGCTCCTTGGCCGAGATCGCCTTCAGGTCCTCCGCCTGCTTCTCCTTCATGCGCTGCGCCTGACGCCAGCGCATCACCACGCTCGCCCTCTTCTGCGGACCATTCAACCCTTCGTCATATCATACCCTCCCTCCACTTGGCTCCCACGTCTAGGATCCCATCCTATGGGATCCTAGGATATTTTTTTTAGATTTCCATCCCATTGTTATTCGATAGGATTTAAAGATAATTATCATATCTATAGGAACCTATATAGTCTATTGACTTTGTCAATGGTTGGGATCTAGTGATGGGTAGTATCTAGTAAAACTAGTGATGGGATCTATTTTGAAAAATATCGATTAATTTTCTTTATTGAGGGAGGGCATGTATGCACATAACATATTTTTTTCGCTTCGGCCGCCTACGAAACCGACGCTACGTAACCAAGTTACGTGACAAGAATTGTTTTTCTTTCTACGAAACCGGTTACGTACAAAGATTTATTAATGTATAACAAAACTTTTAACTTTATATTATGTCTTTATACTCTTTACTGTACAATTAAAACAAAAACTGATTACCGTAAAAATCATATTACAATTTTATGTTTTAAATGTCATTAAATAAAAATTAAAGAACACACATTTTGTAACGATTTTTTATTTCTAAATTTTCGATAAAATTTGAATATTTTAAGTTTCATTTAATTTCTTGAAGTTAAGTTCGCTACATCACCGACTTTCAAAAGACAACTTGATAACTTTTTCACTCTTACGTTGCTGTCAATTTTATTGAGAAATTGTTGACAGTAGTAACATACCTATTATTTAAGTGTGAGTACAGTGTAAATATCTCTTACCTCAGAATCTACTTGGAGGACCTGGTCCCCGGCTGAAGGTAGCTCCTTCCACCCCAAAACGGAGACAGGACACGAGGGACCAGCCTCTTGGACCGAACGTTCGTCAGCCGAATTCAGAACTCGCACCTGCGTATAAAACGTCCTTACTTATAATATTATAAATGCGAAAGTAACTCTGTCTGTCTGTCTGTCTCGCTTTCACGCCAAAACTACTGAACCGATCATGATGAAATTTTGCATACACGTTGTGACAGGCACAGTGAGCTGCACGGCAAGTCGGTTTGAATGTCTGGAGACGGCATTTATAATGTCTGAACAAGTGTCTTATCTCCTCCCTCACAAGAGCCACATTTCAGGTGGTGATGTACCTCTGTGTTTCGTATGAACCAGGGAGCATTGCTTACACTTTTCAGAATAGCCTCCTCAGCCCTCTGAATAATTTTAATGTTCCGAGTCGCATGCGGAGCCCGAAAGTTGCAAGCCGTACGTCCACGTCGAGCTTAACTTAAAAAATAAAAGAGAAAAGCAGATCACCTTGGCCCAACCGGCGCCGGCCACAAGGATTGTTCCTCGTCTCAGAGTTCCCCTTTGCACCAACACCGTCGCTTGTTTACTGACCACAAACAACAATTATTTATATTAAGTTATAAATGAAAACAAATTACATTTACAGGCTACCACTGCATGCATATTATTTAATATAGGTACATTAATTTATACTTATTCAATTCAATCAAAAATAAACAAACAATATCTATTGGTCACTCGGTCGGTTTCCAAAAAATATTAAGATGTCAAAATTACGCACAAAACAGGAAAAAAATTACACATTAATACCGAATAAAAACGTCAAGAAATACAAAAATCTTCCTTCAATTTCTACCGCCCTTTATTATACAGGGTGCGTGCGTGCAAATGAACAAATGAAGTTACTACTAGCGCCATCTGTTGTCGCCAATAAAATTATATGAATACTAAGTTTATTATTATTATTTTTAATTCAAAATATTTCGGATTGAGGATTGAGAGAAAAAATATTTCTATTCTTACCCCAATTTTGGATCCAACTGAGCCTCTATGACAACACCCTCGACTAAACCTCCCGGGTCCGATTTGAGTTCCATCAGTTGCGCCTGTAGCACAAGTGCTTCTACCAGGGTGTCCAGGTTTTGCTTCTTCAGTGCGGAAATAGGTATAGCCTGTACATCACCGCCGAGAGCTTCGCAGAGGACGCCTTCTCTCGCCAACAGTTTTATTGTGCGTTCCTATATGGAACAAGTTAACCGGTCACTTCTTAACTATCCCGAGGGAATCAATAAACAAGGAGAGAGATGAAATTGAGGCATACCTACAATGTTCACATTTGGCTTGTCTATTTTGTTGATGGCGACCAATATGGGCACTGAAATTTGAAGAAAATACACCATAAATCAATAGTCCATTTTTTAAGACACAACTGTGTCCAAAAAGTCCAGAAATATATTAGAAATCCTGTCTATCCTCAATGCTCTCTACTCTATTAGACCCTTAGCACATTACTATACTCATTAGATACGATCCACCGTCGAATATCACTTATTACAGGTTCATATGATTACTTCAATTGAAAATAAACCAAATTTTATAGACTTTTTTATTTTTCAATACTAATAGGTTTGCTCTTGGCCTAGTATCTAGCCGTGCAGGAAAGACGAGGCCGACGATGGAGCGAGCTAACCCAGAAAATGCCTATTCACTCTAGTTGATGATAAGCACTAACGTTCTTAGGGCCTCTTTCACCAACTACAAGTAAAGTGTTGATTAGTTACTTTTAGAAATAATTTTATGTTTTATTAAATTATGCACTCGGCTTAGTGCATCCTTCGATAGGCGAATTTTTATAATTATTTTCTTTTTAATGTTTGGTACTTTTACCGTACAAGAAAAGGTATATCAGCTCCATCGTCCCCGGTGACCGAACTTTAAATGACGGTTAGCCTACTTGACAGATGGTGAAAGAGGCCCTTATATTAACTTTTGTTTGTTTAAATTTAGTATTTCATTGTTGTAAATGTACTTAGTTGATGGAAACGATACATATGTCGACAACTAAAAATTCGCTTATGCGCTACGGGTCGTAAGTAAGCCCAACAACATTCGCCCCGGTGTTGCTCATGTTACTATGCGACCATCGAGCGGATCTCTTCCCCATAGAAAAGACCAACCTTTGGCGTTCCTGGCCATCCGGATGGACTCCTGCGTCTGCTCCATGACGCCGTCGTCCGCAGCCACGACCAGCACCACGAGGTCCGTGGCGAAGGCGCCTCGAGCCCTCATCGCGCTGAAGGCCGCGTGCCCCGGAGTGTCCAGGAACGTCACCGTGTCACCCGAAGCCAGTTTCACTGTCAGTGGCGACCAATCAACTTAACTTTTACAATAAATTACATGGTTTTTGGTTGGTCTAGTGAGTGGCTAGTAACCCTGGCTGTTAACCAAACGGTCGCGGGTTCGAAACCCGCTAGGGGCAAATGTTCATATGTTAACATTTTACCTTTGTACTTGAGTCATGAATGTTTTTTGTATTATATTGTATTGTTTTATGTAGTTAATTCAACTGTCTGGTATCCATAATACAAGCATTAGTTACTTAGTGTGGAACTAAATGGTGCTGGGTGGAATGTGTGAAGATATTTATTAAATTTATTTGTATTTTATAATCTGTGAAAGAATTTAGATCGATCGGTATGGACATAGAAACCCACTTATTATTTTTGTAAAATCCAACTATACATTATGGTTTTGTAATAAGTGATTGAATTGAATTTCGAGTTGATATATGGAAATTACTTATTTATTTATTTGTTTTATTTTCAATTCAACATAAACCCTACAGCAAAGCAAAATAACATACAATAGATACACTACTACTACCTACAATAGTTTCATTGCGTATATTCATGACTGATATGTAAGGAAATGAATTTATGGACTTGTTTTGTTGTGTTGTGTGAATCACTGACCTGTAATATATACCACTGGACAGGCTGCTGTCAAATTATTTTTATGCCTATTTAAAAAACGCCAATTTGGCGCTGTAGGCTATGGAGCGAAAGTACATGGAACTGAAATTAGTCATGCAATAATTAAAATTGTCCATGGAGCATTTACAGATTTTACAAAATGGTACACGAAATTATCTGTCATTTGTATGGGACAGCCTGTCCAGTGGTATATAATTATATAGGTCAGTGGTGTGAATAGCACAGGATTAAATTTAGTTCACCTTCGAAGGCACCAATGTGCTGTGTGATCCCTCCGAACTCTTGCTCGACGACCGAAGTGTCCCTCAAGGAATCCAGTAGTGTGGTCTTCCCGTGGTCCACGTGGCCCATGACACACACCACCGGCGGCCGAGGGCGGAGCGCTTCGGGCGCCGCTGGCGGCTGCGGGACTGCGTCTTTGTTCTATCCATACATACACATCAATAAGATCCAAGTGTCTGTTTGTGATGTCAAAATAACTGTGTCTCACTAATTCGGTATTTAAGTACTTATAAGAAACAAACTATTTTTTTGTATTTTGTCTGTTTGTACAGCTAATCTACGAAGCATCTGACCGATTTTCATAAATCATAAATTATAGCTAAGAGCCTAGCCTGATCACATCAGAATAAAAAAAAATGACATCAATATTTTTGGGAGCTACTATTCCACAGACAAACACACACACACACATCAAGCTTATAATAGCCCGTTTTTGCGTCGGGCGTTAAAACAAAAAATGTCAGATATCAAACCTCTTCCTCATCTTCCTCTTGTCCTGGTTTTGCGACTACCATATATCTGAATCCAGATATCTTGACGATTTCCTTGACGACTTTCATGTCTTTCAGCACTGTCCTGTCTCGGTACACAATATCTGAAGTTTTGTCCGCAAACTCTAATGCTTTAAATATATGATCTGAAAGAAAATTGGTTGACTTGTTTTGCTCTTTTAAAATTTCATACATTCTAATAGAGTAGAAAAATCATATTTTATTATTCAGTACATTTACTGGTGTGTACACAAATAGAAAAGAACATATTACTGAATATTCTGTAAAAACTTCAGAATATTACCAAAGAAATGGGAGAAACTTTTTAATATTTCCCTAACCAAAATAATATTTATCAAAAAAATTTTTGCTCATTACTTCCTGTGCTTTATTTACAAATGATAACCTACTAGCGATCTCCAAAGTATATGTAAACTTTATTCAAAAAAGTTCCTCATTCAGAAGAAATCAGCCCAAATGCGGCATTTATTTTATAATTTGTTGTACGGATATGTTATTCTGATATGTAAACTATATTACTGTAAAGTTCCATCAAAATCTGTTCAGTAGTTTTGTGTGAAAGAGTAACAAACATCCATAATATATCAACTGTCACAAACTTTCACATTTATAATGATAGTAGAAAAAAATTAAAAATTTCAGAATTTCACACATGCATTCAAAAACATTAGGTTCAACTACATGACATCTCACTTATTATTTAATTATTTACTTATTTATTATTTATAAAAAAAGGAATACACAAAATATAATTATTTTTGTTTTTTTTTTTTGCAAAAAGTTTCAATGATGCAACTAAAATTAAACAAAATAATATGAATGCGACATTATTTTATTTGATTTATGCACACCCTTAACTTTTACATTTTTTTAAACCTACCTACATCTTTCTTCAAAACGCTAGCTAATTCCTGCACAGTCATATCACGCCATATTCCTACTACTTCTGCTCGTTTCGATATTTTAATAACTGGCCTGCCTGTTTGACGCTCGGCTGCCTGTAAAAATTTATTTTAAACAATCATTACAAGAAAATTAGCTAAAAATAAATCTATAAGAGGAAGTAGACAGTGCAGTCTTGAAAATTGGCACATTTCTTGATATGAAAAATAAAAAAGTTATAATTTTTAAATTATAAACTAAGCCAACTTTCTATCGAGTCCAAGCACGCTATATCTGCTGTGAGTTTTGAGGAGTTGGGTGGCCAGCAGACAATTTGATGCTGCAGAATTAGATCAAGATTTCTGCTGTGGAAGTACCAACAAAAGTTAACGTCTATTCCTAACCGACAAACCACGCTGTCCACCTGGTTGGTCGGTTACAAATTTATTTTCCTAACCGTCAACCTGGTTTGTCGGTTGAAAATTTATATTCCTAACCGTCAACCTGGTTTGTCGTTTGAAAATTTATAATAATAATAATAATCATTTAATTCAGATATAACATCCATATTACCTATTTACATAATATACAAAATAATAATAAAAATAATAATAATGAGAATAATAATAATGTAGGTTGAATTATAATATATTTACAAGCAAAACAACAGCGAATGCTGCAAGATATTCTTGTAGAATCTGTGGCTGCAAGTGCGCTGCCACCGATGCTGCAAAAATATATATATATATATTCCTAACCGTCAACCTACATCAATCGAACCTGTGGAAATTAGTGAAATCCCTTCATGAACTAGGAAATGGGCTGATGTTGTACAAATTCACCAATTCCCTCAATTTAAAAGAAAGCAATGTAAAATAATTTCTCAAATTTCAATGATTAGAGAAATCTGAAAAGGCATGATAAAATAATTATTATAATTAGGTATCTGTTTGTTAAAAAAATCTGTTAAGTATAGCATAATAAAGTGTTTTGTACCTTTTCTTCTGGTGATCTTCTTTTCTTATAAGAAACTAACGAAATTGATAATAGTCTTGCCGATTTGTGCTCAAGGTAATTATTATTGGCCACCACAGTTGGCGCAAAAAATTCTTTAACTACACGATTCCTAAATGGTAACCTGTGAAGCATAAGATAATGTTTTTAGATAAAAATAACAATTATTACACATACATTGTATATATTTATAAATAAGTACTTACAAACGAAATAACATTCCTCTGTACATGTTCGAAAATTCGAATATTGACTTAAAATATTAATAT
The DNA here is from genome assembly GCA_947623395.1 of Synanthedon tipuliformis. Lineage (NCBI taxonomy): Eukaryota > Metazoa > Arthropoda > Insecta > Lepidoptera > Sesiidae > Synanthedon > Synanthedon tipuliformis. The sequence continues at coordinate 1,033,516 of OX392424.1, read as the reverse complement.
AATTGTACTAAATATAAGTACATAACGAATACACTTGGCAATGGGCAAATTAAGAGGTTCCAGAGGGAAGAACCGGGTAGTTTACCAATAGTTCAGAAGTTTTATTTTCATTTTATTAATCACATAATGATTTAATTATATGACACTTTTTGGTAAGGACATTAACTAAATAAAAATAGTTAAGTGATTTCGTGGTCTAAAATTTATATAATGGAAGAAATTCAAACGTTAAAAAATAAAATAACCTATTATTATAATAGGTAACTTGAAGAAGATAACCTGAAAAAAACTGAGAAGAGAATTCTCCCTCTACTATGTACGGAAATAATGAATGAAGTAGAGAGCTGTCAAAATGTCAATTATAGAATCTCTACACTACAGGCATACAGGGATCGACCACAGGATATATAATAATGAAGAATAGAATAGTAAAAATAGCACTACCATTGACGATACTACTAAAAATATAGAATTCTATTTGAATCTTTTGCTAAAAAACTATACTCTTGACTAGAAAATATTATATTTGTATACAAATCGTACAAGATAATTCTTTAATTACGCCCAATATTGTATTGTTTGATTTCAATGACAAAAGTAAAAATAATAATTATACACCATCCATCCATAGACAATTAACTATTTATGTCCGCCATTCATTCTTTTGAGTTGCTTTTTCGTTTTACGATATCAATTTATTCATAATTCCTCGGAGAGGACGTAATTTATCAACGAGAGATCGTTTTCACCTGAAACTAATTACGCAAAATAGTGAAAACAATAAATTTGTCTTAACAAAGCATCTTTTTATCCGTGTACTAGTGTAACAGTTTTCTGGTCCTCTGACGTGATCTAACCGTGAGATCGTATCGTACTTCCAGTGATGCTTCCCTTTTACGTTATCGGTTGCGAAGTTCACCTGGTGCGCGCCTGATGGTGTGAAAATTATGTGCGATTGACAGTCTGAGCAAATAGAAGGGACTCAGCATGGGAGCGTTTTTAAACAAGCCCGAAACGAAGAAATATAACGAGAGTGGCGAGGGAAATGGTCTTCGCTATGGCGTGGCGTCGATGCAGGGTTGGCGTGTGGAGATGGAGGATGCCCATCACGCTCAGTTGACTTTGAACGGAACTTTATCGGACTGGTCTTACTTTGCGGTGTTCGATGGGCACGCTGGGGCGCGGGTATCGGCACATTGCGCTGAGAATTTGCTAGAGTGTATCCTACAGACCGATGAATTTCGGCAGGAAGACAAATCGGAGGCAATTCGCGCCGGTTTCCTGAACCTCGATAGGAAGATGCGAGAGCTTCCCGAGCTCTCCAACGGGAAGGAGAAGTCGGGATCTACGGCCGTATGCGCTTTCGTCTCGCCTAAGCAGATATACATAGCCAATTGCGGAGACTCACGCGCGGTACTCGCTCGAAATGGTGCACCAATATTTGCAACGAGAGATCACAAGCCTGAATTGCCTTCCGAGAAGTCCAGGATTGTGCAAGCCGGTGGTTCCGTTATGATACAACGCGTGAACGGAAGCTTGGCTGTTTCTCGAGCGCTTGGCGATTATGAGTACAAAAAGGTAATGAACAGAGGGCCCTGCGAACAACTGGTGTCACCTGAACCGGAAGTGTCAATCCATGAGAGGCTGGAAGGGGAGGATGAGTTCTTAGTGCTGGCCTGCGATGGGATATGGGATGTGATGAGCAACGAAGCTCTGTGTGCATATGTGCACTCACTCCTTCAACTCACAGATGACCTGGTGGCGATCACCAACCAGGTCATTGATACCTGTCTATATAAGGTAATCAGTGGCTCTTTTTTTTAAATATTAGATCAACAGAAAGGTTTACATACCACTTGATGGTAGGTGGCTACTGTCGCCTATAACACGAGCAACGCCACAGGTGCTGCAAATGTACTGATGACTATCTATAGTCGCATTAAGGATGAGGGATGAGGAAATGGGCTATTGCATCTCTTTCTTACTAACCGAAACAGAGCAGTACATATATGGTTTTATTTCACGGTGGTCTTCTGGATAACTACTTGCTTTTTAAATGATTTTTAATCACATTTTAAAGAAGTTCTAAACTGTTCTCTATTATGAAAACGGAATTTGAAGATGTACGTAATAGCTTACCCACTTAATTGAGGACAAATAATATGAATAAATGTAATTGGTATCTATTAATAGAGGCCTACATCATAACTGATATGATATTTGCAGCACTTTTTTAAACTGTAATTTAGATTATGTTTCAGTAAGATGTTATAATATTATCTGGGTTCAAAGATTAACACACATAATGATAACAAACCTCATTAACCTGATCATGATAATTTTCATATTAATTGGTACTTGTAAATATATTTTGTTTTACAATGCAGTTTTAATTATCATGCTACAAAATAAAAACAAGATTTGTCTTATTCTAAAATTATTTACACATTTATATTTTTGTTCAATTTATAATATTTGTTTTTGTTTATTCATGTGTTAAGATAAAATATATGGTGAACAAAGTCGCAGGCATTACGTAGTAATTCTTCTAATATTGTACTAAATGGGAAAGTTTTTAAGAATGGATTGATGTTTGTTACTCTTTCATGAAAAAACAGCTTAACTGAATTAGATGAAATTTAACACACAGATAATTTACTACCTTATACAGCAGGGGTGGCCAAACTTTTGACCTATGAGCTCTAGTTTTAATCAAAAAAATTTCTTACAATCGACTGCAAGGTAGATACTGTACAAAAGCCGACACACACTCACGTCGATACAATCATTGGTTTGAAACCGAAGCGCGTGAGTAGTCAGTCCTGGGCGTGAATACATTTTCAATAATGTTATTTTTTCATATGTTTCTATTCAGTTTATTTAACTTGCGGGCTACCTAAATTGCCTTTGTGGTCGACCTCTTGGTCACCCCTGTTATACAAGATACTTTATATCCTGAAAAAATGTTTGGTTCCCGAGGGATTGTCTAATATTATAGACAATTGGGCACTGTCGTCACTGTCATCACACCAATAAAATTAGATTTTTCAGGTATTTTTCCTTTTTCAATGCAGCACAATCTATCTATTGCCTTTATTGGGATATATTTGTGTTTACATAAAAAAAATTATACCATATTCACTTTCAAATAAGTGCAGTGATTTCCGGAGATTAGCCTCAACATACAAAATCTGCTCTTGCTGTTTATAATATTAGTATAGATAATACCAATCCAACACTTAGTTATTATTACTTCGAAGGCTTGTACATTACCTATACATATATATTTTTGATTACAGGGCAGCAAAGACAACATGAGCATTGTTCTGGTGGTGTTTCCAGCAGCACCGAAACCTTGTCCTGAGGCTCAACGAGCCGATAGAGAGTTGGATGAGACCCTGCGGCAAAAACTTACAGGTTGCTATTATTCATTATTGCATGCATGCTCATACAAAAGTCGCGAAAGACAATTTCCCGGTTATAAAATGCATAGAACACCTAATACTTCGTCCGGTGAAGCCACAGCTTAAGAAATGTAATTATTTTAATGTGTGATAGTCAGACACAAAACTCTATCAACCTTTATTAAATTCACCAAATAGATTCTTGAAATATCATCTTAAAATTTAATATTTAATTTAGCTTGACTTAAAATTGATAGCTCGGTAACATGATTTGAAATTAATTGCCTCTACAATATTAAAGTCTAATGGTTTGGATGCATCATAGCTTTAATATAATTTTAATTTATTTTTGTAATCATGTTAAAAATGAAAACTTGCATGTCTCTTGTTTATGGTTTGGTGATCCCTTTAATATATTCGCGATAATATTTCGTCACATTACCTACATATTGTTGGTGATGTAAAGTTGATATAAGATTTTCTGATCTTTAATTATTTATATATTCACTAGGTAAAAAAATTTTTTTACAGAAACCACAAAAAAATATAGTATATCACATATATTTTATTAGTATAAACTATGAAGTACTTAATCATGAATTTATTATCAATAACTTAATTATTAATGCAATGCTCATACAGAGTAGTTTTCGTCTTGTCAAGTTGATTGCCTTTTTTATAGTTAGTTACAAATAAGGCATGTTAAACATGTCATGACATACTTAATTCAAAGATATTTATAGGATGGAATTTTTAGGGTAATATTATATTAAAAGCAATATAACTTGTAGTAAGTTTGAAGCAATAATATTTCTATTATACTTAGATGTTAAGTGATTTTATGAAAGCCTTAAATGTATTACTTAATATGATTTGTAAGTGCACTTGTTTCTACAATGTTTCAAGGGTAATTTAAGCAAATATGTACATAACTTCCTTATGGCCAAATCGTATTGTATTTCAATATATTAGCTCGGTAAATGTATTTAAAAAAATATTTCAAATAACTTATACACTAAATACTCAATTTATATTATCTGTTTGTGTATTATGAAAATTATTCAATTTTATCTTCAATTCATTCTGGCTTTAACTATTTATAAATTTCGAAAAAAAATAATTAAAAAATAATAATAATAATAGCTCACTCTTAATTGATAAAAATTATTTTCGGAGATTGTCATTGGTGTACAGTCAGTGGACCATTTTTAACTTCTAACAACACTTTATTGCAATTATTGCAAACCAAGAAATTTTGTATTGACTGTTACAAAGTTGTTCAAAATCTCCCAAAATTTTTCTCATAAAGTTATTCAGAGCAACTTTAAAAACTAACACCATCTATAGAAATTAACCACAATTTCATAAATTACTCTTTGTTGATTCATAATGATGTGGCAGTTCAAATGTTAGTTGCTTTAAAAGTTTTACAGCTTTTACGGAATCTTTAAAATAATAATTCAAATATTCAAATATCTGACCATTATTTGAAAACACAAATTAAGATGTGGTTTGCATATATATGTAGTGAAAATTAGCCTCGCTTTTTCTTAACACTTAACACAGCTTTTTCAAGTATTATTATTATGTATACTAATATAGTTATTTGCAACTTATAGTGATTAACCAATATGATATTTATTATATTATAGTATTAAAATGCATGCAGTCATCTTTAGGGTTGCTCCACACTGTATCTTAAAAACTTTAAAAGGTGCAGCCAGATTTAAATATTAGAATTTGTGATAATGGAATTAACTATGTTGTGGGTGTATTTTAGTTCCTATTTTGTAACATATACATAAATCAACATATTTTTTTTTCAACACCTCCATAGTAAACACATTATTTATATATATATAAAAAAATGTCTGAAATAATTGTGTTTATATGTACCTATAACGTAGCTATCTTTTTTTTTTTAGTTGTTTTCCTTAGACATTATTTCGTTGTATAATTCTTAATCAGTGCCATTCCCCTGTTGTTTTGTATTTTTAAGTTTAAAAAATATTTATTAATAGTAAATTGTGTAAATATGTTTTATGGTTTCACTAACAATATATATTTAAATTATTTATTTATTTATTTTTAATATTAAGTGTTTAGCATGCCATAATAATGTATAAAGTCGTCAAAAAGAAATCGGCTGAATGTGGTAATGTCCCACTCACCACACAAAACAAATTCTGAAATGACAATGGGAGTATTCACACGGCTCACATATAAAATAATAATACATTTGTCCGCGTGTAAATAAATTATTCTCAACTGTTTAGATCTTTGTCAGACTTTGTATATAGTATGAATTTGTAATATCTGTCTAAATTTTTAGGCATTAACATCCAAAAACTCACATAATATATATAAAAAATGTAGGCAAAATTATCAAGGAAAAAAATAAATGAAAAATTAAGAGATTCAATAAATACAGTCATTTCAACCTAATTGTATTGCTTAACAGTTATGCCCTTATAAACTATTTTTTCAAACCAATTTTATTTGTTCGGTGAAGTAACATACATCATTTAACCCCATTTTGGTGTCTTAGTTTATTCCTAGATTTTCACAGACAAATTATATTCTTTGAAAATCTGATTGATCATATAGTTAATGCGGCCATATTATGTCCCAGTCAACTCAATAAATACTACTTAATATTATACAGATTAAGTAGTAATAATCTGTGGTGAGATATTGGCTCTCCTTATTGGTACAGTCGGTGATAATAATATTATGATTAGTTAGTTGTATTCGGGTGGTGACTGTACAATTGTTTTATTAATGGAATGTGTTCACATATTTTTAAATAGACCAATTCGATATCATTAAATAGAATTAATGTATAATTAGAAAAAAAGACATCTCTATATTAAAATGTTTATTACTTGCAAGTACTTAGTTAATAATATTTTGAAAACCTAATCTTGTGATATCCTACGGTGATATTTGTATTATACTTAATATTAAAATAAACATTTTCAATTTTCCAACATATTAGAGTAAAAATTTGTTTTTTTTTTTAAATAGATAGAAATAGAAGTTTAATGTTTGTTATCTCTGAGTGTTTTTATCTTGATTAAAGTGTTAAAAAAGAACAAGAGACTAGTTTCATTGCTTTAGTCCTGACCCTTAGCATGTGTCACCTTTGCCTTGAGATTTAAAAGAGTAAATGAAACAAAATGTAATGTAATAAGGGGTTAAAGCAATGAACGTGTTGAGGGCGCGGCGGTCGTGAGGTGTTTGTGCGTTAATGAAATGAAGCCACACACACGAACGCGTGCATTAATAATCCAATATTGTATGTACATATATGTTGACCACGTGAACGCGGTTTAATTGCATTTGCTGACACACACGTGTTGTTAACGCATTGCATTACATATATATAATACTTTGAATGGAAATAATCTAGTGCGGTATAGTATAGGAAATTTAAAAATGTCTGTATTTAAAATATATATATATATATATATATAAGTATTAAAAAAAATTTTAGATAACCAATTCGCCATTAAAGAAATTTGTTAAGTCTGAATAAGTCTTATAATCAACTATTTAATGAATATTATCTAAAGCGAAATATTAAATAAATGATTAAGTTTCATAAACAAATAGAACGATTTTGGTAGCCAAATTGATCTTAATAATGATCTTCTCAGTATATTTAAAAAAAAATCCTTGGAGATCTAACCTTCATTATATTCTAAGAAAAGTTAGTTAATTTGATAACTAACTACTTAAGTATTTGAGAAAAACAAAACTGAAATAATAAAACCGCTTTCACAAATAGTTGCAATTATTATTTTCAAACTGGCCTTACAATTTTGTCTGCATTATTCTGTATAAAGTTTTTATTTGGTCTGAGCTCATCAAATTGTAAATTTCTTTGACTTACTTACTGAAAACTACATTATCGACGAGTGCCGTTGGTTATGTTTTATTCATTTATTGTTACTATTTAAGAGGTCCGTTGTTTTACCTGATTTAAACAATCTCATAAATACTTTTTCCTCGTTAGATGCATTCAAACCTGTTAGATGCCCTGGCATTGCTATACTCTGTATTTAAAAAAAAAAAACGAGTACTGAGCGAGTATGTCTCTCGCATAATATTTTGGTACCTACACCTTAGGCGCGTTCTGATTGAATAAGCGGATTTTATGGATCAATAGCAAATTTTGGTTCTCGTTTGTTAAAAAAAAACAGAGTATAGTAGTTGATGTTGATATTGCGTAATAATGTAATGAAGAGACACTGAAGTTAGCATCATAAGTGACTCACTCGTATTATCGATTACTAATCGCTATTATCTATTTGTATCTTACAAGTGGTATAGTATCTTTTTTGTGACGTCTGAAGATTCATAATTATGTAATTATGATGTATAATATTATATTCAAAAAAATCTAAAAATTTCGCAAGTGATCCGCAAAAAAATATCTTTGATTATTATTATTATTATGTACAACCGTTTTAGAATTCATATTGGTTACGTTAGCGATCGTAATCTCTGGTCATTGTCACGCGAATGCCTTGAATGTCAACTGACGTGACGTGATTCGCGTGTGAAGGCTCCCCTAGGCCACCCCACGAGAAAAAATCACGGCAAACCGACAAAAATAAACCCAATCAAAATTGCTTTCCAAAGCAATAACAATTTTAGGGTATATAAATACAGAAAACCATTTCTGATTTCGTTTTGTCTACCTATTTCCATATAGAGTATTAGTAATTAGACTTTGCATTCAATTATTGCTCTAAAGAAGATCCAAAGACTAAAGATTAGTTTATAGTATAACTCTAACTTAAAATATATTTAAATTTATGTTAAAAATACATATGTTCAAAATGAAAAAATAAAATAAAATAAAAAAAGCACCAGAGATCTTGTCAACGTCATAATGAAATAGGGAAATAAAAATTTTTCTTTCTTAATTTACTAATAAAATTTTCTTTTACAAAGTGCATTAGAAATTTCCTAAATTATTCTTGTGTCTTGTGAATGTAATCAAAGAGCTTACATTTCTGTAGAGATTAAGATAATAAAGACATGCACCTTGTTGTGATTCTAGCTCTGATAGAGGAGAGCGCCAACGAAAGCGCCTCTTCGGAGGACGGCTCGTGCCACTTCTCCAATGTGTTGAAACAGATGGCCCAAGAGAACATACCTGGACTTCCGCCTGGCGGAGGACTCGCTGCCAAGTAAGTCTTATGGGAGTAACTACATTTACTCATTTCCATAGAAAACACCGATTGATTGTATGTTCGTTTAAATACCTGTTTTATTTGTATGTGACACTTTACGGAAGCAAATGTATATACATATGGCTTTTTGCTTCCCGCATACAGTTCTCTACGCTTATTATTAACTTCTTATGTAATAAATATACTACACCCATGTACTAATAATAATATAGCCTTTTTTATCCATACTAATATTATAAATGCGAAAGTAACACTGTCTGTCTGCTACCTTTTCACGCCTTAACTGCTCAACCGATCGTCATGAAATTTCGCATACACGTTGTCAGGGATACAACAAAGGACGTAGGGTACCTTTCATCCAGAAAAAAGTAATAATTCGGCGCCACCGTCGTCACAGCGATAACGATGACAGGCGTTATTACTCGTATATTTTCTTATACGAAGTCGCGGGCACCAACTAGTATGAAACATTTCTTCTTTCTTTGTTTTGTTACAATATACAGAACTCCGGGGTTCGGTGTGTGCCTCTTGGCAAATAACGATTTTCATTGTTCTATTGTTCTCTATCCCTTGCGACTCTTCTCCAGTTGCCTCCCATTTGACGACACGTTTGGTCTAGTGGCTAGTAACCCTAGCTGTTAACCAAGCGGTCGCGGGTTCGAATCCCGCTAGGGGCAAATGTTATGTGTTAACATTTACCTTTGTACCTTTTACCTTTTAGTCATGGATGTTTTCTATTTATAATATGTATGTATTACAAAAAAAAAGTAATGTATGTAGTATATCAACTGTCTAGTATCCATAATACAAGCATTAAGTTGCTTACTTTTGAACTAGATGGTGTTGTGTGGAATGTGTGAATATATTTATATTTATATTTTTAAAAATCTGATAATACATCTTTTGCATCAATATTCTGCTCCATTTTGTGGGTGGATATATTGACACTCAAGTACTAATGTCATTATTTATAATATATATGTATTTTATCTTTTACAGGCGAGCGTTACTGGACAAGATCTACAGGGAGTTCTATCCCGACCACACGGACAGTTCGGAGACATTCGATTGCCAAACGGAGTCAATGGACGCGTTTGGCCCAAATTGAAATCCGCAACGGGGGGAGCTAAATCGTGCACTACCTCCTGGACTATAATTACGTAAGAAATGTTTCCCTATTATTATTATTATTATATACCTACTTAATAATAATTGTATACTTGTTTCAAAATTCGGAATAGTTTTGTAAAACAAAAAATTAAATTGGTTATTTATTATTAAAATCTGCATAATGAACAGTAATTTAGTAAGTTCAGTAAGAACAGTAAGTTCCCTTTTAAAATAAAATAATAATATATGTCTGCAGAATTAACATATTACATGTGTATTGTAAAAATACTTTTATCACAGAACACAAAAAACATTGCATTTTAAACACAAAAACATAGCTCGCAGATAAATTAATTTTACAACGGGTTGTATTTGTGTTAATAATATCGCAACTACTTACATAAAGTTTAAAATATATATTTTAATAGTACATAGACAACGATAGCATTTTTAAAAACACAATTCAATAGTCTGTAACATTCGTCACAGACTAATCCATCCTAAAAAAAAAAACATAAAAGTGTGTACGATTTAGTTCTAATTAGTTAAAGGTTTGTAGTTAAACCAAATGGAGTTAAAGCCTACATTTAATGTGAACAATACTTGTCAACATTTCAAATCGTAGCATCTTGTACGCTATTAACCTGAGGCGAATTGAGTCATATAGCATCAAAAACAGCAATCTGTCTTTTGACATATTAACGGTAATCAGGAAAAGTAGTTTCATTATTACAAATAAACGTATGCAGATTGCTGTATTTGATACCAATATGGGTTTTACATTCGGGTTTTTGGTGGAATATTGCTGTTTTTGATACGATGTGGCTAAATAAGTAAAAAAAGTATTTTAAAAAGACAGTGTTACCATATTCATAACTCGAATTGCGTAAAACTGACAGATTGCTGTTTTCGATTCTATACGACTCAATTATCTCCTCAGTATTTTTGTCATCAAAAGCTATATTATATAATCTGGTTTACGATAAAATGCTACGGTTTATTTTGTTGGTTTTAACGAAAAAATATTTGTCTAACAGGTATTATAATTTAAATTTGATTCTTGTTAAACTAAGGCATGTTTCGACTCTCGTTGAGATTGCGTGAGTGAGCTTTGTACAGAACCCGCTGAAATGTGCATAGAGTTGTCTATAACATCTATAATTATAGTCATATAGAACCATAGTAAATATAGATAGATTGTTTACACATCTATATACCTATATACACTATGGTAGGTCACAGAACAACTCGATCTCAAAGTGGTCGAAACATGAAAACGTCAATGTCACACATACAGATTGTAGTGTATGTGATTCGAGTCATAGACAATTTTAAGGAGTCGACAGACGAGCGACCTGTAGAGTTATATTATATAAATAAATATTAATTAATATTAATTAATGTTGTAATAAAGTACAGTCTATTTGATAAATGAGCCTAAAATCTCTACACACTGCAATATAAGTTACTGCGTTTTGTTTATATGTGGTGATTTTTTCGCTGGTCTGTCTGTCTGTCTGTCATAGACTAAGGTTGTCAATTTCTATTGCAGGTTTCACATTTTTTTAAAAATAATAAATTTATGTTTGTGTGGCACAAATTTCCATTATTCATTGTCACTAAATTTGTTTAAAGACGTACTAACTAAAGCGAGTGGGTAGTACCATAGACAAACAAAACTGAAGTTTAACTTCAGTTAAATAAATAACAATGCACGGGACCGTTATTGTCTATGATTGCAACTATCGGGTATGGCCAGTCACAATAATTTTGTGTTGCATCAATCATTCTTAGTACAATTTTGACTTTTTTTTAATTAAATGTTCATATCGCCTAAATAATAACAATTTAGGGTTCATAATAAAATTACCATAATTCATTTATACTTTTGTACATAATACTTTTTCAACACTTATTTCACTTCTAAAGCCAGTTGTAATGAGATTTTAACACGTTTTATCTGAATAAAAAATAAAGTAGACACTTGTATAAAAAATGTCAAGATTTACCGAAAATATTGACTATTATATTATTTTATATATAATTTTTTTTTTAATAAAATTAATAAAATCCATTTGTATAGTTTCTACAATTTATTAATCTCATTTACTGGCTTTACGATTAAGTATATATTTTTAATATTACATATAACATGTTTAATGATAATTTTTATTCAAAATAATGCATCATAATAAAAATTGTTACTGTCTTTTCGATTAGATATCATTTTAGGTTTAATTTTTTGCTTCTTTAGTTTAAAACGGCGCGTTAAGGGAGTTTTATTTTTCCTTTTTTTTTTCATTGGAAATTCCTTTAAAATTGCTTCGTACTTAGAAAAAAACCACTAATGTTACATACATACATATGGTATTTGGTCCACTTTTCGGTTACTCTAGGAAATTAGATGCGCGTACAAAAAAATTATAAAAAAATAATATCTATTATTAAAGTACATTTATATTGTTATGGGAATAACACGAGGTGAGCATAATATAGACGTTTAAGAACATTGAGGTGTACTGTGCTTTATTATTAGTTTAAATTTTAGTTTTTAGATTCATATTTCTGACAGAAAATTAAACAGATAATATCTTTGACAAAAATTGTCTTAAGTTTAGCGTTTCCATAAAACAAAAATTTAGTCTGTTGATTACTAATGGTGTTTTGTAAATGAAAAATCCCCGCAAAGAAGTCAAAAATACATATTATTTCGTAAGTGCATAGACAAAACAGTCGCAATAAATATTCTGCATTTATAGGTTTTTTTTTAAACCAAGTATGTATTACAATTTCAATTTTTATTTTATTTTTAAAGTTCAATGTCATGTCGCGAAATATAAAGAGCAAAAATGTTGGTTTTGATTTTTTTTTTAGTTTTTATTAAACTTCCCGGTATTTTAATGTTTGATATCTTCCACAAACTGGTTACCAATGTGGATAATGAGAATGTCTGCTATGATAGTAAGATTCCCATTATAGGTAAACCTTTTCGATACGACAAATATCTCCAAATTTTAGAAATCTTTTTCAGATTAAACCAATAATTTGTGTAAAAAATAAATATATTTTCTTCGTCTATTGCCTTGGCACACTGCACCTCAATGTAACTAGGACGCGATTTCTTTTCATCCTGTAAATAAATAAAAGAGAATAAAATACTTTTGTACCTGTTCAAGCGAATCATATTTAGTGTAAAATAAAAAGTGTAAGTTCTAACTATGTACTAATATTTTCTCCTCTAGTTGCGTAGCACAGGTCTCTATAGGCTTGACATTATTATTGGCCCATACAATCTTCATTGGAGTTAATTTTTAATCATTTGCTTATATATTTTAATTAAAAAAAAACTTAATAATAAACGCTAACCAAATGCTTAGAGCCATGGAGAATAGAGGACTAACATATATGTTTGTTAACTAAAAATCTGTCAAGTTACAACCAAGTTAAATGGTGGTTCATAAAGTGACCAGAATGGCGCTTGTGTAGCATTGTGGTTTGCATGAAAGCACCGCAAATAAAATGCTACTACAACGCCTCCTATTTAACGATAGCCGATCGAAACTTTCTTATGTATAGAGGATATTTTCACGGTCTATTTTTGACAGTTGGACAGCAATTATATAGTTTATATTCTGTGAAAGAATCTGACGTTTAAGCTACAGAACAATATATTACTGTAGAATTATAGCAAATTGACAGTACTCTTGTGAAACTCATATTAGCTCTCCTGCACTCATCATTATTTACACTCCTTTACATCAACGCTCAGAATTCTGAGCGTTAAAGAACATCTTTCAGCGCTGTTCGGAGACTAGCTATTTATAAATTCTAGATAGTTCTAGAAATAAAAAAAAGTAATAAAGTTTATCAACGGTACCATCTGCATATAAAATTTTACAATATATATTTTTCTTTATGAATACTAATTCTATAGTATTATAGTGGTCTGTGGTCGAACTGTTTATTTGCTAAATTTTTATATACTTACAACTAAACTTTTGTATTTGTATTGTAGAGATTAAGTCCAATGAAGTTTGTATGAAAACTGTACTAATTTAGTATTCCCTTAACACTATTTGTAAATGAAGCCTGTTGTGTAATAACTGTTTAAATATTTGTATTTTGAATTTGAGAAGTCACTACTTTCGAAAAAATCAACAGGAAACAGATGTATGTCATAGTCGCCTGAACTAAAATTGGTAAGCATCACACGAATCGATAGAGCTTGACTTACATGATCCATTTTTATAGAGTTAAAGTCTATTATATTTATTATATAGAATATTATATAGTATATAATACATACATATAGAAGGTAGTGATATCGAATTCTCTAATATTTGCAGTTTTTTTTTGTCTTTGTCGCAGGATAATTGTTAATATATGAAAGGATTGCAACGAACCTGGACTAGGAAAAACATTGAAAAAAAAAAACCTTCTCTGTTTAAAGTTTCAGGCTAAATAATTTTTAATGAATTACAAGTTTTGAATATAATTTTTCAACATTTGTTTTACCACTAAATAAACTCTGAGAATAACTCGTGTTCCATAGATCGCTGAGCGACTTTAAACTTGAAAGAAAAGAAAGGAAGAAAAAAATGTTTATTTGGTACATTTTAAATTACATTTAAATTAAAAGTGCATTATATTGGTATAAAAAAGTTCTTGTGTATCAGTTCTTTTGTGAGAGATACACAATACATAATTATATATCAGTCTCAAAATAAATAATTAAACCTTCAGTACTGGTATTCACTTAAATTAGCTATTACTGCCATTTCTTGTCAATAATACATTCTGTTTATTGCAATTTAAAAAGATTTTTAAAAGTAGTTTTTTTCAAGTGATCCTGCGACTTAGATATTTGAAGAATCTCGATGACACACTTCACGATCGTCAGTGCTTATAAATTTTCTATTTTCCTATTCTCACCTTAGTGAGTGACATCAAATTGTAATAATCTCAAGTGATTCTCGGCCACGGTGACCATGTAGCCGAGAATCTACTGAACAAAAGTGACTATGCACTATGTCACTTTTATCAATGAAATCAATAATAATCAATAATAAAAAAATTAATCAGTAAAATATATTATTATTTACTTGGTCTCTGGTAAAATATTTTTGGCGACAAATTGAATCATCAATGTAAAGATAAACGATAAAGAGTGTTTCGTGTCATCGAGATAAATGAAAAAAAAAAAAAAAAAAAATGCTTTGATCAAATATAATGGTAGATCAATATTTACATAAAATACAAACCGTAAAAACTAATAGCGTCAAAGTTCATATAGGTACACACAGATAAAGTCCTGAAGTATTAATATTATAAAATTGGTGTAAATATAGCATCAAACTTATGCCTAATAATCTACTTATTTAAATAAATAATGAAACCCAGTAAATACAAATATGATATTTGATTAAAGCAATTATGTAAATTTATTTAAAGATACTTATAAAGGGAACCTTCGCTCGGAACAAATTGTACATTTTCTTAACCAATATCATATTCACCTTTATTGTTCATAATTAATATATATACATAGTGCTCCTTAGGTAATGTTTATTTTAGATAATGATTTCTCCTCTATAATATAATAAACCAAATATTACTGGCCGTGGGTATCTGAGATGTTTTATGTAGGTTTAATTAAATAACTGGTTGTTTTTTTTTTTGTTTAATTATAATTTTGCTTTCATATGAATATCGACGTTTTATTATGAAGTGTGTCTCGTTTAGAACTGTAGACGCTTGAACAATAAATAAATACCTGTACCTTTATTGTATTTCTTTGATTTATTCCTTTTTTTTTTAAACCCTATCTAATCTTTTTAGCTTAACCAAGAAGTACGTATTAATTTAGGTAGATGGCGTTTATTTCATACAATTAAACTACTGAAGGTGTCGCTCGAAAGTGCAACAGTTGGTCAATAGATGGCGCGAGCTGAGCAACTGAGAGCAGTTTTTAAATCAAACTGAATTTTTTATATATAAGTTGTTTACTAAATATTTACAGTTCCAATAAGATATTGCAACAATTATATAAATGTATAAAAGAGTTTACTACTAAACATAATAGAATTGCAAAGAGTCAATAAGAGATTGTTGTTCCTGTTGTTGTTGAGATACGATTAAGTCTCGAGTGTCATCAGATTCTTCAGGCTTGCGTCGCTGCACCTGTAAAGCCTTCCAGGCCTTAGCAGCAGCGATGGCCTTCTGTAAAAAGAAAGTCCTCTTTATGATTGTGCAATGGTAAAATATCGTAAAAGAAGCCTATCTCATATATTAAACAAAAAAAATATTATAGCTTAAAAAAAAGCAAAAGGTTTTATCTTTACCAATCAATATTTAATATTATACTTAAAGAGACAAGATAAGATGTATGTTTGTAATTTACATTCAAAGCAATGTCTAATAGATATTATGGAGAGAAGATTTGTATTTCTGTATGTTTGTAATCAATAAACTCAAAAACTACTCTCGGCCGATTTTAAAAATTCTTTCACCTATAGAAAGCTATATTATCAGCGAGTAACATAGGCTATATTTTATAAAAGTTACGCGGACGAAGTCTCGTGCAACAGCTAATTATTTGTATAATATAAATATTATTGTACGGATTAGGTAGGGCCTGGTGTTAACTCTAAATTATAGACAATTATAATATTTATTTTGGAATAATTTGCAGATAAATATATAACAGATAGTGTAACGAAGCGTTACATGACTTAAATAACAATTACAAGGTATTAAAAGAAAAACAAAAAATAATAATACAAACGGAACGCATTAGGTGCAACTGCACCGGTGATCGGCGGTACCTGCATGGCAAAATTTGCAATGTACGGGTGGTCGAGAAATAATTTTATTTTTTGCGAGTCAGTCGGCGAATAAGCCGAGAGTTGGACAGTCCGCGCCACTCAGCGCCCCTAGTTGAGTGGCGCGGACTTTATTTAAATATTATATAGTTATGTATTTGAATCTCCCGCGTTAGGGTAAGTCTTGAATAGCACACAATTTTATTACATTATAATCATATTTTAAAATAGCTTGTTTTCATTATAGCTTCATCGTACATTTTATTTTTATTTTTATTTTTTACCTACTTAATTATTATTATTTTTTTTATTTCAAATTATATTTTATTTTTACATTTTTTTGCTTGATCATTTTAAATCTTATTGCTGTTTGTGAACTCCGTTCTGGTTATGCACCACTGCGGCAATGCTACTGCTGCTAAGCAGGTATTTTCTTCCTGTTGCCGTCGTGGAGTATCCAGATTGGAGAGTAGATGTAGCAGAGCGTGATCGTGTCGAACTGTCGATTCCAGGAGCATTCTCCGGGCCGAGCATCCTTCGGGCCAAACATCTTCCGGGCCGAACAACATCGTCTGGGCAGAATGACTGCCAAGCCGGTAACCGGCATTTAACTGACGGCTTCGGGTCGCATTAGATTCGTTGCCGTCCCTATGCACCATCGCCATTCATCGGCCGGCTTCGGGTCGCACTAGATCCGTTGCCGGTCCTACTCGCTTCACCATCGTTGCCACGCGCTTCGGCAGGGCGCACGCGCCACCACACTCATCGCGCCGCATCTACCACCTTCGTCGGCAGTATCATACAGGGGAGTGCCTGTCCTGCGTTGAGGAGACAGATAGGCCGACCACCCACGACCTACACAATTTGTGTTGCCTACTGTTGAGCGATAAATATATATTTTGTTATACCGATCACGCTGTTTTACTTCTGTAGGCTTCACTGGCGCCCAACACATTTATTTTAATAGTTACCATCTAAATCTAGTCGGTGTCGCCGTAGGGAAAACCCCTAAAGCGCGACAATAGATGTATAATAGTAGTTATAATAATGACTAACATTTTTACGTTGCTTTAGTACGTCTTCGCGATACAACACAGCTTCCCTCTTCCTTTTTTCAAGCTCCTTATATGGTTTACCATATCTGTAAGTAAAATTCAACTAAATTATTTTTTTGCAAACACTACATACATTAAATCCGTAAAATAATAATAATAATAACAAGAATAATAATCCGCGGTGGTGACAGCTTATTAGGAAGTATTTCCCCCTTCAAATCCTGTGCTTTGGCCGACATATTTCAAATTTGATTATTTGTTATTAATTAATTACCATATAACTTAATGAGTTATCTAATATTCATAGGGCTTGTATTTCAACTTTCTCTCAACACAAATCGTTCATTAGTAGGTAAGCTTAGCTTTATGGTAAAGTGAAGCTTAGTTAAGTTTAAGACTTAAGTAAAAACTGAAATACCGGCCCATAATATCGTATAAGCTGATACACAGATGAGGTTTAGGTATGATTATTAATATGATGATTATGTACTTGTGATAAAGAATTCTATGCGCCAAATAATGTATCGGATTATTCGGAACCGCTACTCCAACGTCTCGCAAAGCCTCCGGCAGAATCGAACCCAAACTTCCCCACAAGTACTTCACAGTCTCCTCGTCCAATATACCTTTGAATAAACGCAGCATTAATAAAAATCACCAAATCTTTGGTCTAGTTTTGAGACACGAAATAGTAATAACTCGTTTGGTCTAGTTTTGAGACACGAAATGGTAATAACTCGTTTGGTCTAGTTTTGAGACACGAAATGGTGATAACTCGTTTGGTCTAGTTTTGAGACAAGAAATGGTAATAACTCGTTTGGTCTAGTTTTGAGACACGAAATGGTAATAACTCGTTTGGTCTAGTTTTGAGACACGAAATAGTAATAACTCGTTTGGTCTAATCTAGTGGCAACCCTAGCTGTTAACCAAACGGTCGCGGTTTAGAATCTCGCTAGGGGCAAATGTTTATGTCTTAACATTTTACCTTATGTCTTAACATTTGTCTTATGCACTTGAGACATGGATATTTGTATTTATAATATGTATATACATATTTACAAAAAAGTAATCTATGCAGTATATCAACTGTCTGGTATCCATATTACAAGCATTAGTTGCTTACTGTGAATTCAATATGGACATTTGTATTAAAAACTAGCAACCCGTTTATCGGATTTAAGACACATTCATCAGCTCTCTTTTTATTAATGAAAAATATATCAAAATCAGACAGACGCCAGTAGCGACTTCATTCTATAAATACAGATATAAGTATAAGTACTTTTAAAATCAACTTCTTCAGTTTCTGGTAATATTTCGTAATGCTCGTAACCCTTGAAGGACTTTACTTTTTCCTCGTCCGTTGGAACTTTTACAAACAAATTGTCCTCGCCGAGTTTGTAATTACTCGTACAAGGTCCTAATTTGTACGTTCTATTGCCATCTTTTAATATGTATCGTCCATATTCATCAAAATAGTACTTGTCTTCTGAAATCTGATCATTACTTATTATGTAAGTTACATTCAAGGCAATCTCTAATAGATATTATGAAGAGAGCAGATTTGTATTTCTGTATGTTTGTAATGAAATGAATAAACTCAAAAACTAGTGGGCCGGTTTTAAAAACTTTTTCACCTATAGAAAGCTACATTGTCAGCGAGTAACATAGGCTATACCTAATTTATAAAGTTACACGGACGAAGTAGCGTGCAACAGCTAGTATAAAATAAAATCGCAAGCGAGCCGTATCTGTTTGTGTTACCCAGGTAAAAAAAAGAGTTTTTGTCTGTGCGTTTGTGCACACTAATCTCCGAAACGGCTTAACCGATTTTAATGCGGTTTTCACTAATTTAGTTTTTGTCCACTAGTTTTTGAGTTTATTCATTACAAACATACAAATATTCTCTCTTTATAATATTAGTATACTTAGATGTTAGTATAGAACACAGTTGAGCAAAAGCAATATAAGTATGAGCGCCATATTACCTCCACAAATTTTTCATTCTCGTTCTTGTGACATTTCCTCAGTCCGTAATCGAAAGCGTAAACCTTATGATTGAACGTGTCCAGCCACGACTGACCTCCTTCTTCCGAAAACAACATTTTGTTTTGGCCTACATTCAAAACAGACCTTATTGTTGTGGGAAACGGAACGTAAGTTTGAGTGAGAAAGATGAATTGATAGGAATTAAAGAGAGGGATAGATATATATCATAGATAAATGATTGGTCTCGCTGCGCTCGACCTATTAGTATGAACGATGTGTGTTGCTTCTAAATTAAAATAAAAAAGTTCATAAATCAATCAAGGTTAAAACCTATACTTATTACCTAAGTTAAATGTAGATATTCCGCTGAAAATGAAACACCTATTTGATGATGACCCGAATGATCTAATTCGATTCTATAACCTAGTCTAGTTGATATATTTTACAAATCTTAATACCTTTAACACCAAAAAATGTAAATAACGCAAAGGATGCATTTAATTTTTGTTGTATTACATGTTCCTTCCTCTTTTCTAAACTTCTTTTAATTTGTTTCCAACAATTATGTCTCGGACCAGGTAGTACTGTTGAGCTAAAAATAAGACACATAAATTATCTTAAATTAATGGTTTGTGTATAACGCAATAATTCGAAAACTACCGGACGGATTGAGTTGAAGTTTTTACACAACATGCAATCCGCTTCAGGGATTTATTTTATCTATTTTTCGCGTAATAATATTAATTAAGGTGTAAACACACGCCAATCCTAAAAATTTGCATTTAAAAAAAAATATGTTAGAAGAAACTGTCAATGCAATTGGCTTGAAAAAAATATATGTTATACTTAAACATGTGAAGAACAAATTGTATTGTTTATAAATTCCATCAAAGTAGTAGAAACCCCACAATAAAAGTTATAACATAAGAAGAATTTGACTTATATTGAAAATTGTTGCGAAAACGGTTTATTGCGCGCAAATGATGTCTACACCGAATAATATGTGAATATCATTTAAAAAAAATGTAAGTATTGATTTTTTTATTTTTTTTTTAATGCAGTTTTAATGAAAAGTACAAAAAACCACATTTATCAGGCCTGTTGAATTGTTTCCGCCGCCTCGGAACTCTAAATATATGGAGCTACATGTAGCTCTCAGTGACTGCGTTGAGGTGTGGATTACGTTTGTGTTTTTCGTGCGGAATTAGTATGATATATATAAAAATTCTAAAGGTCATATCGGTGAAGGTCTAATCGTCAATGTCATTCGCCTTTGTCTTAATTTAATGAATCCCTTAATTTAATGCCAGTGCAATGTAACATAACCTGTTGCGTTACTCAATAGAAAAAAAAATCAGAAATATTTCTAATAATTATGGCATTTAGGTACCAACCTGATATTGTTATAAGCATTTGTTTGAAGGTCAACATTTTCTTCTTCAGCTTTAATTTTCTTCAGCGTAGCTTCGATGTCGCTGAAATAATCAAGTTTTTGTCTCCAGTAATCCACTTCTTTACGAAGTGAATCCAAATACGGATGCTCTTCGTAATTTTCAACCTTTTCACATATGCATTGAATTTCTTTTGTAATCTGCATTTAATATTTTTAAATATTATTTCAAGAAATACTTACGTTGCCAGTGATGACATATATTTTTTGACTCCTTTTTTCATTGCTATCTGTCAAAATCATGGACATTCAGCGCTTCGTGTAATGTGTAATATTCAGCTAACATGCCGGGATGCATTCAGCCATACATCCCTCTAGACTAGATATGGTCTAGAGTCGCTAGCTAGTCAGATAGTTAGCAAATCAGATAGTTGGCAATACTTTTCTTAGGCGTCTTTTTATTAGGACAATTTACATTGTCATATGGCGCTGAAACGTGGTCTCTATCTATGGGTCTCAAAGTCGTTCAACGATCTATGGAGCGATCGAATCCAGAAATGAGGAGATCCGTAGGCGTACGAAAGTTAGCCACTAAAGCCAGCGGATCAGTAAGTTGAAGTGGCAGTGGGCAGGACACGGAGAGTAGTACGGAGAGCCGACAACCGCTGGGGCCGGAAGGTTCTCGATTGAAGGCCACGGACCGACAACCGCAACGCAGGACGTCCACTCACAAGGTGGACATACGACCTGATAAGAGCTTCGTGTCGAAGATGGATCCAGGCTGCTTCTGACCGGTCTTATTGGGAACTTATGGGGGACGCCTTTGTCCAGCAGTGGACGTTCTGCGTCTGAGATGATGGTGATGTGGAATGATTATTTCATAGTTTAGTTGTGGCAGGTCATACAGTTTTCCACAGTTAATCAGTTCTGATGTATATACATCAGAACCTACACATGTTCTGCTGCTAAGTTTTATGAATTATTCGGTAAGTAGTTTTTGCAGAAAAATATTACTACCGAACAGATGTAACAAACATCTGTATTTACAGAAGCGCAATCTACTACAATTATAGGTGCTTTATGATCGCATTATGATGAACCGATTGGATGAGTGGTTAAAATGAATTAAAGCAAAAACTGAGGTAAATGCAGCTGTAGCTGGAGGAAGTCAAGATCTAAAAGTAATTTGAGCTCTTTTGGTTAAGTATAGCTTATAGCAGCTAAAATATTCATTGGCCCAATTTTTTTTTTCTAAATATCTTGTTATCGGAGCTTAGCTAATAGGCAAACGATACTTAGCTAATGAGCTAACATAAAGACCCGAATAATGATCGATCTTATGTGTATTACATATTTTGACTATAACAATGAACACGGTAATACTGCATTGCTTACTTTTGCAATATCCGTCGAGGACCTTCGCATGCGTCTGTTTACGATTAATTTCTCCTTATGCTTCTCGTAAAGTAATCTTTTCAACGCCATAAGATTATCTTCGTTCTCTTTTTCCACCTCCCTTAAATTTTTGTACATTCGATGGTGAATCTCCTCTAAACTGACTCTTATTTTGTAAAGCTATAAAATAAAGTTTAATTTTAATAAAAAAAAATTGTAGTCAAATAAAATTCTTATTAGAAACAGATTATCCTGATTATGGCTGGATTATAGGTAATATTTAGGTAGGTACGCATTTATTTGGTTATTTATCTTCTATTTAAACAAGTTAATTAATTTAAATAATCTGAGAGTATTTTGTATTATAACTGGAATACTTACTTTTTTTATACTACACAAGGTAATATTCTTGTGGGATTTTCAAAAAAGGAACTACAACGCGCACGAAGTTTCGGGCGCTATCTAGTGTATAATAAAATCTCAGATACCATAAACGTGTTAATTATCTTTGAATCCTGTCGAATGACAATGGGAGCCAAAATGCAAAAAAATATCCTAGGATTCTATGGGATTCTAGACGTGGGAGCCAAGTGGCTAATTTTCCCTATACCATAATATAAACTCTGTTTTCAACCCAAATACCTATACCTAAATAGAATAGAATAAAATAATAAGAAAACTAAAAAAACTAACGAATTTTGTTAAAGCCACAGCAACATATTCATGCGTGAAACAGAACAACTCGTTCATCATCTCCAGGGATATCGGTAAGTGTTCTTTTGAAAATTCCACCATAACATCCATCTTATCAAACTTATCTATTTTAGCTTTCAAAAGGTGTAAAGATTCCTTATTTTTATCATACATTTCGGTCAATTCACGAATAGTTTCAATTTCCTTGGAGGTCGCTTCGCTTTGACCAAAAGCGTTTAGGAATTCTATCTCATTATTCGTCTGAATATTTATTGTTCTATCTACCAAATATACTAAGGACTTTTTATCGACAACATTCGTGTAGTGGTCGACTTCTTTAACACATTGGTCAATAACTTCAGTTCTAAAGTCGATAAGAGATTTTATTATTCTCACCATCCTTCCATAATACGTATGGTACTCACCGTCTTTGAATTCAATATTTTCTAACATATACACATACTGTCTTAATTTCGGGGCAACATTTTCACCTAATATTATGTAGGGCCTATTTATAGCTTTTCTTTTGAGTTGCACTATATAATCTTTATAAATTTGTAATTTCTCCATTATTATTAAATGTATTTATGATATTTAATCATAGAAAAAAAAATAAAAAAAAAGGAATTTATGTCAAGGAAATCTTGTTTGATTTTTTTTTCTGTTTCTATGGCAATATTGCCATTATTATTTATCATTATTTATCATTACAAAATAAGTTAGGTAAGTAGGTATTTATATTTAGAAGTTATTTTGCTATAAGTATCTACTTACCTGTATTTATTTTAATAAGTATGTACCTATATTTACGCTTAAGTTCTTGAAAGGTTCAAAGATTGTATCAAAGTAAAAATGCATTTTATTCATAACTCCAGATACACATCAAAATATTATTATGTAGGTACTGTAAAGTTAACCAAAATGATGCGATGGTGTGACTCCATGTGACTCATTATATAATATGGCTCACTAAAGCCATCTAACGAAAAACGCTCAAAACTTTTGCTTCATCTATCATTATTATTTGTTGGAGCTTTTTTTACTGAAATACCTAAATGTGAATATGGGTTTAGCAAGCCTTTATTGTCATCGGCCAAATGAAAACACCGTGTTTACAAATAGGTATTGTATTGTAATGGAGTCTTACAAGAAGTAATAATTAAGTCAACTTAAATTAGGTGTACAGAAGAAGAAGAGTGACGGACGACAATATAATACTGACAGCTCTTGCTGCGCACAGAGTACTAATCGCCGCCACACCACCCCCCCACGGAGAATTGAAGATCAAAGATCGAAAGGACGGGCAAATTTTACCCTACGACCCGATCGCGTTGTATACTTGGGTGAAGGTGGAGAAGGTGTAGTATGATGTGAGGTCTGTGAGTGTGATGTATGTGTGTCTGGATGTGAATGAGGAGTCTTAGATGGCGAAATGTCTGAAGGTTGAGGAGCGAATGATGAATCAGGAGTGTTGGTAAAGGTGAAATTGTCAGTGTAGGCAGGTTTTACTCGGTCTACACTCACGACAACTTCTCTGTTCCCGACGATGATGGTAAATGTCTTGTCAGTTCTGCTAACCACTGGAAAAGGTCCTGAATAAGGAGATTCCAGTGGTGGCTTCACGTGATCAGCTCGCAAGAATATATGTGAAGCTGAATTGAGCTCTTTAGACACAAAGCAGTTTTTTTGACCATGACGGGAGGCAGGAACGGGCCGTAACTCTGACATCATCCTTCTAAGCTGAGCGACAAACTCGGAAGAATTAGCGGTCTGCCAGTTAGGATGAGGAACTATCATCTCACCAGGAAGACGAAGAGGTTCTCCATAGAGTAATTCAGCTGGTGAAGCCTTTAAATCTTCCTTCACGGCTGAACGCAATCCTAGAAGCACGATAGGTAGAGCTTTAATCCACGGTTCTGCACGACACATCAGAGAGGCTTTAAGCTGCCTATGGAGGCGTTCTACCATCCCGTTGGCACATGGATGGTAGCTCGTGGTGCGTAGCTTTTTGGTACCGAGAAACGCCATGAGTCTACGGAATAGGTCTGACTCAAATTGCCGTCCCTGATCTGTTGTGATGCAAAAAGGAACACCAAACCTCGCGATCCATCCTTGTAAAAGTGTATCCGCGGTTTCTTCAGCGGTGATACTACGCATAGGCCAAGCTTCTGCCCATCGTGTGAATCTGTCTACAGCCGTAAGAAGATAACGATAGTCTTCGCACACGGGTAATGGGCCAACGATGTCGACGTGTATATGGCTGAAACGGCCAGACGGTGAATCGAAGTTGCCTAATGGGGAAACTGTGTGTCGCGTGATTTTATTTTTCTGGCAAAGTGTGCACGATCTAGTCCACTGTCGCAAGTCTTTGCGAATCGAGGGCCAGACGAATCTATCTGCGATAAGTCGAGAAGTAACACGAATGCCAGGATGACTGAGGTTGTGAAGTTTTTCAAAGTATTTCCTACGAAAGGGTAAGGTAAGAAAAGGCCGTGGCTTGCCGGTGGAAGTATCGCAGATGACTTTGATGTCCGTATCGGGTAAGTAAATATTTTTGAGTTTCAGGGAAGAGCCGTTTTGAAGAAGTTCTTGTAGCTCTTGATCACCTTTTTGGGATTCAGCAAGAGCTGCGTAGTCGTCTTCAAGTGATATGGCCTCGATTCTTGACAAAGCGTCTGCTACGACGTTATCTACGCCTTTTATATGTATGATATCCGTTGTAAATTGCGATATAAAATTCAACTGGTTCAATTGTACTGGGGGCAGTTTCTCACGTCGCTGTGTGAAGGCGTAAAGGAGAGGCTTATGGTCTGTGTATATGGTGCAATGTTGAGCTTCCAATATATGTCGGAAGTGTTGCACGGCCTCGTACACAGCTAGAAGCTCTCTATAGTAAGCGGGCCAGAGTGTTTGACGATTGGTTAACTTCTTGCTGAAGAATGCTAAGGGCTGCCAATGTGTGTCAACGCGTTGTTGAAGACAGGCTCCCACCTGGGTACTTGATGCGTCAGTGAAAAGACCTAGTGGGACATCTGGAAGTGGATGAGCTAGCATAGTAGCCTGGCTAAGGCTCTCTTTGCAAGTGTTGAAAGCACTTTTTAATTCGGTTGTCCAAGGCACAGGTTTGGTACCCTTGAGCTTGGAATCGGTTAAAATATTTATTAATGGTGTTTGCATTTCAGCAGCATGTGGTAAAAAACGTCTATAATAATTGATCATGCCCAGGAACCGACGTAGGCCCTGGACAGTTTTTGGAAGGTCATACTCCTGTAGAGCGGATATTCGCTCTGGAGGAGGAGCTGATCCATCTTTCGAGATCCGGTATCCCAGAAAAGTAACTTCTTTTGCTCCTAAAACGCATTTTGCAGGATTTACAACAACGCCGTAATCAGACAACCTTTGAAATAGGATGCGCAGATGGCGTTTATGGCTATCTTCGTCTGGAGAATATACTAAAATATCGTCAACATACGGAAAACAAAAGTCTAAATCTCTAACAACCTCGTCCATAAAGCGTTGGAAGGTTTGTCCAGCGTTACGCAACCCGAACGTCATGTATGGGAATTCAAAAAGCCCGAATGGGGTGATAATCGCGGTTTTGCACACATCCTCGTTAAAAATAGGAATTTGTTGGTAAGCTTTTATTAAATCAAGGGTGCTAAAGATGGTAGAACCAGCGATGTTGTGACTGAAATCCCCAATATGACGAACAGGGTAGCGATCTGGAATAGTTCGAGCGTTGAGTGAACGGTAATCGCCACATGGTCGCCAAGTGGAATCCTTTTTGGGAACTAAGTGAAAGGGGGATGACCATGGACTCTCAGAGGGTCTTGCTGTACCATTTTTGATCATCTCATGAAATTCCTTTTGAGCAACCTTGAGTTTTTGTGGAGCAAGACGACGTGGACGACACGAAACTGGTGGACCGTCCGTCGTTTTAATATAGTGTACAGTATTATGCTTTATTGTTCTATGAAGTCCGGGAGGTCGTGTGACTGTAGGGAATTCTGAAAGTATTTTACTAAAAGGTGATGCTGTGAAAACTGAAATGGTCTTAATGCTTGGTTGATCAAGTGAGGCAACGGAAGTTGGTGTAGACAGACCGGTAACGCCGTCCAAAAGGCGCTTTTTACGGCAGTCAGGTAGCAAATGGTAGTGAGCCAGAAAGTCTGAGCCTATTATGGGAGTGCTGACATCAGCTACAACGAATTGCCAACGGAATTCGCGACGTAACCCGAAGTTAAGGTTTAAAGATATGCACCCGTAGGTTTTTATCGTGCTGCCGTTCGCTGCGTTGAGTTCGTAACTACTAGCGGGAGTTTTAGTAGATAAAATTTTTCGTGGGTAGCAACAAAGGTCAGATCCTGTATCAATAAGGAATCTGACTTTTGAGCTTTTGTCTGTGATAAATAGGCGGCGACTTGAAGGTGTGCAATCAGTTGCCGCCGCTACTGATTGAGCTTGGAGTTTTCCTGCGTCCAGCTGCATGGTCTAATGCACTTAATTGCTTTGGATTTAAAGTTCCTATGATACCAGCAGATTTGAACTGTAGGTGATTGAGTGCGGCTGCGTTGTTGAATTTGGCTTCGGCTGTTGGATCGGTTTCGGCTGCGACTAGGAAGCTGTTGGGATGTGATTGCAGCGATACAAGCTGTCAACTCTTTCATCTGTAATGCAAAAGCATGCAGTCCCATAGGATCCTTAGCGGTTGCAAACGATGCAGTGGTTGAAAAACCGGAGGCTGTGCTATCAGAAGCTGTAGTGGGAGACCCAATATTTGGAGCAAAAGTAGCGTGCACGAAGTTGTGCGCTGTTGTTGCAATTCCAGGAACAACTTCCAAAATTTTATCAGCATCTGCCGCAATGTTGTCAAGTGAGTCAACCCGGGCTGCCAGCAGTGCCTGAAGATTCTGTGGTAAGCGCCGCATAAAAAGTTGTCGAAGGATACCATCGTCTGTAAGAGTATTACCTGCTAAAGAACGAAGATGTCTGAGAAATTGTGAGGGTTTTTGATCCCCCAACTCTGAATCTGTTAAAAGTTTTCGAACGCGTTGTTCCTCCGACTGAGATAAACGTCTTATAATTTCGCTCTTTAAAAATTCGTATTTGTCAGTGGCCGGTGGATTTGTAATTATGTCTTCAATTTCATCGGTGATTTTAAAATCTAATTTTTCTATAACGTGGTCATATTTTGTAAGGTCCTGTGTAATGCCTGCTCTTCGAAAATGTGATTCGATGTGTGCAAACCACATAGCCGGTTTTTGGTACCAAAATGGAGGGATTTTTGGTGCGATTGCGGAAACGCCGGACTCTGTTTTAATGACTGGTGGGTTTGTGTCGGTAAGTTTAAGGTTAGCTCTAAGTGTGGCATTTTCCGTTAATGCAGTTTGCAGTTGTGCCGAGAGGGCGTCCAACTGAAGTATGAGTTGAGGATCCGTTTCACTGTGAGACATAGCGGTGGCAGTGTGGCGGTGCTCAGTACCCACTAAAAAATTACAATTATACAAAATAATTTACAAAATTAACAAAACAATTATACACAAAAAAAAAACTATTATAAAAAGCAAAATATTCAAATTTGTTATGTAATGCAATTATATAAAAAAAAAAAAATGTATATACGTGTTAACCTTATTTGTGCGAACACAGTATGAAAATAGTGATCAAATTTTGTTAGTACAAACACAGATAAAAATATTGTTCATATTTGATCAGTCACACACAAAAGGTTGTAAGATGATCACCAATTCACCAATTCACCAAAAAAAATCACCACCATTTGAAATTTATGTCTATTGGCACAACTTGAGTTGCGTGCAGTGCAGTGTGTGTCGAAGTTACCCAGCGACTAACGTCGACTAACAAAATGAGATGAATGACATGCTTACGCAGCTCCAAACCAGCAATGTAGTGTGAGTTGATTGAAGTGCACTTAGCCCAGTGTGTCCAGATGCACTTGTCAATTGCGGTTGCTGTGGTTATCAATACCGATGTGACAACATGCGGAATAAAAAACTTCGTTGTTGAGAGATAGGCCGAGGAATAAATCGATGATCTCGAACTCCTTGCGGTGTTCTGTCGGGGTCACCAATATGGGTTTAGCAAGCCTTTATTGTCATCGGCCAAATGAAAACACCGTGTTTACAAATAGGTATTGTATTGTAATGGAGTCTTACAAGAAGTAATAATTAAGTCAACTTAAATTAGGTGTACAGAAGAAGAAGAGTGACGGACGACAATATAATACTGACAGCTCTTGCTGCGCACAGAGTACTAATCGCCGCCACATGAATATAAGTAAAAATATTATATTTTAATATTTATTATGTAACAAAAATTAATGTCTGTATTGTAATCATTGTAATGTAATGTCATGACCACAAACTAAATTTGTCATGACCACAGCCACAGAACACTATATTTATACTAGCAACGAGATCAATCCAGAATAGTCAAGATCAAAGTCAGTCACAGTCTCAGTCTCACTCGTCACTCACTCAGTCATCTAAAAAAATAATAATTGTGGAAGGACTGAAATTTATCTTATCTGTCAATATTTATCAAAATTGCATCTAAAATGTGTGAATGTGAATGATAGCGTGTGTTTTGTGAATAAATATTTTATCATATGGTTATTATAACAGTTCCTACAAAAGAGTAGGAGAATATCTTTGCCGATATTTAAAAAAAAACGTGATATCTTCCGGCAAAGGTAAGCGAAACAATGATGGTGAAAAATAAACGATTTATCAGTCTGTTTTATTAAGTGTTATACACCTTTAAGTCACTATTAAATTAAAGAAAATTATGCTTCAACTTGGGTGCCACATAAGTATCTGATTTCGTAATACATAATATGTTTATGCATGATTGCGAAAGACTTTGCCCTTCAACATAAAAACACTGCAAGGTGTTTACATGTTGTTGCGGACAAAGTTCCTACGTGACGATCAACACGTTTACTTTGTTAAGTGTGTAGGTAGTGGCCCTAACTCGATTTTTATTTTATTTTTCAAACATTAAAACCATAAAAAATATTGTTTGACCTACTTTTTTTTTGTTTATGTAACCTAATCTGTGCTGTGGGTGTCTGTCTAAAGTGACAATCTCTGAAGAAGTGGTTTCTTTACAGGTTTATTGCGGAAACAACAGCATGGCGCAGTGCTGAAGTTATTGCTTTTTTTTTCAATCATTCCAGTGTGAAGACTACCCTCAGAAAAATTGAAACAATGGCACGATATTATGAAAACACAAGTATTTTCAATTTTAGTTGGGACCAAGTCGCTTGTGGGTACTGGAACAGGTATCCTAATCCACAAAGGTAAGATGCAATTGCATTGTTTCCATTATTTGAAAAAATAAAAAAAAAATACTAAGAGACCTGAATACCATGTGTAGATACCAAACCAATATAAATGTATTCTTTGAAAAATCATGTGTAAATTTATTATACCAGACATGTCTCTAGCTAGATAGTGTTATAGATTTTTTTATTACTCTCACGTTTTTGGGGCTTCATAGCTTAAATAAATAAAGTTTATAATTAAAACTCAAGTGCTATTTACTTAATCACAGAATCTATATTAATAGAACATTTAATAAACAAATCTAAAGTTTTACTAGATTTTTAACGATTTTATGATCAGCCCATAAGCATTCATTTTTTTGTTTACATTTCAGTAATCATGTCCTATCCGAAGACACATGGAGCAGACAGGTGAAAGATGGATGCCTTTACACAAAAAGGCTTCTAACGAAAACCAACCGGGTGCCCAAATGGGGAGAGAGGTAAACAGACACAATCATTATCACAGACAAACCCATCTAGAGAGCAGCTGCTACTTTAGCTTGCCAATTCCAAGATATCTGTTTTCCTACTGATGCTGAAAAACTTGGTTTTCTAAGTAAAACTTGTATATTGTTGATTTTAATTATCTATTAAATTAATCTACAATAAATAAAATATATATTTTTAATCAAAGTTGTTTAACGATCTAAAAGTACTTGTAAAAGTTTATATAATATAGATAAATAAATGATTTGATTATTTTGAAGATTCTTCAATGCGAAGGCGGTGAAAATTGTTGAAGAAAGCGTAGTTGACCCCGAGAAGAAAGTGTTTGTCACATATACAAGAAATCTGGGCTACACTAAAGTCATGGTGAGCTTTTTTTATTGTATACTATTATACTTAAACTGTGTTGAGGTGTTTTTTTTTGGGTGCATGAGTAAGGAATGAATGCAAAAGCCCATGTCCTTTTTCACCTTTAATAGTACCCATTAGAATCTCATAAGACAAAAAAATATATAACAAATTATTTTGCCAAGTATATGTTTTTGTTGCGAAAGTGCTTATGTTTGGACCGTCGTAACAGCGATAAAGATGTCAGGCTTTATTTTACTCATTTTTCAATGTGGATGAAGATATAAGGGATTAGGGAAATGGGCTCCGGCAACCTTTTATTTATGTTATTTCACAGTGGTGTTCTTGTAAGGACGTGGTTACTGCCGCCAAACGGGCTGCCCGAATAACTGCGTAACACATTGCCACATTAAAAATGTTGCTGTGTACTTTTCAGAGTGTGGTTGAGCGGGTCGAGTACCGTTCCTCGGGTCCCGGTCTAACTGTGGCTCGACGCTCGGCCTGGATCGATTCCCAGGTGTTTGGTTTCTCCCGAGCGATCAGAGCGTTTGGAGTGGACAGGTTTCGCAAGAATTGCAATCAAATGGCGAACGGGTTCAACCACGTGTTGCACGCGATGTTCCCGAAGCAGGCGCCTGCGCACGCGCACACCGTCTCGCACACGCTCAAGGAGATGCGCGAAGCGGCGCAGGCGGCCACCGACCGCGCCAAGGCCAACGTCCTCTCCTCAGTCAATCGCACCTAACAGGACTAGGGCGACACATCTCTTGACACACCTCACTCGACAGACAATAAACAATAATAGAAGTTAGAGGAAGAGGCTTCGAACTGGCGTATTTGTGGCACGAATATTAAACAAAAGAGTTAAAAAATCATTTTTTAGAAGTTTAGAATCGGTTTATTGTGACATAATGTGCAAGTTTCTATATGCACAAATGCGTATAATAATGCCATCATTAATAAAATTATGCGCCAATACTACACAAGCGCAATTTCGACTAAACAAAATTAATCAAAAATTAAATGGTGTTCGTCAAGCTAAAAATTAATGGCTGTAATTTGACAGTGTTTAAATTTAACACCCGTATAAGTTAGTCCCCCTTAACTGTATTCTCCACGGCCAAAAAATAAAGAAAAGATGACCTAAAATTTGTGTTACCAACCGACACGAATGTGTAGTCTTTGATTTTGTCCATAAAGTTGTAATTGTAGAAGCAACAAAGACTTTGAAACATTAAAAAAGAAAAGACTTTTATGTGGTGTTTAAATAATAGCTACACGTGTAGAGTGTTAGAGAAATAATATTATTGGAAATAATCTTATTGGAAACTTGTTGGAAGTATTTTGAAGAAAAGTACCGAAACTGTTTAAAAAAAGAGATTTGCGTTAAATAACAACTGTAGCGTCTGTGATTGTGTCACATTAATTTATTTATTTACCAAATTATAATATAATTATGAAACAATAATCTTACAATATCTGATATGAATTTTAAGTTTGCCTTCATTTAGCTTGGGTAATTTTCGCGATTCTCAAAGAACAAATTGGAACAAATTACGTCAATATTGTTTTAAATGTGGCTACCCAAAATGCCTCAATAGCCACGCATGTACACTCGCATACAAATCTGTTTATAGATATTAATTATTTTAGTCGAGAACACAGAGCAAATAAATCGCCCACTATAAGCGACGGCAGTAATAATAATATTCTTTTCGCGTAATTTGCTAAAAAAAGCGATAGAAATGCCCCATTGTGCTGTGATTGTAGTGTAATAATCAGTGAAAACGCGAATAAGCAAAATTCTAGTGTAATGAAAATACAATTAATTAAGATTTAAAGATTTCACAATTAAAAAAGATTAAAAAAAAATGCGAATCGACCTTTTTTTTGTAACACAAAACCTATACAAAGCGTTAGCCGTGCGTGTACTGATGTGACACAAAGTTGTCCCTGCTGCAACAACTTTGTATGAAAGCGTTGACGATGCCGTCTCTATTAGCGTTTTTTTTGCTCTATGGTCGAGAATTAGAGAAACGATCGGATAACGCTTGTGTGCATGTCTGTCCGGGCAATATAACGTATTAAAAAAATTATGACCGAAGGTTACGGGTACATGGAAAACTATAAAAATTATGGATTTGTGCAATAAAAAATTATTACAATTTAAAAAAAATACCTGTATAAACCGAGTCGCCCTCCATTTTAAGTCATTTTACACATTTCATGTTACTTGGTATCTTAAAACTAATCTGAATAATTATTACAATAGATACCTTACAAGCATTTGAATGCAATTTTTATTTTGACTTGCCAGTATCACACACACACTGCCATTACAAGAAGCAATTTCGAATAATTTAAACATTTTTTTTATTCAATGTATTTTCATTCATCATCAATTTTCATTTCTTCTCCAAATCAAAAATGTGAAACCGTTTAGGCGACCTCATTAATAAATTAAACATTAATTACGCCACATTTGTAATAGTGTTGTAAAAAATAATAATTAAATAATGAACAATTCAGATTTATTAGGTATTGCATAATATGCCTGTCTGTAATTCTTTTATTTAAAAGTTCTAACCAGCTTAAAATATTATAAGATTGTGTTCACAATAGAATATGAAAATTTTCAAACAATTTAAAAATTTATAAAAAATGAAACTGTGCTGTTTCATATAAAATAATTACAGAATTCATTAGTCATCTTGGTTACAAAATTTTATATAAGTAGATAAAAAAAAATGTTAAATTTAATTTTAGACTTATCTAGGTTTTATTGGAATTTATCTACTTGTATTATCTACTTTGTACTTGTCTATGTATTTCACTCTTAGTATAAATATATGTAAATGTAAGTACTTACTTATGTACTAGAAAATTTATGTAAATCTAATCAAAATTTAATGACAATGAAATCATCTTAATATATTTATATTCTTATACTTAAATATTATGTTTTAAAAACAACCGAATTTGTATTTATATTTCACTGCCTTATTTATTATTGTGTTTGCTACTTGTACCTTTTCGTTAGCGCATTCCATCTGTGGGCCGAGTTTCAGTGTGTTTCAAGTTTTCTAGCCTTTCTTAGCATTTCTAAACCTTTAAAACATTTTTGTCTGACTGTACATTTGCATGAAGGCTCAAAAATTTAATTCCAAGTTTTATTTGTTGCTATAACTGCTAATGAATTTATGTTCACCACAGAAAGCTGATGAAAAATATATATATTTCATTGTATAAAGTCATTGCCTACATGGGATTCATATAATGTTAGATGCTTTTAAAATTAAGACTTAATAAATGGTAATAATATTGATTGTCGGATAAAGAAGTAGGTAATGAAAAAAAATGCAATAAAGATTTATGATTGAGTAATTTTACTAGTTTTATTTAAAACAAAATATTGGTTTTTGAAGCCCAACGCAAAAACAGGGTGTTATAAGCATGACGTGTAGGTCCGTCTGTGGAATCTTAGCTATAGTTTCTAAAGATCTGATGAGGCGTTTGAAAATTGTCAGCCCATGTCCTAGATGACGAAGGGTTTTCACCACAAACTAAATAGTAGATACTAACGTATGTTTTCACTTACTTCCACGGGTTCAATTGATATATTGTTATTTAAGGGATTCACAAAGGCCAATGACATTGACCATTTGACCTTCACCGATATGACCCTTAGAATGTTTATATATATCAAACTAATTCCGCACGAAAAACACAAACGTAATCCACACCTCAACGCAGTCACTGAGATTCTGTAGCTCCATATATTTAGAGTTTCGAGGCGGCGGAAACAATTCAACAGGCCCGACAAATGTGGTTTTTTGTACTTTTCATTAAAACAACATTAAAAAATAAATCAATACATTTTTTTTTAAATGACATTGACTTATTATTCGGTGCAGGAATCATTTGCGCGCAATAAACCGTTTTCGCAACAAATTTCAATATAAGTCAAATTCTTCTTATGTTCTAAATTTTATTGTGGGGTTTCTAATATTGGCAACACCGGTCGCGCCATGGAGTGTGCGCAGGCGGAAGGAGTTGGTTGCCGGGAGTTACGAATAACAAAAAGAAAAGAGAAGCGTTTTTTGCAAATTCATTGGAAGACCACGTTTTAATATTTGGCGATAGTAAATTCTAAAATGATAACGTCGACAGTTGTATCCAAATTATAACACAAAATATATTGTTACAGATCGACTCTTGGTTTGATTGTTTATATCAGAAGTGGCCGTTACACGCTAAAATGGGCAAGAGGAAAAGGAGACGTCGAGTTTCCACTAGTTCCTCTGGTAGCTCTGCCAACGTTGTGACCGGCGAGAGGACGCCATCTCCTCCACCTCGTAAGGGTAAAAATAAAAAAAAACGAAGGTCCGAGACTGTGAGTACAACTTCGACTATACTTCATCCTATGATTCCCGAGTTCGACCCACTAAGCGATAATGTTAAATCGTGGTTAAATGTCATTGAGTCGTATGCATCGATATTTTCCTGGTCCGACGACACAATGCGTTATCAGACGTTAAATAAATTGAAAGGGTCAGCCAAAGTATGGTACGAGTCGATACTACGGAATAATGGTTCTTGGACAAAGTGGTTGTGGAAGGATTGGAAAAAAAAAATCTCTTCTACATTCCAAATTAAAAGGAATAATATGTACGATTTACTGAAAGAAATAGTAAATACCAAACCATATGACAACCAGTCGTTGTATGAGTTTTTCTTTGAGCAAAAGTCACAAATTGACAAGTTATGTTTAAATTTTACAGAAAATGATATAATGTCAATTATTTTGGGTAACATTGGTGACAATAATATTAGTGCTTCAGTTGAGGCGAGTAGTTTTAATTCATGTGAGAGTTTAGCCGGATTTTTGCATGGTCGACTACACAATCAAAAATGTGTCGAACAATCATCGTCTTCTAATTTTAGAAAAGTTGGTTTTCAATCTCAGAATCATAGACCTATCGTATGTTATGGTTGCGGGGGGAATCATAAAAAAGTTCATTGTAATCTGAAGTGTGAATTTTGCACTAAAACAGGGCATACAGAAGCCAATTGTTTTGTTAAAAATAATAAAAAAGTTTAAAAAAAAATTTAAGGCAAGAAGTTATTGCCAATTATTTAAAGGTCCTTTCCAAGTTACTAATGTTCTGGATCCGGATCGTTATGAGATTACTGTTTTACGAGGTTGTGAGGAGCGGCAGGAAATATTCTGGCAATACAGCTGCCGAGAATATGAACCCGTGGATTAATATCGATGATTGGGGTGACATTTAGGAATAACAATATGTATATAAGCGCCAGTGTTGGCATCTAAGGTAAAAAAAAAAAGGAAAAAGAAGGGGAAAGAAAATAATAATAGTAATATATTATTATTATTATTATTATTATTTTTTTGTTTTATCTTTAGACGGGAAATCTTCTTAAAATCAATTTTTGTGTCTAATATATATATATATATGACATGTTTATTAATTGAAAGGTAGAGAATGTTCGTATTGGCAATGTTAAATTGTGAGTAAAGATGTGTACCGATATAAGTAAAAGCCATATGTTCATGTCAATGTATATACATGTTGGTTTACATGTTGGTTCAGATTATTTCTTCTGTTGAGTTTGTTTGAGTGTCGTTTTTTCTGAAGCGAAGAAGACCGAAGTGGGCATAAAAACTATATGTCAAAATAGTTGGACATGGACAGTCTTGGGCCTTTAAAAACGAATTTGGAAGTGCCAGAGGTTAGTGTAAGTCGTTAGCCTAAGCGTCCGGGCCCGGATCTGGAGGTGGACTGGCCACTAAAGAAAGACCGTGAGCCCTATTAAGTAGGGACGGATCTGGAGGAGGTCAGGACACCAAAGAAGGACCGTTGGGGTTTGCCTGAACGTTAATGGGACGCATCTACATGGTAACTTGAGAATTGAGAAGTTCATTACAAAATGAGAATTTGAGAAAGAAGAAATGGTTTGAATCACTGTTTGTCAATTAAAAGTTAAAGTCATGATTGGCCGAGTTGTTTGGATATTATGCTTAACACAAATTAACTTGTTGTTGTTGTTAATAGGGTAACAACGTGCACTGGCAGTATCCTGTGGATGAGATCGGAGCACCTGGGGCATGTGCTCTGCAGAATGGCCGTATTGGCAACACCGGTCGCGCCATGGAGTGTGCGCAGGCGGAAGGAGTTGGTTGCCGGGAGTTACGAATAACAAAAAGAAAAGAGAAGCGTTTTTTGCAAATTCATTGGAAGACCACGTTTTAATATTTGGCGATAGTAAATTCTAAAATGATAACGTCGACAGTTGTATCCAAATTATAACACAAAATATATTGTTACAGATCGACTCTTGGTTTGATTGTTTATACTAACTACTTCGATGGAAATTCTAAACAATACATTTTGTTCTTCACATGTTTAAATATAACATATATTTTTTTCAAACCAATTGCATTGACAGTTTCTTGTAACATATTTTTTTAAAACTGCAAATTTCTAAGATTGGCGTGTGTTCTGGTGTTTACACCTTAAGTGGTATTTCCATGACATGGTAATCTTGATCTGATGCTGCAGCATCAAGTAGTCCGCGGGCCACTTCCAACAGATAAAGCGTGTTTGAGCTCAATAGAAAGTTGGGGGTTTTAATTATTGCTTGTTTTTGTAATTAGGTGACGTGCAAACAGACAGTGTTTTTGGTGATTTATTAATATTGTACAATCGTTGTAATGTTTTAAACAGCAAGCCAACAGTCTACTTGATGTTAGCAAGAGCAACGATTTACAGGGGTTGCAAATCCGCTGCCGACCCTCAAACTTCACTATACATATACATTGTTTTTATATTGTCACTACAAGTCCAACCTTTGTGAAAAACTGGTTGTACCCCGCCATTTCGCCTGTCTGAAATTTCTTTAGTGTAAGCTGTTGCCCGTATATTATTATATGTAATTATTTATTTATTTATATTAAAACAGCAACAGCCTAACACACTCGACACTCCAATCGCATCGCTCAACATTTTGGTCTAGTGTGCAAGCCAAAATTGTATTTTTTTGTGATTTTCATTTATTAAATTAGTAGTAATTGTTAATAAGTAGTATCAGGGATATTGCAAAATCTCCCATAGTACTACCTGACAGGATAGTAGCACTACTGCCAGTAGTACCACGGCTAAGCACTGAATTTTGGACTTGTTAGGTTCAATAAAGAAAACACAGTATTATGCTCTATATCTATTTATAATACATTCAAGCTACATAGGCAAATAATAGATTATTTAACTCGGATTGCAGCCCTAAGTCTGGCACTTCTACATCGTGGATTTCTTTCTACTTCCTCATCAGTCGGTACCTCAACATGTTTATTGATAGCCATCCATGATGAATCAAGAAACTGATTTATTGTGTCTTGGTCTTGGACTAATGTAGGACTCAAATATTTGAGAGGTATAGGATTGGCAGTCTCATTTATTATGTTGCCTGCTATGTGTCTCTTTACGATTGTATCTTCGAGGGAATGAAAACATATTGTCACAAGTTTCCCATGTATTTTTAAGTAGTGTTTTGCTAAAACTATTCCATAGTTCAACTCGTTTAATTCATTATTTACAAATATGCGGAGAGCTTGAAATACTTTCGTTGCATTTGACTGCGGACGCTGCAACTTATCGAGTCTTGTCTCATCGGGGCAGCAAGAGTTGACAACTTCCACCAATTCTTGCGTTGTTTCAATATTCTTTATCATATACCTGGCTTGTATAATAGTTTGAGCAATCTTAGCAGCTTTTTTCTCTTCGCCGTATATTTTAAATATCTTATAAAGCTCCGGTTCTGTCGCCGTTGCTAAAACTTCTCGGGCCGATATCTGATTCGGATCTCTCCCTGCATCCATTCTCATATCGAGATAACCGTTTTTGCTTATTGAAAAACCTCTTTCTCCAGTGTCTAATTGCATTGAAGAACAACCAAAATCAAATAAGATACCATCTATTGACATCTGTTTTATACCTTTTTCTTTCAAAAGATTTGGTAGCTCACTAAATTTTCCCAACAATGGTGTGACTCTGTTTGGATACTCTTCTGATAATTTCATTGCTTTTTCATATGCTGTAGGGTCCCTATCTAAAACTATGAGTTTACAATCTGCCGATTCCAGAATCTTCCTTGAATGACCTCCCGCTCCAAATGTCATGTCAATGAATACCTCATTGTTTTTAGGGTTTAAATGGTTAATGGCCTCTTTTAGCATTACAGGCGTATGGTCTTTGTATTGTTCAATATCTGTGCTGAATTTGCGGGGAAGCAATGTCCGCCTTAAATATTTTAGGTGTCTGCTAAACATTGTTACTCTTTATTGAGAATATTTCTAAATAATCCTTTGTTTTCCTCTTTCAAATACTTCAATACTTCATCAGAAAGAATAGAATTGCACTCTTCGGGGCTAAGGCCTGTAGCTGTACTGTTTGCTCGCCTTTTATATTTATTTCTGTAATGATTGTCGGCAATTTTATTCAAAGAGTTGAATTGTTTATTACAAGTTTCGGTATCTAAGCTTTGTTTGTCTGTTTCGTAAGCCACTTTAACCTTGTCACGTATGTATTTACCGAGATCCCTGAAAAACAAGTTATTAAAATAAAATATATTTTTTGTCAAGTTATTGTATGGAAAATATAGCTTAAAGATAACCTAAAGTTAGCTCACCTGTCTCCTTTACTGCTGTCTAAAGGCCACTTTGCTATAAGTCTGGTAAATTTTTTGTATTGTGATGTCATAGCTGAAAGCTTTTAAAGCATTTTGTTGAATTACAGTAAATAAACATAGAAATTATATATGTAGCCGTTCTGGAACTCTCTTTTTGATTTGGTTACATCAAGGTTACATAAATAATTTAATCTAATAAAAAAATATGCCAGAAGCCAGATGTCACGGTAACATTGACAGTTTATACGTCAACTGTCAAGCTGAAGTAGTAAATACATAAATGAAGTAAGTATAACACATAGCGCCCTCTAGTAGAAATTTATAATGGTCATCTGCTCACAGGTTTCTATTAACAAGATGATATGTACTTTTATTGGCAGATGGCGATACCTATACCTTTTTTTGTAAATTTTTCTGTGTTTTTACCTAACTTCAAGAAAATCTAGCGAAAAAAAATACCTTTTCTGAAATTAGTCATTGTTCTGAGTAGGTAATATACGCGTAATAATATTAGGTCTTTCTTGTATTATCTTATCCAAGATGTGTACATGACATAACGTTTTGGTAGATATTACCTATATTAGTATGTAGCAATAAATAAAATATTTAAATATTAAAAGCTTCAATTTTAGATTCTTATACTAGCTGCTGCCCGCGACTTCGCCGGCGTAACTTTGTAAATTACTACTCTAATTACTTTTTAAACACTAAAACCTTCCTCGAGATTCACTCAATCCAATATGAAACTGCATTAAAATCCGTTGGTAGTTTTAAAGATCTAAGCATACATAGTTACAGACAGACAGACAGACGCGGCGGAGGACTTTGCTTTATAAATGTAGTGATATACTTATATGTGTCGTCCGACAATTTACAAAATAATGTATTTCTAGCAAATAAGTACTTAAGTCTTACATAATTTAATTTTTATTAAGTAATCAAGGCTTTACTAAAAAATTGAAACAATTTAAATTAAAACTCTGAAACAATTTCACAATTCACCCCGGGGAAATTTGCCAGATTTAGGATTAGCTCTATATATATACCATTGTACCTACGCATCCGCAAAGGATTCGAATTGATTTTTGCGGATGCGTATGGCCTACGTATGGCTAAAAAAAATTTCCCACCCCTTCTACAGGTTGCAATCGAAAATTTCTTTTAGCCATCGATATTCTAAAAATTTATATCTAAAATGCACAGGAATTCAAATTTGTTTTGTTTGTAAATTTTCCTGGACTATAAAATATGCACGTTTGTTATTTATTATGAGTTTCCACGCAAAAACAATGGGTTACAAATGTCACCTAAGTATTTAATCAATGACCTAGTACTAGGGACGTTATTAAGTTGATGCTTACAGTTGATGCTTCCGGAAATTTTGACACCAGAAATGAATTTTGTGGCTTTCGCTTCGTGACAACATTGAAAACAAAATTTAAATCATTTAAACAGGGGCATCTCATTCCTGCGAGGTTCAGAGTTAACTCACGCGCGTAGTTACTGTTAAATCGGTAGAAAAACAAATAAATTTTGAGGCGAATTATTCTGTCAGCAGAAGTGAAAACTTGAAAAATTACGTGTGTATTTTTTGAACTCTTCGCATTGATGTATTATTTCAATTCAATTAGTTTTTGCAAGGATGTATCATTACGTAACATACTCTAGGTTTCAGATATATTGTTTTTATGGCGCAATATCTGAAAATATACAGATGTATCGTCGGTTATACGGTTACGTTACGGTAACAGGTCGTGAGTTCAATAGTTTTTTCCAATCTCAAAAATGCCCAACGCAGAAGTTTTCACTTCAAAAAAAAGATAATATTAATGAATTCAATTCAAAAGTCTTCATTACGATTACTCGTCTGATTTGTAACATAAAGCATCTATAGATTTCTTATTGCACTTTCAGTAGCGAGAGATTTTTGTTCAAGAAAATCAACATTTTCCCTGTCGTGCGTAGGGTTGTGAGCTGGTAGCCAAACTTTTATACTACACAACACGATTGCAGTGTTAAATGTACATTGCCTTTTTTAGTCGCGATCGCTGCGTTTACAGCTTTGTAAAGAAGCAATGTATACGATATATGTATAGGAATGCCCATATATAGGATAAGTGGTAAAAGAAAACGCTGAACGTTACAAAGTGTGAGCCTTTTGTCTAGATTAAGGAATGTTTTGTTCGTCTCGATTATGCGATTGATGGTATAATTCAATTAAATACTTATTTTAGGTATTATAAATTGTTGCAAAATAAACAGATTATAAAAATATTTTGAAATTATATTCTAAAATCCTCGATTCGATTATCCGACTATCGTTATGAGAAATAAAATTACTATAAAATAAGAGTTCCAAAGCATGAATTTCGGTTTTAGGAAAATTCTGTAAGTTTTTAATTTTCATAGTGACAAGTGACAGTTTTCATGAATGTGGTGATCCTCATTTTCATAAGTGAAGTTGTTTCACTATCATCGTTCGGATATTCGTGTCGGCGGTCCTATAGCGAAGAGCCTTATAGCAAACACCTCAAGAGGCTCTCACTATATGGCTGAATTAACCCTAAAACTGCTTGGTTTAGTAGGAGTTGTCGTGTCCCTAGCCACGTAGTAACTATTATTTAATCTGAGCCCTAGCGCCTGATTCGTATTTTTTTAAGAGAAAGCGACTCAATGATTAAAAAATAAACATTAAAGTATAGGAATTACTCGTAATATATCCACACGAAAATAATTGTCCGATTTATCTGACTCTGGTGGCTAAAGGGCTAAGGGACAATACAGAAGGCGGTAGTACTTCTTAACACGGCACGAACTGTCAGGAGGTTCGTCACTCTGCATATTGATTATTAATAAACTATAATTTTTATATATATTGTAATTTTTTTTACATCCTTACTAATATTATAAACGTGAATGTGAGTTTGTTTGTTTGTTACGCATTTACGCAAAAACTACTGAACCGATCACCATGAAATTTTGCATACACGTTGTCTGGGACGCCAGAAAGAACATAGGGTACCTTTCATCCAGAACGCTGACGAAGTCGAGGTCGGGGGCACCAGCTAGTTAAGTAATAAAATAAGAATAGGTATGTGAAGAATCAGAATAAATTTTATTAAAACATACATAGATAA
The DNA here is from genome assembly GCA_947623395.1 of Synanthedon tipuliformis. Taxonomy (NCBI): domain Eukaryota; kingdom Metazoa; phylum Arthropoda; class Insecta; order Lepidoptera; family Sesiidae; genus Synanthedon; species Synanthedon tipuliformis. The sequence goes on along the minus strand of OX392424.1, from coordinate 990,469 downwards.
CATGCCCATACAGAAAGATAAATACAAACGATTATTATAAGCCGCAATAAAATTGCTGCAGTAAAAGTCATAGATCAGAGAACACAATTAAATTTTATTTAAGGAGAAACAGTTATTTTTGCATGGTTATCCTTTAGAGAATTTATATAATAGCAAATATAAAACTAACCAATATAGTTATTGACCAATATAGTTATTATCTATTTTCCAATTTATTTATAATCGCAGTGTTGAAATTCCCCCTTAACCGTTGGGCGGGCGGCGCGCGCATCCAGCCGCCATTTCTAACTGCAGATAGTCACAGCGCGTTCTACTCGCGCCATGCAACAATCAGTTTAACTTAATTATATAATACACGTCTTAATATTCACATTTTTTGCATTTATGACAGTGTACTGTGTTCTCAAGTTGCGTTAAGTGATAACTTTGTTCCGTGTTTGTGTAAGTTATATTTCGGCGTGTGTTTCATCGTCCGAGCCAGACAATCGATGGTTTTAACGTAGGTATGAGTTTTAAGTATATCACTTGGTGTGTTTTCAAGCACACGACACACTGTTTTATGTGTGTGTACTGTCAAAATTGTAGTTTTTCTTTGTTTAGTGTAGAAGTTATGAATAAACTGTTCTGTTTGGTAACCTAGATATATATTGTTAAAGCAAATATCGATTTGTTACTGTTCAAAATAGTTTTCACGCGGTTTTGTTTAGAAATATCTCTGTAGTAAGCAATGATTTCATACCTAGGTATAAATTAGTTCTATATTAAGTATGTTTTATATAAATTGCTTTATACATACATAGAATTGCTTAGTGATATTATTGTTTGGTAAAAAATAATAATTTTGTTACATGACAAGCAGATCTTTATTTGCTAACTAAGCATTTCTGTTTAAGAAGTTATATTATAGGCTGTTATAGAACATTCAAGATCCCATTTTGGATTTTGTGGATTTCTCCTATATATTCGAAGATGATATCCAGGTTTTCTCACGGAGTACCACTTCGTAATTAAAATAAATGATTGTCCGAGCGTGATGACCACTACTACTGTCTTTGTACTGCTAGACATTAATGCTGTAACCCTTACCGATAGAAATAAAATATTATAAAATTTAAATTTTTGACACTGTATGAGTGGTTTGGGTTCTTGCCTTAAAGCTCTGTTTCAGGGATCCCGGGTTCGATTCCCGACAATGGACAAAACGTTGAAAATCGATTAAGGCTAATTTTTATGTAATAAATACCTACCTACATATGTTTTGTAGAATATTATTGCAAAATGATATTCAGCAGTGCCATACACTTCCCGTGAGCCATAACTTCTGCCATAACCTCTGACAGACGCTTTATAGACAGACCTCTTTTCATTCTTCAGCGTGTCGCCTACGCACGCGAAGGGTGCAATTTGTATGACCAATGGCAGCTTTCATTGTGCCACATGCTGCCGGTTACGTGTGAATTTTCTCTAAAGAAAGCCGTCATCAGTTTCATACCTTATTCCGCTTGTACCTGTTCACTGTTTCATACAAATGGCCGACCGCCTTGGTCAGTCAGCTTGACTTGGCAAATGAGTCAGTCAAATACAATAAATAAATATCTTCACACATTCCAGACAGCACCATCTAGTTCCACAGTAAGCAACTAATGCTTGTATTATGGATACCAGACAATTGATATATAGATTAATTTTTTTTTGTAAATACATACATACAATTATAAATACAAAACATCCATGACTTATGTACAAAGGTAAAATGTTAACACTTAAACATTTGCCCCTAGCGGGATTCGAAGACGCGACCGTTTGGTTAACAGCTAGGGTTACTAGCCACTAGACCAAACCTGTGGCGTTGTTTATTTTATAGGTGACGCTAGCCGTCTACCATCAATTAGTCTGTTAGCATAAAAAAAGATCCATCGATCTATCAAATCGATCGATCGAGTTTGAGATCTATCTATCTTGTCAGATCATTGATCGATCTACCGCGTGTGTAGTATGCTGATGGTCGATTCAATTTAAGATCAAATGGATCGAAGTCAATCGAGTTTAGTGGCCCCTTAATCCAATTTTGAAGAGTTATTTCTATACAAAACTAGAAATCGAATCGTACTAAAGGATAAAGCATAGTTTAGTTTCTTATTATTGTACAATAAAACGCGTCGCTGCAACTCGTAACTAGAATAATGTCATTTTGTGCAAAGTTAGTGTCGGAGTTTAGATCTGTGCTTCACAAACTTATATCATAAAGCAAACTTTAAAACCGCTGCACTGGTAACTAAATTGTATTGCGATATGCTGCGCGAGGCTTTGTCTCACTGATGACAATGTATCCGCCGCGAAGGACCAAAAATTTTATGTAAATTCTCTCACGAAGAGCGCTATAATTAATTTTAATCATAATGTCCTCCTAAATAGTTATATTTTATTAATTTCGTATTTTAAATATGAAAAAATAGTTAACTATTGGAATATATTTAGGTTCACTAGCTTTTGCCCATGACTTCGGCTTCTTTACGAATTATAGCTATTCTGATGTTTTATTAAACGACTCCCGCTCCCGGCTTCGTCTGCGTCCGATCGCTACCAAACTTACCAGGATTACCCGCTGGACTAATCTGAAGATTGTCTGAAAGTTATCATTAAATTTACAGAAAAGTTAATCAAAATCTATAACTTAGTTTTTGAGTGAAAGATTAACAAACATAAATATCCATTCTTGAAAGCTTAAGCATTTGTTATTTTAGTAGATTTAAAAGAGTTTTATTTTTTTACAAAATTGTTCAATGAAATAAATACCTATACTGGTAGATTCACATTTCCATAAACAACTAAAAACAAACTTTAGCACTGTCACTTTAGGTAATATTTAATTAGTTTAATGTTTAATATAATATTGAAACTACGTATTTAATACTATTTAACAACTAACTATTACCTAATATTGACAGTATTAATAACTTCAATGTTTACTGAGAAACTTATAAGGAGATAATTTTTATACGACAGCTGTTCTCTATCTTCGCCACCTTTGAGATAAGAATGATTAATTAAAAAAAAAATCTAATTGCAACATTGCGACTACGATGTTTTGGCGTTTGTCCAAAATAAAATGGCTTCGAATGAATCGGGATTTTTAAGTGTCCAATCAAAGTATAGAGGATGTTGGAGTGGTGGAGTCGTTATTCTTTTTTTAAATACACGAACGAGTGAATGAAGACCTTAGCAACGGGGAGGATATAACATCTGCAAAACTTACCATCACGACACATATTCCAGTCTTTATTTCAATAGTCTTTACTACAATTTCACCCTTCTTTTCGGATCTCGAAAAGAATGGTTATCTCGAAACTAAAATCGAAAATATCGATCTCAGGGAAAAATTGATACAGACCAAACGTGTAGCAAAATCAATTTCAAACAACTTCAATAATAACCATTTTTCGTGTAAAATTGAAAATAAACGAGTTATTCAATAAACAAAAAATAATAACCCTTAAATTCAAGATGGCGGATGACCCCGATTCCGATGGAACATTGCTATTTGGAATTTATTCTGTGTCAAATCCTAATTCGACTGGGTTTTAGTTAATAAATCAAACTCGTGTAATTTTTTAAATTTGTTAAAATAACGATAAAGTAAACTTCGATGTGCTTTGACAGGCTAATCCACATATGAAACAAACTAGCTGGTGCCCGCGACTTCATCCACGTTCTGGATGAAAGGTACGTGTCCCAGACAACGTGTATGCAAAATTTCATGGTGATCGGTTCAGTAGTTTTTCTGTGAAGGAGTTACAAACATCCATACATCCATACAAACTTTCGCATTTATAATATTCGTCGTCGCACAGCAGTGTTTTATCTAGCAGGGAGGGTGTAGTAAAAAACCTAGTGAATTATAAATTATAAAACAGAGCCATGCACTATGGCGGGTCTTGGACAATTCTTTTGTTTAGACGCCTCCTTTGTTGTCTATTCAGTATCCTATATCCTGTAAACTTCGCTAAGTCGAAACTTGTACGGATTCGTTTCCCAAGAGCCCGTGTTGTTTTGTCACTTGCTGACTTGAGTTTTGTCTTTTTCGTTGCTTCTACAATGTTGATATTGTTTCATTGTAAATCCCAACACTTGTTAGTAACGTACACTTTGAAAATCATAAGTTAAATAATGTTAGCACCCTCTACTTCGGGTCCATTAATTAAATCATCTTTATGTGAAGTCCAAATACTTTTATCGTCCGACACAAAGACAATTGATTGGTCTCGCTGCGCTCGACTAGATAGAGCGCTATACAAAAGCAATAGCTCCGAAAACGTGGCAACTTTTTATTGTAAAAAACCGTCACTTTTTATCACTTTTCACGTTTTATTATATTTATACACAGTTTCACTACGCAAACTGGTATTTTATAATGCTTAAAATTTAATAAAACATTCTGCACGTACACATCACAGACAGTTTGCAGTGTGACTGGCTCGGGTACGCCGAATTCGGCGTACTATTTTATGCTGCATTTTACAAGTACGATGGGGGTATCTAGTCGAGCGCAGCGAGACCAATCATTCATCTATGGTCCGACAGATATATCGGAACTAAGTACAATTCCAACTATAAGAATTGCATCGACGACGACCCCTCTTCGCGAACGCGTTCGTTCAACTGCTTGATACCTTTTTAATATCATGTCACCGAATGAATCTGAATGAATGAGTACCTCTTTTTGCAACGTCACAAAGCACTTTTTACTATACTTCCGTCGACATAAATAGCAAACGCTTAGAATAAGTTTTAAATATATGGATGACTGGACGTATAGGTAGGTACTATTGTATTATACAAATATGACCGAACGGAATCTGATGCAACTTTAAATAGTTTACGCATCAGAACAACACATAGGCAATCTTTTAAAACGTAGAATACTGGAGTTTGTGTACGCTTCAAAAATTTGAAGAGTTATGCGTCGATTTTAATTCGGTTTTCACTAATGCAAAGAGGGATAAACACGGATGGTATATAAATATTTTTCGCCGGGCGAACCCGGGTGTGATTGCTAGTAATTTATAAAAATATATGGGCGAAAGAATGCAAGTTATATCGTATTCTTATGCTTGCGCAACTTCAACTAGGTAACGTTAAAAGTTACACTTAAGTTGAAAGTTTTGCTAGGTTTTGAGTGATATTAGAAAATTTCAATTTTTTTAATTGAATCCATCGACGACCTTTTGACCCAATTAACTTATAAAGTGATGTCCAATTAACTTTTTAGCTTTTAATTAATTAACAATAATTAATTAATTATATAAAATAAAGAGGACTTAAACTAGTGTTTTTCAACGCAAAAGTTCAAACTACTAAGTCTAGAAAGCTGAAATTGTGAACATGTGTTTATTTTATAAAGTAAGCATGCTGAGAAAGGATTTTTCTAAATTTCATAAATGTAAAATAAATAGTATTATTAGTGTCATGTCAGCCTGTCTGTTGACCTTTACATAAAAACATATACACATATAGAAAAAGGGTTGTGTTTGTACCTACTACACCGGATCGGAAAGAAAAAGGGTCGCTTAGAAAATCTTCAATATCTTCAAAAGTATCTCTTTAATTAAATTAAAGACTAAATTAAAGCTAAACTTTATTTTCATTAAAGCATATTAAAAATTCTTTAAATTAGGTCAGGTACTTTTGAAGATATTGAATATTTTCTATCCGACCCTTTTTCTTTGCGTTCCAGTGTATTTAAGTGATATAATGCTAAATGATACCAAGATTATCCACTGCAGTGTGTTGTATACGGTGATAAGCTACAATGTCGCACGGTATGCACAATGGTGGAACAGTCCGCGATCCGGCAAACCGCTTTGGAATGGAATGCAATTTAGAATTGTTTCCGTTGATCCGGATTACTGCCTTCTCCAACACAAACACTACCAATATAGAAATAAAAATGTCCCCTTTTTATTTTGATATCAAAGGAATTTGTCTCTTTCAATTTTCTACTCAACAAAAGATAAACTATGTCCAACACTTAAAACTATAGCGTAACAACTTGTTTTCATGTTTTCAAGCAGCATTAAGAAACTAATATAGTTTTACATTTTTTTTAATTAACTAGTTTTTGCTCTCGGCGTGACCCGCATATTATGCTGATATATGTATTATGATTTATGATGCTGATGTATCATGTTGACCCGCATATACCTACAATATTAAATATAGTATAAGCTCAGAATCGTTTAAACCAGTATGAAGCCTTATGAAGGTTTAAAAATCATCGATCTATTATTATATTAACCTTTCGAACAGAGTTTTGTTGTGATTGCATTGTTATTTTTTTTTGGTAGATTTCTCATATCCCGGGAAATTTATAATAAAATCCTATACATTTACCAACAAAAATATTGTATGGAGACAATTATTATTTTATGTTAAACAATTATAAAAACGACGAGTTTTATGTTAAACAATATTATTTTTAACCTTAGTTATAAAATTGTAAATATTTTTTTATTATTAAATTGACCAATATTTTTACGTGTTAGGGTTAGTGCCCTTCATCCATTGCGCTACTAACTTATATTCTGTCTGCTTGTCCAGTACATGTTTTAAGCTAAAATCTATTTACCCGGCTTGATATTTAATCTTTCGTGACATACGCTGTGCATACTTGATATATGATTTTGTATACAAAAGAAGGTTCTGAGCTTATCACAACCCAGATTAACTTCATTACAACGGCACGTGGGATGTTTGTGTCCAGAAAAACTTATGGGATTAAACACACCGACGACATTGACTCACTAGTGATGCGACCGAAAGAGTGTTGAGGTTATCCTGACTCATTTCGGTAGTAGAAGGGGATTTAAACAACTATTCCCGTTGCCACAAAATGTTTTAACTATTTTATAATATGGTCAATGAGCCGTGTTAACTTTTTACACTTAAACACTTTTCTAAAATTGGATAATATATAAAATTCTCGTCTCGCGGTGTTGCGGTCTCCCGAAACGGCTGGACCGATTTTGATGAAATTTTGTATGCTTATCGGGTAGGTCTGAGAATCGGCCAACATCTATTTTTTATACCCCTAAATGTTAAGGGTAGTCCAACCCAAAAATTATTTTTTATTTTTTCGGAAAACAACGTTTGCCGGGTCAGCTAGTTATTAAATAATATTTGAATTTAGACGGTTCAAGTTAAGCCGTTTCTGAGATTAGCGTGCACAGACAAACAGACAAAAATTTTAAAAACTATTTTTTTTACATCGGTACAAGTACCTACAACTTGTACAAATTGTTTTTTTTTTTAAATTCAATGTACAGCCGCAAATCGTTTACGATTTTATTATATGTGTAGATTATGATGTTTTCCTCAAATGATACAGTTATGAGTAGCTAATGAGAGTTACAACACTAAAGTTAAACATACGGGCTTCCGCAGAACATTAATCAGGATTTTCCTTGACAGAGAGATGATAGTGGAAAAAATAATTTAGTTTATTATTTACGACGAATTTGTAGATTGTTTGAAACAAAAAACAGTAGTATTGAATAATAATAATTATTTTATTTATTAACAATGTACTTTCCGTGTACAAATAATTGAACCTAATTATTATAATAACTCAAAGGGCAACTGTACTGAATTTTCCCTCAAGGAATAAGTCTTCTTTGTGAGAGCTCTTTGTAAGCTGTAACAAGTACATTTTCAAAGTATTCTTTTTACACAAACTTGAATGTTGAAATACGAAAATGTATAATTTTAAAAGTACCCAAAGAAGACGATCTCTTACAGAACTTGGAGACAAACGACTTTTTTAAAAATAGAATAATAATTAAGTGCTTTATAAAGAAATTTGACGTTGAAGCAATTTAACCCTTGCACAATCACACTTTTACACATTAAAGTAAGTACCACCGCCGAAAATCATAAGATGTTACATTTATGTTATATCTATTGTTAAGTATATATATTGATATAATATGTGTTATTTATGTTATATGTTATTTGTGTTATATTGGCTCGTTAATAATATGTCCGGTTACAAACGCCTTATAGAAGCATATATAATATATACCTATCATAAAGTCAGAAATGTAATAATAATTTATGTAATGTAATGTAATTCATGATTTCAGATCAGACAATTTGTAAATAAGTAAATATAATCCTATTCTATTCCTTCGCAACTTTTGGGATATTTTGGGGGGGAACATAACAAGTGTACGTTTTCTCATGTACGAAAGAAGAAAGAAAGAAAGAAAGAAATAATTTTACTCACACAACACAAAGACACAACCGTAATACAAAAACAACAAAACAAAAATTAATAATCAGGTAAAAGATGTGTGTGTCCTCGCGGCAGTGAAACGGATACTGGCTCAAGCATTGTGCTGATGCAAGCACCTGCAGCGCTCATTTTCAGCCAGTGGGACTCACTACACACACATATTACATCATAAATTATTCTAAACACTATACAGACATATTTTATTCAAAACACAAACATATTCAATGAATTAATTAGATATGTTTTATATATTTAAATAAATAAATTAGACATAGACATGTAACAGAACTAAAAATCAAAAACTTTGTTATTTTCAAGAAAAAATAAATTAATACATTAGCAAATATCAGTAAAAGTAAATAGAGAAACATCTAGTCATAAACTTATTTTGGTAAACACTTTGTGGTATTAATGCCATTACTGTTCATACCGCCCACTTGAACTTAATCTTCATTTAGAACCGCCCACACAGAGACCTTGATGACTCAAATTGTAACTAAACCAAAATTTAATAAAACAAACTCATGTCACCACTTACAATTATTATCACTACTAAGACCTAAGCTGTTATGAAACGTTAAGGTGCTTACTCAAACATATTCAAATCTAATTTTTTTGAACTAAATACAGCTGGCCACATATAATACTTATCTATGTCGCAGTAGAATAAAAAAAACGGATTATTTCAAAAATCCTAGTAAGATTGCGAAACACCGGATAATAAAAGACTAACAATGAATTTTCTAATCATCCGAGGTACTTTCAGGTACGATTAGAAAAATGAAACGCTGATTGGTCAATGATGTACAGCTTCTCTGATCTCAGCGCATCCGTCAGTAAGTAACGTTCGTTTCGGCCAATCAGCGCTTAATACTTATGACAGTTAAGCGGTTATTCGCGACTTACCTAAAACTAGTCGGATTTTTGCAAGGTCCTGAAAGTATCTCGGATATCCGAAGTTTTGCAATATAACTAATAATACATATATGTATAAGCATTGCATATGTATAACTAGCTAGTGCCCGCAACTTCGTATGTGCTGTTTTTTGAAAATCCCACAGGAACTTGACATTTTTCCAGGATAAAAATTAATTATGTTAGTCCAGGTGGTTTGAAAATTGTGGTTCACCTTGTGTATGTGAATTAAGGCTTCCTATGGAAGATGAGTGACGAAATGTTGTTAGCCATTTTTTTTGTTACAATACAATGCATGGAATCCGTCATTATTCCAGAAATGATTAATACGCGAGGTAAACTCATAGTGTTGCCACAAATTTGGTCGTTACAATAGCATGTTGGGCCGCAAATCACCGCCGGCCCCGGGAATGGGTTCCCCGCTCATCTAGATAGGGTAATATCTGCTCGTTTCCCGTTATATATTACTATATACCTACGTCTCCTCAGAACCACATGTCTGCAATGTACATATTATTTTATTTATTAGGTATATAGACGAAAATTAATCTTGTACATAATCATTGAAATTGAATAATTTAACCACATTGTTGAACGGTGGCTAACTATAACGGTTTCCCATTTTCAATAATAATGATAATTATGATAACTAGCTATCTGCTTCTATTATAAGTCGAAAATCGAGTTATATATTTATTCATATAACTTAATTCGAATGTGTTATATACTTTAAACTTCCATGGAAAAATTTAATTGTCGTGCTGGTTACGAACGAAACGAAACAAAATGTGCTCAGACACTACTAGAAAGAACTTTTCTGCAAATAACACTATATTGTAATAACACTATATTATAGCCTGGAAATTCATAAAGGCAACATTCAGTGTGTAGAAGCCTAAGTGCTAAAAATTTTCGATATTTTCCGCCTCGAAGAGAGGCCATTCTTTAGAATTTCTTTCGCTTTGATGTCTCCTAGACGAGCATTGTTCTGAAGTCTAATGCAGTACTTGTAACTGAACTTGCTGCCAACAGAACACGCTTCTGTTTTGCTTTTAAAGGCCTATTGTGTATTAAAAAAGAAAAAAAATATAGCTTATTCTTTTTTTATGTTTTTTGCTATGTTAAAAATCTATATATATACAAAAAGCGTCGGAAAAAAGCTATAAACTGTTATAAGGTGACATAGTAAACGTCTTGATGAGATAATTAATCTATTTTATATTATAATTTAAATAAAATAGTAATATTAAAATAATAAAATGGTAAAGAATAGTGTCTGTGTACGAATTATTAAAAAAAATTGGAAAGTTTGTGCTCACAAAATATCGTCCAGAGTCAAACATATCTCTACTATTTTTAATCTTGAGACCTAGAATTTTTTCTTATTTTTTTCAGAGCTGGTAGGTATAACTTAGCTGCTAGGTCCTAGCTTATCGCCTAAACAAACACACACACACACACACATGTATATATATTATATTAAAGCATGACGGTCACACGAGATCTTAAAAATTCTTAAACACCTAAAAAAAGTACCTACAATATAAAATAACAACATGTAGTCACATTTAGCGTGAGTCTACTCTTTGATAAGTTCTCGAATATATCGAAAATTATTGCGTATGTCAGTTTACATTATAATTATCAGGGTTTATGTAAATATCAAATTGACAACGCCTATTATTGTCTCGCCTTATTTGAATGAAATGTTTCAAATGAAATCTACTACTTTACATACAAACTGTATGTATGACAATAGACTTAGGAGTGTAAAGATCCAAATATAAAAGCGGCCATTGATGCCGCATATAGCAAGATAAAATAATCCAGCTTTGTAGATTGTGACATTTCGGAAATTCGTGCCCAGTACGTGGCTCGTTATCGAGTTACACAAACCTTTCTATAACCGTGTTCACAAATCACTTCTAGTTCAATGGCTTTGTATTATCACGACACAATATTGACTGAAAGGGGGCTCCTATAAACCATACGGTTTGTTTAGAGAGAAGGCGGGAAGGCTTATGTGAAGGCCACGACAATCTTGAAGTGGGTGGGAAATTTTGAACGTCGTAATATTTGAAAACCGAAGGATGGTTTGTGTATATAATTTGCAGAAAAAAATAGCATCCGTGCGAAGCCCGTACCGGGTCGCTAGTGAAGAATAAAACAATTTTTTTTTTTTTTTTTTTTTTTTTAACGAGCGAAGAAACTTTCAAAAAGTACCTTATGACAGATGCCGCATGCAATGCAACTGGCATAAAGGTTATGTGGGATTCTTACCGCACTAAAACTCCAACTCGAGATGGGTATGGTTCAGTCCGTAAGGGACTTTGGAACCGTCACCGGGCGTCGGGGGGGCGAGAAGCGACCGGCCCTTACAAGAAAAAGTGCTTAAGACTAACTTAATTATGAGGGACCGGCTAGCCCTGTAGGGCCACTTGCGACTACAGCGGCCTGAGCCACTGCAGTTACAAGCGGTCCCCGGGCCGGGAGGTCCCTCGCAGGCGCTGGGTCCTGGTCGCGCCTCGGTGGTGCGGAGTCGCGCGGCGGTCGTCCTCTCCTTTGGCGATGTCGGGGCAGTTGTGCGTCGGGGTCATCACCAGCAAGCGCCGCGTTTGCTGCAGTGATGGGGTCATCCGGGTCTAAAAGGATGTGTCGGGGCCTTCTTCTGAAATGAGATAGAGTGTCATCAGTGTTCGGGGTGTATATAAGGGAGCTGGCCACGAGTGGGTTGGGATGGTGGGGAAGTTTGTCATAGTACTTCAAGGCGAAGTCCTTGATGCACTTGACAATGGAGGGAAGGTCAAAGTCGTGGTGGAGGTCTACGTTGCGAACGAACCATGGGGCGCCCACGGCTCTTCGCAGGAATCGGTTTTGGACAATTTGGAGGGAATTGATGTGTGTATGTGCAGCGTGCGCAAAGACAACGCTAGCATACGTCATGATTGGCCTGATGCATACTTTGTACAATGTCACCTTATTTCTAAGGGCCATTGCACTCCGCTTGCCTAGGAGGCACATCAGGCGACCCAGGACGAACGCTGCCCTGTCCCTGACACGCTTTATGTGGGGGCCGAAGGTGAGTCTTCGGTCTAGTGTAACACCGAGGTATTTGGTCTGAGGGACCCAAGGGATAACGCGGCCCTGGAGAGTGATTTGACCGAGTAAGGCTCGATCAAATGGTACGGGCTTTGAACGAACGCGAGGAGTTAGAAGCGAATGCCCCCGGGAGAAGTACATTGCTGCACTCTTCTCGGGGTTCACCTCTATTCTCCATTTCTGAAACCATAAAACAATTTAAAATTAAGATATGTATATATATCCCTTTTTTGTCACTTCTTTTTTGGGGCACGCTAATTCTCGAAAGTTATAAGTCCATACTTTTTTGTACCCCCCTCCTCCCATTCCTTGTCGCTGTGTTTCGAGGAAAAAAATAGAAGCAAATTTTTTTTTATTGTTTAAAAACATATCTTTGGTAATCGCAATCAAACTTGAACTTATATTTAGGTGAGTAACAATATAAAAAGTAACGTGTCCACAAAAAAGTATTGTCGAAACAATTTTCATCGAAAAAGCGGAGGTAAAAAAGACCGTGAAACCGCAGGGCCGATGATGCGATAAATTAAAAGTGAAAATACGCTTTTATATCGAAAAAGAAGTTCGTCAAATCGACGGCGAAAAAGCTCCGGAATCGGTAAAAAGCGGTGAAAACCGAAGTCTGTGCCAACTCACATAGCCCGTTAGTGAAATGACAGGCGCTTTAAGAGGGAAGGCTTTGGCCGGATGGATATGACAAATTTTATATGTTATACAATCGAATGGTGAACGGTAAATTATGTTTGCCATTAACTTGTTTGTACATTGTCTGAGCACATTGTCTGCGCTATAACTTCATTTTCCAATTGTAGTAGAGTTATTGAAGAACAGTTTTTTTATACATGTAAAATGATAACACTAAAACCACTGAGGTTTAATCTTATGTTATCATTTGTAATTATTACTAAAATCTAACTATAATATACATACTATTAACTACAATTTTAAAAAAATATTTCTTCAACTTAAATTATATATTTTTAATCGTTATATATGTAGTTATATATATATGTAACTGTTTAATTTATCAATTAAATAAGTATGTTGTTCTTAAGTCATTTCGTTTTGCAATAAATTTTATATTATATAAATTCATAGCCATGTGGTTTTTTTGTTTTAAAATAACAATAAAGTGTACAATGATATATTTTATATATATTATATTAATATCTAGAAAGTATCCGTTTTGGAGTGGATATGAAACGCTCTCTGATCCTAGTTTTCAGTCGGCCTATTTCCAACGTTCCAAATGCGAGCCTTTTGTGCTACGAGTGCCTTTTACCTGAGCCAGATAGACGCATTCGTCTTGCACAAATCTTTATCCCACGCTCTTTACTGCTTACTTATTCTATTTATAAGCGTATTTAAGTTAATTCAACTGTATCCTTTCGAGTTTTCAAGTGAAATTCATAAATAAGAAACATCACGACGAACTAGACAGTAATTACTCAAGCAATAAATACGTCTAGGTTAAGTTAAGCTTGGTTAAAAAATCAGAATTATTTTTAGCCGTATTATTAACTATAGATACTGTTACGTAAAATAAACTTTTACGTAACAGTACGTATAATAATTTCTCCACTGCCAAGAATATGTGCGCTTCATTGCTCTGACAAGAATTTCAGATGAATCATGCCTCACGGTGCGTTCAAATTAAATATAAATAAAACAGTCTATATAGTCATGTTTCATTTTGTTATATAATTTGTTATGTAATCTGGACTCACCTTTAAATACACCGTATACAAAAATTTAACCTTTGATATTTCAGTAGAGTTTAAAAAAAGGCGTGTGTAACCTTTCACGTGAGTTTGCTCCTTTGATATAGATGGGCGTCCAAACTTGATGCCAACTCGGCATTTTTTGTCGGCCATTGACCTGATATGCTGTTGGCTTGGTGCCGACATGATCAAAGGAGGCGTTGAAGCATGCGAACCTTATGAGGTTCTTTGACAGATTTATCTCAAAGTTGAATTACAAGGAACCGGCGAACGCCACTTAGCGACAGATACTAGGTTTGAACACTATATCAATTTAAAAAAGACTTTAAACACGTTTGTATAAGACTACTTTTTGCCCGAATGGTCAGCATATCTCAATAGATTATAGCCTACTTGCGATCTGCTCCCGGCTTTCGTCTTCTCACAGGTGCAAATTTTTCTGCAAATTATTTAGTTTAATCTATAGGTACAAATATTATAAAGAGGAAAGATTTGTTAGTTTTTTTGTTTGATTTGAATAGGCTCCGAAATTAGTGGACCGATTTGAAAAATTGAAAGGCCTATGGCCTATGTAACGGTGAGTAACATAGGCTACATTTTATAAAGTTACGCGGACGGAGTCGCGTGCAAAATCAATGCAATAATATAACATCATCACGTTTTACTGCATATACAGGTAAAGCTATAACACGTTGTTCGTTTTATTACTAACATGGTACAAGTGAAGGGAGCACGCGTAACGGTGCCCTAGAGATTTTTCACGGCGACTGTACTTTGAAGAATGAATATAGAATTTGATCTTAACTTCCGCTCTCTGCATCTTTATTCGCAGTTTGTATGAACTGCCTAAAATTCCAATAGATTTGGCCTTTGCGTATCAGTTTTACGGTTTCCATAAAATGAATTTCCTAGAAAATGTTACGGTTTTTCCGTTTCAGACAAAATAAATATTGCGACTTTGTTGTGGGGGCGCTGAGTTGTTATACGAAATTTATTTTAACTAATGGAGGACTGCTTAAAATTCAAATATGAATATATTCAAATATATTCAAATAAAAATTTAATATTAACCACCTTTTTGTAAATATTCAAAATATTCAAAACATTTGATTTGACCATGAAACCAAGCCCCTCAAATATTATAGACAAATCTTTGATCTGTGGGCAAGCGCCCTATAGCTAATTGTGTACCTACCACCTGCCTACTTCACAGTCTACACAATATGTAAAAATAAAAGTTAGAAATAAAGATTACAGTAGCATTAAAGTAAAAGACAGCGAACGAAAATAATTTGTATATCTCTTAAAATTTCCTGTTTCAACTTACTGCACACATTAGAGTACTTCTGTTTAGAAACAAGGAATCAATTCTTTTCGAAGTCTTATCCTCCATCACTTCGGGCTTTGATTTGTATGGCAAATTATGATTTCACGGTTTTGTGACCTTGCCAAAACACATCAATGTCTTATCCTAGTCTTACCGTTGCATTTATATATATGTAAGAGAATAACTTTTTAGCAGAATCTAGTAGATATCGTAACAATTTACGAAGATTATCGATTAGTAATCATATCGGTTTCGAAGTAAGGAATCGCCAAGTGATGTTAGAGAATTAGAATTAGGGTCCTTAAGTCATCCTATTAAATGATATCTTGTGTTTGTTTCAGGTGATAAGAAATGAAACGCAGGCGGTGCTTACTTACCTCCGGCGTGGTATGGTGACGAGTCTGTGTCGCTCTAACCATGGCTCTGGACGACGTCAAGACGATGCGTTGCATACTCTTCTGTTTGCTGTCCTTATCTTTCAATAGAAACCTAGCATTCGTGCTCGACAAACAGAATCCGTACTCGCAATTCCGCAAATGGAACGCGGGTCTCAATGGCACGTTGGAACTCGAATTTAAAACCGATCAGCCAAACGGCTTATTGTTGTACACCGACGATGGTGGCACTTACGACTTTTTTGAGCTGAAACTCGTGAACGGTGCGCTCAGACTTCGATATAATTTAGGAGGTGGCGCTCAGATTATCACAGTCGGGAACAATCTCAACGATGGACATTGGCACAAAATACAGGTGAATACCTACTATTCAAATTAACATTTTATCTGCAAGGCTGTAGAAATATGTATATGTGTCTGTAGAAGATGTTTTTATTCCGGGTTTATTTTTTTTCCTGAGACCGCGTGGTCCGACTGCTTCGTCCGTTTGATCGGACGACGCGGACTTTAGGAGCTCATGATGTTTACGAGCTAATCCGTGCGATAATATTTGAATAATTTATTGTTTGAAAATTGTAATGTTTTAAGAATATGTTTTTTTTATATAAGTATCCGTTATCTGTTGAGGGCTGTGGTATATAACTCTTGCAAAGATTTATGTTACACTCGAGCGGTAAAGGCATACAAGTAAATTACAAAGTGGCAGAAGGAAGCTATATAGCGTGTAGTATCGACAAGAATTTCTTGTAAATTATACAGTTTTTCTAAAACCTACGAGTATAATACCCGTTTGGGGATAATATTTTTGTTACTAACATCAAGTGGACAGTATGTTTATGGTGGAAGGAGAGGTCTTTATATAAGTCTTCGTAACATGTAAAGTCTTATACAATATCTTATATTTACGACTTATATAAAATCGTGTTTATATAAAGTCGTCAGTCGTCGTAACATCATAGTTACGAGTATAATGCTAATGTTACATCATTAAATTTAAGGATAAGTATGTGTTTCCGAGCTCACAAAACCCAAATCTTTTCAAAGTTCGAATGAATAGGCATCTTCTGGGTGAGCTCGCTCCATCATAGGCCTCATTTTTGCTACACGGCGAAATGCTGACCAAAAGCAAAGAGTATTTTTTTTTTTGGATAAAATAAAAATTAATAAAAAAATAAAATAAAATAATACTATCCTTAAAATCCCAGTCAGTTAATTTAATATTTGTTAATAGGTGGCACGTCGCGATGAGCACACCTCTCTGACGGTAGACGGAGGCATTCAGAGCAAGACCTCGCGGGGAAAAGAGTTCGTCTTCGGCAAGTTCAACACAAATTCAGATGTGTTCGTTGGAGGAATACCACCGTCGTAAGTCACAATTTTTTAATATTTTACTGTTTATTTGTACAATAGTAGTAGTAAAGTGTACTTAAACTTGGCTCACGAAGTCACCGACATGTGGGATGTCGATTATAGCGAAGAGCCTAGACCAACACCTCATGAGGCTAACACTAAGTGGCTGAGCAAAGGACGGGTACAGAAGGAGGTACTTCTTGACCAGACAGGAGTGACTAGTCTGTGTCGCTGAACTATGAACCAGTATTAAAGTAAGGTATAAACAAATGTGTTTACGAAAGAGCAAAGTTGTTGAAACGTTTAAAAAAAAGTTTAATTAAGTTGGTCGCAACTTAATTGCGTCGCCATAATTGTCAGCCGGCTGCAATGTAATCGAGAAACATGCGCGATTTATTCAAGACAGTTACCGTATTTTGTGGTGATACAATCTAGTTGCTCAGCTTCCGAGGGGCTCCATTTAAACTTAGACTCTAAACGTTTAGAGATAAGGACAGTATTTGCGGGGGAGATTTATCGTACGCATTTTTTGTTCGGTCTGTGGCAAAAGGAGAGTCGAACGTGCGGTTTTTTTTTATTAGATTGTAACATTCGAAAGCCATTTGGCTTTGTCGCTTGAAATGCGTGAAAAATACATTTCCCTGTTCACTGATTGATTTGCTGTAGGTATATATTTTTCACTACTTTTTTGTGACCATTTTAGACAAAAGTTAACCTGGCCATTTTCCAATACTTAAGTTTATTTTAAATGCTGCAGGATTAAACTTGTGGCTGTAAATACCCAGAGCAATCAATTCAATAACTATTACTGGATTTTTTAAATTTATTTATTTATTTATAATTTTAATAATTTCAAGGCTAATAATATAATACATGTAAAATGATAACACTAAAAATCACTGAGGTTGTAAAAAGGTAGGATGGCAAGCGTACTGTTCACTTAATGGTAGTGGCTACGTAAGGACAAACAAGTAACGACAAGTGCGCTACCGATCTTAGTAGATAAAGATATAAAGGATTAGGAGTGGATAGAGAGTCACCAAATAAATCGAAATTGCATTTTTCCTATTTTTTTTTAATTAAGAAAACGTGTGAGTAAAATTTCAAGTTTAGTAGGTACTTCTTATAAATCGCCCAAAAAATTTTAATACGATTTTCACTAAATTGAAAGACCGGTAAACGAGGAAAGTTTGTGTGTGTCTAATTTGTACAAAAAAATGTATCTGTCTGAAGCCGGAAGCGGGTCGCTAGTATTTTTCAATATAAAGCTCTTTATAAATATAATAAATAACTTAATAATAATCATCATCATTAATTTCAGATATAATATCCATATTACCTATTAACAAAAGAACAATAATTATAATATTATATTTACAATCAAAGCGCACTTGCAGCCATAGATGCTGCAAATATATATATTCAGTAATTAATTTTGTTGTATGTTATATTTAGTCCCATCCCAAATGATTGTATGAATATAAATATACAAAAAATATCCAAAAAATAATAATATATATTCAGTCAATTTCAAACATTGCAAAGATATACTCGAATGAGTAAATCCTTAGAAAAGTTGAAGTTTCCATTAGAATCGAGCGTTCACGATAAACTAGGGTTGGTAAAACGGTTATTATCGGTGTACGTCAAAGCCTACGCCCGTTATCCCGACGGCGACAGCCCTAACGACGACGTCATACAGAAATTTACAATAGGATTACGTATTATTTGCTCGTGAACTACGCGGGGATAACAAAGGTAAAACTGTATATCTACGGTTTTTACTTTCGAAGTATTGTTTACTTGTATTATATGTTTTTACAAAGTTACGACTTTTATTTTGATTTTATTTTGATGTTGCCTTAAAGGAAATTATTCAATATCACCATCATCTCAGCCATAGGACGTCCACGGCTTGACATAGGTCTTTCCAAAATTCTCCAATAGGAATAGGACCGATCATAAGCAATCTGCATCCACCAATTATTTTTCTTTAACCTTTTTATACCAAATTTAATAACTTTTAGTATTATATGTACGTTTTTTTTTACACAAGTGCAAAAACAATTTGAATGGCCTCAGGCAGGCAACACTAGAAAACTCTAATAAGATAAAGAGATTCTAGAAGGTGACTTATTAACTGTACTCTCCGAAAGGAATCTTATCTAGAATTTAATTTAAATTTTCCAAAATATCAAGCCATTCATTCTCCAACAGCAAATTCATTTCTGAATAAAAGGCGAATTGAAACGATTGTTCGATTTCAAATTGTAACAAAAGTTACACACTGTATAGGAATTTTAAATTTTTAATGCGTCCTGAGTATAAAGTTGGGGGAGACGTGATCTGAATTGGTTTACATTGACCTGAATAAGTTTCCATCTTGGTCCGGATACTCACAGACCAATACGAAACTACACCATCTTACTTCCTAACTTATATATAACTTCCTTTCTATTTATTGTAAACTATTTTGTCTGTTATTTTTCTATTAATATAGTAATAAATAATTTAATTATTTAAATACTTTAACAGTACTTAATGTTAGAAAATGCGCGTATTTTTTTCGAGAGTTTGACCACTCGATGATGAAAAGCTACCATAAACTACACATCACATATATACACAAAAATACCAAGGAGATAATGGAATAGACATAGCTTCTCATACTCACTGAAGCGAAACAGCACGCATTATGTTTTGCTTCAGTGAGCAAGCGCATGCGCAAGCGCTAACTTGATTTAATAAAAAAAAGATATATATACACAAAAAGCCGGAGGCACGTCAAGCAAATTTCAAACAACTAAGTGAATAAATAAAATAAGTTTATAAACAGTTCAGTTTACATATACACTACTTACATAATAAAGCATCATACGCTATTATGGCTGTGACCTTGGTTTTGCACATATTTTTATGCACACAGTTTTATTACTTTATTGACGTGTCGTGACGTAATAAAATCGTTTGACGTAACTTATGACGTCATAGCATAGTCATTTTAATGACGTTTTAATATATACTATTATTTATTTTGTGGTTTAAATAGATTTAAAGACTCGATTACAATAAAATAAGTATATTTATCAGAAGAGGTGTATTTCTTGTTTGTATATTCTTTTCAGTGTTTTATTTTTATGTAGTTAGCCGTGTTTTGTATTTTTTTTTTGACATAAAAAAGCTAGAAAATTTTAGAGCATTCCCACAGTGGTAGTACTCCATTTATTACAAACGTGTCGGAAGCAATAACGGGCTGCGTAGCGTGCTACGAGTGCTACGAGTGCTACAGAGAGCTACGATTCGCTCTACGGGGCGCTACAAAAATAATTTCGTGTTTCAGCGCAGATGACTGATAGTGATAACTATTTTCAGTTATTTTACATATTCAAAATTGTATTTAACGAGCATAAAAGCATTTTTTAATATAATACTAGTTTTTAATATAATACACGGCTCACTGCGTTTCGAAGTCAGTTGGGCCAGTTTGGCGGCAGTAACCACCCTCTTACAGAAGATCACCGTGAAATACGAGTATGTAATTGCATTTATACAGCTGTATTTGATAAGTGAGTAAAAGATGCTAGAGCCCATTTCGCTATCCCTTATCCTTAAGCTTAATATATTCGGCTGCGCAGTGTTTGGACAAGACCAACAAGTGGACCGTCAGCCTGGCTGTCGATCTCAATATAAAAAAAACAGCGTTTGAAAATTTATATAAATTATAAAATAACATTGATCCGCCAGAAAAAGCTCTAAAACAAGCCACGAAATTACTGCGAGAACTTAAAAATAAGGCTTATGAACTATGAAGTATGACTATAACTTATGACTTATGAATAGAGGGTAATATGTTAAAATTCCCTACGCTTCAAGAGAGTCGGCGACCGAATTAAAACATTCAAAACTTTAAAACATCACATAATCATAAATAACACACATGACATCATTATCATAAATAAAAAAAACACTATAATGTGATGGATTATAAAAGTTGATGAGTAGGAACCACGAATCAGGTAGACATTGCTTAGCTATAGAAAAAGGGCGAATTCGAACCCATTTTACAACTTTCTCTTATGTGATGGAACAGACTACCCAGACAATAACCTGGAGATTCTAAGCCAGTCCAAAAAAAAGTTAGATACTTCGAGCTCAAATCTACTAAATGTAGTAGATTTACCAAAGTACAGCTTAAAGTCGATAATAATTTTGTAATGTTAAAGGTCCAAATTTAGAACCGAGATTATCGTGGTAAAAGATGGGCCAACATTGGATCCAATCTTCCAACGCTTTTATCCTGACTAACAAAGGAATACAAATATGCTATATCACGGAGCCCCTCTAAATTTGTGCCATATTGTTGAGGAATGATTTGTGTGAGGCGGCCCCTATGATTTGTTACCTCTATAATGAGGCAGACTCATTCTACTAACGAGTACCAATCTTGGTTCATTCTTACTAGATAGATTGGGTTACTTGGTTTAGCCAGCATAAGCTTTCAAAATAACCAATATAGTTTTTCATATTTTTTATACTTAGTAGCTGAAGACTTATAATGTTTTTTAATTCTACAGCGTACATGTGAACAAAAATGCCTACGTAAAAATAGATGCAATACAAAGTAAATATTTACAAGGACATTTTTTTTTATTAATACAATAGGTTCGCTCGTGCCCAGAATCTAGCCGTGCAGAAAAGACGAGGCCAACGATGGAGCGAGCTATTCCAGAAAATGCCTATTCACGCGAATTTCGTGAACTGTAATACTTATGACATTACAATTCACGAATACATTAGGTGGGCATATAAAAGCTATGTAATGTAATAAAAACAGTTTCGTTTACGAGTATAATATTAGGTGTCCTTCTATTTGAAAAGTAGGGCATCTTACGTCCCCTTGCGATCAAAATCATGTTCGAGATAAGGTACATCGCATAGCTAATGTTGGCTTTTATACTCTCTCACTCAATTGAGCGCTTCCTCAAGGAGTCAAAGTAAATCTCTGTAACATACGCATAGTTGCTCATACAATTTAACGTTTGACTTCTAATGACCAAGTAATAAAGGATTTGATAAAGGATACAACAAAATTACTGCGAAAAAGTGTCCATTGGATTTTTTTATACATGCTGTCACTTTCTCTCGTTAATTTCTGATAAAAAGATGAATAATGTAAATGTTGCATGACTGATTTGAACCTTAACATTTAGTAATAATGGTTAAAGTCGTAACACGTGTTCAACTTAAGGACTAAGGTAAAATTTAATAAATAAATTGACTAAGATTTAATAAATTTAGTCAATTTATTTAATAAACATAGACTTAGATTTAATAAATAAATTGGAATTTTTGCAATAGAATTCTTTAACATTTGCAAAACTATAAAACTCATGAGTCAAATGAGCGATGCAAGCCTCAAATAAGTGAATCCCAGTTAAACTCACTAGTCTATAGATATGGGCTATCGTTTAAGTGGCGGGACACGTGTGAGACATTTTTCAGAGACAACCCTAGGCTATGAGAGTCACATGTTGGCAAGATTTAATGTAAAGCATTATACAAGAGACCTTCGGAAATTTATCGGAAAGTCGGTCTTATTCAGGTCCTATTTTGTATATGATGAAGGTTTTTTTAATATCGGGCATTTAAGGAGTTTTATAATAACATGAAAGGTTCATATGATATTGAGTTTATATGTATCTAATTTATATAGACACTCATCTTTTAATATCAATTGTGTTTAGAATTTATTTTTAATAACTTTTTTGTTTCTAAACAGATGGGAATGAAACAAATACTAAATGTTACGTGAAGCTTGCTACAATACATCAGTTAAATCGCATTCAAATCGGTTAAGCAGCTTTTGAGATAAGCGTGTACATACGCACAGACGAATAGACAAATATTCTAAAAAAACTATTTTTTGACTTCGGCGACATATTGTTTTTTTGAAAAAATATTTAATGTATCTATAATAGAGACACGGCTCATTTACGATTTTATAATATTTATAGATTTAAAATATTATAAAAGTACTATTAAAATATGATAATCAAACTAAAACAAATGATCACTAGACCACGTTTTTTTTTTGAAAAAATATTTAATATACAGACACGGCTCATTTACGATTTTATAATATACGAGTACCGTCAACCGGGGCAAATGAAACTATGGGGATATGGCAACTAAACATCATAACTCCTTTACATAGGCTCTTTATAACCTCGCCATCTATAATATATTTTAATAATAATAATATTATTATTATTTCATAAATGGCGAGGTTATAAAGAGCCTATATAAAGGAGTTATGATTTTTAGTTACTATTTCCCCATAGTTGCACTTGCCCCGGTTGACCTTATACCTATTTATAGATTTAAAATATTATTAGTACTACTATTAAAATTTGATAATCAAATTAAAACAAATGATCACTAGATCACGGTTTAGTCGAGATAGTACTTACATTATTTTCGATAGTAAATGTTGCCAAAGCTAGTTTTATATGTAGGCGCTTTCACGGCACAGTGCTCCTAAGTCGTATAATATACAGACATACGAGTATGTCTAATTGTGGACCAAATTGTGGTGACCGCCCGCACCGAATGCGGTACAGATTGAGCGGTCCACAAATTTAGCGGCTCTCTGGTTTGCGGCTAAGTAACAAATTCGCTAAGTTCCTTCATTCGAGTGTGGATGTATTGTGGTTTCAATCTGTTTCAAATGATCAAATATGCTCTTTTATATCAACACTAGCTGGTGCCCCCGACTTCCTCAGCACGGTTTTCGCAAATAAAAAAAATATTTCTATTTAACTTTTTTCAAATCTAGGCCCTGGAAGCCTAAGTTGTGAGACGTACTATTGGTATCTACCTACGTTAACGATAAATAAATCTACATGGGTTTCGTAAATATAAAAAAAATCTTCATGAGAGGATAAACGTCAGCACTTCGTCCGCGTCAGATCGCTAACAAACTTCACAGAAACGTCCTCTCGACTAATCTGAAGATTGTCTGAAAGTTTCATTAAAATCGGTTCAGCAGTTTTGGAGTCTATAGGGAACGTACAAACACATATCGCTTTTTATATATGAAGATAATATGTGACAGTGGCGACGATTTTTTTTACATTTTTATACGATTCCTCAGGAACCTAACAATTTTCCGGATAAAAAGTATTCTATATTAACATATCCATGTAATAAACTATCTGTGTGCCAAATTTCATCCGTACCCGTTCACCCATTTTTGCTTTATTGAAGAACATACATCATACATCGTTACAAACTCACTAACATAGGTGTATATTTAAAAGGATAAATTGAATTATTTAAAATCGCACAATCTATTTTCCCTTTACAAAACACGGAACATACGGGCAGAGAGTGGTTACGCATTTTTTAAATTAAATTGTGACTGCGCCAAAAGATTTATGGTTTGTCATAACTTTGGTTTTTGTACGAGTAGGTACCTCGTTCGTGGTTTTTAGTGAACTTTATTTTTACACTGCCTCGTTTTGTGACCACTCCACATTATTCAGGTTTTATGTAAATTATTTTTAAACTGGCCTTTTAGAGCAGATTGTAAATATACATCTTCTGTGAAACGTAAATTTCATTTGGAAAATTAAAATTGAAATTTACTTTCCATATTTTAGTTGCTTGCTTTTGCTCGCGGCTTTGTCTGAATGCAACCAATTGCTTACAGATGAATGGTTGCATCTAATCTTTTTTCTTTTTATTTTCTTTTAATTTTAACAGTTCCTTTTCTATATTCTATATAATTAAACCTTTTAAAATCGGATGATAAATTCCGTACAACTTTCAACGCCCAAACTTGCTTCATTGAACTTACTCCTAACTTGAAACTTTAAGCTTTAAGCTTAACTTGCTTTAAGTTCAATGGCTAACGATTGCCATAAATAATTTATATAAAAAAAACCGGAGTATTTCAAACAATGAAATAACTTTTATACGAATATAATCTTAAACTCGCTTGTGACAAATTCTTTCTGATTGCTTCAAGTTTGGCCTAAACTTGCCTGAAGCTATTAAACTTTCCCACCAGCGATCGCGCGCGACTTTGTCCGTAAAAAGTTTTTCAATTTTAAGCATAACCTCAAATATTTCGGGGATGAAATGTTGCTTCAATTAATTTCTAAAGGATTCCTAATCTCAATGAAAGTTCTTTAGGAAATTAGTTAAGACAATTAATAAATAATCATGCAATAGAAAAACTCTCGTCACTTGATGGTAGGAAGTTAACCAAAACCATCAATAACCAAAAGCACTAATTAAGTAATTTAATGTTATCTAAAAAACCTTTGCTTTTATTATTTAACGATTAAAATTATCTTGCTAAGTAAATGTCGGTGATTTTAACAAACGGTTTTTTTTTTAAAAAAAATTGTAGTTAGTTCGGCTAGGTTTATGTAGAATAAGATCTCCATAGACTTTTGTCGGAAGAAAAACCGACAGAGTTCTGCAAGGAAAAATGATCAGAAGAAAATTTTTAGGAATATAAAATTTCTGCATTTTTTTATTGTCAGTATAGGATTTTTTTTGCGCAGTTTTGTCTAGTTATTGTTTGGGATGACAACAAAGTGCACGTATAACATAATTTATGCACGCGGCTCGCTTGGCGACAACTCTTGCAAATGGAGTTCCCTTGTACACAGCACCTAACAAGTTGCGCTAAAAGTTGTAACAAAAATAAAACGCGAGCCCCGCGAGCCGACTGTCGCCCGCTGTATAAAAAACTAATTTTTTTTGACTATTTGTTCAAATGTACCTAGTAGACTATTAGCATTAACACGACAAATATTTCAAACGCAAAGTTATCTTTCGTATTTAAAAAAAGACAGAAAACTGCGCACAATTTTTATGGACAAGCTTTAAAGGTTAAGGTAGTTTTGGCACTTTCTCTCTCTGTCTCTCTCTCAAATGATGTCAAAATCTCTCATGACGTCAATAAAAGTTGTGGATTTCGTGTCAATATATATATTTATAAAATTATAGTTATAAAACCATAATTGTCACTTTCCACAGATTATAATAGCTAGTAATTCTATCACACTATGCTAGACACTCTTATTATATTACGTTAGTATATGGCGATAGTACAGTGCTATAATTATAGCTGATTGAAAGGACAAGTACCTAATAGTCCAGAAGAGAATAAATTCTTGCATACATTATTTCAAAGTGGGCTTCCATAAGACCCAGTTTATGTATGCTATTTGTCAATCTGATACAATAATTTATAGATAATTTATGAAAATGATGTATGAATTTTGCGGCTAAAGCTATAATAGGTTTTGCTCTATTCCTACGTGTATACATACGTGATTTACTACACCAGTGACCGCATTTGCCCTAAATATCCGACAGAGCGATCACCGCAGTTGCTTCTGCCGATGACAATTTATAGTCACAATATGGACGCAACTAAGAATTTAACTTTATGTGACTATCCATTCGTGTTACTTTCAGTCTATTTGGTATAACACAGAAGGTTTTTGCATTTCACGAAGGCGAGTGAGTTTTGCTTGTGGTTGAATGTGTACACGCACATTGCGATAGTGTGCGTGTCTGACGGAGCGGTAAGTTGCGAGCAAGCATTGTAGGATTCACAAACTAAATAGTAGATACTAACGTAGTAGGATTCTATTTTTTTATACTAACCATACCCTCTTGCGATCTCACGCACACTGTGACACATATACAGACAAGTGTTTACTACAAGTAAATCCCGCTCGCTTTCGTGAAAGGCAAGAACTATAACACTGTTCTTATTGGTTATTGAATTGAGTCGTCGTCCGGCGTCTGAGTTTCTGAACTCATATAACTCAAATCATTTTTAAGTTTGAATGAATAGGTATTTTTTGGATAAGCTCGCTCCATCGTCGGCCTCGTCTTTGCTGCACAGTCAAGAGCGAACCCATTGTTATAAAAAAAAATAACAGTCATAAACTAGGGAACTCCTCTGGAGGAAGAAAAGTCTTGCGCACAGGACGCTTCCTTCGGTGCGCTTGTCAGAATCTATAGGTACATCTAGAAGAAGGTCAGAATCTATTCTTTCATTCATCTTTTATTTTATGAGTGGTGTTCGTATTTAAAGGTGACGGAGTCACTTTCAAGGAAACCTACTGTCTGCTTGACGACCTTTAAATAAAAAATTACCGGAGAAAATTGACAGAGAGACAGAAAATTGAAACAGACATAAGCTATTTTTAGTTTAGTCTAGGCTACGAATAAATAATACTCAGTTTAAGGTATATTTATTTTTGTTCTTCAGATAAACGAATATTGGAAAACATTGACAGACACTTCAATTTTATTTATTTATATAAAGTAAAACACCTTTTTTTAGCATTTTTAGTTTTATCTTTTTATTATTTATTCAATAACGTTTGGAAAATAATGGAGCCGAAATGTCCGACTTCAATAATAAATAAGACAATGTCACGCGAATAACTATAATACCCGAAATGACATGACCTTGACTTCGAAATTATCGTTAAAAAAATTGTCAACAATTGTCTCATAAATTACTTTTTTTTGAGGTCGCAAGCTGTTCCAATTGATCACCAATTGATGGTAGATGGTTACCGTCGCCTTAGTACAACAAACTACGCCATAGGTGAAGTGCGCCGCTGAACTAAGTAGATAAAGGATATGGGTTTTAGGTATCCCTTTTTTCACTCACTGAAAAACATCTCTCACTGAAATATAACAGCATATATGCTGTTAT
The DNA here is from genome assembly GCA_947623395.1 of Synanthedon tipuliformis. Classification (NCBI taxonomy): domain Eukaryota; kingdom Metazoa; phylum Arthropoda; class Insecta; order Lepidoptera; family Sesiidae; genus Synanthedon; species Synanthedon tipuliformis. The sequence goes on along the minus strand of OX392424.1, from coordinate 962,619 downwards.
TTCACAGTGCTCTTCTGCAAGGGAATGGTTGGTTTTAACTACCCATTTTTCTCCAGTGTTATATTTTTCTTTTTTCAATGCAGACGAAGTCGCGGGCGCCAGCTAGTATATAATATAATAATTAATTAATCAAATGACACGTTGACCTTTTTCGCATTATAAAAATATTTTTCTATATTCTAGTTTTTGAATTTATTCATTACAAATACTACTAAGTATAGTTGGCAGCGTACTTGCATCACCTGTGGCGTTCCATGTGTTATAGGCGACGGTAGCCACTTACCATCAAGTTGACCATCAGCCTGTCTGCCGATCTTAGCATAAAAAACACAATATCATTTAGAATTAATTAGTATTAAGATTCTCAACATAAAACTATAATAATAAACTCCGAATAAGCAAATTAATCTGTCACCGAAACAAAAGAAGTGATAAACCTAATTCTCAACCTTAATAGCACCATTAGCCGACCATTCGCTTTTAGAAAAACAACGTCGATCGTAAATTCTTGATGCCATACGTCGCTTATTAATAGCTAGTGCTGCCCCGTTAATTGCTTGGGATAAGCAAGTTTATTGCGGTATTTGAATTGTCTAATTCAGCTTAGTAACTTTGTGCCAGCACGGTATTACTTGGGGCAAGGTCTCTTTATCCCACTGCGGACTGAACATTATTAATCTTGTAACATTTGGTCATTCTCGATATTTCTTCCACTGTAAAATAAGTAAGCTGCTGACAAGTTAATGTTTTTCAATTTTTCTCTTTTGAATTGTGGTTAAAGTAAAAGTTTATATATATATTTATATTTTAGTTTATAGAATGGTTTTGACAATGTATCAGATTTAAAAAAAAAAGCATTTGACGACATGTTGGTTTGGTCTAGTGGCTAGTACCAGAAAACAGAAAATATACCAGAAAACAGAAGTCAGTCTGTTTATGTAACACGAATAAATTAATGTAAATAGAATTAAATTCTACTTACATTAATTATTCTTATATTAGAAGTTCCTTACAATAAACGCAGGCATTACATGATAAGGAATTGTAGTGGAGTAACCTTGAATGTAACACACAAATCATAGTTCTTATGCGAATAGGAATAGAGTTTAAAACTACGCAACGAAAGATCGCGTTTCTGTTATCGCAAAGTAAATGTGTTGGATTAATCATTTGGTATTTTCGGGGTCACGGCTAATTTTGTTAAATTCTACACTCTTATAAGTTTGTTAAAAGAATATTATAATCTCAGCCTTAGTTATTCCACTGCTGGACCTTCATAAGTGGGTCCTGTTAGAATCTCAACCAATATTATAATCTATTAGAGAGATTAAAAGATATATGAGTTTTTTCCGGGTTCAAAATAAAAACTATCCTATCTTTTAAGTTGAACCAAATTACACATCATTACGAAGTTTTATCAAAATTTGTTCAGTACTTTGTTTGAGGCCAATGAACATTGGCCTCAAACAACGTGACATGTGTTTTTTTTATATATAAAGATCCATATCTTATCACTCATCATCTTATAATTATCTTATAATCTTATAACATTATTCCAGATGGCCATACTGATCCCCCAAATTGCTTCTGGACGAAGCCAGGGGGGCGTCTGTCTAGTTATAAAATAAACTCGCTGTCCGCCTCTGTATATTTCTCCACTAACTTCTTCTAAACCTCCCAACGGATTTTAATACAAAATTTTGATTACAACTAAATTAAACCATAATTATCCTGTCTATAGTCCTATCCTATCTAATCTATTAGGTGAATAATGGCGAGTAATGATTTATGTTACACAAATTTAAGATTAAGTTTTAAGTATTTTAGTTAGTGTGACGTAGACATAGAACCTTGGCTTGATTCACACAATTTTTTCTAACCAACGAAAACTGGTGTTTTTCTGCTTATCCTTCGCTGCAGCTGCGAAGGAGATTGAATTAAACGCTGGGCCGTGGTTATAAATATGTAGGTGGTATTAATATTTATACAGCAGTGTACGGGACGCTGAGACGGTGACAAATGACCGGTACACCGGCCAACAGGCAACACGGATTACTGGATTACTGCTCTATATACCTATGTGACTTACGGATATATGAACTCAAGGACAAAATCGAATAGTGACGAATTGTCGCCAAATTTTTTTTAGTACTTTTCGTGAAGTCCCTTAAAATTGTACAGAAATTATATCATTCAATCCAATAAGTAGTGAACTGATATTAGTAAAACTTTTCATAATATAAATATTGAGCTAGTATTAAAAAAAATAAAGTTTGCGAGGATATTTGTTTGTTAATCTTCAAAACCAAAATTTTTACACAAAATTTTATTTTAACAGAAAAGTGTTTTTCTATAGGTACTTTTTATTCCGAAGTTCCCATAAGAAACGAAAAAAAAAACGAGCCACAGCTTTATTTTAGCTTAGCTTAGCCACGGGTTTAGCTAGTAGCTTATAAATCATGATAACATACAGGAAGGTATACCTTTATATATATAAATGTTCTCGATGAACTCCGAAACTACTGAACCGATTTTGATAAAATTTCATAACTATGTATAATTTGGTGCAACTTAAAAGATAGGATATATAAATTGCACCCCGGGCGAAGCCAGCGTGTAGCTGGTATAATATAAATAAATAAAAAAATAATAAAAAAAAAATCACGTCCAGACAAAAGCTAGTGAAGGCATTTTGAATTAGACTAAGAAACAACTACGAACAATAATAATAATAATAATTTATTTATTTCCACACAAAATTTTACAAAAGCCATAAGTTGACGATTGATCCCCACACTAAGCAGTGCTTGTGTCGTGGGAATCTAATGCAAATACATAAAATTATATATAAATACAGATAAATACAAAATTTTAAAAGCACATAGAAATCATTAATATATAAATATAATAATCGACTGCACCCAAGTGTGATATGAATCAGAAGAAGATAAATAAATAAACAAACCCTTATAAGTAAATAAATAAATAACAAACGAACGAATATCGAATTTCAGGATTTTAGGACTGTAACTGATCACAAAAAAAACGAGTGTGCTTATGACCACACGACTGAAGTGAAACTTCTTTCGCTCCATCTGTATGTATATATATATATATGTGTGTACAATATATACATGTATACACATATACATATATTAATTTATGTATATGTATATATAATAATTAATTATTATTAAAGAAAGAGAGAAAGAAAATGTGCGCGCGCACTGCTGTCTCTTGCTTATATCCCCCACATAACTTCCGTTCGCCTTGCCCGATCACACTTTTCGTAACGCTTACGTCACGCGTTCGCCAGCTTACTCCCCAAGTCAAGCGTGCGTAAAGAAGTTTCACTTCAAAAATCCTCGTACATACATTCGCAGCTGTAACTCGGAAACTTGTCATATGCGTTCGGCCAGTATAACAACGGATTAAAGAAAAGCCAATAACATTCTGCGAACGCGTTCCAACATATTGAATCAGCAATATGTTGTCACACACAAGAAATATTTGTTTCATATCCTAAATAGAATTACGGCTTCCGATGCTATTCGGAGGTCGGATTCGGTTCACAACTTTTCTCTTCATTGTCTATACCTACGTCTATACATATATAAAGATAAACAAATTTCGCAATAAAGGTCGTACTTGAAAAATAAATTCTTAATAACAATACTTACTTAAAAATTACTTAATAAATTATATATGTACTAAAAGAGTTTATTATTTATTTGAATTTTTGTCAGATATCCGAAACGACTGAAATTTTTTCTGTCCTGTCTAGTGTTTAATTTTTGATTTTAATTTTTCTTTTTATATGAGTATCTCTCGGGAATTATATTTTTTTCTAAATGAAAGGTACCTTTTTAATGTGTGCAAAATTTCATGACGATAGGTTGAGCAGTTAATTAGTGAAAACATACTTAGTAATAAACAAACTGACTTTCGCAATTATAATATTAATAATATACGTCTCCTACTGATTTTTCATTGCTAATTTTATGGAGCTTCGGTATTGTTTAAAATGTAGGTAAACCTTACTAATACATTTGTAGTATTGTTATATCCAAAACTTGCTTTTATGCTTTGTGAACAAAATTCACTTGTAAAGTTTAACTAGAGTTATACAATATCGAGCGAGTATTCTAGACATTACATCGTAGGCAAGACATTACATCGCCGTCGGCTCATAATGTTCCTATTGTTCTAAAATATTATTAGAAGACGAACATTTACAAATATTTCTTGTAATTTCAAGAGGCAAGCTTTGTTTAAGAATTTTATGGTTCAGAAGATTTTTTAAATGAAATACAGTTACAAGGATTGTCGGATTAATTCATGTATTTTATGTAGAGGTCGGCAGGCAGCCTGACTATTTACTTTATGGTAGGTAGATGGCTATCATATCATCGCCAATCAGTATACAACAAACACTATAGTTGCTGCAAATGGCTGCAAATTCGTTGCCGAATGTTTTAATTTAATATTATAAATGCGAAAGTGTGTTTGTTTGTTGTTTACGCTTTCACGCCTTAACCTGTGCCGGTGACAGGTGACTTTAAATGACGGTTAACCTACTTGACAGATGGTGAAAGAGGCCCTTAATAAAAAGGGACACGCAAGTATTCTCGGGCAAAGGCTAGTATAGAATAAAACATTAGGGATTCGGAAAGAATAAGGAAATGAACTTTGGTGTCTGCTGGTGATGGAGTGCTGTCTGATGATGAGGTTACTGCTGCAAGATTTATGACTGCGAAACCCAATGACTATTCTGCCACTACCTATAAATCTTTAACTAAAATGTGCAGCTCAATTGTGAATCAAACCTGTATGCAGCCAAGCGTTTATTCCACTGGCCTAGTACTGTACTTTTAATTGGTTAGAACTCTTTAATATAGATATTTATTGGCGAACAAAGAGAATTATAGATGATCGAAACCAGTTAACTAGTTATAGTATCAGTCATAGCAACATCGGTAAGTTCCCGTGGGAAAGTATTCGCTTGAGTGGAAATTTCCAGAAAGCGATAGTACCTACTCGTAGATCAGACGCACACTTGCGTATTACTTTTTCTTCATCAATATCAAGAATAGCCTTTTTTAAATGTATTGTATCATATAATGTGTATAACCCATCTTATAAATAATATATATCTTTTCAAGTTCGCTGGTGTAATCATATTATGTAATCACACTAGCGACCCACCCTCGGCTTTGGCTTTTTCAAATTATATACATAAACCTTTTTCGTTTATGGCTCTTTCCATTAAAGGACAAAAATAAAAGGACGCGGTAAGCGTCTTTATTTTATACGTATTTAAAAAAACTTAATAAAAAATCACTGCGGAGTGCGACACAGGTATTTTTCAATACCTATCATGGCATCATACAGTTACAACCATTGCTTATGTATGTATAAGGTAAATTAATTAATTAAATTAATTAATTTAAATTAATTTGGTTAAAATTGTCTGTATATTCTGAGGACTTGCGATTGTGTGGAGCAAATAAATTCTATTAATTATAATCACAAATCCGTATAAGTTTTGTACACATTTCAATGAAGAGTTATCAAATACAAATAATGAAGTAATTTATACATGATAACAGAAATCAATAAGACCTTTAAAAAAGCGACATGTTCCTCCTTTTAATAAGAGTAGCAATAGCTAATCGCAAGTGTGCGCTGCTCCTTACGCCCCAGTTGAGTGGAAAACCTATAAACGTCCTGAGGGCACGAACAGTATTTACTGTTCCGACTCATATGTGCACTTCTTTGCCTCTACCAACTTAGTTACTCACAGACTGCAGACAGTTAATATTTCAATGAAGTATAAACGAAGCGAAAATTTTAACATTCATTTTTATTGCGTATATTTTATTTATAGATTATATTAATTTTTAGATTAATATTTAGAGTAATGGTTATTTTTATTAATATAGTGAACTTATTGGTTTGTCACGATTTCACGCCTTAATTACTTAGCCTATCTCTAAGAAATTTTGCATACTCGTTGTCAGAGATAACTACAGAAAAGACATAACTTATCTTTACTATATTAAGAAAAGAAAAACCGTTCCCGGGGACGCGGACTAAGTCGCAGGCAAAAGATAGTTGACTAATAAATCACAGAAACTGATGTGCCGACATAACTGATGTCACCGGGAATAATTTAGCTGATAACCTTTGTTTGTACGATAAAAGTCCCAAACATTAAAAAGAAAATAATAAAAAAAATCGCCTATCGAAGGATGCACTAAACCGAGTGCATAATTTAATAAAAAATAAAATTATTTCTAAAAGTAGGTAACTAATCAACACTTTACTTGTAGTTGGTGAAAGAGGCCCTTAATAAAATACAAATGTCAAATAAAGTCTATAATATTAATATATCTCATTATTTTTGAAACACTGCAGAAAATAGGCATTAAAACATAAAGTTAGTTCACGCTAACAAATCTAATTATTGCTAAGTGTGTCTAGAATTCTAGATGGTTTCGCTAAACGACCCGTGGATAAAAGTAATTTTAACTTATCTAATTTATACGGTTAGTAGTCGCTTCGCACTTTAAATCTCACCTAAGCAGAAACTCAAAATAGATTTGTGTTAATTAACCGTGACAATATCATTTCCTTTGTAACTTTTGTAAAATACGACCAAAGTTTCCTTTTTCACGAAATTACTGTAATAAAAGTGGGATAGGGGGACGTCTTAGGAATTTTAATTGTGTCTCCATTGTTAGTGTGTGGCCCAAGTCATGAGAACGAACTGCTAAGGAGTGGAACTCACTGCCTGCGTCTGTGTTTCCCCAAAATTACAACCTCGGGGTCTTCATACGTAGGGTAAATGGGCATCTACTGGGTAAGCGTGGTCCACCTTCGGCCGCATCTGCACCTAACATCAAGTGAGATCGCGGCCAAGCGCTGCCTTGACTTATATAAAAAAAAAACGAATAATCCGTACTAATATTATAAATGCGAAAGTTTGTGTGGATGTATGGATGTTTGTAACTCTTTCACGCAAAAACTACTGAACCGATCACCATGAAATTTTGCATACACGTTGTCTGGGACACCAGAAAGGACATAGGGTGACACCTTTCATCCAGAGCGCGGACGAGTCGCGGGCACCAGCTAGTTTATTAATTTAACTTATTAATATGACACCGGAATATTGAATTAATATTTATGTAGTAAAAATAAACATTTTTTTATTATTTATTTAGTACAAAAATGTTTATTCCTTTTTTACTGATATTAGATGTTTTTAATCATAGATATTTATCGTTAAACTATTTTGTAAATATTTTATAAATTTTAATCCAAAACGTCGATTGCCTATTGAATTACACCACACCGAAACATCAGAAAGAAGACGTGGTCAGAAATATGGAGTCATTAATAGAAAAAATTTAAACAGTAACTTTTACCACTTTGTTTCCAAAAATATCCAAGTTAAAAATAATTCTTTTTTTATTGAGCGTTTCGTCGAGTTTTTTATTAGACCGTGGTATAATTGCGATACATTGATATCAATATCTAATTTTACTAGTTAATGAATAAAACAAGCGACAAATGAAATTGACTAAATGCTAAACCAAATATAAAGGAGTTTGATCATAGGTTTCAATAGGGGGTTAGCACGACATATACTTTTTAGAATCCGCGTGAAAAAAGTAGCCTATTCTATGTCCCGTATATATAAACGGCTTTATATTTGTTAAAATATTATCTAATATATTATTATTAGATTTGTTATTATAATTGTACGAGTAATATTAATTCAAATGTAAAGGTCTTTGGAATACATAAATTTTTCAGACAGCCACTTAATATATTTTTGAATCGTCATTATTTGGCAATCTGGACAGTAACGCCAATGTGTGCTGTGATCAGAATGCAACTCGGGATGAGAACTTTGGTCTAAACCGCCCAGTTTGTTTGCGCAATAAATTAGGACTTGAAAAAACGAATCAAGCTGACCTAGTCCTGAAGATTACTCCCGCGGGACCTCCACCTAACTATTGTACTTTACGTTTAAATTGTATTCGCGGACCGACGGGACAGTATATTCCAGTTAAAACTAGTTTCTAGTGTTAATACTTCTGCGTGACCCAGTTATATCCAGTTCGGAATGGTTTGGCTCGTTACCCAAACACGCTTACAGGCACGTACCGTCCCGGGGCCCGTCTGTTTTTTGCTTCATTATTCACAAACTTGTGCTAAATACGATGGTAATTAAATGTTCTTCTTCTTTGGCTTTGAGTACCGCTGACTCTTCACTGTAACTTCAAGAGCAAAGTTTAAACGGAGTATTTAAAAAAAGTTGTTTTTCTCCTAATTTGTTTGAGATTGTCTCGAGTTTCATACCTTGTACGGAGTAATTAATCACTGTTGTTCTTTTGCAAAACAAAGCCCACTCTGTGGAGCTTAAGACTTGAAATCATAATGCTTATAAAATGCTTGTCATGTACTAGTAAATTAGGCTTATAAAATAAATGTAAAATAATATTTTTTTATAATAATAATGACGAAACCCACGTTAGTCTTATCTCATGGGTGACCGCCATTTGCGAATGCATATATAATACAATACATATATATGTTTATTTGGACATCATTATGGACTTAACCTCACAATAAGGAAAACTAGATCGAAAGGAGATTGTTATGACATCTGAGCGAAACTTGTATATTATTTTTAATGGCTACTTCCTTATGAATTAAATATAAGAGAAGTTGGTAGCCGAACAATATATCATGTGGAATCTTTCTCCATTCGACCTCATAACAGTGTGACCTGATTTTTCTTCCTAAGGGAGGCAGACAACATGATGTCGGTCTAGATACGGTGGTACTGCTTGTTTATATAAGCAATTTGTTTCCCTTTGTGTCCCGTTTATGGCTCAGACGCTGTGGCGAACGTATGAAAATGCAGCGCTCCTCAAACTTAAAGGGTTCATTCATACCTTCATAAACACTTTACAGCGGAAACGTTTCAATTTCTCTTTTAATAATGTAAGCGTTATAAACCTTAATTAGAAGACATTGTATACCTATTTCAAACTTACGAGGTGTCTATTAGTTATTATTTAACGGTAGCCAATAGAAGACGATTTCTATGGTCTCACTGCACACTAATAGACTCTCATTTATTAATTAATAATTAAAGAAATAGCTCATTGTAGGATTAGCTAAGAAAAGTTTACTATATCTTTAAGTATTAATATATAAAAATTACGTGTCACGTTGTTTGAGACCAAATAACTCCTAAACTACTGAACCGATTTTGATAAAACTTCGTAACTGTGTGTAATTTGATTTGATAGATTTTATTTTGAACCCGGGCGATGCCGTGAACATGTAGCTAGTATATTCACTACCACTACATATTATAAAACAAAGTCCTCTGCCGCTTCTGTCTGTCTGTCTGTCCCTATGTATGGTTAGATCTTTAAAACTACGCAACGGATTTTAATGCGGTTTTCACTAATGGATAGAGTGGTTCTCGAGAGTATATTATTTACAAAGTTACGCGAGCAAAGTCGCGGGCAGCAGCTAGTTATAAAAAAAATCAATGTCTATATGTACGTTCTTTATTGACTCCAAAACCACTTAACCGATTACGATTCGGTTTTCACTTCTAGAAAGACCTAAAACCAGGAAGGTTTGTATACATATAATTTTCAGAAAAAAATTGAATACTAGCCGGGAGTCGCTAGTGAATAATATATTTGTGCTGTTTCTTTGGGTACTGCTTTTAGAGCTTAGCCCGCTTCGTTATTGCTGGCTGAAAATGTCTTAAAAGGCTATGCTAATCCTTTCTGTACAAGCAAATGGTGTAAGAGATATGACTAGCAATAAGGTAATGATTTGCTTGCACCAAGTACCTCGAATGTGTTAGTATTATCCTGAAGTAATTCTGTTAGCGTTAAAAATACAATAATTCGTGCACGCTCGAGAGAGTTTCACTAACCCAATTAAATTCTAGCTTCCTAGATCTTGATCGTTCATAAAGTTACGGAAGCAGTGAGAGCGGGTTTAAGTGCTTTGCAATATTTGAGTTACTAGTTTGGGGCTTAAAAATATTTATGTAAAAATTTACGAGACATTTTCTTATGGGAGTAATGAAATTAGCCCTGCTATGAAATTTTATGGGAGTAAAATCAAAAGTGTCACACGAAATGCGTTACGTTCTATTTTCGAATATTTTAGAATATATCTGAAGATTCATAATAAATTATGTATTGTTACAATCGTTCGTAAGGACTATAATGGTCTGTTATTATGAAGTTTGTGTTAGATAATTATGTTCTATTTAATTGTCATAGTGTGTGTCAGTGTCATATATTTTCTCTTGTATTTATTTATCGTTCGTAAGGACCAAAGAGTAGTAAGGACTAAACTCCAGTCGTGCGTCGTAATTGACATACATTTCTTTTTTAAAGAATATCGTATTCGGGAAACTTTCAGTCTACTGATACTTAATAGTAAAAAATAATTTTCAAAAATCGCTACATTTAATGCCATACCCCATTTCTACTCAAATGCGTACCCAGGGACTAGGAAACAGTGTAAAAATGGCTCTTATTAGCAAAGTGAGTTTTCTCATGAAACTGCAACATTTTATTGGCTTAGAAACACTAGAAGAATTCTAATCTTTTACTTATTAACCAGCAAGAGTCTTTGCGAAGGTGAGCAATGATGAGCAGAACAAATCTGCTGAAGAAAATTTGACAGTGTACGATGACTGAATTCTGACCGTAATTACTGTGGACGATATAAGTTCTTCAAAAGTGTGAGGCGTCTAATTCGGACTGCGCCGGAGGCCTCAAATTTAATGTATTAGTTACTAGGTCAACCATACCATTGTAAATTTTCATACAAGACAGTCATGCATGTATCGACATCCAACTCAATTCTTTTCTAATTCGACAGATTTTCAATTGGTCAGCTTTTTAAGTCCTCATAAAATGTACAATTAAAATCTTAATTGTTTGCAAATTACTTAATAAGTATATATTTTTCCGTTGGATTTTTCTACACTTCTTGACATCTTGAGTGGCAAGTTCTGATAAAATATTTTCAAACCGGCTAGCGTCCCTTGATTCGCGGCAATCCCCTGTGGTCTTCAAGCGATATACAAGAATAAATAAATAATAAAAAAAAAAAAAAAAAATATAAATAAATAAATATAAATAGAAATAAATAAATATCTTCATAAAAATTCACACAGCATCATCTACATAGTTCTACTTGTATTATGGCTCAGGTATTATGATTCAAACATCCATGACTCATGTACAGCGGGATTCGAACCCTATTCGAATGCTACAAGAATAAAAGGAAAAAGAAAAAATAGGCATAATTAATATACTTAATTCTAATAAAGTCTTGGCGGATCTATCGTTTAACTGTGCAGAACTGTTATTTTCCGCATAAGCAAATTTAATTACATTTTGCGAACATTAATTTTGATCAGCAATTCTATTAAGGTAAATTGACTTTGCAGGCTTAGACGAAACCACGAATTTATTGAAATGTGTTTCAGCGAGACTCTGAGGACTTAGTTTGAGTATTTAAATTTTGTAAAAGTACAAAAAAGAATTTGGTGTTACAGACAAATTTCATTTACTTAATAACCAAATGAATTGATCTTTATGTATTAATATTTTGAAAAGAGTTCAAATCAAAAAGTAAATTAATTCTATTATTTATTATTTTGAGATAAATACTTACTTACTTACTCTTCTGGCTGAGTGACCCGTTGTGGATCTTGGCCTCCGACACCACAAGTCTCCAGCGATCCCGGTCCAGAGCTATCTCGCGCCAGTCAGCTGTCACCAGCTCGCGCAGGTCTCTATGCTCCTCGTCCTCCCAACGGTTTCCCCAAGCATTTTGAGATAAATAAATAAATAAATTTTTGATAGTAGGAAGTTCTGTGAGTCATCAAGTGCTATGAAATTTGAGTGCTAAGAACCAAAATTATGTGACCATTATTTTGTTATATTTGTCTAATAATATCACTGACCGCTTCTTTGTATTGGTTTTACAGTTCTTGGTTACTTATTAATAATTTATTAAGAATTAATTAAATTAATATAGGTACTTAATCATTATTATTATATCATCAATACTAATAATAAATCTGTAAGTGTAGGTATCGTATGTATGTATGTATGTATGTATGTATGTATGTTCCTCCATAACTCTTAAACGAATTAACTGATTTTCATGAAACTTGGTAGATAAATATTTAGACGTACGGGACACAGGATAGGTTACTTTTTTCGCGCGGACGAAGTCGCGGGCGCCAGCTAGTTATATATAAAACACTGGCGACCCGCACCCGGTTTTACCCCGTTTTGCATTTTTTATATATAAAAGCCATCACCATATTTATACCTCTTTCAATTGAAATTGCGCTTATAAGGATAAGGAGTTGGGAAAGGATAGGGTTGTTTTTCTAATGAAAATAGTTTCTGTAAATATATGAAATATGCATTTCACCTATTACCATGTTGAGTCAGTTCTATGCAGACAAATGCGTTTGTTATCCCCAAAGCAATTTTGAATAAAGTGCCCGCTTCGAAAATAATATGTCAAGTTGATATGAAATATTGCCATCTATCTCGCTTCAACGGAGAGGAACAGAGAATATATTGCAGCCCGGTTGAAAAGCTATGAATTTAGGAAAACTTATGTTTTCGATTGGTTAAAATTTAAAAGTTTATATTGAAAACTATTTTCAAACAATTTCATAATAGAGAATTTAATTCCAAATTTTGTTCGATTTACTTACTCTAAAAATTGAATTATATTGGCAGTGATATGGGGGAATTCTGAGGACGGTATGCCCATGCTCTGCTGTCATTTCGTCAATTATGACTTATGGCCCGGAGAAGGACATAGTTTTAGGGTTTGCAATTCGAATATTCAAACATTCGTATAATACCGTGTATGATATGCTTAGGGAATTTTGCGTCTTTAGGTCATTTTGCGTTTGGGTCAATTTGCGTTTAGGCACAGATTAAATAATAGTTACTATCGTAACAGATGCAGCACTCACATAGAAAAGCTAAAATACCTACGCTATATTAGCCTACAAAAGACGCTGCAAGAAGAAACGTACTCTACGGACGCGCGCTGAGAAACTAGATTCCCGCGTACACAGCGCGATTTCGTCATCGCACGAACGAGAACGAAAACGTTAGGGTTATACAAAATCTACAAAGAACATAAATTAAACACAATGGCTTAGCCCAAGATATTCTGTCTGCAAAAAATTATTTTTAGATATTCTGTCTGCAAAAAATCTGTGGAATTTAATGTGCCCTACCACAACAAAATTAATAATTTTGTAGGTAACATAAAATGTATTGTTACAGATATAACTCCAAGTTAACAACTTTGGCATTGCCCTCTGTGATCTTCGAGCCAAAATTTCGAGGTTCCGTCAGGAACCTTGTGTATTCCGACCTCCCTGGACAACCACCTAGAAGGCAGGAGCTCCGCCATTCAAGGGACTTAAAAGTAAGTGTGATTTAAGTTTAAGATTTAAGTTAATTGCAGTACTAATTGACTTAACTCTAGAGATTAGACAATCGCTAAGTATTAAAAACGTTTCCGAAATTAGTGTTTCTTTAAATTGTAGGAAATAGATTTTTATAGGTATATATATGCTAATCTCTTAAGCTTAAAAAAATGCTTAAGAGATTACAATGTTGTCGTAAGAATAATGAGCATTGTCTCTATTTTGTATTCTTTATAGCACTAACTTCACTTCACATAAATGATGATATGATTCATAACTAAACTAATTCAAAAAGTTTGGTCCTTTTCATTTTCAAAAGTTTGGTCCGTGTAACTTGTGTTCTCGTGAAACTGATTACCTCAAGCTTAGAGTGGGTTCCAGTTGGAATGTATACTTCGTAACCTAAGAGCTCAAAATTCACACGATGAAGTCTTTGTCTAATAACTTGTCTAGTTTCTTTTTGATATGACCTTTCCAGCCAATTTTACCGTTAAATGTAAAAAAAAAATTGTTTAATTTCTGAATGTCATTATTGTAGACATTAATTATAATACATTTTGTGACGATCATATTAAATAATGAAAATCGAATCAAAGGAAAAATCGTGTTCTTAAATAAAAAGGTAAGTTTTGTTAGCTTTAGGAAATATTTATAACGAAATCTTTGGACAATCCTTAATTTATTTTTTATAAATATTTGAACAGCAGATAATTCTATAATATTGTTATCTACAGAACAACAGTGAAAATGTCTCGGATGTAAAAATGTCGCCACATCGTTCGCGCTCGGCTTTATTGCATAAAATTGTGAATTTTATTCTCATTTCTGCGGTAATCTTTTCACGCAAGAATAATAAAATCTTTGGTTTCAACAAAGCTTTTCAAATTTTCTACGTGTGAGCCACTTTTTATTAATACGAATTACAAATTAGGAGTTGAATCTCATGTGTACCTTGTACTAATTAATATCGCTTCTGACCCACCGTACCCCCGACCATACCCCCAGTGGTACGGTGGGTAATTATTTTTCCCTACGATACCACCGTAGTGCTGAGACACGGATTGCGATTATAATTTATGTATCTATAATTTATTATCAATTATATTATGTATACCTAACTGGCGACCCGCTCCTGGCTTTGCCTAAGGTGCAAACCTTCCCCGTTAATCCTTGTTTCCATATGTGAAAACCGAATGAAAATCGGTCTAACCATTCTCGAGTCATAAATCAACAACATTTTTATACTTACGGAGATTTAAGAATAATAATCAGTTACTTTAACACCCACCTCAGTGGTCTTCACAAGTCGTAATGGGCTAGCCTGGCACAACTGTGGAAATAAATGTTCATACATAAACACTTAAGAAAATAAAAAAGAATACTCAAAGAGGTATTCAAAAAGGTTATTAAAACACAAGATTAAATTTAAAGAAACGAGCAATATTCGGTCGGTGTAATAAACAAAGTATTTTCTTTAAAGTCTTCATAAGCATCTCAATTTCCCGGCATAAGCGTCGTCACGTGCTAGCAATAAATAGACCTGCATTCAAAACAGGACCGTAGCGCTTTTGAAATAAGGTTCACACGTAAGTGCCCTCTGTTTATATTCCAGTAAATCCAACAAACAAATTCCATTGAGCGTTCTCACTGTAAAATATATCAAGTAAGTTACAAGTGACAGCGATTTTTTAAAACATTTAATAATATATAAAAAGAAATTGGTAAAAAGCTTCTTACAAGTATGTTATGTAATTATCTGAACACATTATGTAATTTTCCATCGGTCACAACTATTAAATTAGGGAAAATAATTATCTTAAAAATTAAAATGACACACATTAAATGTGTGTTAAATAAATAAATAAGAATTTGCTATTTATAACATAAATGTGGTCTACAAGTATATAATAAATATTTATTACAAAAATTTATATGTATAATTTATTTATATGTATATGTACATTTATATGTATAGCAAGTATACTACTGTAAAGTTTTTTATAAAAATCCGTTTAGTAGATTTTGTGTGAAAAAAAATATCAATAACTCTTCACAAATTTTCGTATTTAAAATGCCTTATATGGTTTCTCCGCTGTACGGTTATAAATTGTACACTCCACCCTCACGTATGATATCGTGGGTTCGGACCGTAGTATAAATTATTAAGAGGACACTGGTACGTACGTGGGACGACAACTTCTGGTATTTCTCCGTCTTTTCCTTTTACAAGAGAGTTTTCTTTGTACCCACAACTTTTATTGTTTGCAAGAAAAATAATAGCATTAGTGGAAGTATGCTTAAGTATTCTGTATGTTTACGTAATATATAAACATAACAATGGCTTACTATATATTTTTTTAAACTTTAAGCGAATTTCTTACTTTTATATCCAAAGAGCATTAAATTAAGATCATATAAAAAATATTATTTTTTATATGACTTATAAAAAATATAATCTAAATTACTAGTTTAATACGGCATGTTGCCTTTTTTAATCGCTAGGAATATATAGGTTAAGTCTTTTGGAACTGTTTTTAGCCAAGAATGCTGACAAATCTTGACAGTAGAATATGACAATATTCTATGGACTATAGAAATAAATTGTTTTTGTTAGCCTCTCAAGTTGAAAGTAATTAAAAAAACACTAAAATTTGCCCGTTCCATCCATGATCTAGTTTTGACACTGTTGATATTGCTAAAATATGAGGGAAATTTATGTAAGTACTGTACCTATTTATGTTAAAAATATTTGCGTATATTCGTGACTTTAGACAATTTTGTGAATCAACGGGCGCACTGTCGAAAATATTTCGCTATTATGTAATATATCGAATCTATACCACAGTATAGGTGATGCGTACAGAAACTAGTCTAGTCTACTGATTGGAGGTCTAGGCATGTAGGATGTGTGAGAGCAAGAATAAATAAAAGCTTTTTATGAAATAAAAAAAAGTTTTTGACAATGCACAATGTGATCGTCATAATATATTGTATCGTGTTAGCATAGCATGCCTACACGATACAAGATATGAGCATGGAACAATACAAAATATATATGTAAATCTAACCAGACATATTGAGACAATAACTTCTTTGACGCTTGATTGTTCAATGTTGATCAAAAAAATCATCTTTGGATTATATAAGTTATCTTATATTTCTTTTTCTTTCTTTTAGAAAAATGACTTTGTATATTATAATTATATTTAACCACACAAGTTTTTTCACCGCTATACCAAGAGATTTTAATCACAGTTAAAATGTATAATTTGTTTGGTTTAAGTATTTATTTTTAATATTTTTTATTTCATATTCAAAGTCAGTAGTATATAATAAATAAATAATCATAATAGATTTTTTCAGAATGCAAATAGTGAATATGGCACTTAAATACATATTTATTTCAGAGTTAACGTTCAGATGACATACTGTTTCTATATTTATACTGTGATAGCGTTGTCATTTATCAGTTATTCCACTTAACAATAGTTACCTACGTGAAAACGTGAATATATCTTTTTAAATTTACGTGTTTATTTTAAAACTGAGAACATTTTCCCATTCACTATGTTGTAAAGTTATGGATTCTCGTTTTACTGTCAACAGTGAATTATTCATAATTATGTCATTGACAGAGGTTGTCATTGACCGATTTAAGAAATTTTTAAGCAATATAGAAATTAATTAAGATGCCTAATATCTTTGTATGTTTTCACAAACGTAAAGAGCGCAAAATAAGAAATATTTATAATTTATAAAAAAAAAAAATTCCATACGTGCGAAGCCGTGGGCGTGTTGCTAGTTAATTATAAGTTAAATTTTTTTTTGTTGATTCATAAGAACAAAAAGTCGTTCTATAAAGAACGCTATTAAATTTTGTTATGGCCATATTAGCTTAAGCTAATCTAAATTTTAATAGCTTAATAATACAATGGAAAACAATTTAATCATGTTAATTGCGTATAAAGTAATTGGTTAATTTCTATGCGAGATTAAATTTAAAACGAAAAACATTAGCAAACACGTTCTGTTTTTGATTCATAATATCTAATTGGTTGGTAGTCTTCTACACCAGTTGAATTAAATAAATCTTTACTGCCAAAAAAAATATAAAAAAAAACTAGCTGACGCAAATCGTTGTTTTGCGAAAAAATAAAAAAATATTTTTTTGGGGTGGACCACCCTTAACATTAAGGGGTATAAAAAATAGATGTCGGCCTATTCTCAGACCTACCCGATAAGCACACAAAATTTCATCAAAATCGGTCCAGCCGTTTCGGAGGAGTTTGGCAACAAACACCGCGACACAAGAATTTTATATTATAATTATAGTTTATATTAGATTAATAAAATGTAGTCAATTCTGCAAGCTTGTTTTAACCCCTTTGGATTGAAGATGATCAGCGAGCCTATTTAAATAATAGAGACAGCATATAAATAAATATAGTTTGTGTATACGAGTACGTAAAAAATCATGACTATAGTTTGTCCACCGTAGTATGATCATAGTTGATATCTTAATATCCCAATTTTACTTAATATTCTCATCATCAACATCATCTCAGCCATAGAACGTCCACTGCTGGACATAGGTCTATATACCCCAATTATTTTCCAGAAGGACTAGTCAGAAGTAGCCTGGATCCATGTCGACATTAACTTACCAGCACGTGAACAGGCATCTTAGCATAAAAAATGTAGCTTTATGTGTAAACATATCAGATAGCCATTCGCTTTTATCTTTGATGTTATTTATTTAGTGCGGGCCCTCCGAGCCCACCCTTAATAGGGCGAGGGTATGACTGACAGTTTGTGAGTGCGACGACCCCAACTGTGACTTCAACTTTAGCTATACACGTAACTTTCACTTTAACTAACTTAAGTTAGTTTTTATTAAAACAAAATAGAAAAAAAAAACATGTCAGTCGTTGAACTGCACGCATGACTGCACGTCAGAAGTGAAAACTAAGCATCACAAAATTCCAGTTACGTTACATTACATTACATGACAGTGTCGCGATTTATTATATATTATAAATGCAAAAGTTGCTTTGGATGTATGGATGTATGTAACTCTTTCACGCAAAAACTGCTGTATGGATTTCAATGAAATTTTGCATACACGTTGTCAGGGATACCAGAAAGGACATAGGGTACCTTTCATCCAGAAAAAAAGTACTGGTCCCGAGGGATCATCTAAAATTAAGGAAACTAACTCCTGGCTAAGTGTAATAGCAATAACGATGTCAGGCGAATTGCTTTTTCAACGCGGACGAAGTCGCTGGCACCAGCTAGTAAAAATTATATAAGCAACATAACGCTTGACATCTGCATTGCTATTTGCCTTTTGCCAGGCGTTAGTTTTTTTTTTAATTAATATTTTAGGTGATCCCTCGGATATATTACGAAATGTTTCTATAATTAAGAATGAAGATTATTGAGAAGTATACTGGGCGTCGTTGCTAGAAAGCAAGACACACGCCTCCAAAAATTAAGTGTCTACAGTTTGTGCCAGAGCACTCCGGTAAGAGATGTTAAAGCAACATTAAAGCAACACTTATCTGAACACATGAACATGCATGGTTAAATCTTTCCATTGGATAATTAATAAGTTTTACCAGGACACAAAGTTACATCTTGCATTTATTCATGACAGCGACATCTAGATGCATTGTGAAACCATTGAAAGCGTTTGTTAGAACACTCGCCGTTGAACGCGACTTCGTCTGCGTAACTTATATAGCCTGTGTATAAATATAGCCTGTGTAATGTAATAATGTAACTTTTATTATTATTATTATGTTTTTACTGAAATCCGTCAAAGCTTTCTTTTAGATTTAAATTAATTTTATAAACAGGTTTAGTGCAAAAATGGACCTAATAAGAGGATCAGCAGTATAATTAGTAAATTAAAAAATATATATATCAATGTGGCTAATAAAGTGAATATTAGGTGTCTAGGTACTAGGTGTCTTCTGCGGAACGCAGTGTGCCCCTCCCACTATTAAATTTGAACCCTAAATGAAAGATAACATGAAAATGTTTTTTTTTTGGTTCAATTTAAGGGTTGCAATCAATCTGACCGGTTCACGAGAAATATAAATCACGAGTTCAGTGGGAGTACCTCTTACCTCGCCTCGCCTCTGATACGCCACACCCCGAAAGGTCATAGGGTTCAATTTTCAGGAGACTTTTTTTGTTATACTCGTACTTGTAATATTTTGGCTGGAAGTTCTCAAGTCTTTTTGACGTTATGCGCATTTTGTAAGTCCAAAAGCTTTGCTTTCATAGAACCAATTGCCTGTTATACCTTCATAGCAATTTTGATATACTTTAACCATTTGCAGTTTTGATATTTTGTTAACCAAGTCATTCAGTAATCCAGACTCATTCTAGAGTAATCGTATAAACTGTAGATTTAAAAGTTTAGAAGGCTATTTGTAAAAAGTGCGTAATCAAACTAACTTAGCAATTTAATTTAGCAATATTCAACTAGCGTATATATATATGTACATAATTTACTACAATTTTTGTAGTTTTCAGTAAATTACATACACAAGCTTTTTCTTTTATTTCTCTTTTAAAAGAAGTTAGCGGAGTAACAGATAAAGGCGGACAGCGAAAAATCGGGTAACAGATAAAGTACTTGGAACTGTAAAACTATTTCTAACTTTATTTTTCTTCTTCAAAGTGAAGTATAATATTAAAATGTAAAGAAAATATATGTTTTCAATTCAAGTTATAACATTTAAAATGATTTCATGTCTCAAGAAATAATCTAGTGGAATGGCTAAAATTTCTTTGCGCCAGCTGAGATTTATGTTCGGCGCGTGATTTGTCTCCCAAGCGAACTTTTTACACGACACAAGACTATAAGCTTTCAAGCAGTAATATTACTCTAAACTTTTTACGACTCTAATCTCGTGTTATTATTTAAGTTATCAACATATAGGCTTTATAGCCTACTAGCTGACGCCCGCGACTTCGTCCGCATGAAAAAAGTAGCCTATCCTGTGTCGTGTACGTCTACATACATACATACAACATTTTTTTTCTATGTCCTCTTGTATTCCTGACAACGTGTATGTAAAATTTCATCATGATCGGTTCAGTAGTTTTGGCGTGAAAGCGAGACAGACAGACAGTGTTACTTTCGCATTTATAATATTAGTAAGGATGTTTTAAGTATACATAAAACCCAGTAACCTCAAATTTAATAACGAAATAGCAAAACAACAAGACAGTGTTTAATTTATATCTTATTCACAAATAAAAATACAAAAACACAAACATATTAAAATATAATAAAAATTTCACTTTTACAAAAAAACCAAGACCTCAAATAAATATTAATAATAAAATATAAAATAAAATTATAAAATAAAAAGTATTGTTTAAGCAGGAATTGTCTAGATGGCGCTGTAAGTAGCTTTAGTTACAGCTTTAGCTTTAGCAAAAAGTTACAGCAGACAAATTTTATCAAAATGTCTTCAAAGGTAGCTCCTTTTCTGAACCAGTCTTGAGCCTTTCGTGTCATTAACCGAAGTTTACTGCACTTTTGAAAGAACAGTACAATTTGTACATTCTTCTATTGCACATTTTTGATTTTTAGTGTGGTACACAATTTGCTACGGAGGACAAAAATATTACTGTTTGTCCAATATATTCTTACAGCTATCATTTGAAAATATCCCTTTGAGTTGACACTTTTCCGGGTACCCGACGATCCTATCATAATTGGGTCGTAGGTGGCGTAGGTGCCCGTCTTTGATGTACGAATTATTATCTTTTTCTCTCTTACATTTGAATAGAAATTTATAAAAAAGAAATTGAGAAATGTTTTGACCATTAGCAGAAAAAGAAAGAAGTGAAATCTCACGTTCTATATTCACTCCTTATAATATTTTTAAGATAAAGAGTAGCAGACGGGCATACAGTAACTCGTAGGTGGCTTTAGTAGCTTGAATACAAAAGACATATAACCCTTGTAGTAAATTTCACTCGATTTTTCTTTGTTATTTGAGAAGAACCATAAAAGTTATTTGTCTAGACTCAAGACAGTGTCAAAACAGAATATTTTTATGTTAAAGAAAGGTAGACATTCTCGCGATGCAATGAGATTAATGGTCTAGGAATCCAGAGAATGCCGAGGGGAAAGCATTTGTGCTGTCGACTTGATATTATAAAATGTAAGGATAAGGGGGCGTTTCACCGTATGACTACTATTTATTATTTTTACTTATAAGAATAAAAAAAATAGTATAGACTTTATTTGCCAGTTTTATTGATATATATACACATAATTTGTGTGTTAGCATATGTGTGTACTAGAAGATCGCTGCGCTGCGAGATCTATGTTAAATAAATCTTGTCTATTCTCATTAATAAATATATATTTTAATATATAACTAGAAATATTTATAATTTACTAGTTGTTGTACGCCACTTCGTCCTCATTAATTTATAAAATACTAGCTGTTGCACGCAACTTCGCCCGCGTAACTTTATAAAATAAGTATAGGCTATGTTACTCGCTGATAACGTAGCTTTCTACAAGTGAAAGAATTTTAAAAATCGGTCCAGTAGATTTTTGAGTTTATTCATTACAAACAAAAATACATAATCCAAATCTTCTCTCTTAATAATATATTATTAGTACCTAGATAAGATAGGTATAGATAGTAAATCTGACAGTAAACATTATGTTGAAATAGGACGTGCAGTTATGTAACTAAAAATATATTTAAATTTAAAGTTGGCTTTTCGCACATTTCGTACAAAATAAATTCGTGCGAGATGACAACTAGATTAATTTTAGTAATATGTATAATAATTAGTGAGTATGGCAACCTCAGAAAAAGGGAGCACATCAAAATTGTTTGCAATCCAAAAAATACAATGACATTTTAAAACGATAAAGATCATTTACACGACGTAAGATAGAGGGCGCACACCTGCCGTATCTGTTGGTTATACAACCTCATCGCACTGATATTGAGGAGAATCGGGGTAAATGGGCAGCCCATTAAGAATCCATTACCCGCGGTGCATGCTCGATGGCTTTTTAATCTCCTGCATTGGGAGCCGACATTTTTAGAAAAGTCAGCGCCGAAAATGTTTCTCCTTTTCGAAATTCCAATCTCTAAACGCTTTTTTTATTCACAATGTTGACACACAATTCTCTGCGCGAAATAAGTTTCTCGAGTGCCAAAGAACTTGACATTGCGCTCGAAGTAACACTTGATAACAGAGAGAATGATTGCCTTGACAAGTTACTGACTTCTCACTAAGTATATATACTAACTGGTGCTCGCGGCTTCGTCTGCGTTGATTTGGATGAAATTTGGCACACAGATAGCTTAACCTGGATTAACACATATAGGATACTTTTATCCTGGAATAAATGTTAGGTTGTTGTAGGATTTTGAAAAAAAATATACTAATTACAGCGCGCACTAAGTCTCGAGCACAGTTAGTAGAAATATTAAAGGGATTCTTTCATATACATATACCTAGTATTGTAACTATATGTATCTTAAAATTATATGTATCTTATATTAAATTATTATATTATTAAATAATTGATTTCAGCGAGTACCAGTCAAAAATTGAATTTTTAAAGGAACTGTTTTCTGGTGCTTATGTGAATATATTTAAATTTCTCTTTATGAAATTAAATGTAGGGTAAACTTTCCATTTGTGGTAAAGGATTCAAAGCTTAATTTTGACAAAGGTCATTGTTTATGTTTTACAAGTTCAACAAACTTTCTAGTCGGACATTTCTGATTTTGTTTGTCAATTGTTTTATGCTTGCTGTGACTTCTTATCGGAGTTCAGTATTGCCACATTATTTAGATTATAGTTATATGAGTATAGTGGCTTCGTTATTCACTAGTTTATGGTTGATAAAGTAGCACTATGATTAGTTTGCTACTACTGCGTAAAAGGTTACTGCGTTTATTGTTAAAAATCATGAATGTGAGGCATTTTGATTACAATATAAAAAAAAGGATAAGCTTTACTATTTTTCATTTTTTAAATTAATTTTTAAATTAATGCAATGGTCAATGTAGTATGTATACTATTGACTAAACTAGCTATTGTAAACTAATGTTAAGTGTAGACGCATAATTATATTTTGAAATTTACCTATGATATTCAGTAAAACCTAAAAATGATCGATAATTGTTTTACAGTATCGATTGAAAAAATCCCAATATCTATTTCTTAAATTTACATAAGATTTTTTATGTAAATTTCAGTAATCGGGGTGACAGTCTGCCTAAACTTGATGATAGGTGTCTACGGTCTCCTATTAACACAATTAACAAATGTGTCTAATGTAAGGAAGTGGTTACTGCCACCAGCCACTGGTTACTGTTCAGAACATAAAAACAAAAGAAATTATGTTGTTTTGGGTACATCAAAAATACAAGTTAAACAACTAAACTATTTTTGTTATTGACGTTTTTCAAGCGCAGTTAAATAATGCAATATACGATGTATTAAAATAATTAGTTAAATACGGAATGTTGCGATTAAAATTCGCTGCGGGTAACTGGTTGTTTTCGTGTTGACAGAGAGTGGGCGGTTTGACCAAAATATTAAGCGTCGAATTATACGACGCTTCATTTGGTTTTGAAACGTTTGAATTATTTAATTTTATCATACTATTTAGTATTAACTGCTTAGCTCACTTCTATTATTTAGTTCCCTTATATTTTATCTTCGAATATGAAAATTAATTTTTATGTACAGTTAAGACAAAAATTTTTAAGAAGCTTAGAAGACATTTAATGACCAAATTTTCAAGGAATACGCGGACAAAGCAAGGGGTAAAAGCTAGTATAATAAGTCTATTACAGTCTATTGACTATAATAAGTCTTATGTTAAAAAAATACTAAAACAGAAAAACTGGGATCGGAAAAAGCAAAATCAGCAAAACCACATTTTCCTAGGTATTTTTTTTTAATTTAGTGTTATCTAGATATAGGTATCCACAGATACCTATATCAGATACCTATATAGATACAGACATCCAAAGGAAAACCCAAATCCCCAACATAATAGTAAAAATAAGGCAACTAAAATGGCGCTGGACAGGTCACATAATGAGAGAAAGAGTGGATAAGTGGACCAAGAGGGTGTTGGAATGGTATCCAAGAGAAGGAAAAAGAAAAAAGGGAAGGCAGCTAAGAAGATGGGATGATGATCTGCCCAAAAGATGGAGACAGCTGGCACTTGACCGCAGAAGGTGGCATTGTCTGGAGGAGGCCTATGTCTTCGGACAACCTGATAAGGTTGCAGATGTCTAACCCAAATAAATAAAATATACAAGATCACTACATAGTATAAAACAAAGTCGCTTTTTCTGTCCCTATGTCCCTTTGTATGCTTAGATCTTTAAAACTACGCAACGGATTTTAATGCGGTTTTCACTAATGGGTAGAGTGGTTCTCGAGGAAGGTTTAAGTACATAATTTACTAAGTTACGCGGGCGAAGTCGCGGGCAGCAGCTTTAATTTTATTAACACGTAATTTTATAAACTATAATTAACATGTAGTGCCATCTGTTAACAGACTTTTTCCATTATTCGAAGTGAGATTAGATGAATTAGAGTACTACATTGCTTCAAACAGAATTCCCTAGATGGCGTTGTAAATTTTGCATACACGTTGTCTGGGACTCCAAAAAGGACATAGGGTACCTTTCATCCAGAACGCGGACGAAGTCGCGGGCACCAGCTAGTTGATATATAAACATAATATGATAGAATATATAAGAAGTAAAACAACCAAATTTAGTATCAATTTTTTTTATTCTTTTTATTATATTTATGAAGCGCATTATGATATATATATTTTTAAATTTGTTATGTAACCTATTAGTGAATAAAGGCTTATTTTATTTTATTTTTATTTTATTTTTTATTTAGATATAGGTAGGTATACTTAATATTTATTCACGATATACTCCTGTGTGTTTCCATTTATAATCCCACACGTCCTCCCACGCTTAGTCTGTGTGGGTATAGTCAGCAACTTTTTTCCGTATAATTTATGATAATTAAAGGATTTCACAAAAACTGATCGAGACCGAGTATTTTTGGAGTATATTTCTTCTAAACCTAACGAGTGTGTATAGATATATATAGAAAGTAATATTATAATGTTTTTCAAAAATATTATTATTGTAATCTACTAGTACTTCCCGGCAGGCTTCTCAGACACAAGAAATAAATTAAAATAGGCAGTATAGTATATAAAAAATATTCCTATTACTTTTTTCTTCACACGTATAATTTAGCTCAACAATCTAGTTTATTTTGATGTCGACTGTATCTTATTCGTCTAGTAAATTTTCTGTTAGTGAATGTTTTTTTAAAAGGATCCTACGTAGACAGCAGTGGTAGCAGTGATAGCCCCCTTTTGTATTAAATAAATCGAGAGTGCTCGATGTTATATGGGAAAATATTTGCTTACGTCTAGGTGGTTATTTAGCTAGGCGTTTATTTGAGATAAGTATATTTTCAGTAGTGCAATAGCACAAAGAAGTAGACACGAAGTTTGAGCAACAACTTTTACTTTAATTCATATTTTAGATTCTAAATATTTATACAAAATCGTTCGCGTTCTGGATGAAAGGTACCCTATGTCCTTTCTGGTGTCCCATAGAACGTATATGCAAAATTTCATGGTGATCGGTTCAGTAGTTTTTGCGTGAAAGAGTTACAAACATCCATACATCCAAACAAAATTTCGCATTTATAATATTAATAGGATTTACAAATGACAAAAAAA
The DNA here is from genome assembly GCA_947623395.1 of Synanthedon tipuliformis. Lineage (NCBI taxonomy): Eukaryota > Metazoa > Arthropoda > Insecta > Lepidoptera > Sesiidae > Synanthedon > Synanthedon tipuliformis. Next base: position 936,283 of record OX392424.1, on the reverse strand, counting down.
ATTAAATATTAGAAGATTTAGAAAGGTTAGATTGTCTAAATACAAGATTTCGATCGTCTAAAAATATTTAAAAAAAAAACACGATAAAGATGTCCGGTGTTATATCAGATGTTATTTTTGAACACGGACAAAGTCGCGGGTAAAAGCTAGTTAAATTATAATGTAACACAATCTACCCTTTAATACACAAAATTGCTATGTAAAAGGTCGAACAATAAAACATTCGGGGATCAGCAAAAGTTCTCATTTTATCTATCCGTTGTTTGACGGGCGTCTTCCACAATGAAGAGGGTATTGCTAGATTGTGCCCTTTTTGCTTCATCCACCCTTCGTATGATAAAATACGATATTTCTTGTTCTAGAATAGTCACAATTTTTTTTAAAATAATTATGTGAAAAATTTTGTCTGAAAAAAAATATACTGTCAGTATGTCTGTAGATCCTTATCAATAAAAAAAAGTAATCGAATAAATGGCTATACCTATTATCTTGTCTAACATGCACAATAGATTCAAAAAAACAGAATGAAATACAAATGCGAGTATAATCAAAATAAATCGTGTCCCGCGCTGTCGTTAGATGTCGCTGTCAAGAGAATAAATCCGCCAACACATAATATTTTTGCTCGGTGTATTTGCTGTTGCATTAAAACGTCCATTATTGCATGATATTTTTCTGCCCTTACACTACAGTGTTGTAACTTGCTTTTTGCAAGTCAATTTTTAAAGGCGATGCTATTGCTTCATTGCAATAAGCGCGTCTGACTAAGCTTTCTTAAGACTCGGAATGAATAATGTTGATGAGTCAATCTTCTTTACATTTAAAAATCGCCGTGCGTTAGTCTCGCAAAAACTCAAGAATGGCTAAACCGATTTTAATTCGGTTTTCACTTATGGAAAGAGGGATAAACAGGGCAGGTTTGTATGTATAGTGCGCTGCCGACAACGGTAGGATTAAGAATAAGGGATTGGGAAGGTATTGGGAAATGAGCTTTGGTATCACCCGTTGGTATCATAGGTATAGGGGGCGTCCATTAATTACGTGAGGTGTTTAGGGAGGGGAGGAGGGGGTTGAATTAAATCTTAACTAGTCTCTTGTAGGTGGGTCTCGGAAAATATCACGTTTTTTTTTTCCGCATGAAACAGTATAAAATTGCGAGAAAACTGAGTTAAATTAAGTAAAACATGTTTTTCCCCTAAAATATGGCAAAAAAATATGGCTAAATCCTACACAATAATATTGTAATAGTTCGAGTACTAAAACAACCTTGTATAAATAATAACAATACTCTCTCTCTCTCTCTCTCTCTCTCAGTCCTGAAGCCGTTAACTTCCTGAACCGGTCCCTGTCAAGAGCCAACTGGATCGGCTGCTCGACCGAGGCAATCCCAGTCTACTCTCGGATATTTCTGAGCCACGACTTTCTCCTTCGTCCAGCGCATTTCCCTTCCACCTTACCCATCATAATCAATTGGAGCAGCCATCTATCATGCCTAAGCACGTGGCCAAGATATCAAATTTTCTGTTTTTTATTGTTTTCATCATCTTTCGAGGCATTTTGACGCGTTGAAGAACGGTTCATTTAATTGTTTTAATAACACTACAATTATAAAATATCAACCCAAGTAATAATAAGTTAATTTATTGAGGATAAAATAGCGTTGTTTTCTTTTTAATATGTCTGTGTAATATACCTACGTTACACAGGTTCAGAATAACACAGGTTGTACTAGTATAGGTTTATGAAGATAGCAAAAAAGGTCGCGGGCAAAGGCTAGTATTTATACTATTTAATAGTTTTTTCCTTTAACACCCTTAAAACTTAAGTACATTACCTATTGTGTGATAATAATATTAGTTAAGCAAATCACCTGAATTAAATGTGTATGACGTCATAGGTCCATCTGACGTCACGTAGTAAGGTACTCACGGCTATATTTGGTTTAGAGAGGTCAGAGTAATGACCTTGAGTTGACGCCCACGCGTTATCTAACGAAAATCCGCTTTTCCTACACATACTCTCTGTTTTAGCTTTTCGTTCAAATTTAACTTCAAAATTTGCAAAAATCATTTTATAAAATTTATACTTACAATTGTCCACATATTCAACCGACAAGCGATGTATGTGCAAATGAGATTCAAAAAATATTGCCATACTTACATCTATATTTTTAAATTTATTCTAATGCGATATGTAACCCAAATTCTCGCTGCCATATCGTCACACTCTTAACGTGTTTTTTTTGAGTGATTTTGAACTTTTGATTTTCTTTTTAATATTTAATTTTTTAACTTTTGACATTTTTTAACATTTAATTTTAAGAATGTATCTTAATTGTTTGACTGGTTTTTGTTTGGAATTTTTTTCTATTTTATTATTTTGAATTTTTAAAATTTAATTGAGTTTGTGTACCAAAATGAATAATGTGGTCAGCTTTATTTGGCTTGCTCACTGGACCTAGATGTTAATCTAAGCGATAGGGTTGGAATGTTTTAAATAAATAAATAAATAAATAAAATAAAACTTAATTAAAATTTTCAATCATTACCTAATATGTATATGATATTAATATATTCCTAAGTACAACAATATTTACCTACTGTTATTTTAATACCGGTATACACGTCTTACTATTTCTGTGGCCACCTACCATCAAGTTGACCGTCAGCAACCCTGTAAATAAAGAAAGAAAACATTCATTTTTTTCAATTGCTTAACACTGACGCAATGTCTATTATGTGTTGCCATACGTGACTTCACTGACGTACTAACCACGTGACTTGAATATTCAGCCGACAACGGATCGCGTGACACGTTTTTCATCTTAACTCCAAACGACTGAGTCAATTAATATAACTTCGATATATAGGTATAGTTCTTGCATATCACGAAGGCGAGTGGGATTTACTTGTAGTAAACACTTGTCTGTATATGTGTCACAGTGTGCGTGAGATCGCAAGAGGGTATGGTTAGTATAAAAAATAGAATCCTACTACGTTAGTATCTACTATTTAGTTTGTGAATCCTACAATGCTCGCTCGCAACTTACCGCTCCGTCAGACACGCACACTATCGCAATGTGCGTGTACACGTTCAACCACAAGCAAAACTCACTCGCCTTCGTGAAATGCAAAGACTATACTAGCTGTTGCACACAGACTGCGTCCGCTTAACTTTATAAAATATGCTGATAATGTAGCTTTCTATAGGTGAAATAATTTTTAATATAGGATCACTTGTTTTTGAGTTTATTCATTACAAACAAAAATACAAATATTCTCTGTTTATAATATTAGTATAGACGCACTGTTGCATGCGACTTCGTCGACTTCTTCTTCGGTTTCACTCTTGACAGAGTGGTCGTGGTCCGTCATACTTATTTAAAATTAAATATTAATTTTTTAAATAAATTAAACTAAATAATGAATGAGATTGAAATAGAAAATATTAATTAATTTCAAATATTCTACGTGTTAAATGTGCTTATTTGTTTTATAAACTTTAAGATAATATCACAGTTATAAAACCAGCAGCCATTGCGCTCGTTCGGCATACATTTTATGACTAAATTTTGTATAAATTGTAACCAGATTCTAAGCTATAAAATTTTAGTGTTACAAAGTACTGAAGGTATATTTACACTTTGCGTTTTCCATTTACACCAACGAAGCTTCATAGTTCATTCGCCTTTCACCTCTTGAATAAATCATAAGCTCGCCCCATATCACGAAATCGAGTATTTAAAAACAAAAAAAAACCATTATTCAAAGATTTCAATGGAAATGGCGCTCTATTACGAACGCATAAGTTTCATTTTCTACTACGAAAGCTGCTACTTAAGTTCTACAAGAAGCTCGTAGCTGAGCTACGAAAATGTCTACACAATACTAATTTCATAGTCCAAAAATAATTATTTCTTGAAACAAACCATATAAAGGGTGTGAGTAATCATGAATCATTTTAATTTTCTAGTCTGGGTACCGGCATTCTTTTCTTACTTATCATAAAAACAGCATACATGCTGTTAGCAGCCCGTCTCTCACATTAAGGTTTTCCACTAAGAAAATCGCATTAAAATCTGTTGCGTGGTTTAAAAGATCTAAGCGCACATACTCGTACACACAGCTGCTAAATTTAAATTTATAATGACGATCATAAGAGTTTCTTGGAGAAACCTAATTGATAAATAAATATTTTGATTTTGATTTTTGATTTTTTTAGCACCGAATAAACAGACCGATATATGTAGTTACAAAGAACATTGTACATTGAGATCCTTCGTTTCCTTGAAATAAGTATATAATAAATATACTTAAAAATATTGCTTTAGCCGAGTAATGTCTATAATAAAATTACCTATACATAAAGTTATAATACATTAAAATCATACGAGTAGTTACTACCTTGTACATCATTAGAACGTCTGTAAAAATACTTCAATTTTTTTTTTTTGTGCAGTCGTCACGGATCAGTAACGCGAGCGGTGATGCGTGCGAGAGACGGGATCCTTGTCAACACGGTGGCGTTTGTATCAGCACAGACGACGGCCCAGTCTGCGAATGTCGAGATGGCGATTACGAGGGGGCATTCTGTGAGAGAGGTAAGTCAATTATGTTAAGTAATTATTTGAATATTACTATTATAGTACGATTCCGTTAGAAGACTATGTTTCGATTGATTATTAAATTTTATAAAAATTGGGTCAAGCAATCTAAAATTATTGGAAAAAAGTCAGAAATGTGTATAACAAATTGTTTAAGGTTGACTTTAGAGAAACAAAAAAATAATAATGATGTTGTTAAAAAGTTTATTCAAAAATTTTGAGAGAATTCATATTTTTTTGTGTTACTTCAGGGTAGAGAAAAAAATGCAAATATACAAACTTAAATGTATAATATTTTTCAATGGTATAAATAAGTGTCCGCCTACTTATTGAATTTCGACTATGGCCTGGAAAAGAAAGCTATCTAAGATATCTAAGAAAAGATAGCTAAAAAAAATACCAATACCTAAGTTTTTTTTTAAAACATTTATAGCTCATCAATATAAAAAACCATTCATAAACAAATTAGAAGAGGGGCGTCTAATAAGTATAATTATTAATTTAGAAAATGTTCTTGTAACGATCTGAATTTCCTATTGGTTGCGTTAGCAATTTACGAAGCCGAGCGCCTGCAAAGTATTACAAGCAATTTGTACAAAACGTTCATTCGTATTGCATTTACTTTGTTAGCAGGCGTTTATTCCGTAAAAGTGCAGATAAATGTGGGCTGTTTAAATGGAATGAAAGAAAAGTACTAAAAAGTTGTATTTTTTTTTAATCAAACTTAATTAATTTACATATCTTTTTTAATTAAGTAAAAGTTTCTGTCTTATTACGAAATTAATTTTACTTATAATTTCATCATCATCATCATCATCATTAACAGTCTATAGGCGCCCAGTACTGGAATATAATATACTTTTTACACAAAAAAAATTTAAAAGTAGATATTTGAAAATAAGTAAGGAATGCCACAGCCCATTTTCACTGTCCCTTTCCACATTAGAAAGGGACAATACTTGTGTTCCACCTACTACCATTAAGTTGCCTGTCAGCCTGTCCGCGAACATTGTGTAATATAAAAAAATCTCTTTCCTTACTAATTTTAGCTTGCAACACTTCAATTAATTTTGGGTTCAGCACACAGGATATATTATACTAGCTGGTGCACGCGACTTCGTCCGCGTGGAATAGTTATTTTGGGAATCATTTGGGTATCTCGAACGGTTTTCGCAGCGCACGCAACGGAAGCAATTTTCCCCGTTTTTTCAACATTTTCGACTGTTTCTTCGCTCCTATTAGTCGCAACGTGATGTTATATAGCCTATAGCCTTTCCCGATAAATGATATATCCAACACAAAAATATTTTTTCAATTCGAACTAGTAGTTCCTGAGATTAGCGCGTTCAAACAAACAAACAAACTCTTCAGCTTTATAATATTAGTATAGATTCGTCTAGTATCAGTAGTTCGGTTGTTTGTTCGGTTAACCGAACTAATGCAACTTTTTAGTAGCAGTAGTTATTGCATAAACATTCCAAATGTACGTTGTAATATTTGATAAATATGTAAAAGTTATCAGAATAAAGTTAAATAAGAGAGTGGATCGACAAATTTCACTTAGCGAGTCACAAGTGTAGCATATATGCAAATTGTTAAAATAAATATTTATACAGCAATAAAACAAAATGAATACGAACCGTGGCTGCAATTTGTTATGACTGAATATTGACTGAATACATCAATTAAAATCAATACCATTGATATAATCAAAGTTGAAAGCATTTTTGTAACGAATTTTCTTTATGAAATCTTTCTTATATTATCCTAATACTTATTATAAATGCGAAAGTTTGTGAGTATGGATAAAATTGTATGGATGTTTGTTTGTTTGTTTCTTTTTTACGTAAAAACTACTAAACTAAAAGAACTTGAATGAAATTTGGCACACATATAGTTTATACCTTGATTAACTAGAATATTTTAAGATGGAAAATGTTAGATTCCCAGGTGAGCGTCTCAAACTTTAAATAATAGCTGTTGCACGCGACTTCGTCCGAGTAGCCTTATGTTACTCGCTGATAACGTATAGCTTTCTACAGGTGAATGAATTTTTAAAATCGGTCCAGAAGTTTTTGAGTTTACTCATTACAAACATACAAATCTTCTCTCTTTATAATATTAGTATACATAGTAATATATAAATCAACTAGCTGGTGCCCGCGACTTCGTCCGCGTTGTGGATGTCCTTTCTGGTGTCCCAGACAACGTGTATGCAAAATTTGATGGTGATCGGTTCAGTGGTTTTTGCGTGAAAGAGTTACAAACATCCATACATACATCCATCCATCCATACATACATACAAACTTTCGCATTTATAATATTAGTACGGATGATTGAGGGCCATTAAAGGTTTCAGATATTTTCTCATTTCTCAACGAAGTCGCGGGCACAAGCTAGTCCCAACATAAAGTTGTTGATGCTGACTATAAATTTAATAGTCGACAAACTTAATTAAGACTCCAATCTTAATTAAGTCTCCAAATCTATAGTCAGCTGTTTCCCAAGAGGGCGAATAGTTAAACTGCTTCATCCTAATCTCAGTTAGACAGGCCGAAGTTAGTTATGCTCTGGATAACGTTGTTTTACCTACACTACATTTAGACATTATATATTTTAGATATGAGGGATGTAATCTTACTAAGATTGATTAAAATTTATATTACATTTTGCTAATAGTATCTCTGTCCGGAAATCGGAAGTTTAGGTAAATACATAAATATATTTTTGAGAAATTAGTAGACAGTAAGTCAGAGCATGTTTTTAGGATGTCAATTCTGAGATTGCAAAAGAAATTTTGTAATATAATTTTTTTTATGTAACCCTTCAGGAAGTGTTCATGTATTTAGTAATATATTTTTTTATTATATTTCTATTTTATATATTTTATGTTCGTGTCTTTCTAATAGCTAGACAGGTAAAGAGATATCGTTTTCTCACTCTTTTTTTAAGCTTGCCAACAAAGTTTTAGAAATTTTGCAAATCAGACATTGTTAGAGGTGAAAAAAATCGTAAAAAAAGAAACGTCAAACCATAGATAAATGATTGGTCTCGCTGCGCTCGACTAGATACCGCAATCGTACTTGTAAAATGCGGCATAAAATAGTACGCTGAATTCGGCGTACCCGAGCCACTCACACTGCAAACTGTCTGTAATGTGTACGTGCCGAATGTTTTATTAAATTTTAGGCATGATAAAATACCAGTTTGCCTAGTGAAACTGTGTAAAAATATAATAAAACTGGGTAAAAAGTGATAAAAAGTGACGATTTTTTACACACACTACGATAAAAAGTTGCCACATTTTCGGAGATATTGCTTTTGTATAGCGCTCTATCTAGTCGACCGTAGCGAGACCAATTAAATATCTTTGCGTCAAACATTGTCGTTTAGTTTTTGAAAAATTTCGATAATGATAAGTTTGTCTGCTGTGTGTAATGTTGACTGTGAAATTGTTCGCGTGCGAACCTAGCGTTACTCGAGCGACCGCTCGCTAGGCTATTAGCCGGTGGCATGCCAAACAGGCTATGTTAAAAGCTGCTGCTAAAATTAATGGTGCCTTCTGTCGGTTTTGCCAATTGAAAACTCTTTAAAACTCAATTCAATTAATTTTTTAAACACCCATTTAACTAAGTACTTTTTACACATACCAGATTTTGGTTTGACAACGACGATATTATGAAAAGATATATGGTTGGAGGGGATAAGGATAGGGGATAAGGACAAGGGGACAAGGGAGAGAACCCTTATGTGTACTATACTGATCGAAACACACGTGTTGTATTTACGCATTATTTACGGTAGTTTTCTGCAAGGGGTGGTTACCACCATCAGACGGTCTGAAGATTAATGATTGCGAAACGCAGTATGCCTTGCTACTACTAAAATATCTATAGTAAGTAAATTAGCTTTAATTACTTGAAGTTTACTGAATTTTTTTGGTTCGGTTAGGTTGCCTAACCCCTTAAGGCCTTAAGACACTTGGGGTTAAATATAAATTTCAACCGTTAAATCGCGGACACATAATGCTTTTAGCATTAACATAAACAGCTATTTAAACTTATAACTACGTCCAATTGCTTCATATAAATTCAATCAATAACCTAGTTTTGAAGCGACGTGTGGATAGTCATCCGAACTTCCAATATTCCACAGAACCCCAAGGAAACTAACAGAAATTCACCAACTCAGAGAAACTTCGGTATAAATCTTCTTACGAACTTTGTATGTTCTCACTGGATTTTGTCACAAGTTGAGTTTACAAACGCCGGAATATTATTTTGCATTTGAAATCTATTTACAAATGTTTTAAGTCTATTGTAACCAAATTTGTCGTGTATAATATCCTATTAATATTATAAATGCGAGAGTTTGTATGGATGTTTGTAACTCTTTCACGCAAAAACTACTGAACCGATCAGCATGAAATTTTGCATACACGTTGTCTGGGACACCAGAAAGGACATAGGGTACCTTTCCAGAACGCGGACGAAGTCACGAGCACCAGCTAGTTTTTATATATAAATATAATATTTTTATTTCGGTAGGTTAGTATTACCTATGCATAGGTAGTAGGTACTATATTGTGCTATATTATACTATAGAAGCTACATAATAGAGCTTGGAATATTTATTTATACTGCCATATTGTAGTGTGGAATATTGTACATAAACATCTTTATTTGACATACCAGAAGCTATTTAAACATTTTTTAAATATTATGTTACCTAAATTTTTATATAGCAATTTCAGTTTCTCTTTATAAGACAAATATCTACATGAACCTCCTCTAAGTAAAAACCTCCAAGTTACAAATATTCAAAGAAATAATGTATAATTTAAAGTACATTTTTTTTTGTATTTGCATCATGTTACTATTTCTATAATAACTTTATGAAAGTTCTTTATACATAAGAAAAGAACCATTCTTATGTTTATAACATATGAACCAAGTTTATGGTCTCTTACGTGCAACATAAATTTTTATATCAAGTGTGTCAGACAGTACGCCTGTTTCGTCAGGATAAAGGGAAGGGGTAGGGGTTACATAAAAAGCACTAATGCTTTTTCATGGTGATCTTTTGTATATGTTGGTTATAATGTCTGATGCCTGAACGTAATGCTGAATTTAAATTGGTGAAATTTCATATTCCGTGCCATTACTATAAATTTAAGTGTCCATCAATAATTTCAAAGGCCTTGATTGTGTAATGATTTAGAAATAAGGATAAAAATAAATAAATGTGAATTAAAATAAAATGGTTTAAGTGGCAAAAATTTTGAATTTGATTTGATTTAAAACTCAAGAATGATGTCACCTACCAGACCAGATCACATTTATAGATACACCTTTCGATACATATTTGATGCAGTAAATATTGCACAAGCCGGCTTCCACGAAAAGCCTGGCGTGTGCTATTAGTGGAATATGAAATTAGTGTTAGGCGCCGCTGTGACAACCACTCGTATTAAAAGGGTACACCCTCAGTGCATAGGCGGAAGCGATTTTAAGCGTGCTTTATGTAGACAAACGTATATCGTATGTCACTCGTAAAAAAGCAAAATTTCTCGTATTAAAATCACAACACTTTAAAATTTAATAAATTTAAAAAATACCAAAATTCCAGATAAACCTGCTATAAAATATGAAATCAACATTAATTAGTTCATACTAGGATCGAAATAAAAATGACATACTATAGGCATACTTTTACAGTAATTATACACAGATTATACAATACATATTGCATATATACATATATAATATTATATATTATAGATATTGCAATGTTTTTGAAAATAATGCTCATTGATAAATTGGTTAGGTAGAATTATTAAAAAACAAGACAAAATTCTTTGAAAAATATTTAAATTTCCATGGCGAGTTACGGTCTTAGTACTATTATAATCGCTTCGCTTATCACAATAGGCACACTTAAAAATCAATTCTGCTTTACCTACTCTAACTCGCCAACACCATTATTCGGTGACCTCTGCGACCTTGAACCTCTGTAGACCTTATTTACATACCCATTAACGACAAATGTTATATTTTATGATTCCTTATGATTTACCTTTTTTATAGTGGCATGAAAAAAAAAAACCCGCTATATTAGTTTATTTTTGTCAGGTGAAATGAGTGTTTTAAATTACAGAACCTTGATTGAGGTTCACCTCACAGAACACCGTTAAGTAGCAGTAGGTGTGATGTTACGTTTCGTTGAGTGGGTGAGGGATGCCAAAGCTTATTTACCAAGCTTTTATACTCAATCCCACTATAGTCGGCAGCAGCACCTGTGGCATTGCTTGTGTTATGGCGACGGTAGCCACCTACCAACAAGTGGATCGTCAGTCTGTAATCTGTCAAACTTAACTTTAAAAACTATGAAAATAACTTGTAGGTATATGAAATTATCGAGTTACTAGCTGGTGCCCGCGACTTCGTCAGCGTTCTGGATGAAAGCTACCCTATGTCCTTTCTGGTGTCCCAGACAACGTGTATGCAAAATTTTATAGTGATCGGTTGAGTGGTTTTTGCGTGAAAGAGTTATACATCCATACAAACTTTCGCATTTATAATATTAGTACGGAAGTACGGATTAGTACGGATTGTCTTTACATAAAGAAGTTGTGACCATTATATACAATATTAGAACAGAAACGAGTAATAAATTAAAGGCACATTTCGTTATTGTTGGATAGTAAAGGAGCACAGTTGAATTGAAATAAAATTAAGTAGAAATTAAAAACTTAATAGAATGCAACTTTATATTCAACCAGAAAGACACAAACCTTAATGGCTCTTTCCATAAATGAAAACCGTATGAACAACTGTTAAATATACATAGAAGATAGGTTATTTTATTATAATATATATAGAACTTACATAATAGTTTTACAAGAACTTCAACAAGGTAGAGATACTCTAACAATATGCAAATTACAAGAAAATGTAACCAACTAATCTTGGTGAAGTTTCTCAATAGGTATAAATTGTATGTCCCTTACCAACTTCAGATTTGGCCTAATCTAATTTTAAGCGGTTTAAACCAATGGTAGGGGTCTGAAATCTCACGGTTCAGACTGTCACCGAAGTTTGTTACCAAGTTCTGATAGCGGAAGTTTGTGAGTTTTCAAATTTGGAAAGTATTTGGAGAGGAATTTTTGTGGAGGTGACGTGAGACGCAAAATTTAACAGCTCTCTGATTGGAATTTTGATTTGTTTAGTTATGTAATATGTATAGCTTTTAAAACAACTCTTTTATTGTTATTAAGCAAAGTAAGGTCAAGATAATTTAATGGTTTGGGATGAAAATAATATTTTTCGCCCTTTAAGATCAAACCAACTTATTATAGCTACTATAAATTATATTATTTATAATACTTATAATGTTTATATTTTACTATTTGCTACGACTTCCGACTTTATCCCTTGGATTTAAAAAAAAAATCTTTCATACAAACCTATTACGAACAAAAAGAAAATCGTCAAAAACTGTCCTGCCGTTCTCGAGTGAATGTGCTGTCACACATGTTTTCACAATCGAAATTCAGATCGTCCATTATCCTATCCCTTCTTAATGCTACTGTAGTTGCTTGTGTTATCAGAAACTGTAGCCACCTACCATCAAGTCGACCTACCTGTTTGATAGAACCTGTGAAAGTCACATAAAAAAAACAGGTCAGTCTCCTGCAGAATGACCCACTTCTTACATAATCATTATAAAATATATTACTATGCAGTTGGATTTTTCTTGGGCGTCTTTATCGGTTTTTCACAGTCGATTTGTTCAAAAGAACAATTTTAGTATTCCGATGGCTCTTATGTAAACGCACCGACGCTTCTTTGTATATCTGCATAATCGAGTGGAGTTTTCAAAATGAAAAGAGATTTTCTATTGTTTCCCTTCATACGACTTTGAACTTTCTTATGCATTAATGAACTTCCATTCTTTTAGCTGTAAAATCATGCTATATACCTATATTTTTTTTATCGTAAATTGATATTTTAGATAAATATATTAGACGCTATATGTTTTATTGACGAGCGACCGTTAAATTATTGCTTATATGAAGAATCAAGTATCAAGTCTGGTCAGACGAACAACAGTGTATGGTAGTGGAATTCTGCGGACATGTACTGGGAAAGTCTCTTTGGGCATTGTACCCTTAAATAAAATAACATCATTTGTTATTTTTCGTTGAGTGGCCAGAGCTCATTCTCCTATCCCTATTTAAAAAGTAAAGTTAAGCGCGTACCAAGTTGCCCTTGTATGAAAAACGTGTTGGAAAAACGTGAAATCTTATTGAAAGATAATTAAAAAAAATCATATAATTGTACCGAAAAGGACTTTCCCCAATATTTCCAGAAAGTTAGTCCTTTGGAATCTGAGAAACTCGGAGTCTTTGATAAAAGTGAAATGAAGTTTTGTAACTTGAAAAGTAAATTTTTTATTGTGGTTAATAATATAAATGTAATGTAATAAATGAAATAATGTAACAGTAAATAAATGTTAATAATGTAACAGAATCTCTATAATATAAAAATTTCGTGTCAAATGTTTGACGCCAAGGAACTCCTAAACTACTGAACCGATTTTGATAAAACTTCGAAACTATGTGTAATTTGGTCCAACTTAAAAGATAGGGCAGTTTTCATTTTGTGCCCGGGCGAAGCCGGGAGCGTGTAGCTAATACATTATATAATACAAAAGTAACTTACATAGTTAAGTTAAGTTAGTTAAGTTAAGTGTTTTAATGTTAAAAGTTCTGAAAATAGTTGAAGTTAGTGTAAGAGGATTAAGTTCCATTTTAAATGAACCGTGAGGTTGGAGAAGTCTGGCCGGTAGGAAGTTCCGAGTTCATCCGATCAGAGCGATCTTTCGGATAGCGGAAATTTAGACACCATTTCATCGAAATATTCCAACATTAAATTGTACAATACTCGTATAACTCATTTCACCACACCATTTTGTGTAATATCTTTCCTTTTATGGGAAATAGGTTTAATTTAGAAATGTTTTCTATTACTTAATATTTAAGTTATTCAAACATCTCTTATTATTATTATTATTATAATAACATCTCTTACTTACTCGTCAATGACAAAAGCATACACGCTGTTATTTCACTCTGGTTACGGTCGCCAAACGCATTGCCCAAATGATTGCGAAATATTAAGTTTATCGAGTACTATGTATTACTAAATATTAAGTGTTACTAATATAATCACTAGCTAGCTCTAATAATAGGTAATCTTCTAATTAATTTTCCAAACTGAAAACTTGATTTGAAATATAAGTAGAACCAAATTATACTTAAATCAAAACCTTATAACCTTAAATCAAAATTATAATAATTTTTTTACAAATTAAAAATTTATTATAATATTATATAAAAAAAAAAATATTTTATTTGTGAAAAGCAAAAATCTTTTAATAAACTAAATATATTTAATATTACAATTTTATTACAATGAAATAAATTTGACTATATCGCCTTATTTATATTATTATTATTATTATTATTTAAGACATTTCGTTTACAAAAATAATCGACTAAGAGAAAAATCCCAATACGCAACAGGGAAAAACGCGAAATTAAATAAAGATTTCGCTTCTAAAAATACGTTTAGCTTGCCTTGAACAAATTAGAACAAAATCTTTGAACTGTTGCGACAAAGCTTCAAAGGGTACACTCTCCAATTGGCAGCTTTGAACACGAGAAGGTCGCTCGTGTCACCCGTCTCTGAGCATCCGGATCCGTCATCGCGCCTATTTCCGGTGACACGCGTGGAGCCCATTATTCCGGACGGCGGATGGCGGAAACAGTACAACTGTATTCGCAGTAGCTAAACCACTTATTGCGTCATTTGAAGTAGAGATAGTTTCATAAGATTTTATATTTACTACTAGGCGGATTTAACATATTTATGATACTGTTTTTGCCCGCGACTTCGTCCGAGTCCGATCGCTACCAAACTTCACAGGAACACCTGCTACACTAATCTGAAGATTGTCTGAAAGTTCCATCAAAATCGGTTCGGCGGTTTTGGACTCTATAGGAGACATACGAAGACATAGTACATAGACACGCATCGCCTTTTTTATATTAAGATTTATGTATTTACTACATCGTGTAATGTTTTGAGAGAGTTGTTTAGTCAATAATTTATTATAAATCATATTTACAACAACTTAGCTGGTGCCCGCGATTTTGTTCGCGCTGAAAATGAAAAATATAAAAGAAATGTTATGTTATATCTTTTTATATATTATATAATATAAAAATGTTAAATTTCAATTTAAGATTTTTTAAAGTTTCGATTTTCACGTATGAAAATTTGTATGTAAGAGGGATGAACGAGGAAGATTTTTATATAATATATAAAAATTGATCCATGGACGAAGTCGGGAGCGGGTCGCTAGTATCCTATAAATGCTACTAAAACAATAAAATATATTATTAAGTATTTATTTTGAGGTATGATTACACCTAATTTGAATTATACAATGCGATTGGTTGTAACCAAAATAAGGTGTGTGAACCGAAAATTGACATGTGTCAGTAGGTATGTAGATTGTAGATAGACATGGGAAGAAGAGTCGGTGCTGTTGCATTTGTCGTTTGTGCCGGAAATGGCCGAGCTGCCCCGAAGGTGGTTTCGGAAATTTGAATTGGAGCGTTATGTAGCTTGCGAAATTGGCCAGTGTTTGCGGTAGCCAGTGCAGATTGCTTTTCGGATTTTCAGCTCAGTTTGAAGCCTAATTTTTCATGTCAGATTTAAAGTTATATTTATAGCACTTTTAATATGACAGTAAAGACGACATCGTTTATTTCAATTTGTACTCATTTTTAATGCTAACTAGTTGACCCGGAGAACTTCGTACCGCCTCAGAATAAAAACCCGTTCAATACAAAATGTATGAGAAAATGAATTTCATTCACAATATTTTCTTATCGAGTTATAAATGGTGTAAATAACACCACTTTGTTTTATTATAGATTCGCGTGAGTTGTATCTATATAGTACGAATTATTGTATTACTAGCTGTTGCACGCGATTTCGTCCGCGTAACTTTATAAAATATAAACTATGTTACTCGCTGATAATATAGCTTCTCAACAGTGAAAGAATTTTTCAAATCGGTCTAGTAGTTTCGGTGTCTATTCAATGCAAACAAACAATCAATTTTTTCCTCTTTATAATATTAGTATAGATAAAGACGTGTCAGAAAATATTTACTTATTTTATAATCATCATCGTCATCATCATCATCATCATCATCATCATCATCATCATCATCATCATCATCATCATCATCATCATCATCATCATCATCATCATCATCATCATCATCATCATCATCATCATCATCATCATCATCATAATTATCATCTCAGCTGCAGGACGTCCACTTTTGGACATGGGCTTTCCCCATAACTTCCCAATGGGACCGGTCAGAAGCAGGTTGGATCTACCGTTGACCGGCGGCCCGCTGCGCTTGCTGGTCCGTGGCCTCCACTCGAGAACCTTCCGGCCCCAGCGGAAGGGGGGCCGGAATGCAATACTGCATTATTTTATAATGCAGTATTAAATTTCGAATTATTATTTTCAGTTAAAATTCAGTTTAAAAATTTAATAGTTATTTAGAGGTAGCGGCCAGACAAAAAGAAATTATGACAATACAAATACTCGACCGGATATAAATGGACCGGTATTCAATATTTCTCGGCGGATCGAGGACGAAGTTTCAGAGCTCCAACTTTAGACAGTAGATAGCAAAACCGGTTTGCTATAAATGAAATTTGAAATGGATACAAATCGGGGACCAGATGTAAAGGTTATTCACATTTATTTCAAATGTTTTCACCGTCCTCCTTTTATAACTGAATCGAGTGGGATCAGAATACCTAAGTCATTTATTGATTTTATTTCGGTACTATAAAAGATAAATATTGTTACTATAACTGTTTCAATGGCTATAACAATTTAACGAATGTTTGAATTGTTATTCTAATAAATAAATGTAAGTCTAGATATTATGTAATATTATGTAACAAAACATGTTATATAACATTTGCGCGTCATGTAATCACGTATATAACATGTTAGAAAATGTTTTTAGATAACAAAAAATATAGTTTAAGAAATATCTATTAGTAATCTAATATATAAAATTCTCGTGTCACGGTGTTTGTTGCCAAACTCCTCCGAAACGGCTGGACCGATTTTGATGAAATTTTGTGTGCTTATCGGATAGGTCTGAGAATCGGCCAACATCTATTTTTCATACCCCTAAATGTCCACCCCAATTTTTTTTTTAATTTTTTGGCAAAACAACGTTTGCCGGTTCAGCTAGTAATATTATAAAATAGAAGATTTGTATGTTTGTAATGATAAACTCAAAAACTATTAGACCGATTTTAAAAATTCTTTCACCTACAGAAAGCTACGTTATCAACGCGTAACATAGGCTATATTTTATAAAGTTACGCTGGCGAAGTCGCTTACAACAGCTAGTAGTTTATAATTAAGCAACGGTTCTTGGAGAAGAAATATTCTAATGCGAAGATTTAGGTCATTGGAGCAATTAAACAATAACAACATTGAAATCCATGACACAATTAACTTGGCTATTCGAATAACAATCGCATTGTATAGCGGAGAGCAATAACTCTGCTTTATTGGCCCCTTAGCGGCATTAACATGCAGATTGTTACTGCCATCCCGCTCTGAGCGGTTTAGAGCGGTTTAGGGCAGTTACCAGCGGCTCGTCTCATACAAATGCATGTTCGACGTGCTATTCCTAATGTACTACTATTTAAAAACATTTATTTATGCGACAGTGTAATATTTTTTGAGTCTGAGTGTCATCAGGCTGACGTCCACGTAATCGTAGGTTGATTGATACCGTCGCATGTTACACAAGCAACGCCACTGGTGCTGCAAATGCGCTGCCGACCATATAAGGATTAAGGATAAGGGGATAAAATGTTGTTTCAGCAAATGTGTCCCCTTGCTGAAAAACAGCAAAGGGACACATTTGCTGTTATTTCACAATGGTCTTCTGTAAGGGGATGGTTACTGCCGCCACAAGGACTGCCCAAATGGCTGCGAATTGGAGTGTGCCATGCCACTACTTGAATTAATTGGATTGGTGGAATTAAACTGAACCACACTTTTTCTTATTTTTATTTTTAAATGATCCCTAGAGAATAGTATTTTCTTTCTGGACTAAAGGTACGCTATTTCTTATACGGTATCCCTGACAACGTGTATGAAAAATTTCATGATGATCGTTTAAGAAAGTAGTTAAGGCGCGAAAGCGTAACGAACAAACAAACTAATTTTAGCATTTTTAATATTAGTAAGGATATATATCGTTGGCCGCTTCGTCATCTTCTCAATCAATAATTTCTTGTAAAATTAAAATACACACGTCTCCTCAGTAGGTACACGACATTCCTGTCCACGCGACAGTAGCTTATTGAGCTGAGCTCAATGTATGGAAAGGGTGACACCGACAGTACAGCCACGAGTTTACTTGATGTGGCCGGTCGATGGAACCATTTGTCACTGTATTGTCGCGATTCTTTAATGAGCGCACTCGTAGGACTTGGACTTGGTAACAAAAAGTTACCTTGACAAAAACAAATCACAGTTGAAGGTCGGATTTGTAATAATGAATTATATAATGAATTATGTTCTATTATAACCTTTTTTTTACAAGAGGGATCCATCATGGATCGTCGGCCAATCGTCGGACTCCCGTCCCGTAATGGTAGTCGAGTAAACCTACCTATAGTTCCATATTTTATTTACTCAACATGCAATAATTTAATTATCTAATCTAATAATAAATTATTATATTAAGTTTGTTTTTAATACCAAGTTACTAAGGAAAAATATGTCTCTTATTTTTAAAGCAGTTACGCTGTCAGTTCAGAGCTTGCTTTATGCTTTTTAAGTCTTTAAGTTAACTAAGTAGCTCCAGTTTTATAAGGCAATTATTCCATAGCCATTAAAAACGATTCTTAAATAGGTGAAGAGAGTAGTTGAATGCTAAAATCGTCACGTACGGGGCGTCCGCGTCCTGAAAATCTTCACTTAGTAATGAAGTTTCGCTTCTAGAAAACTGTTTTCTAGAGGTGATCGAACTTCCATTTACTTATCATGATCTATAATAAAAAAGGGTTTATTGTAAATTTATATGCAATACTTAATTATCTCTATAATCATAATGATTTTTTTTACTAAACTTAAGAAAAACAAAACACATTCAAGAAATTTTACTACCTAGTCGTTTTAAAGCCTAGTAACGATATAATAACTTTGATAACTAGTCCTTTTGCTACTAAGTCATTGTAAGATGTAGGCTTTATGTGGAGATGGTTATATTGAGATTCAGTCTTTATGCTGATTTTGCATATCTCTAGTCAAAAAATTTCATGCATTTTTAGAAAAATATTGAAATGAAGACACATATTTTTTTGTTGTTTCGGAGCTAAATTAAGGGATGCAACACATTTTCTTATCCTCATCTTGTCATTTACCCTTAATCTTCTCGAAGTAGTATAGTAATAGCATTCTGCTGCTGACCCACACAATAAAGTGGATTTTGTTATCTTACCCGCAGATTTATAATTAAAAAGTTAAGAACTATGTATTGTGATCGTATCGCTACAGGTATTTATAGTACACAAGAGACTTTGGACCTCGTAGTCCTAAAAATTCCAATAAAAAATAATTAATGATTCTCTTAATCTGTGTGGATCGAAATAACGCCCTTAACCTTCTCCATAGCTGCGTGATTAAGCCCCCACTTGACAGCGATTGCGTCGGCCATGTTGTGACGTCATTTGACAGGTCGTAAGCATCATCAATTAAAAGCAGTGTGATGTAAGCCAATGCACATTTTCCATAAATTTTTGTACGAAAATACACAGGAAAATTCGAGTGAACTGTTGAGCATTAATCGGCTTCTAGTTTTCTAACGATCCGTCGAGTTAACGGCGTAACGTGTTTGTTAATACATGTATCTTGTTTACCGTTAAACACATGAAAACATGATGGAAATTGAGCGTTGCCCGGATACAAATCTCGTTATACGCCAAGAATAATGGGCCTTTAAAAATCTCATTTGCTTCTAATACGAAGCAGGTAGAGAGGCAACTCGCTGTACACAATACTCTTTTGTGAAGCACATATTTTTACTTTGATGTCACACAATTTTGTGCAAAACATGCTATAATATTTCTTCATTATCGTGTACAAACTGAAAGGTTTCTCTTAAACCGCTCTATGATTTTAGATGATGCATTTTGCCTCATAATGAATATGATACGCTGGGTATAGTATGTCATCATCATCTTAGCCGCAGGAAGTCCACTGCTGGATATAGGCCTCTCAATAATGCTCCAATAAGACCGGTCAAAAGCAGCCTGGATCCACCGTAGATCCTGACAAGGCCCGCTTGGGCCTTGTGTCCCCTTGGGTCGTCGGTCGACCTTGTGGGTGGACGTCTTGCGCTGCGACCTACCTATCCACTATAATTCAATTTTGGGAATGTATTAGTTTTAGTAGACTACACGTTTGGTCTAGTGGCTAGTAAGCCTAGATGTTACCCAAACGGTCGCGGGTGCGAATCCAGCTAGGGGCATATGTTTATGTTTTAATATTTTACCTTTGTACCTGAGTCATGGATGTTTCTATTTATTATATGTATGCATTTACAAGGCACACTGCATATGCGGTCATAAATGAGGCTCTGTTTGCTGTTATTGTCGGCGAATGAGTAAGGAATTCCAAAGCCTTATCTTGAATTTATTCTTAATAAAACAATCCAAATTTGTAATTGAAATTGTGTCAACCCATTAAAAAATTAAATTAATTAATTAAATTATTTAGATATTTACAAAATTATTATATAATTTGGCAATGGTTTAATTACGCATTGAATAATTAAACAATTGTTATATTAACAGAAATCATAAAATTTTCAACCATTTGATTCATATGACCATTTACTGAAAATGAAAAGAAAAAAAAAAATCACTCCAAGTTGTAGAACCAAAGTAATTATTCGAAACATTTCCGCATGCTAAGTCGTTCCACAAATCACGTTAGTGTAAAGCCCGCATTATACCAAGAATTTAAATATATATTGAGTTTTGACAACTATCGTCCTTGGAATAACGAGGCTGTCCTTGCGAACGCCCTGCCACGGGGCCATTAGCATATTTATAATTTGAGGACGTGTTTTATGTTTACCTACGTGTAATGAAAATACCCTATGCATTTTTATTTCAAGCAAGTTCGTAATTGGCAATGTAGTGTATGCTCTTGGATTTGTTCACTGGCAACATTACAAGCACAGTCTAAAACGTACCACGTGACTGATGCCAGCGATCCACGTGGGATAAGTTAGTTGCATAGAGTAACTTATATATACTGAGAACTAGAGAGTTCCATGTCGGGTTCTGACCATGGAGTGCACGAGTAAGCCTTTGAGAGTATAAGGAAAGGCACTACAGGCAATACTATTTTTAGAAATATAAAACGTGATAATTGCCTCTGCTTAGAAAAAATAGTTTAGGTTCATAAAGTCTAGATTACAAAACCACTAGGTAAACAAAACCTCTAGTCTAGAATGTATTATGCCATGGTTGGCAAAAGGATGTGAGTTGCAAAATAACATTGAAATGAGGTTAAGACGTTTTGTAATCAGTTGTGTTGCTCTGCGTGATAGTGTAATTGAGTTACATGACATGATAGCCATGTTATCGTCGCCGATTTATTCCCGTGGGTGCCGTAGATATTGGCTAAGAGATAAATCACCAATGGGTGGGCAGTAGCAACCTTTGCAGACGATCGCTAAAACACTCTATCATAACAAGAACACGACCAGGCCCTTAGTCCCCGGGCGGTCTCGCTATTCCTGGCTACGGTATCGGCCAAGCTAACGGCGGTGTAGGGGATGCTAAGAATCACCGGAAGAGATCCGGCTACCACTCCAAAAAACGCAACGTAAAATGTCCACCCACAATGTGGGTGATGATCTGATAAGAGCCGCGGGTTGACAGTGGATTCAGGCTCCTTCTGACCGGTCCTATTGGAAAATTAAGCGGGAGACCTAAGTCCAGCAGTGGACATCCTACGGCTGAGATGATGAGTCGGCGACGATGACACCTAACTTCAAGAGGCCGTCTGTTTTCTTACTCTAACTTTAATTTAACTTTATCTATAATAGGAACATGATATTGTATTATTGTTAGCTACAATATCATATTTCATGAAACTGTGAATTATAATATTCAAATATAAATTTTAGTGAAAGGTTAGTTTACACAGCTTTTGTGGTTATATTTAGACCGAGGTAACCAAACGAGAGGTGTCGCGGATATACAGAGTTTAATTTCATTATGATAATTAAATTAAATTTTTATAAAAGTCACGGGAATATAACATTAGTAGGACATAGAATAAAATTGGAAGGGCATAGGGAAATGGGACTGACTCATTCATAGAAAACAAAAATCCATAAATAATGTTATTTTATGGTCGTCTTATCTTATTTTACGAGATGTATAAAAGTTACATCAATTATGTTTTATGATATAATATATGTATGATTTATGATAAGAGAAAATAGATTATATTGGGTAGTGCAATTATGTCTAAGAAATTTTTAAATGTCATGCTTTTGGTATACCACCAAATGACGCCATAAAAAGTACCTGTATCTTTTATTTTTTTCATTATTTTTTTTTTATTTCGATGTATGAATAAGACGTGACGACGTTAACTATTACTTCTGAAAATGGACCGTTGTTCGTTGCCAATCCAAATAGAACCAAATTTTATTGATTTTATATTGTGTTTCCTCTTAGCCTTTTTAAGATCGCCTCATACCTACTCGTAGTAGTTATATGATCTCTGCTTCCATTAGTACGCAACGCAAAAAATAAATATTCTTCGAGTTTGTACATATTACGTACTAGCGACCCACTCCCTGCTTCGCACGGGTGCAATTTTGTTCCGAAAATCTAATATATAAAATTCTCGTGTCGCGGTGTTTGTTGCCAAACTCCTCTGAAACGGCTGGACCGATTTTGATGAAATTTTGTGTGCTTATTGGGTACGTCTGAGAATCGGCCAACATCTATTTTTCATACCCCTAAATGTTAAGGGTGATGCACGCCAAAATTTTTATTTTTTATTTTTTTGCAAAACAACGTTTGTCTGGTCAGCTAGTTATTAGTTATATATAAAAACCTTTCTCATTTAACGCTCTTTCCACTAGTGAAAACCGCATAAAAATCCATTCAGTAGTTTTTGAGATTATCGTGCACATACAAACATTCAGACATACATACAGATAAACAGACAGAGGCGGCGGGGACTATGTTCTATAAAGATGAAGGCAATTAAAGCATATTTGGCAGAACAAATGATGTGGAGTTCCAGACCGAAAATTCCATTTGAAATATCAAAGAGAACATTAATATTACAAACGCTGTAGAATAATGTAGGTCAGTTTAGTTAGCCGAGTGCAGCAAAAGGCACAATGGCGAATTATTTCATATCAAAGTGTAAGGTAATCTGCGAAATGGCAAAAATTAAACACACTTGAAAGATGCTCGCCGGCTGTAAACAGATGTAAATTAAAAATGCATGACGAAGGAAATTTAAGCGAAGCGAAACGCTAACAGTGCTTGCCACAACTGGGAATTGTGAGGACAAACATTGGAGCTAATAAAATTCCGGAATATCTCGTGATAGGATTCCAGACTTTAACTTTGTTCAATAGAAACGAATGGACATGCCAGAGAAAACCATGTAAGTTTATGTTATGAAACCTATACTTATTCATAATGGAAAATAGTCGTACTGTATAATATATTTTCGGTTTGTATTGTAGCACTTTTCATTTACAGAAAATACTTATATTTACATAATATCATGTAAGTACTAATTTTTATTACACATTAAAAAAATAAGTTAAATAAATTAATAATTATTTTTTTATTAATAAATATTTTTATTACATTAATCTAAAATTATTATATTATAATATAAAATTATTCAATTCTAATTCCGAGAAAGGATTGAACTCTCGGACTATTAATTTATTTCAATAGGTATATTTTTTTGTAATTACGAAATAATTTTGCTCATTTAACATTTTTATTTTTATCTTTTAAACTTTCTTATATATTTCTGAGAAGTGCATTGAAATTTATACTTTAATTACACTTTAAATTAAGATTAAATAAAATAAATATGATAAGTTAAGTATTGTTTTGAAGTATGTTTGTGGCAAAAATGATGGAATATTTATTTTATTTTATTTTATTTATATTTGAGAAACATACAAGAAAAACATAAATCAGCAAAGCTTCCACTAAATTACTAAAACATTTATTTTGAGTTACAAGTGACTACAAAACAAAATATCGGAGCTGGGAGAAAACATACAAAAAGGTAAACAAAAAAAGAAAGAAAGAGACAAACAAATAAATAAACCAATAAACAAATAACATAATTAACTATAACATACAAAAGAAACAAATAAACTGAAAATAATATCGGATAATATCGGACCACACGACTGAACTTGCCTTATTCTTTGGAGTACAAAAACAGTTCTGAATTTATAGCCTCAAATAGAGAGAAAGCCAATGTCTATGAATTTATTATTGGCAGAAGCCATCGTAGTGGACCGTCGAGTAAACAGGGAAAGGGAATTTGCATAGAGAGAATGTTCACTCACGAGGTGCGGAATTGGGTTTCCCCATCTCATATTCAAACTCAATATGGTTTCCGTTCACACCTTTCGATCTAATTGCTGAGGCCGCGTGCCATTTTCTTTGCGAATGTTATTACAAAAATGTAAAACGTATGATGGCCGCGAACTTCAACACAATGTTTTTTAGATTGTCGTACAAGTTGCTTGGGTTCTAAGACTGAAGGTAAAAAAATTAATCTTTTTGCAAATATTTTATTTTTATTTTATTGATATATTTTAATATAAATGAGATATGAATGAATAGGGTTTTGTAAATATAATGTCGTAAAAAACTATTTAATTAATATATTTTGTATGCACGTAAATGAAGTTGGTAAGAATTTATTAAATTTGAATTTTCTACTCATTTTCAATATAAAATTAATTAAATTAAATATTCTTTTTAGGCTATTTTTAGGTATGATTTATTAGTTACAAGTTTGAGTTAAGATTTGTATACATTGTAAATTACAATTGATAATATCGATATAAAATTGATAATATCAAGTAAATGATACGGTTTATAACGTGGTCGTGGTTTCGTTGACTGGTGACTGTGACAAGAAATTCTCTTTCTAGACTCTTGTGTGGTCAGTCTGCAGATGTATTATATGTATAGAAGTCTGACCACAAGCCCATTACCGGTTGGTTCACATGAAGATTATAGATCTCCGATAATATCGGAATCAGAGGTACAGGCCTAACCGCATTCAGACGTGTATTATCGTTGTTCGTGCAATAAGCTTATGTGTTTCTCAGTCATGAAATGAACATTCCCCTATAAAGGGTACCTACCTATAGGTACTTTATCATCATAATTATCATTTATCTATCATGATTTTCACCACACTTGCAACCCTTAGCTTGTATTCATAGCCACTTACGATTAAGTGGACTGAAACATGTATGTCAACTCTTACTTACTCTTACTCGTATATATTAGTCACGATGCTAAGTAACTCTACTTCTAACTTCTAAGTAAATGTCTTTTTTAAGTAAGTCTGACGGTCCACTTTATCGTACGTAGGTGTCCCGTCGCTTATATTATAACACAAGTACCACAGATGTTGCAAATGCGTTACCAACTGTAGTCGGATTAAGTATGTATAAGAGATTGACAAGAGATAAGAAAATGAGCTATGGCATATTATCTTATTGACTCACCGAAAAACAGCACAGATGCTGTTATTTCATGGTAATCTTTATGCCTCGGTCACACACAGCGAATACTCGCCGCGAATGCCTATTCGCCGCGAGTATTCGCTGTAGGTATGTGACAGTAGGCTATTCGCTGCTAATAGCCATTCCATATTTCAATTTGCGCACCATTCCATTCTATATTCGTCGAAATTCGCGTGTATAAACTCGTTACAGATATACTATTTCGTTGTGTGTGAGAGGTAGGCAGCGATTTGTCGCTGCGACTACTAATCGCAGCGACTGCATTCGCGGCGAGTATTCGCTGTGTGTGACCGAAGCTTTAGTGGATGGTTACTGTCGCCAGATTGGCTGTCATAAAATTATAAGCTAAAATGCCCTGCCGTTGTTAATAATAAAAAAGTAGATATATAAACTATCTGGTATCTATAATACAAGCATTAGTTGCTTACTGTGGAACTAGATGGTGCTGCGTGGAATATGTGAAGATATATATTTATTTATACTTATTTCTGTTGCGGTTGTACGCAAAATAGAGAAATAACAAACCGGGTAACAACGCGTATTTAGGTGGTCCCCTTAATTAACTCGTAATTTCGTAGAC
Source organism: Synanthedon tipuliformis (assembly GCA_947623395.1). Classification (NCBI taxonomy): domain Eukaryota; kingdom Metazoa; phylum Arthropoda; class Insecta; order Lepidoptera; family Sesiidae; genus Synanthedon; species Synanthedon tipuliformis. Next base: position 910,126 of record OX392424.1, on the reverse strand, counting down.
GACAAGTAACTTCTTTAATTGTGTCGCGGGTAACAGCTGTTTACTCAGTTTAATTGTTATGTTCTAGGACTAAATTACTTTGTTTAAATTGCTTCGGTTGCGTATACGCGTTACAGAGGTAATTGCGGAAAGGGGAATGATATGTGGGGGTAAAGAGTGGACCTAATTTTAACATTGTACGTATAGTAGTAAAAACTTTTCAATGAATAATGTAACTAAGTACGAGTATTTATGTGAAACAATTTGTGTACTAAAGCATATCAATCTTTTTTTTGACAAAAATGCGTGGAAAAGAATTGTTTTTGTCGACAACACCACTTTTATCTTGACATTGAATATTTTATTTTTAATATAATATTTTTAATAATAAAAGATTATTTCGAAGAATTCAATTATAGAAGTATTTTCCCAGTGGAAACAGCTTTCCGAGTCGGTAGAAGATTTATCTTGCTGTTATATTATAATTTACTTACATTGTGATTGAGTATTAATAAATACGAATTTTGAATCAAAATTAATATTAAATTTCATTTTAAATTAACACGCAACAGGCTATAATGTAATTTTCATTTATTCATTTATTTAATTAAATATACGCTTTAAAGCTAGCATATTCCCCGAGAGTGTTTAAGCGAATAGCCAAGCATTTTATCTAGAATATAGTCTAAAATATCTCATGAATAATGTTTTGACGCCAGATTAGTTGGAACAGCTCCCTGGAGTGTGTTTTGTCTCGGAAAAATGTTAAGTAGCGTCCACAGCTCGACTGATTCACATTAAAACTTTGTAAATGCAAAGAATTTAAGTGTTTCTCTATGACATCAGAGTAATTTGTATTCAACAAATGATCTTACGTTACTCATTAAATATCACTTTAAACGGGCTTATGTTTTAAACATTGTTGCAATTTCTCTTAAAGAGTAAAGCATGTCACACACATAGCTATAATATATATTAATATACCGTACTATAGCAAGCTACCACACACGGATATGATGCTATAAATATATTAGATATTTTGCTTTCATTTCATTGGTTGTCGGCCTAGCATAATATGTCTTGCTATGCTATAATATCCGTTTGATGTTATAGAAATATATAACTATAGATAAGAGCAAAGCCATCTCTAATTAAAAAAAAAATCGGTTACGGTTACGGTTAAATATGTTATGTTAAATAATTTACCTTACAATGTAATAAAATAAGTCGTATTTCGGTGAATAAGGGATGCTTGAACCCTTACTGTCAATTCTGTTTTGTAACTATCCGACGGTAGTCACTAGCCATCTGTCATGAAATGGACCTTTGGCCTTTGGCGTAAAGAAACAACTAAAACCCTTTCAAAAACTTGCTTGAGGATGCTAAACTGCGCTCAAACTTCACGTAATGGTTGCACATAGAATTAGAACAAAGAAATTTCGGCTCCGTAGCTCTCTGTATATATTAAAACTTTATGCTTCTAGGCTGAGTGGTTAGAGATGCACTTTGGTGAATTAGTTGCTCAGTAAGCTCTATAAACTGACACATTAATTCTGTGTTCGGTCTGTACGCACTAATTAATTAATTAATTAATTAATTAATACAATTTTAAGGTTATACTTAAAATTAAGGAAAACCTTAAATTAAATTAATTTTAAGGTTGAGAGAGAGCATTACAAATAGATTTTTGGATCCGCATGTGTAGTATTGCGTCCGAAATAGATCCCTGAGTGTACTTTTAAACTACGAAAATTTCTGTATGTAAACAATTAAAATATATTACCGGAAGGTGTTACAAGGAATAGAAGTTCAGAAGTAATCTATCGACTCAATTAGCTACAATATTTTAGTCGTGTAACACCGGAAGGTAAGAAAAGTTTGTCTATTAAGCCATAAGCGTGAAAGTTGGCGCTATTAATCAATTTCTTCGCGTCCAGGTGCTGTAAGAAAGTTGGGCCACGATTAAAACTGCATCAGGAACTTGGGGGAAATACACGTTCGCCGTGTTTCAAGATGTTATTAAATTATGTTTACCATTCATCTAATTTATTATTAAACTGCAAACCCTTTCCGCTTTGATATGGCTACAACTTTTTAAATAATAATAAATAAACTAGATTTTTTTGATTTTTGATTTTTAAGATATACCAATTCCAATCTCTTTAATATATTCAATTATTATATTAATATTACAGACTTCATAAGTATATTACTTTAAAAAATGTTAAACCCTAGACTAATTACTAGCCTTCAAGCGAGGCCAGTACTTAATGCCCACTCATATCAACTCAAGATTCTTCGACTTAAAACTGTTTAAATAATTAATTAAATATTCTAATAGAATTTAAAAGGCCTACTTTGATTTACAGAGTGGTCTTTAATCTCAAATTCTCTGTGTAATTACTAGTCTACAGTGGTCAATGGACAATGATCAGAGGCTTTATTGTATTAACGGAGAAATAGTAAGAGACGCGCTTGAATGGTCAATCTATAATCATTGTGATAGAATTATATTGGTTGATCACTTATCTCTGATACCATGGATTATTAAGCTCGTTACCATGGGCGAAGGAGAAAGTCGTGGCTCAGAAATATCCGAGAGTGGACTGGGATTGCCTCAGTCGAGCAGCTATTTGACAGCTAACTTTCAGGACCGAAGAGGCACATGAAGAGAGAGAGAGAGAGAGAGGGAGAGAGAGAGAGAGGGAGAGAGAGAGGGAGGGAGGGAGATAGAGAGAGATATGGATTATTACGAGTATTTAGAAGCGATCGTTAAGAGTAGCTTTGCCCCTAGATGGGATCTATAGCAAATTTTGTCACTCTATCTATCTGGCGAAGCATTAAAGCTAAACTCAAAGGCTATACACTTAACTCTAAAGTTTAGGGTTTATGACTTAAAATAAAAATGGGAGTCAGTAGTGAAAAGGACGGTTATAAAAGGTACTTTTCAAAATGATGACGAAGATCGTGGGGTAGTCTTTATCAAAAGAGACGCAGACGTATATTCTGGTTATGAAGTATACGCATTTCTGTAATGTTATGAACTTAGCACCTACTTCCTCGTCAAGTAAATGTCTTTTTGCAGGGAATGAACCAGCCGGGAATAAATTGTTGAGCAATTAGTGCAAGAATAAGCTCGAAAACTTTTTCAATATCGAAGCCATTCAGTGCGGCGCGGTCGAAGCGGTATTTATATTTATATTTGAGTTGCAAAGTCACATAGGAAACTTGGTAATTTGAGTGCTCTGGTATCACACAGTACAGGAATTAAACAGTAACAATACTCAACATTTGCAAACTATAATATTATTCTTCGTTTATTTCCGAAATATTTTTTTTGTGATTTTCCTTTTTTTATATTGTAAGTATGTATGTATATTGTATATATGTATATAACATATATACAATTATGTTATATTATTGTACAGTACAAATGTAATACCTTCCATCGGACATACACACGTACGGCTGGCTACCATCCTCATCTTGTCGAAATCCCTCCTTTTCGGACCAAGCGCTTTGAAACATCCTTTATAATGCGCACTGCCAGGGTTTGGAACTCCCTGCCGGCGTCTGTATTTCCGAGCACATATAACCCTAATCTTTTCAAGGTTCGAGTGAATAGGCATCTTCTGGGTGAGCTTGCTCCAATCCTTGCCACATGGCTGGTTGTTGGCCAAGAGCAAACCCATCTCTTATATAAAAAAAAAACTTTCTCCAATATTGTAATTAAAATAGATTAATTATGGTGACAAAAATAAATGAGCAATGAAGATTTCATAATTTTTTTTTAACACAATATGCACAAATAAAAAAAGAAGCTAGTAGGTACATATAGTAGTGGCATCGTACCCAATATGTTGGCTACATTACTGTTATGAATTGCATAACCATTAATTAGGTTAAAAATATTAAAAATTCGATTATTTAAATACGAATTTGTTTTATATAAATAAAATTTATTTATTATTTTTTCGAAATTAATTTAAGGCCTTTATTTCGAAATGAAAGACACAAATTTCAATTTTATTTGTTTCTATAGACGATTGAGTATTCAATGGTCATACTTTAACGAAGTTTGGCTCACTGTTCTCATCAAGTACTGCGAGCACGTATGTAACATTAATTAAGGAAGATGTGCCGTCACTGCTAGCGATTAAAGTGGTCTAGACGTAGCTTTGATTTAGTCGCCTTGCGTTGCGTAGACTACCCTCTACGCCGTAGAGGGCCTTTCCAAGTTCTCTCTCCAAAGCCTTTTCACCGTACAAGGGTTCTAGCATCCGCCATTTGTATTTGTATATACGGTAGGACTTTGAAGTGCTTTTCCTGCTTCCCTAATGATAGCTGGCACTGCTTTTAGCCTGCCTGTCTTCTCATCGCTGCAGGTTAACAATCATTTTGTATTTGTAGGCCTGTGTTGGCTTTTAAATATTGTGATTGTGGTAGAGAGACATAAATGGTGATAACAAAAACAACTACCTATAGACAAGCATACAGCAAGTATAGACATACATAAGTATAGACATTTTGAAGTATTAAGTGTTTAATATACTTATATTAACTTAAATAACACAATCAACTGAAAAAGCGGATATTCATCTTGACTGTAAAGATTAGTTCAAATTTATAATTAACAAGAAGAAAAAAGTCGCCAATATAAAATTTGTTAGGAATAAAATATTATAAAATTTATTTGATACAACTGCTTGTCATTCATGAGAAAATAAGTTATATAAAAAAATCTGATATGCTGTCATAGAATACTAAAATTATTTATGCATTGATATTAGCAATTCAACTATAGATGCCAATGCTGCCAGGAATAACTATCTTTGTATTTATCTGACATAATTTAATTGACTGGGAAAGCTCGCTAAATTAAATTAAACTCTGACAAGTTTCCGGCTTCGCTCTGTTACCTTTTTTTCTTTAGATTATGTATATACACGAAACTTCCTCGTTTATATAATTTTCCTTTCCATTACTGGAAACCGTATCAAAATCAGTTCGGTGGCTCCTAAGAAGTTTTTTATATTTTGTAACTAGCTGGTGCCCGCGACTTCGTTCGCGTTGACAAAGAAATTTTTTATGAGTGAGTAATCGTTATCGGTGTGACGACGGTGGCGCCGCCACGCGACAGTGGCGCACAATCATTTTTTTTATGTTTAGACGATTTAGTGCGAGATAGCAGGACGGAAGTAGGTAATTACTTTAAAACATTTACTTAAATTAAATAAGTAATTAATTTTAATTAGCCATAACACCAAAGAAAGCGGATTGTATCATATCTATAAAACCATTAAAATATATTTGTTTCCTTATAAATACTTAAAGAGTTAAAAATACTTTGTCCTCGTTGACAAATAAAAGATACAACGCCTGACATATATTGACGCCTGACTTTTGTCAAGCGTTTGATCTTTATTTTTAGATAGCTGATGATGCCCTATTGAAATATTTAGCCTATGCCATATGTAAGAATAAGAATAAAAATAAATTTTATTTCTAGCAAAGGACATATAAAAAAAGCATACATAGGTAACATATAGAAAGACAAACACAAACATTCCCAACCGGCTCAACTTATATGTAACTATATGTAAAGATTTTTTTAATTTATTGAGCAGTTTTGAAGATTATCTCCCACATACATACAAACAAGCAAATATACAATCTTTACCTCTTTTTAACATTAGTATAGATTATAGTGAGAATATAACTGCAGAGGAATAAAATCAGTGGGGCCATACGCGCTAGGTGTCCCTTGGTTGCCATTCGTAATGAATGTGGCTATTGATTGTACTGCAATTATCTCGCAGCTTAACGAACAGACTGAAACGCTAACGCGATTTCTCCTACATTACTTCGTGTCTTCGCGTTTTAGCACAATTCCATCATTAATCATAGTCAGCGAGATTAATCTAAATTTATTTATAACATAAGCCCACTGAGACGTCAGACGCGAATTCGATTCTCATAGTTCGTCATTTTAACGGGTTCGAATCCTGGTTAGGTGTGAGGGTAATCTGGGGATATTAAGCTTCAACTATACCACTTTCAATACGGTATTGTTGAAGTTTTTGCAAGGGAATAATATAAAGGATATCATTTAAAAAAGTATGGGAATTTGCAACCAAGTAACCGAAACTGTCCGTGTCTGTCTGTTTATCTGCTAACTTCTTCTAAGTCTTTGTACAATTACGCGTGTACTCGCAAATGATATAAAACCACCGGTAGGACTGTCGCAAATAAAACACAGTGATTGCACATCTGATGACGGATCTCAATTTATTTAATTACTTCTTATAACTATTTGTTAAATACAATACCTACCGATCACACGATGCAAAGCGACAGCTAGTTGCACTTTGGTGGTCATAACAAACTACTAGCGCCATCTAGCGAAACTTCATTAAATCGAAATATTATTTCGCCATAATACAGTTTTACACTTATATTTTTGTTGCAGACAAAGCGCCTTCCGAAGCTACTTTTCGAGGCGCTGAGTTCCTATCCTACGACTTGACCCAGACTGGAGGCGAACCTATAGTTAGCACGCAGGATACGATTTCACTATACTTTAAGACTCGTCAACCAAACGGCCTGCTTTTTTATACTGGTGAGTATATTTTTTATATATTTGCTGGCGATTCCATCAGCATATCTTTTTAAATAATATCACATGTTTAAAGCTGGAACCAATTATAGACAACAATTTACAAAAATCACTGAAATCGATTAAGATTTTTAAAAATTAATATTTCTTCAAAATAAAAAAGAAATATTACAAAATTACCTTAAAGTAATAAAAAAAACTCAATCCCTTAAGAAATTTCCTACAGATAAAAGAATCGTTGCAATGGTTATAGGAATAACAAATTAACTATTATTTATTATTTTTACATGGTCTTGCTATTCTATAAATATGTATTATTATGTTTTACATTCAAATTCAAATTGATATATCAAAATGTGAGTATACTATAGTTATTTCTTGACATTAGAGTTGTTTTTGTATAAGTGTGAATTTTCAACCATTTCTTAGTTTGGATGTCCAGCTAACTTTGCCAGTATCTCACCTATTTGAGAGGTTATTTGAACGGTTATTAACGTTAGCTTCTGGAACTTACATGTTCATCAAGAACCCATTAAAGCGTAAATTTCAAACACCGCTACCCGTTCACTATATAACTTTGTGTGCTTAGGGAAAATTGAGAAGATCCTTGTACTGTATTTAAGATCACGTATTTTAGCGAAAACTTCTTAACTGTGTGCAAATTAGTGAGAGGTTCAGAGATAAAATACCGAGATAAAATAGTACCAAAGATGACTATGATAAAATCTAAAAATCTACTAAAGGTAAGTAATTATGGCAGACTAGCTAACTTTTATGTAGTGGCAGGGATACTGCGTTTCGCAGTCATTTGGGCAGCACGTCTGGCGGCCGTAACCACTCCCTTAGGGAAGACCACAGTGAAATACCAGCATATGTGCTATTGTGTTTCGGTGAGTGAGTAAGGGATGCCAGAGGCCATTGTCCAAGAATAAGGAATAAGGAAGGGCCTTATTCCTAACATGACGAATTCAATGATTTTACCACATCTCAAAAATGCCGAAAGCCTAAAGAAGTTTTCACTTCAAAAAAAAAAAAACAAATTATTCCTATTTATTTGTATTTAAATATTTATTACAATGATTTACTAATTATGTTTGATTACAATTTTGAATTATATTTTTTGACTATATCTGTTTGTTATTAGGCCACGAAGCTGACTACCTCAACCTCGCAGTGAGAGATGGCGGCGTATCTCTCACTATGGGCCTTGGAAACGGGAAGCAGGAGATGCATATCAAGCCCACGAAGACGAGGTTCGACGACCATCAGTGGCATAAGTTGACAGTACATCGGAGAATTCAGGAGGTATAATTATTAAATTTTCACAAGTTCTTTGTTTTGACATGTTACAATATTTTACCTTTTATTCTAAGGTTTTCTTCACTTGATGGTACGTGGGTGCCGTCGCGTATTAGCACGAGAAATGCCAGGTGCTGCAATGCAAGTGCGTTGCAGACCTAGTAAGTTTAATATTGAACGATAAGGAACGGATAGGGAAACGGCCTCCGACATCCCTAAAAGTCACTCCCGAAACACTACTAGTAGTCTTACGACTAGATTGTAATCCTAAAAGGATATAAGTAGGTACTCTTCCATGTAAAAAAAAATAGAGAGGCGACGCCACGAGTCGAGTCAGAGTCGGTCAGAGTCAGAGTCCGGTGTGTGAGGATCCGAGGATAAGGCTTCGCTGTGAGCTGTGATCTCTGACCGGGATTCCGAGATCACAGGGGGGGATTAGTGGGTATTCCCGGTGATAACTCACTTCACCGGGCAAGTCCCACACTCCCCTAAACTGTCCCCGTCGACGAGGGATACTTGTGCATAATGTCATCTCCTCTCCCAAAAGACAAAAAAGGTACAACACTAATATATAAAAACAAGTCGTAATTAAAGAAAATATGTATTCCTTGTCAGCAATAGCAGTCACACTGGTCACAAGTAAGTCTTAGAATTGTGATTAAATAAGTTGCAATCAATTCCTTTTTTAGAATTCGTAGAAAACCGATCGAAGTTAGTTCTTATGAGCGCTTTGCGTGTTTCAATTGATGATAAAAATATTTTGTTGATTTCTTGTAAATATACATTTGCCTTAATAATTTATTATTACAATTGACAAATTGTTGGTACAGTTTGACAGGCTTCTTGGTCAAGTACCTAGTTAAGGTGCGTTGCTATAACGTTCGACCGACTTTAGGAATTAACTTTTCGTAGTTGGGTTGGGTCCGATTCAGATCGGTTCAGATCGGATTTCAGATCTGATAGATTCAGATTCAGATCTGATAAGTAGTGGTAGGGTAACGCATTCGTGTAACAATTTTGATTTTACTCCCATAAATTTTCATCATCATCTCAGCCGTAGGACGTCCACTGCTGGACAGAGGCCTCCCCCATAATTTTCCAATAGGACCGGTCAGAAGTAGCCTGGATCCACCGCTTTTTTTTTTCATACCATGGGCTTATAATATAATATGCAAATCGATCTTAAGGAGTAAACTCCAAAAGATTCATCGTTAATTCATAGAAAAATATCCCATAAGAATTTACTGTGAACGAAAATCCCTCATTACATCTGTTGTATTGATTTGTCCGTACTACAAATAACATCCATTTGTGATTCACGGTATTAATGAAAGATTCCACTTCAGGGAAATGCGGTGAAAGGGAAAATGTATCGATATTAAAAAAATACATTAACTAAATGAAATATCTTCAAGATGATACTTTTCTGTATTTACAGAAATAGGCTTTCATATTATCTCGAATATTGCATACTAGTTATTCCCCGCTGGCTTCCCTGGATCTGCCTTTTGAATTCAATAATTTGTATTAAAAAATGTAAGAAAACAAACCTCTTTCAGTTTTCCTCATACAAAAGTCACTCGAAGTTAAAAACTACTTCTTTCAGAAATCGGAATTAATTCTTTGGGTCGACCAATTACAATAATGTTCGATCGGGACGAAAGTAAATCAACCAATTTGGGTAACTTTTATTTGCAATCAAATTGATAGGCGCGTTGTATGGAGTCAATTTTATATTCAATAGGTTTGAATTGATTTTTTTTGTTTTTTTTTTTTTTTTTTTTGTTGCACTGACGTGTTGTCTCGAATTTTCTCGTCAAATTTTAGCAAGCTATTGTTCGGTATGTATTTCGGCGGCCGATCGTATTAATCCGGCAGTTCATGATGTGCTTAGGCAGATCGTGATATATGGTGTTTCATAAAGTTCTAAAGTGATCAAAAAAGTGCTTATCAAATTGCTAATCAGAAACTAATCACAACTTCACATCTCAACGGGCAGCCAAATCGTCGAACGATATACTTCGAATGATCTGACTCATATTAGTTAGGAACTTCATGAAATGCCACCATATTACGATCTTTCATCGTAATATGGTGATCCATACATATATCCATACATCCATACAAACTTTCGCATTTATAATATTAGTACGGATTCTATTAGTAAGTACTAGGTAGGTGGCGCCCGCGACTTAAGAAAGTAAATTAATGCCTAAGAGGACGTAACAAATTATTGACGTTCTAGATACGACCAACAAGAATCTTTCTAAGTTCCAACAATATTGTTGTTACCAAGAAGTTGCCAATGTGGTCTGGCTTGAATACGAAACTTAAGCTGTCGAAGATATTAGTAAGTTTAAACTGGCACGAAGACAGTTCTCAACAAGTTCTCATGGTGATAGATTTTAGACGTGGTCCGTAATAGATTTTAGATCATTCATGACAGTAAGCAATACCCAAATCGTCGAAATTTAATGTTAAGTTAATATTCTTTACGGCTTGATATATAATATACATCTTCTATTTAAGCAAGAAGCAGAAAAAAATAATAAGTGACGATATCACATACAACTGAATAATGTTTCATATAAGTAGATACCGATATTCTTTCTATAAATATATTTTATGATATGTAATTGTAGATCAATATTTTCATCTTAACTATCAATTAACAGACGCTCACTGCTGAACAAAGGTCTCGACTAGAATCTAATAAACCGCCCTAGCGCGCAACTAGTCCACACCTACGAGTACCTACCAAGGTTATTTTAGGCTTCATTTTATAGTAAGCCGGAAAGCCTTTATTAAATCCTTAAATAACCCTTTAGGACTTTGTTATCAAAATTTATTGTGAATTGCATTTTTTTTGCAAAAATATATTCCTTGATGAATATGACTCCAAAATAGTTTGGCCAAAATATTCCAAAATATTCTTTATTTAATTATGTGTTTTTTGTCTTTACAGATAACACCTCAAACAAGCTTCTGTAGGGTAAGTATTTATATTCTAATTACACAGCCAAAAATATATTGTAGTAACCTGTTTGTTATTACCCTAAAGTTTCATAAAAATACCTTCAGCAGTTTTTGCATGAAAGGGTAAAAACCATTGTAACTTTTGTTTTACGGTAAAAACAATTGTAGTTACAATATTACTAGTATATTTATTGTTGCTTACATGAACCTCTAAATGTTGTTAATGCTAATTTACACAAATTGGTAAACATTTACCTGCTGCATCGGTTAGAGGGTTGGGGTCAAGAGGGACCCCTCCGCTACAGCTCGAGTGCTGACCCTGAACGAATTTAATCAAACCTAGAAAGTAGTTTTATTTTAATCACAAATTTAAAGTAACCCAATTTCACAAAAGACTGGATTTATTCTGGAGAAAAGCTCACATTTGCGAAATAATAGATTTTAAGTGTCAAAATTCAATTACTTTAAATAGCCACGGAGTTAATGTCAATGGCGTAACTTAGTGTATAAAAATATAAATAATATATTATTATGCTATAACTATATTTATTTAATGTGTCTACATATAAATTTTAGTATATAACTTTTTGATCTATTTAACTCAATTAAAAATAACATTTTGTATTAAAAACGAATTAAAAATCGCAATAACTCCATTGATTTCTACACGAGCGGAGTCATTCACTATAATGCGATACCCTAGATTTTCTATTTTCCGTGCATTAAGGTTCAACAGTGAAGAAAATGAACTTTATTTTCAAATTTAATAGAATAGATTGTGCCTGGTGTAGTATAATAGAAAGAATGCTGGCCCGAATGAAAGGAGTTGACAATGGCGACTACCACAAAAGATGTCGGCATTGAACACTGCTTGTATTCAGAAATATGATTATATATGAGGCTATGGTAGAGTTATAATAATGTATTATCAAAGTTTACCATAAAACTTATGGTTTTAAAAATCTTTGTTGCTAATTTAGAGATAAAGTTGTATTTTAATATCAAACTCATAATTCATTTTTTAACAAATGCTTGAAACATTATACATGCTTGAAGTCTTTACATTATAAAAATTACCATAAATATAAATAACATTTCAATATACCTTGCTATTTTAAGATTATCAACTTTTTAATCTTTATCTTTTCATGTATTATATCATCTGATTCATTTTTTTCCTTTTCATTTCATCTTATTTATTTATTTATTTATATTAAGACAGCAACAGCCTAGCACACTAACACTCCAATCGCATCGCTCAACATTTTGGTCTAGTGTGCAAGCCAATTAGAGCTGAACATATATTTCACTTTAGGTTAGCTTATGGTACATAATTTCGACGATCAAAAAACAAACTTCAAAAATTTAAAAATAAAATCCAATCTTATCTTTTCATCTTCTCTCTTTTGGATGGCTAGATGGTTGACTACTTTTATAGTAGCAGCAGATCGCTTACATCATCCTTGTCGGCTTGTCGGCCAAGGTCGGCCAGATAAGTGAAAAGTTGCCTATATGGCTAATGCCTAATATGGTTGCAATACCAAGAGAGCAGCAGCCCCATAGATCACTTCAGGAACGATATGTAGATTTTTTAAAAGAATCAATAACTAATCGTACTGGGAGAACGTGAGGAGAAAGGCAATTTCACAAATACCGGATTCCAAGTATGAAATGTCTGCAGTCTCGAACTGTACATAGAGATCTGTCAATAAAGCGAGCATACATTGCGTTGCGATTACGAACTTTAGGTATATTGTTATAGAATTTGAGACTGGGTATCCTTTATCATTTGAAAAATACAGTAGAAACAAGTATAAGAGTTCTAACATAATATTAGTACAATCAAGTGATAATAAAATTTATTACGAACTAGCTGGCGCCCGCGACTTCGTTCGCCTGAAAAAGTAGCCTATCCTGTGTCCTATCTAAATGTATCTACCAACTTTTATGAAAATCAGTTAATTCGTTTAAGAGGAAAATATATACATACAATACCTACACTTACAGATTTTTTATTAGTATTGATTTTATGGATAGTAGGAATTGCTGGGTGTTGCTGGAAAGATCGGCTTGTAAAAAAATACTAGACCTTTTTTTGAAAATGAATGGAGAGCTAATAATATTTTTTTAAAAAGTATTTTTAAGTAAGAGTTAAAATTGTAAAACATTACTCTTATTTTCCAATTTTAACTTCTGCAAATATTATAATAATAATAATAATTGCTGGATATACCTACTATACGTATCATATCGCTACAAACTACACTCTTGGATTGATATATTTTTATATGATTATAAAATAAAATATTTAATAAAAACTCATAACCTACGAGTGAGTCAGGTGGCGAGTATGTGTATGTAGTGAATTTGTACTTGACAATACACTTGGGGGCGCAAGACAATCAGACGATACTGTAGCACGATGCCTATAGTCGCCATTTGTTGACTTTTCAATACCAACGTCAAGAACAGTAGGTTTCCATAGAGGATAATATATAATTAATATAGAAATGGATGTGAAACTTGTATCATATCAAGTGTAGGTATGTATATGTATTATACCCCTAACGTGGTACGACATACTTCACAAACATCATTATGAAATCGTTTTACGTATTGATATGTACCATTGAATCCAATACAATTTCCCCGTACAAATATTAAACCAACCCCTGAGGTCCGCTTACTTAGCGGACTTGGATTGCGGATAATAGACATTGATATATTTGTACGTAGCTATCTATAAGTATATTAAATAAGGAAATGTACCTTTTAGACAAATTGTTATGACTTATAGAAATTAATATCATGAGATGGATGTCACGAGACTATAATTTTACTAGATCCATTAACTCGTATTAGTGAAACAATTTTTTGCCATGTATAAAAAATCTACGTGAACCTTGTTCATCTAATAAAATCTGCGAGTTTACGAGTCTGCTGTAAACTTACAAAGATGTCGGTTCTACACTAGAAATATATATATACGGAGAATTTTTATGATACCTAAGTAATCTCTATGTAATGCCTTAAATTTGATTTCGTTGGAATCTATGATAATCTTCTTAGCATTTCTAGGAAGGCTGTCATCATCATCAGCCTGCGTCTCTCCCCAGAGACGCAGGCGAAGAGTCCAAGGCTCGCCATATTATTGTTCTTGCTCGCCACTACTCACGGTCCACTGCGCTTCGCTTTCAGCCGCTCACTGCGATGCCTTTCAGGTCGTCTGCCTACCTGGCCGCAGGTTCCAAAACGTAGCATCTAAAGTCAGGACTGGTCTACAAATTTAAATTATCTGTAAGAGCTATAGAACAGGCTATACTCGGAGTTACCTCGGTTGATAGGATCAGGAATTCTGGCTTTCGCCGAAGAATCAAAATTGTTGATATAACCGAGAAAATTAGCCACCTGAAGTAGCAATACGAAAAAGTTTTAATAAAGCAAAACTAGAGAAGGAGAAAACTGACGAATCAGGAAAATGCCCAAGTAGCGAAATTGTCAATCTACCGAAACTGTCTAATGAGTAAACTGGTGAATTAGTGAAATTGACGAGTAAGGAAACTGACCAGTGGTACGCTAACTCAAAAATACCTTAACAGAAAAAAAATAGTTGAAATATTTCTTAAACATAATAAAGTCGACACCGAAATGAATATTTAGCAGTGCGTATATTTTTATTTAGACGCGAGCAAACAGCGGTTTGTAATAAGATAAATAATTTTCTGTCCAATTAGCGAGACACACTAATTACTGTCCCTTTATCTTGGACAACAATGGCGGCTGTCGTTTTAGGCGTCACGGTTGGAATAATAAAATATTCCCAAGCGTAAATTCCACTGTTTGGTATATCTGTGTGCAATTATTCTTAATGTCTCTCGGATTGATGCTGCCTTGTTGTTCTATCTGTTATTAATTATGACCATAGATAAATGATTGGTCTCGCTGCGCTTGACTAGATACCGCCGTCGTACCCGAGCCAGTCACACTGCAAACTGTGTGATGTGTTCGTGCCGAATGTTTTATTAAATTTTAGGCATAATAAAATGCCAGTTTGCGCGTAGTGAAACTGTGTAAAAATATAATAAATCTGGGTAAAAAGTGATAAAAAGTGACGATTTTTTACACACACTACAAAAAAAAAGTTGCTAAATTTTCGTAGCTATTGCTTTTGTATAGCGCTCTATCTAGTCGAGCGCAGCGAGACCAATCAATTATCTTTGATTATGACTTTTAGTTTGAATTGATCCAAATCTTAATACGCGATATTAAGTTTAAAGCTAATATCGAAGAGCTATGTGACAATACCCTCGTACTTTAATTTGATATACATATATACGTGAAGCGAAAACTTTGAATCTCTTTTTAAGAAAAATGCGCGAACAGTGGAGTGTGAAATTTGTTACACTTTAAGTTTATATTGAGAAGGACTTGAGAAAGCTAATATTTTTATATAATATGCATTAGAAATAGATTAAATTACCTAATAAATATTACCATACTACCACGTGTTTGAGAAAAGCACACATGTTTGACACTACTTATTAATATGTAGTATGTAGATATAATATATTCTTTTATGGTTTATGGTCAAAATCTGTGGTCTAACTGAGAAGTTAGTACCTATGCCACGAATGCCTAGTGGGCTCCTCGTTCGCACCCTGCCACTAGCTTAAAATGGCACAAAGATTCATGCTAGTATTAACTCTACAGCTTATGGAAAATTAATTACAACAGAAACCTCTTAAAGGGATTAAATAAAATATTTAAATTATTCTTCCACTAATTTCACAACAACAATATTGTGAAATGATATTCCTTATTTCCTTTCAACTTTGTTCGCAACCTCTCGGAGTCTCGTTTAATTTAGACGATCGTGACTTTAGTGCGAATCGAACGTTTAGGTACATTTGACAAATACCTCAACGTCAGACGTCTCAGAGACAATAATTTTAACTAAAATTATTATTAAAGACAAACATTTTGGAATTGTCATGGATTTCAATGCATTTAATTTTTTTTAGCCTAAATAACAGTCTTTATTTATATGCTGATTTTTTTTCATAGACATTTATATTTTTAAGTCAGCCATATATTTATTTTTATAATTTATTCTATTTTATTCACTGTACGAGTATTAGTTAATAAATGACTTTTTTACAATATAATTAATGATAATATAACTTTATTGGTCATAATGGCCACATTGGATTAATTGGCTATTACTACCTGGAAAGTAAGTAATTCCATACAATTTACCATTTTATTAACCAACTCAATCAGCAGTTTAGACTGTGTAATCTGAACCCACTCCGAACCTCACACATCAATGAAAAGTTAGCCCTGCCCGCAGCTTTAATTCATAAAAAATGTAATAAGCATCGTCGTAATAAAGTAAAGCAACCGTTTGTAATTCAAATTTCCGTGCGTTTTCCGGGAAAAATTCCCGGTCCATTAAATGGGAACTGGGCACCCTTAAAAGATAAACTAATAACGCATTTTACGAGATACAACTTCAAAGGAAACACATTTCATTAAATAGTGTCCCGCGGCTGAACGATATGAAAAAAGTTTTTTACGACTTTCGATGGCCGACCGACTTTATACTCTAGCACACATAATGGATTGTGACGTCATAGCGAATTTACGAGTAATGGTAATAAGTTAATTAAACTTTTATTAGATCATTAACAGCTAAAACACACACGGTAGTTATGTTATATGAGGTGCTAGATGGCCGTCGGATTTATCTTAACATTCTTATGATGTACACAGACTAAACAAATCTAAACAAATCGCTAGAAATATATATTTTATATTATATTTTTTATTTTAATATATTATCACATTTCTGATTGCAAATTAGTTAGTACTCTTTCACGCAAAACTTTATCTTATCTATGTCGTCGGCACATCGTAGAATTGGACATATCATGATATTCCTGGGCAGATCATATTTCTGTTAAAACTGAGAAGGTCGCCTCACTTCGCTCGGCTCCCCAAATTTATTTCCATGTAAACCTAACACGCTCCTACTCGCTTTGCTACGCTCCGCTCCTCGTCGCACCTATTTTTGACTTTTGGTGAAAGAGTTTTGATTTCATACTTTACGATCTGCCCAATTCTACGATCTGCCCACGACATCTATAATATTATAAAATCAAAAGATTTGTATTTTTGTGTTTTTGTTTGTATTACATTCAAAACTACGGGACAGATTTTAAAATTCTATAGAATTCAGCTATCGCAATACTACATTATTAGTATTGCGATTAGTATATTTATGTCACTATGTAATTATGTACGTGGTACGATATAATGTATGATGGCTTTACTACCAATTATAAAAAAAATATATTGAAACATCGACACAGAGCGATAACGAAATATTTCTTTTCACTGTCAAAGTTGTCATTGTTAAAATCAGTTTTTTTTTTTCAGGTATCTGCAATTGTTGACGACGTTTACCCTGAGCATGCTCATGTGGCAGGCTCATTCACGATGCTGGCGAGTTCTCGAGCGCATGTTGGCGGGTCGTTAAATGCGAGAGCTTTGCCCGGAGCTAGGGTTCACAATAACTTTATTGGATGTCTGAAGAAGGTACGATTTTCAATTGAATGTTATTTAGTACAACTCAACTGAGTTTTATTTAAACAGTCAATAATATTAAGCCGCGTAACCACTATGTTCGCGCATCAATCGTGAACCACGCACCTGCAACTGCTCAAGTGCAGACGGTACGCGCATCACTACTGAGGCAGTTGCAGATGCGTGGTGCACGATTGATGCGCGAACATAGTGGGTACGCAGCTTGATAACAATTATACAAATTAAAACTTGAAGGGTTTTATAAATGTATTGCTTGTATAGGTGGAGTTTTCAGCAGATACATTACGTTTGAATCTCATCGATTTGGCGCGCACTGGCAGCAAATTGATCACTGTCACCGGCAGACTTGAGTATTCCTGTACAGCATCAGACACTGCTGACCCTGTCACATTCACCACCAGAGATGCACATTTAGTAAGTTACTATTCTATTCACCTTTACCGTTTCTGGTCGCTTTCCTACCTCTTGATTTGAACCAGGGTCTTATTGGTTGAGATTTTTAGTCCTTTCTGATACACATTTTCTCATACTATTAAGGGTAGCAAGCAGGCTGACGGTCCACTTGATGGTAGGCGGTTATCATTGCCTAAGGACACAAGTAAGGAGGAACCACAAGAATTGCCTAAGGACTAAGGATACAACCAGGGAGGATACAAGTGCGCCGCTGATACTGCAGGAATTTATTCCTGCATGCAGGTAACACCTCAGAAGGGAGATTGTTCTAAAATTCGCGCGTCCGCGGAATAAAGTTTGTACTCATCCGGACTGTACGCAGCTAATCCTTATCTATATAATGCGGATGAACTCCGCATCTATGGTGCACAGAACAGTGGTAAAAACTCATCGAAACATTAAATAATGGTTAAAGAATAATTTTCCTAAAATGTTATTCTTCGAGCTGGATTGGAAAACACTTTCAATTTTTTTTTTCATTTTCTGAGCTATCAGCTCATTATTTGCACAAAAAAGTTGCGATATACATTTTTTCCAAAGACTTCTGAGCTATTTTTCTGAATTCTGGAGTAGACGATTTTTTAAAAGCTATTGTCGGATAATGAGGTGTGTGAAAGTCTATTGTTGTTCGTAGAAAACTGTAAGGTAAGGCGTTTTTTAATTAGAAACGATATGAATACTCCATTTCTGTCTTCAGTGAGGCTATTGTGCGAAATTAAAGCAGTTTAAATGGTCCAAAGACGCGATTAGGTTCATAATGAAGTCGCGCTAAATTAAGAATGCGAGAAGTCCCTCATTACCACGTACATGCATGGACGCTTTTTATTTGCTACATCTATTCGAGCGCCCCGCCTTCACTCAGGTGCATTGGAGAAGTTCGTATAGATAGTATAAATAGTCTATGTCTATTAATTATATGAAAAAGTCGAAATGAATTTTAAATGCTGTATTATCATTACTGCTACCAACCGTAGGTATAGTGAGTGCCCAATAGATGAAATCGAAACACAATGTGCCCTGTCAGTATTTATTTTAAGCAACCACGAAATTAATGGTTTCTTTCATTGTAAAGTTGAGTGACAATTCTCTCCAATAATCTGAGTTAAAGGGAAATCGAAGTGGTTGTTCAGTTCGGACAAGGTTTTCATCCTGCCCAGTTAAAGACAATCCTCGCAGTTTCGAGTGTCTTTCGAGTCTGTGGACTCTTGAACGTAGTCGGTTATTCCGAGTGGTACTGACCTCTGATTAGATTCGGGTTGAGGCGATTGGATTTGAGTTAAGCGTTCGACTAGGGGGTGGAAAGTGCACTTTAGTTTCCTGTGATTGGATATTCGCTGTTGTTTGCTCTATAGTTAGTTGTACCTACATACGTCGCAAGATCATTTCAATTGACAATTTATTTTCGTAATAGCATCTAACAAAATGACGTTGTGTTTTCATAGCAATCATTCACTTTGATTGTTGTGGCCACATTTTAAGTGTCAACACTAACACATTTACATTGTTGGCCTAATGGTTGTGCGTGAAAGCTAATTTGTGTATTCAGAATGATTTCTCGGTAAATCGCACGAAGCCATTACCTTAATTCGTACAAAGTATTGTTAATGGATGACATCAGATTAATTTGTGTTCACAATAATAATAATAATAATAATTATTCAGCAAATAAATGATTATTATTATTATTATTATTATTATTATTATTAATAATACAATACCTATTTTTTTTATTTTTGTTAGTATTCATACAAGACTTAATCTTTTTTTATATTAAAATCTACAGACTGACAGACAGACCGCTTGATAGTAGGTGGCAACCGTCGCCACAGCATCGCTACAGGTCCTGCAAGAGCGCTGCCGAAATGATGACTTTTTAGTTCATGTAAAGGTCATTAACATGAACTGAAAAGTCATAAATATTAAAAACAATCAAACAGACTTATTAACAAGTAACACGACAACTGCTACAAGGGTCTGCCAACCTTGGTAGGAGGATAGGATTAGGAATGAGTTCTAAGATCCGACTCACTCATCACTCGGCGAAATACAACAGCTCTTGTGCTGTTATTTCACTCTAGCCTTTTGTAACTGCTTATATGAAACAACATTTGGCATATAATTGAATAGCACAAACCCATTGGTTTTGGTCGGTAAATAAATTATATGCCACACATTTACGTATCGTCAAAAAAGCGGGAAAATGGAAATAACTGATTCTAATGTCGCGATAAGAGAAGGCAAATGGCATCAGGCAATTGGCTTTGAGGAAATGGGAGTGAAGAAAAGCCTCGTCGGCTTGGAGGTGTTGAATTTCTTGTGTTTGTGTGTGTTTTTTTCGTTTAATCTTTATATACTAAAAACTATACTTAGGTATAGTTTTTTTTTCACAAGTGACACTAGTTTCTGTCTTTAATTTGGTTTCTGTTATATCAATTACTTAATTGTGTAGTTTATGTCCGATAATTTTTAATTTATCTGTATCTTGTCATCTTGAAATTTTGACATGATATTTCTAGCCCAAATCATATAACCTAAATCTTTTTAAAGTTGGAGTGTATAGGCATCTTCTGGGTAAGCTGGGTAATCTTCTGAATAGGCCTCATATTCGCTACGCGGCTAGATGCTGGCCAAGATCAAACCTATCTCTAATAAAAAAAGAACCTAGTATAAAATAATAATAAGTAGTTGGAGGATATATTAAATGATTCCAATTGTAAAATACAATATAGGCATGTAATAGTGGCAGTTTATCGCCAGTTTTGATCTTGAAATATTGTTACCGAAGGGCGAACTCGAATGACCTGGGCCGAGGTCGTATCGACCAACAATTACACTTACAACCTTTCCAATTTAACATGGCTTTTTTAAATTGATTCTTATGTAAAATGGTTTGATCGATTTTCATTATATAATTGATACGAGTTGGTTGTTATGGAAGAGTTTTTAGCTCGTTTTAAGGCGTGTATTGGATTAAAATAATCACAGTAAATTAAAAGCACATGGGCTGTTGTGTGATTCAGCGAAGGCTAAGGGATATCAGAGTATTTCTTTTACATTTATCTTACAAATAACGTATTGTATAAACCGATGAAATCTCCCAAAAGTACTTTGAGGCAGAGACTGTAAATAAATAACTATTTTATCTTTATTTAAAGTCCCAACTATCATTAGAAAACAAGCTTCTATTGTACAAGGCCGTACTCAAACCGATATGGACATATGGAGTGCAACTGTGGGGCACAGCATCAAATTCAAACATAGAAATATTGCAACGATTCCAGTCCAAAATGCTTCGCATGATTACCAATGCTCCATGGTATATTCAAAACGATCGTCTACATCGGGAACTGGGAGTTAAAACTGTGAAGAGCGTCGTGGCGGAGTCATTGCAATACTACCACAAGCGACTCCAAAGTCACCCAAACCCTCTGGCACGTAACCTGATGGACAAGCTGCCGGGTGCTACTTTTAAGAGACTAAAAAGGCGTGCGCCACAGGACCTTATGGAGTCGTAGATTATTTACATCATAATATTTGGGCAAATCATTGGATTATGTTCCAAAAACGTCTTCCAGAAATACTTAACATCCAGCTGAATGTCCTATGGACAGTTTGCGGGAATAAAGGGGATAAAAAAAAAAAAAAAAAAAAAAAAAAAAAATCTTTATTTGGATAAATACCATTGTAAGCCTTTACTTTCAAAAGGTCAGATTTTAAAATCAGATATTAATTCACATTCTGTTACAGTTTTTTTTACAAAATAATTTAGTTAACTATTTTCTTATACACTTTATGTATAAGCAAGGTAAGGCAAGTATATTAATTTTTTTACATAACCCCATTAACGAGAACCCATCAAATGTTAAAATTCATGGTCTTCCTTTTATTTCTGACACTATGTTATTTAGCAAAAAATAATCCTTATGATGAAGCCTTTCGATCGGTATGATAAAACTACAGGGTTATTTTTTTTCTCTTGTAGCGGGTTCGATTCCCGCTTCAGCCATATAATTATTTGAAAATCTATGAATGCAGTTTAAATTGTTTTTAAAAATAAAATAATGTCTTCTTTCAGTAAAATGTTCCATCTACAATATTCAAGGTACTTTCCCTCCATGTGGCATAGTCGTGGGACGCCCTGTATACATTATATATTATTTCCCTTTGACCCTAATAGCTCGTATTATATTAATTACCCTATTATACCAATAACATTGAATGGTTAATTATAATAAATTTTTTACAGATACTGCCGAAATGGGAAGCTGTCAAGACCGGAACCATATCGTTCAAGTTTCGCACGAACGAGCCAAACGGCCTGATCCTGTTCAACATGGGCGCTAAACCACCAAGGGTAGGTTGCACGGTAAGGGGTGAAGCTTTTGGGGTTGGACAGAGATCACCGGAGGAGATAGAGTCATCATTATCATCGTCATCAACAATCGCCCTCATCAATTTCATTCTCAAATTTACTTACTGAAATCGGGGATTGCGTTTTTACAAAATAACTTCTTCTGTATTTTTTTTCGGTTCTAACAAAACGGCATATTAAGTCATCATCTGCTTACTAGTAACGGTATTATTTGTACACAAAATATTTTAATTTAGGTTTAACAACCCATGTCAGGCGCTTATGTCGGAATGGTACCAAATCTGTTCACTAGATGGCACCACTTAGCCGAGTTAAATCGCGCTAACGTGTGGTGACCGCAAATATGTATGAATTCTCTCAATGAATTTAATAAACTCTTTCTGTGCAGTGTTTTATTTATTTAAAGATAGAAATCAGTAATGTATAATTTGTGTGGCCTAACAACCCATTTTATTTCAAACAATTTACATTAATTCACATATCTCATTTATTACGAATAGTTAAATGAAGGGTTGATAAAGTTTAAAAAAAAATGATGCGAAATAAGTAAACGTGACAAGTTTTTTCATTACCTTGTGACTAAATAAAGTTATATTGCTAAGCGATCATAACGTTTTTATAGTACTAAGATAACTTAGTAATGATGACCAGTTTTACTGCTTTCTGATATACTAAGCCCACTATAGTAGTACCTATACTAATATAAGTGAATATAATTTATAAAAATAAAATAAATAAAATATAAATCAATAAAATTGTAACTGCATCATGTCTTCGTTTCGTTTCTTCGTAATTTTTTAACATTAACAGCCTAACATTAACATATTACTCGCTGATAATGTAGGCGAAAGAATTTTTAAGAACTGTCCAGTAAGTACTTTTTGTTCATTACAAATAGAAATATAAATCTTTTATATAGATATTGATTAGTATTATATATAAATATTTTAGGCTCGTGAAAAAAATACAACCAAGACAGAGTAAGCGCTAAAGGCATAATATTACTAACGTTTCACATGCCTATTCAAAACACATTGTTACAACCAATTCGACCGTGGAAAAATTATCACAAAAAAAATATATAAAACAAAACGCAATCCCCTATACAAAATTAATCTCTACGGATAATGAAATTTCTCACGTTAATTAATACTGGCATTAAATTAATAGCAGTGACTTTAATAACATGCCTTTAACAATATAACCTTTCGGCTTATTTGAAATTCCGACTTAATTAACTTCCGTTACAAAATTTAATATTGAATAATTAAATTATCCATTGAGATAGGCTGCATGGTAGGCTGATCGGGCAGTAACGAAGATACCTACGTATAATTAATGTTTTCGTTGACATTGTATTTTTACATAATGTACATTTTAAACGTAGTTAAAATTTATATTACATTTTGTATTTATTTTATTTATTTGTATTTGTATTTTTTTATTTTACTCGGGGTCTTCAAACGTAGGTTAAATGGGCACTTACTAGGTAAGCGTGGTCCACCTTCGGCCGCATCTGCACCTAACATCAAGTGAGATCGCGGCCAAGCGCTGCCTTGACTAAATAATATATATATAAAAAAATAATTCAATTTTTATATATTTTTTTTATTTTTTATTTTTATACAGTTATAAAGAAGCTATTTTAAAGAATTATGACGCTGTTTTTTTAAGTAAATATGAATTTATGTTTGATTTTTACACAACTTTTATTATTCAGAATGTCATTATGACGACATACGTCTTTAAGCCTGTTTTTACACATGTATGAAAAAAAAAATGTATTACCAATAATTAATGATTTACAGACAGAATTTGTGATCAGTATTTCATAGTCAAAAAGAAGTCAAAAAATAAAATATATACCTAAGTATATGTGTGAATTGTTCTTAAATAAACTATCAGAAAATAAATAATACAGTATGTGAACATAATCTAACCTCTTTATCTCAATATAATTTGATATTATTTTGTCATGTAAAAACTTTTTATTTTAGTAGATTTTGAGTGTTCATGTAACATATACCTCATTTTTTTAAACTTAATAGTGTTTTAAAGCTTGTTATTATGTATTACTTTGATCAAAACCAAAAAAAAAAAAAAAACAACATCAGAACTTGAATGGCGAATTTAAAACATACAAACTCACCTGTAAGATATTTTTTTTAAATATATTCAAATTAATTATTTTTCAAAAAAAGTTTAAAAAAAAAACAGAAATTTACCCCTAATGATGCGATGTGCCTCACCAATAAATTAATATCAGAGATTTTTTATTATATAAATAATTGTACCTTATTTTCTCTACAGAGTATCTAAGTATATGTCAAAAATCGCATTTTCAGTACACACTGCACAGTCTCTAATGGCTTTAAAATAATTTGCATATTTTTGTTCTAATTATTCTAATTCTAATTTTTTTTTACTAAATGTTACTTCACAGAAGACACTTTAAAATACAATTGTGTTTTGCTAATTTTACTTATTCAGTTATTAATTTCAACTGTGTGAACGAATATGCAATGTCAACAAAACATTTATAATTATTAATTTTGGAAGGAATAAAAATACAATAGTTATTCTAACCATTTATTTAAAACCGATTATGTACAAAGTTATTCTATTCAAAGTCTCATTACTATTTGTTCTAAAAGGGATTATAATAATATAAGGGCCTCTTTCACCACCTCTGAGTAAAGTGTCAACTAGGCTAACCGCCATTTAAAGTCACCGGTAAGAAAGCGGGGATTATTTAAGGGCCTATAAGGGCCTCTTTCACCACCTCTGAGTAAAGTGTCAAGTTGGCTAACCGCCATTTAAAGTCACCGGTAAGAAAGAGTACGAGTTTCACCATCTTCGAGTAGCATTACTCAAGGGTTATTTCAATGAAATTGACACAAGATACTTGTAACATTTACTCTCCAATTAGCTTTACTTGAAAAGTAACTAATTAACACTTTACTTGTAGTTGGTGAAATTGGCCCTAAGAGTAAGGGCCTCTTTCACCAACTACAATAGAAATAATTGTATGTTTTATTAAATTATGCACACGGTTTAGTGCTAAAATTATTTCTAAAAGTAACTGATCAACATTTTACTTGTAGTTTGTGAAAGAGGCCCTAAGAGTAATAAGTAATAATCAGATTATTAAACATTAAATAAGTTGTGTGTTAAAGTTTCATGAATATAAATGTACATTAAAAAAAATAACTTTTTATATTCTTTAATGTTATATATAAATACATGTATAATTAAGGTATGTTTTTTTCAAAAAAGTAAATGTATAAATAAATAACAATGCATGGGAGTTAATTGTTTTGCATTTACCACAAGTTGGAAATGAATATTCTATGAGAAAGAAGGAAATCTCACAGGTGTTCTTTCATGTGAAAAGTTGACTATATTTGCAGGTGGTTTAGTTCAAATTTAAATAGAATATTTGAAAAGTTATTATCAAAAGTAATATAATAAGTAACATTATAGTAATAATATATATATTATTATTAAAAGAATAGGATAGAAACAAAATATTTAAATAAGACAAACTAATTAATCAATCACTAAAAGAAAATAAAGTTCTATTATTTTGTATATAAATTCAAGTAAATAAATTATATCCACTCGCATTCTCAAGATAATAAAGGAGCTGAAAGATACAGGGGAAAGTTTTCAAATTTAACTTAAGGCTCTTAGTGTCGTCAAATTTATACTTTCTTAAGCCTACTCCTCGTTTGGCTGAACTAAAAAGCTTGAAAAAAAAAATAATTATCAAAGTTTAGACAACATTTTGTTTCGTATCACCAAATTTATATTCAAAAGTAGGGTTCTATTGTACTTTAAACAGAAGATAATTATGAAAATCAATCAATTTTTATATTTTCATTTAAAACATCAAGATTGGCCAACGGCATGACTCCAAGCGCCTTAATAAGTAAATGTGTATAAATTCAAGTAAATATATGAGATTCACTCGTATAAGATTAGGTGATAGGAGAATGTAAAGATCCATTCTATTCTATACTAGCTGTTGCACGTGACTTTGTCCGCGTAACTTTATAAAATACTAGCTGACCCGCCAAACGTTGTTTTGGAAAAAATAAAAATTATTTTTTGAGGTATTTTTTATACCCTTAACATTTAGGGGTTTAAAAAATAGATGTTGACCGATTCTCAGACCTACCCGATAAGCACACAAAATTTCATCAAAATCGGTCGGCGTTTGGCAACAAACACCGCGACACGAGAATTTTATATATTAGATAGCTTTTTTTTTTTTTTTTTTACAAGAGGAATCCATCATGGATACCCACCGGCCTGGGGACAGACCGGTGGGTTATGTCGGACTCCTGCCCCGAGGTGGTATTGGGGAAGACCTACCGACTAAACCTCTTGGCGTCCTCCGCGTCCGCTATGAGGCGAAGTTGCGAGGGCGGACGAACACTCTTCCGCAACTCCGCCGCGGGTGTCCGTAACCGGGCACTGCTCATTGGGACGGCGCACCCGAACTGCCAAAGTGCGCCGTGCCTCTAAGGATGAAGCGGGCGGTAGAGTCCCCATCTACCGCCCTATATATTAGATAGCCTATGTTACTCGCTGGTAACTTCTATTTAGCTTACTTATAGGTTTTCTTTTCTTCTTTTTTTTATCTGCAATCGGTATAGGAAACCATAAGCAGATGTGGTCAAGTACGAGTCTATAGGTCTTTCACCTATAGAAAGCTCGTCTTTGAGCTTTCTATAGGTGACCATTTTTTCAAATCGGTCATGCAAACAAAGAAACAAACAAACAAATCTTTTTTTTCTTTATATTAGCTAATAGTATTTTTATTCCTTCCAATTTACTTGTTTACTTAAACGGGCGTACCAGGGTAACATAAATGTGTCGATGACATTACTTAGGTATTGAATAACACTGACTAACTATAGGGGAATTTGTGTATGGTACCTTATAAAGTTTCACCCACCTTATAAATGTTGAAGTGTTTTTTTTTTGTGTTCGTATGTGTAATTTGCACCGTAGTGTGTGAGCACAGTTGATTTATACCTTAAGCACTGAACACACGATAGAAGAGCCGAGTTTCGACGGGGTGTTATGTGATTTGTTGTAGTATTTATACTATAATATATACTTATTAGCTTTTGATCGCGACTTAGTTCCGCGTATCTTTACATTTATATATTTGAAAAAAAAAAAAAATAACAGGAGGCAGATTTAAATTGGTTGGGCCAAAGACTATATAAGTATAATATGGGTTGGGCGGTTTTGGAGATTAGCGTGAACGAACGTCGTGACACGTGATATTCATTAATTATGTATTAAATTTAATTAGGTTTCCTCCACTTGGGAAATATAAATTTAAAGTATTAAATCCTTTAACAAAAGAAAATAAACGAATACTATATGTATTATAATTAATTTCTATTAATAATTAATAATAATAATAATAAATTTAATATTTTTTTTGATAAAAAGACACAAACTAGTAGCAATTTTTTAGTAGAAGGAATTAATTATATATGTATTGTATGTTAAGTAATTCTTATGGATACATTAAAACTATTATAACTATTGGCACATAGAAATACGCGTAGTTCTGATTGAAGTCAGTTTTTTATGATATAATAGATTAATAATAGAATGTACATACATAATATATATATTAAAAATAATATTACCACCGATATTGCTCTAAAATTATTCTTTATTTTCTATGAAATCTACTTGTATTACTTCTGAATTTATATTACAATTAGATACTAACATTATTATGTGAAAATGGACCGAGAATTTAAATAATTAATTAATAATAAAATAAATATAAGAAATAATAGTGAAACTTAAACATGAGAAAACTACTCGAGAGAGACGATGAATAGACTTAGGTACATACAAAATAATTTTCATATAAATATTCTTGAGACTTGTCGAGTTCTAATTTTTATATATACGACAAATTCCTCTACTTATACAATGTTTATTGAATTGCTTTCCTTTAAAAAAATACTAAATATAATATCACTATATAAAATTTCGGACCGATTTTCATCGTGCTTTTTCTCGTATTTTGTGTGCCAAAAGTTTTATAATTGAATTTAGGCTACTTCGTATTTTAAAGGCTTTATTTAATACCTACACAAATTCGCACCGTAATGCACATAGCCTAGCGGAATTAGTTGATTTAATATAAAACTATTTCATATACTTTTTTTATATAAATTTTTAAATAAACCCTATAAGTAACCATTTTGTCCAAACCCCGACCACTTATGTTTATTTCTTAAATATTTTTAATTGAAAGTTGCAATTTGCATGAATTTCTTGTATTTCACTTTATTTTTAATAAATAACATATTTTTATTATTAAAAAAATTCTATTTACTTAAAATTAGAAATAAAATAGTTTTTATAAATTTTCCATAAATTAATTACGATTATAAGTAGTTGAAATTTTTTAAACAGAATAGTAGTATCACATGCACCTATGCTTTTATTAGAGAATGCCTATTGCAACAGTCATTTCGCTTAAAATTCATCAGCTAATACATTCTGTTGTAGGCGGATTTGTTTGCTGTTGAGATACTAAACGGATATATCTATGTCCACGTCGATCTTGGCTCCGGCGGAGTAAGAGTTAGGGCGTCTAGGAGGAGAGTGGATGACTCCCATTGGCACGAGTTCTTGCTAAGAAGAACGGGAAGAGATGGACGAGTTACGGTGGATGGTGCTAATGCAGAGTTTAAAACGCCAGGTAAAAGCAAATTTTTATTGTAGAAAATATTTGATATAAAATAAAAATTATTGGCAATATTATTTAGATATACATTATGTGGGTATTTATTCTTATATTATTCTTGTATTGAGTGCTGTGTATTTTTATTCTATTCTTGTATTTTTATTTTATTGAAACAATAAAAAAGTCAATGTTTCAATAAAAATTGTTTGATGAATATTAATATAATTAGTTAAGAGCGACTGGGTTGACTAACTGCGATTAAAATTGGCCCTGGGGTCGAATCCAGGCAAAAAAATATATATACGCATTTAGTTTAGGGTCAGAAGATATTGATATTGGTTTCAGTCGTATTTTTTTTTATTGTCAATTATATTGAATTGAGTTAATAAAAAAATGCTTTTAATTTAAATATAGATTTAATTAATTAATATAAATTTAATTAATATGCATGTAAACTTAAATATCTTTACATTTTCAAATAAAGTCGCATCTCTTCGTCTGTCCGTCTATATTGTACACTTACATCTTCTTAACTTCATAACTGATTTGAATGCCGTTTTCACTAATAAAAGAGCGTTAAACTAGGAAGCTTTTCATATATAATTTGGAAAAAAATAGCACCCCCAGGAGCGGGTCGCTAGTATGATATTTAAACGCTGTGTCTCGCCACAACTAAAAATAAATATTGCCATATATTCCAGGTGAATCTAATCAACTGGAACTGGATGGCCCTCTGTTTGTTGGCGGATTGGGTGCAGAGTATTCAGCCTCTCGAATGCCCCCTGCTCTGTGGACAGCCGCCTTGAGACAGGGCTTCGTTGGTTGTATGCGCGACTTGGTGCTGAACGGGAAACCTCAGGATTTGACAGCATACGCTCGCCAACAGGACTCAGGTTGGAATCTCCATATCAGTAACGAACAGTATGAAAAAGATCTCGTTTTGTGTGACAATGTAGTTTTCTTAGTTATGGTGTGTTCATTGTCTATACGTGGTATGATTGTACCATTAATATTTCCATTAGAAACTTCAATAGAAGTCTGGCTAAAGTAACTCCATTCTAATGACACTACTCATCTCAGACATTACTTTAGTTTCTGACCATATATAAATGATTGGTCTCGCTGTGCTCGACTAGAACTAGACTAGACCCCCATCGTACTTGTAAAATGCGGCATAAAATAGTACACCGAATTCGGCGTACCCGAGCCAGTCACACTGCAAACTGTCTGTGTGTGATGTGTACGTGCCGAATGTTTTATTAAATTTTAGGCATAATAAAATACCTGTTTGCGTAGTAAAACTGTGTAAAAATATAATAAAACTGGGTAAAAAATGATAAAAAGTGACGATTTTTTACACACACTACAATAAAAAGTTGCCACTTTTCGGAGCTATTGCTTTTGTATAACGCTCTATCTAGTCGAGCACAGCGAGACCAATCCATTATCTTTGTTTCTCACATTACTTTTCAGTCTCATTTTTCATTAGCCAAACTATAATATCTGTGTATGTATACGATTCTGTTGTTAATTTTTTTTTTGCGATTGTTACTTATTTGTAATTTAAACTCTAAAATGACCATGTGAAGCAATCATTTTAGATACTCGTATAGTAAACGAATTCATTAAATGAAATGAAAATTTGAAATTTCCATAACACTTATGTAAACAGGACTTAATAAATAATTCTTTCAGCATCTGTGCGTTCAGCTTGCCATGTGCTGATGAAGCAATGCGTGAGTTCCCCTTGTCAGCACGGAGGCGTTTGCTCCGAAGGATGGAATAGGGCGTTGTGTGACTGTTCGTCTACAAATTACGGTGGACCTTCTTGCGGACGAGGTAAAATCATTTATTGTCATATTAAATAAATAAATAAAAATAGCCTTTATTTCCTACTACAGTTTTAACTTATCTTACTACAATTGAACTTAAAATTTTAACTTAACTTATTAAAATTTACTTAACTTTGAATTCCAACTTTACTTATACCTTTTAAGTATATTACAATTTAATCTTAAATTTTATCAACTTAACACAATTTACTTTAAATTTTATAGAACTTATTACAATTTAGCTTTGAATTTTAACTTTACTTACTTAATTGTCATATTACCTAATCAAAATAAAATTGTATTATTACTGCAGTAACCCGTTACTGCAGTAATAATACAATTTCATTGTACGTTCATTTCGATACATAGAAAATGGTAATCAAATATCGAACAAAACATCAGCACATAGTTACAATTAGTTTTTTTTTTACAAAATGTCTAAGTTTATATTTATATGAAATACGTAGAAAGGTTCTCTTACTTAATGTTCAAGATAATTTTAAATTTTTCTGACTTATGTTTTATGACGGTAAGTGCCGATTTACGGTTACTGAGATTACTGAAATACATACATTTTACGGTTTTTTTCTTATTAAGGGGATGGTTACTGCCGCCAGACGGGTTATGATCTACGAACTTTTGTTATTGGTAATATTTTTAATTTATTACCTGTTCTATATAATCTATCATTATTGCAGAATCACCAACGATCTTCCTGAACGGGAGTCAACATCTCTCAGCGTCTTTGGGATCTGAGCATGTAACGCAGACTGAAGAACTGATGCTGAGGTTCCGTACGAACAAAGCTGGTCTTCTGCTGCGAACAGCTTCTGAACACACCGCCGACAGGATCGAGTTGGCTGTGGCTGCGGGGAGAGTCAGGGCGAGTGTTAGGCTGGGAGATAGAGAAAAGGTGATTGCTTAACATCTATTAGGCCTCTCATGAGGCCTTCATATGCTATTTATAAGGCTCAGACGCATTGCAAACGCATTGTATATATATAATACTAGCTGGTGCTCGCGACTTCGTCCGTGTGGAATAGTTATTTTGGGAATCATTTGGGTATCTCGAACGGTTTTCGCAGCGCACGCAACGGAAGCCCTCAAAGATGAATAATTTTCCCCGTTTTTTCTACATTTTCGACTGTTTATTCGCTCCTATTAGTCGCAACGTGATGTTATATAGCCTAAAGCCTTCCTCGATAAATGATCTATCCAACACAAAAATAATTTTTCGATTCGAACCAGTAGTTCCCGAGATTAGCGCGTTCAAACAAACAAACAAACTCTTCAGCTTAATAATATTAGTATAGATATATAATATATAAATTTTCATAACAATAAGTAGGTACAATACAAACTTGCAGAACCTCTTGGCCGGCACCAATGTCGCCGACGACAATTGGCACACAGTGAGATTCTCGCGAAGAGCTTCAAACTTGAAGCTGCAAGTGGACGGGGCGCAGGCAGTGCGCGGTATGTTATGTACGTATGCACGGGACAGCACCCGCACATTTTATTTTCAACCCTATGTAGTGGAGGATAAGGTTAGTCTTGATTTCACTCCGTTGACAACTTCAGTAGGTGAAATCCGTTGGAATTGGTTTTGTGTGGCGCCCTCTAATTTTCATAAAGGATATTTTATAGACAAAAGACATTTATTTAGTGTTAAAATTCTGATATTTTTTTATAATAAAAAACAGTATTATTTGCATACAATATTAAATTGTTAACAATGCAAACAGTATTTTGATAAATTAGATGTTATAGTAAAACAGGTGATTTAACGAAATGAATTTCATACTCACCAATACATTAGGTATACATATGTTATATGTTTTTATGAGATTGATAATTAAATAAAGTAGTATGTAAAATTCGATTATTATCATTTCGAAGGCCAGAAAAAAATTTCCAAAAGTATTTTTAAAGCTATTTTTGTCAGATTTAATTTAATAAATTTTTAATGGGCACAAAAATCCCAAAGAAAATTAATGTTATTTATCTAAAACGTAAAGAAATTGCGAAAAGGCGACAACGGAGTTAAATCAAATATTAATAGTAAAAAAATACTGGATCCATATGAAGGATATGATCAAATGAATGTGCAGCTCGAAAACATTACCAATAACTTGATTAGTAGGTAATGTTTTCTGATTCATGTATTTTGCTTAAATATTACATCTGATCTATGATCAGTACTAAAGACAAAATACATGCGCATCTTTCCTTCAATTGGACTCCCTAGAAGAATAAAATGTCTATTATAACTCGATGTTAGACGTCCTAATAGATGTAGTCTATAGCAGCTTTTGTTTGAGTTGGTTTTTAGCTGGCACTTGGTATTTCCACCTTTTATTTGAATGCTCTGATTTCTTATTTAATTCTTTATTGATTTTTTACTGTTTTTTTTTTTTCTAGTAGTTCTTCCTATGTGTATGTGCAAAGTTTTTAACTCTGCTTTGAAATTTTATCTAAGTACAAGAACTATATCAAAAGCTATAATATGTTTCGTACTAAATTTTGAACTTTTTTTGCAAATAAAATTAAGAATTATATACCTATGAAATTTCAACGCAGGGTTTATTAATTCAGGTAATATTATAGAATGTCTCTTAACTTACATAATAATGGAATTTTGATATTTAATAGTTAAAAAAAAGGTATACTATCACTTTTCTATATTGATTTCATTGTACAGATTATTGAATTGTAATGCTAATGCTAAACTTTTAAAAATAATTTTAATGGAACTGTTTAGATGTCTCTTTCTCGCTTTTAATTCTTCATCTATAACAGCTATTGTTTCACGAATAGAAAATGTTTGAATAGTTGCTACAAAGAATACTCTATGCAGCGTTTGTTTTGCTCTTTCTTTTTCTTTTAGAGTCAATGTTGTCTTCAATGTATCATCGTTTTGAAACAAAAAAAATACTATTATTTTTCAATAATATTTATATGTTTTACAGCTGAAACGATTTTAGGAAAAGCGTCCACTCTGGAGATTTCCACGTTGCATTTAGGTGGTCTTTTCCACCCCGAGGAGGAAATACAAATGACATCAACTCTCCCGAACTTCGTTGGACATATTCAAAAATTCGTTTTCAACGGAATCAAGTATATAGATCTAGCGAAGACAATCGGTATAGGGAATAACGGGAAAAGTAACAGTATTATTGATACATCAAATATAATTTTCACTGGAGAATTCGTGAAGCCCAACTCGTTGAATGTGTACAAATCTGTCACATTCAAATCAAAACACACATATGTCGGTCTCCCATTGCTCAAAGCGTATGGTAACACATATTTGGACTTTTACTTCCGGACAACAGAGATGGATGGATTGTTGTTTTACAATGGTGGTAAGAAGCAAGATTTCTTGGCTGTCGAGTTGGTCAGTGGCCACATCCACTGTGTTTTCAACCTCGGGGACGGTGTGGTCACAATGAAGGATAAGTTGAACAACTTTTTGAATGATAATCGGTGGCATACCGTGTCTATTAGAAGACCTACACCCAAGATTCACACGTTGCAAGTTGATGATGACCTTGAAATACATACTACAAGTAAGTGTTGAGTGTATTAATTCAATTTAAAATAATTTCAGTGGTTTTTATAAGAAAAAGAAGCGGAGGGCGACCTTATTTTTTATAAAATGTATGATTTTGGAAGTAAATTATTTTATGTAATTTTGAAAATAAGCGGTAGCTTATATAGCTTTTTATACCATATATACCAATAGCTTTTTTAAAAAAGCCACTTCCGCAAAATCGCCTGGATTTTTGTCTTTTAGAAGATGTACTTCAGAGAGTGTGCATTGAGTTCTTCTATCGGACATTCGGATGTACGACTGGTTACCATCCTGATCTTGTCCAAATCTTTTTAAAAATTCATTCCTAATATGCACTGCTAAGGATTGGAACTCTCTTCCGTTATCGTTGCAATCTCATTATTACTATAAAAAACATTAGTATAACAATAAAAATTATCGATTTCAGGCTCCAACTTGATGTTAGAGTTGGACAGCGTGTTGTACGTTGGCGGTGTCCCGAAGGACATGTACTCGTCTCTGCCGGTCGGAGTGCTGTCCAGGCAGGGCTTCGAGGGTTGCATGTCGAGTCTGGACTTACCTGGAGAATCGCCATCACTCATTGAAGATGCTGTGGTTCCAAGCTCATCTTTAGTTTCCGGATGTGAAGGTACGAATCATTTTATTTTGCGGAGTATTTCACAACGAAATAGTA
This sequence comes from Synanthedon tipuliformis, assembly GCA_947623395.1. Classification (NCBI taxonomy): domain Eukaryota; kingdom Metazoa; phylum Arthropoda; class Insecta; order Lepidoptera; family Sesiidae; genus Synanthedon; species Synanthedon tipuliformis. The sequence goes on along the minus strand of OX392424.1, from coordinate 875,013 downwards.
TATCTCTTATTTCCCTGTTAATTATATTGTATTACATATGATACTACCATAAATAGGTACTGTATCAAGTTTGAACCTATCTCGTGACTAGAGAAAAAAAGTTAGAATTTATAGAATTATTTAAATTTATAGCATGTTAATGTATAGGAATGAGTAGCTTTTTTTGGAACTACAAAAAAAAACACTTAACATCGAATGGACCGTCACCTGTTTGTCAACTTTAACTTAAAAAATACTGTTTTAATGAACTCATATAGAAGATTTCTAAAGGCCAGTCCACATACGAGTATGGCGAATCGCAGCGTCTACAATGCGCGAGGATGTGCGAACCTCACTGTTCAACAGACCACCATTGTCTTTTGTTTTACAATTTCTCCCGAGTCCAGACATATTAAATTAATTGATTATTAAAATGTGGACTTGAGCGTGCTACTGGTTACCTTACTTGCAGAAGAAGACGAGGAATTAGAAAAATGAAGAATTACGAGTACCTATATAGGTTAGAAGTGTTAATTATATTTATTTAATTTCAACACAAGCGATATATAATTGACTGTTTTAGCATCTGGAAATTATGAGATTCTGGGCACTTGACTCTTGTACTTATATATCACTAGTGGCCAGCTCCCGGTTTCGCCCGGGTTCAAAATAAAAACACATAGTTACGAAGTTTTATCAAAGTCGGTCCAGTAGTTTAGAAGTTCATTGGCGTCAAACAACGTGACACGTAATTTTTATTATATAGAGATATAAGTAGATAGTCTTTTTAACGTCAGGACATTACGTCAGGATTTGTATTTAATGATCAGTGGTATTTAGTGATTTAATATTTAATTATCATGGCAAAATATTTTAATAATGTACATAACATTGTCACTTTTGTCACATTGTCTCATGGAATTTGGTCTAATATACCCTGCTGCCAAAATAATTATTATGATCCAATGCTCCAATCTAACCGAGATGGGAATAAACCTAATGAACATAACCCTTTTGCTGAACGAATATGTCTTGTAATTTTTAAATAAATACTGAATTTTCAGGTCCAACGAAGTGTACGCACAACGCGTGCGCCAACAAAGGCGTGTGCGTGCAGCAATGGAATGCATATGTTTGCGATTGTGACCTCACCTCCTTTACTGGACCCACTTGTTACGATGGTAAGTTTTGGTATTCTATTCAGGTTCTTTAAAACAGAACCATGCATATTTTATAATAACTTTATAGATCATATTTTTATGATTTTTCTAATCATTGAACAACTCTTTATTAACCCGTATTTCATTGGCTGCTAAACAGAGACACTTTTAAAAATATGTGTTCCGTAATTGTCGCTTCTGATTTTTCATTTTCTAAATGTGTCGGATTACTGTAATTAGTAGGTATAATTTGAACAACTCTCTTGTCTGTTAATTAAAAAAATCTAAATATTTTATTAATATAAAGTTGAAATTTTTCCAGAGTCAATAGCATACGAATTCGGCCCCGGAAGGGGAATAATCACTTACACATTCCCACCGAGTTCAGTGGCTGACACGGAAACTGACCGCGTCGCGTTAGGATTCGTTACGAGCAAATCGGACGCTGTTCTGCTCAGGATCGAGTCTTCGAACACCCAGGACTACTTGCAGATGGAGATTGTAAGTGTACCTAGACACAAATTAAGTGGCGGCTGGCGGATACCGTCTGGCATTTGGTATTTGGCCTTTGGCCTTTGGCATTTGACATATCACTAAACATGATTGTCTCGTAGATCCGTGGCAACCTGTTTATGGTGTACAACGTGGGCGGTGGTGACCATCCGCTGGGCGATGAGACCACAAGGGTGGATGACGGTGCGTACCACATTGCACGGTTCACGAGGAACGGAAGTCGAGCCGCCTTACAACTGGACAATTATGACGTCAACATACGTCATCCGCAAGGTAAATAGTTTTCAGTTTTTCTTGACTTGGGTTAATCAATTGATCAATTTGGTAAAGACTAATTTAATCTGTCTATCTGTATACCTAGATAAAAATAAATCGTTAAATCTGTTGCTAAGTGCAAAACTCAAGAACAGCTGGACAAATTTGGCTTCGGTTCGGTTCTTATTCGGTTCTTATAAAAAGATAAATTAATTTATAATAAAATATAATGCTATCTTTAATATTAAATGGCGATGTGTGTATGTATGTATGTTTGTTCCCAAAACCGCTGAACCGATTTTGATGAAACTTTCAGACAATCTTCAGATTAGTCCAGCGGGTAATCCTGTGAAGTTTAGTAGCGATAGGACGCGGGAGAAGCCGGGAGCGGGTCGCTAATTGTTAATAAATATACTAGTTTGTGAGCTTACTATTTTTCAGGAGGTCAACAGTCGACGATATTCAACAGCATGTCGTCAGTGACGGTGGGCGGAGGTCCGGGAGGCTTGAGGTCTTTCGCTGGAGTGGCCTCTGGTCTGGTGGTGGATGGTGTTCGGATCCTCGACGCGGCTGCTTCTGGCGACCCCGCGGCTACGGTCAGAGGGGATGCCAGGAGAGCCAGTTCTCCACTCGACAGAGACATAAATAGAATGCAACAGGTGAAATTATAGATCTAAAAAAGTACACAAACGATAAAGCAGAAATGCAAGTGTAAATAAGATTTTTTTATGGTAAGATTTATCAGACAAGTTGACGGTGCACTCGAAGGTAGGGTTTGCCACGCCATCAAGTGCACCCTACAGTATATCGCAATGAGTTGACAGTACCTATTTGTTTTTATTAAAACTGAGCCGGTTACTAAACATTTCCAAATTTTAAATTTTATAACCTGCTTTGAACCTGTTTTATGTCTACCGTTAAGTAATGCTTCAAAGTTAGGAATTTTTGCATTTTTGTAATTGAAAAATAATACAAAATATCATTATTTTTTTGTTATTTAAACGTTTTTTTTTCAATGTTAAATTCCAGACTCCACCGTCAGGGTACGCGGGCGCAGGAGTGCTAGACGAGCTGGTCTACTCCGGCGCAGGGTCGGGGTGTCGCGATGACGACGAAGACGCTTGCGTTCTGCCGGATGCTGGCTCCGGAGACGACCTCATCACGCCCGTCTACGTACCCTCCACTAGAAGACCACCTTCGAGGGTGTATGGGAAGGTAGGGGTGGCAGTATCACTTTAGATAGTTCATTTCCAATCCACACATTAAATCGATAAATAAAATCAGAGGTCAGTTGTAAATATTTGCTATATTACACACTAAATTGAAATAGGTAAGTATATAGCGTATAAAACGATATATTATGATAAGGCTGCTTCTGACCGGTCCATTTGGTAAATCTTGGGGTGAGGCTATTATATGTCCCGTAATGGACATCCTACAGTCCAATCTCTGATTATAATAATTTAATTTAATAAAACAACCACACATCGAATTCTTAGGAAGTAATAAATAATTAATCAAATTAGGACATTAATTTTTCATCACATTCCTAAATAAGTTAGTGTATGTCATGTATTAAATAAGTAATTTTATAACGTTTTTCACAAATCGTACTTATACAATCAAACAAGCGAAATTCAGAATGAATAAATATTGCTATGTAATTGCAAACAGGCGCTTCCATAATTTTGTTTTCACTAAGCTATTATTTTACTGCAAATTAAGTTCACAGAAAAGCCTCTTATGTATTTTTAATGTATTTACTTTAAAACAAAAAAAAAACTTGCTCAAAGAAGTTCGTATGAGAAAAATAATTATCCTACAGTAATAATTTTCAAATGTAAATTTCAGGGTGATGCCAGCGGTAAGCTGATGAAACCTTGTGATGACGAAGACTGTATAGAAGGTTCCGGCTCCAGTGGTGAAGAGATTACTGAGCCAGAACATCATATCACTACGTAAGTTGCATTAATTATAATATAGTATTTATTTTTTATTTTTTATATAAGTCAAGGCAGCGCTTGGCCGCGATCTCACTTGATGTTAGGTGCAGATGCGGCCGAAGGTGGACCACGCTTACCTAGTAGATGCCCATTTACCCTACGTTTGAAGACCCCGAGGTTGTAATACTTATAGGACTTACCAGTAAATAGTCCTAGCCATTAAATAATACAAAAATTTAGGAGAGATGAAACGTCTAATTTCCACCATCCATGACAGTCCTTAAGGTTATTCAGTTTAGGCTGAAGACCTATATTAAAGGGACAGGCTGACGTGCCACTTGATGGTAGGTTGTAGCAACCATTGATCTAAACTATAGATGCGGCGTAGTAAGCAAAAAGCCCCGAAATCGTGGTAGTATTAAAATCATACTTACGAACTTACTGAGAGATTGACACGCAATTCCAAATGAATATTGCTTTTGTAAAAAGAAACTAGTTAAAAGTCTTCTGTACTAACGCATCAATGTATACTACACAACGATATTGACTAGCTTACGACTAGCGAGCGACTATGTGCGAATTCGTCCACTTCGGCTCGAGTGGACGAATTTTACTACTACCATTTTTTGTGGGCTACGCCGTGTCTATACTCCCAATTATACTTATATAGTCTTTGGTAGCAACCTGTAGCAACCGTCGCCTATAACACGAGCACGAGTGCTGCCTAGCGAAGTATGATTAAAGAGAAGGGACGTAGTATGACACTGACCGAACATTTCTCGGTGGCCTTCTACAAGGGGGTGGAATACTGACTACTAATGCGATTAAAACGTGAACTCAGATCGGGCTCGTCAAGCACCCACAGCATGACGTCACCGACCGCGTCCATCACTTCCACTGAGCACGTCGACAAGTCGCTCGACGGATCCACGGACGGGTCGACGGACACGACGAGGAGCGGCGCGAAGAGTACTGTCGGGCACACGACACCGTTGGACCACGACAACTTGCACGTGGGTACCGGCGATTCCGCTTCCACTCCCGAGAAGAGAACAACTCCTATAGACGGTAAGGTGGTGGTTCCTTTGATAAAGACAACACATATTCTATGTAATAGTAATAAATGAATAAACAATTATGTTATTCCAGAACATATATACACCGGTCGTCACTACACGCCAACAATAACTGGTCGTCAGACGGAAACGACGCATACGACGGAAGATGACAGCAACCACATTCCGGACTACGAGGACCGGAACGGGAACGAGATAGAAGCGCAGACCCCCACTTACGGGTTGAGCGACCCGGACAGGGGACCCGGGAGAATCCATCCCGACTACAACGGATACGAACACGAGATCACCACCAAGTGGTATCATCCCAAGACCACGGACAACAGAGTTGTGCCGCCGGAGTCAGAATTTTACGCCACAATCGTTGGTAAGGAAGTCTTTTATATTGAGTCCTGCCCAGAAAACTATTATTGAAATTGATTTTGAAATATTTTTGAACAAGTACTTTGTATTATACACATAATTAAGTCAGTTTGATAACAGAGTATTGATTAAGTGTATCTATCAATACTTTCAAAAACGATTTTCTATCTAGATATGATTTCTTTATGTGATAAGTACTTAATAACTAAAGATCCATCTATAAGGAAATGTCATATTGTTTTGCAGGTATAGTGGCGTCAGTGTTGATAGCAATAATACTGATCGTTATAATAGTGCTCAAATACATCGTGTTCAAGTTAGATCCGTCGTACAAGGTGACGGAGGACAAGAATTACCAACAAGGTGCCAGCGCTGCTTTGTTAGGCAATCAGGTACTTTTGAAATTGTATTTTATTTTAATTTATATTTTAATTTATTTTATGTATATTTAAAGAAAACGTAGCAACAATATATATTTTACAAGTGTATATAATTGTTACGATTAGTATCGAGCCAACCGGCCCTTCCCATAATTTTCCCCCTAAACCGCAAGGACCAATAGCAACGTCCCGGGGCTGAGATGATGATATATTATACTATTATATACCTACTTGTAAAATATTTATGCTGCTAGGTATATTATAACAAAGATTACACATTTATAAAGTTTTTTTTGCAATGAAGTGTAAAAAATAAAAATTTGCAAATATGTTTAATTATGATAATAACATTATTGTTAAGTTTTTTTTATGAAATAATTAACTGGTATTTTTCCAGGCCCATTCCAGTTACCAAAGTGGAGCGTCAAGTGGGACGGGCGGAGCAGTTAGGAATCTGCAACCCTTACCCCTGAACAGAAACGGGTCCACCGTACCTCTGGCCCCCATTCCCACGCAGCCCGTGAAGCGAGACGGCATCAAAGAGTGGTACGTTTAAACGCCAGTGGTTAGAAAGAGACAGGTGTACTTTGCGCAGTGTTATGTGATGTCGATGGACATATCAATAAAAGACGGTAGTTCAATTTATATACAATAGTGATGTGATTGTACTGCAGTCATCCCGTAGTCGCTTCGATTCCTTTACAACTGTGTCTTACTGGGTGACGTTTACCTTAAGGCTTTTCTTCTACCAATAAACCTTCATACAATGTTCAACAAAATACTGTTTTGGAAGATGCAAAAACGGATATTATCTAAAGTACCAGCTGTCGTTCAGATTTTGTAAACATTTTGCGATTTGTTGTTTTTATAAGATCTTACAATGATGGACGAAATCATAGTAAAAGCAAAATACCAGCAATAAAGAACTTTGTGAGCGTTTTCATAAAGTCGCCTTGCATATTATTATAAAACATGAAAATCAAAATAATGTATTAAATGTTATTTTAACTAAATAAAAGTATTAAATTGTATTTTTTAAATTCAGTATGTAGATATTTATTTATTTGAAAAAAAAAATGAACTTTACTATATCTTTATGAGATTTCCAATTTTTGAATTTTGTTAATATAATTTTATTAATTACATCATTGTAAAATCTCTGTCATATTAACGTACAATCTTTTAAAGTTCCTTGTAAATTTTGTTACGTTTTACTTATATAGGTATTTTATTTCATGAATATTATTAAAGAAAAAGCAACCAGAAAAATTACTTAAGTTAAATATATCTCAAACGAAACACAAATATATAAGAGAGGGTATTTTTAAATGTCCGTTTTTCCAGGCGTTTACCTCGCAGTCGTTTTAGCGTTGATATTGAAGAAAGCTAAAGTTTGAATGAACTCGTTCAAGCGTTCAAGCGGCTAACGTTTCGGTTGCTTTAAGGATATTAGAGAGATAAAGTAAGAGATGATACCGACTGATTCGCAAGTGTTTTAGTATTTGTAAATATTAATATTATTGTAATGTTTATAGTTCACTTGTGCGATCGGATGTGCAGTTTATAACGATCAATAAATATGTCAATCATAGATGAATGACTGGTCTCGCTGTGCTCGATTAGATACCGCCGTTGTACTTGTAAAATGCGGCAAAAATACTACGCCGTATTCGGCGTACCCGAGCCAGTCACACTGCAAACTGTCTGTGATGGTATTAAACTGGTATTTTATTATGCCCAAAATTTAATAAAACATTAAGCACGTACACATCACAGACAGTTTGCAGTGTGACTGGTTCGGGTACGCCGAATTCGGCGTATTATTTTATGCCGCATTTTACAAGTACGACGGCGGTATCTAGTCGAGCGAGCGCAGCGAGACCAATCATTTATCTATGGTAATAATCATTGATGTCAATCTTAAAACATTGATACCCGGGAATTGCATTTATTGAATTTTCTATAGAAATACTATACTTATGTATGTGTTGTAATTAATTTTCTATTTGTGTTATCTATAATAATTGAGCGTTTCTTAAATGTATATTGTGAATGTAATTACCTCTTTCATGTATTTTGCGATTTTACTAAGACATTGCCTTTGATAGTTTACCTTACACTAAGATTATTAGGTGTAGTATCAGTAGTACGGTTGTTTGTTCGGTTGACCGAACTAATGAAACTTTTTAGTATCAGTAGTACGGTTGATAAAAATCACCGAACAAATGACACTTTTAAAGTTGCAGTAGTTCGCATAAAAATTTAATTAAAATTAAAGGATACAGGTAAGTAAGTAATTATCTTTTTTATATTTAACTAACAACTAAATACAAGTACAAGTTTTGTTTAAATATTAATTATTACCTACAATAAGTTTGTACTAGGTAGGTACCTAACTGGCCATTTTGATCCTTTCGCTATAAACTCAAAAACTACTGCACCGATTTTCATGCTGTTTTAACTAATGGATAGAGTGGTTCTCGAGGAAGGTTTTAGTATATAATTTACAAAGTTACGCGGGCGGAGTCGCGGTCAGCAGCTAGTTAATAATAAAAAGTATAGATAAAAAATCGAAAAACCCGAAGGTTTCTTTTTACATTAGAATTTGTAAACTTGTTTTTTTTTCGTTATTGTTCACCTAAAACATTTTTTAACATAGTTGGGTAAAATATAAATAAAAACTAATGGAATTTCTACTCCGGAAAGGTCGCAATCGGGTGAGAAAGTGCGACTTTGTTTACTTAAAAATTAAAAGTCACCTGTATTATACTCGTATGTATTAAAAAGGTGATAACATATGTAGGTAATAATTAATATTTAAACAAAACTCGTACTTGTTTTTAGTTGTTAGTTAAATATAAAAAAGATAAGTTACTTACTTATCTATAGTATCCTTTAATTTTAATTAAATTTTTATGCGAACTACTGCAACTTTAAAAGTGTCATTTGTTCGGTGATTTTTATCAACCGTACTACTGATACTAAAAAGTTTCATTAGTTCGGTCAACCGAACAAACAACCGTACTACTGATACTACACCGATTATTATACCAATGTTCGATTGTTCATCATGCAAGTCAAATATTAGAAATATTTGGAAATTGATTTAAAAAAAAATGCGTGTGTCAGCTCCGGCTCCGACACACGACTGGAGTTTACTCCTTACGAACGATTATAAAATTTAAATTTTCACAATTCGAACACGCCGAAAGAACAACATTGTTATTTTTTAAATAATATATTTTAAAATATTAAAAAAAAAATACATCGTAAATATTACGCATAACATAACGTATTCGTGTGACAATCTTGATTTTACTCCCATAAATTTTCATACCACGGGCAAATATTTTCATATATTTTCATATATTATGCAAATCGATTTTTATGGAGCAAACTCCAAAAATTTTAAGTTTAAATATTGACAAATATATCTGATTTTTGACCATATTGATGAGCATACGACTCTGTTTACCGAGTTTTCTTGACATTGAATTCTATTGAAACTGACATAACAAGTAGAAAATATTTATTGGAATTTTTTCACACATTGTGGACTCTGTCCTACAATTTATTTTACTTTTGATAGTTCGACTTGATGACATCCCTATACGTGACCGAATGGATTTCTTATAAAAATCGGCTTTATTTATTTTGGCTCAAAATTTACTCGAGCCTTATATTTTGTTTTTATTCAACAATAATTATATGTTATATACGCTTAATAATAAGTAATTAATGATATTGAGGATTCAATTTCACATGGAGAAGAATTAGATGATTCACAATTGATAAAATGACATGTCACACGTTTGAGGCCAATGAACTCCTAAACTACTGAACCGATTTTGATAAAACTTCGTAACTATGTGTAATTTGGTCCAACTTAAAATAATAAGATATTTTTTACTTTAAATTTTAGACTGTGCGTGAGATAATCCTACACTATTTTCCCTCAACAATGAAGTATGACAATTGTGATTTTTTTATGTCGACTTTACCTACTGTATAAAAATCAACTTAATAGGTGGTCTTGACGACGTTTTGGAAAACTAAGAAAAATTATGACTTGACTGGACTGGACTGGACTGGACTGGACTGGACTGGACTGGACTGGACTGGACTGGACTTGACTTGACTGACTAGTCTCGGGATCTGCTACTTTTGATTTAAATTTAAATTTTTATTTTTATTTTTTCATTTTAAAAAAAGGCTATTACAAATTGCTATTTTTACTAATGACACTGGCAAAATCATCGGAGAAGATCTGATTGAGCCAAGACCTTAAAAGAGAAGAAAAATAAGAACTTAATAGGCGTGCACATTTCCAAAGTTAAATAAATTGTGGGACAGTGTATAGTTCTTTAATATCACTATTTCAAAGAGTTCAATGTGATTTAAGCGTTCTATATAGTAAGTCATTGCTAAAGTGTTGGGCTGCCATCGTGAAAATAAAGCATATCGATCAATTGAAGACTACAGTACTTTTTACGATTTCAATATCTCTTTCCTATATTTATTAGGTCTTATACAATATTTTTATGGATAATAAATGGTGGGTGAGGTAGTGAAGTTAGTGAATGGTGTTGAATCGCTTGGTTTCAAATGCCTGGACGGTTATGTACATTATCATAGAACGTGTAACCGAAGTATGAGCTTGTAGGTGGTTTTTTATATTACTTATGTCCGTTTTCACCAACCAACACCTAGAGTTGGGGAACACATAAAGTTGCCCATTCACAGCCGTCCGACTTGCAGTCGGACGCTTCATGCAGGATTGTGAATGTGTTGGCCGTGAATGGCCGGCTTTATGTGTTTCCTAACTCTAGGTGACTGTTGGTGAAAACGGGCATTAATTTTTTTTTATATTATTTGATTCATATTAATTGTTTCATTTTAATAGAATCAGATTTAGATTTTTCATAATAGAATAAGTGATTAATGGGAATATTCTAAAGGATTTATAAGAAGCGTTCGATTCTGTGCTACATACAACTAAGTTATTATTTTATGTTTCCCTATAAGTTTAATTTTTTATCTGGTATTGGCTTAGTAAAGATAATAAATAAATAAAATAAATAAAAATGAAATACTTAATCAAAAATAAGTGATCAAAGGTGTGTCACGAGGAGGAAATTTGTGTGCTCTTTGAAAGTGGCACTATGTTAAAAACAATTCCAAGTTCACACAAGGTCGGATAACATAGTATTATTTTGTTAGAGATATGAATAGAAAATGTAATATTAATACAAATATCTATCTATCAAAAGTTTAATATTTACATAACCTCAAAATGTGTATGACAAGAGAAAATACAAGTTTTGTTAACAAAGCCGTCTCTCGATCGAAATATTCATCGTTTTCTGAAAATATTCCATGACTGTGATATCTCCCTGTCATTATTATGTTTGAAAAAAAAATAAGGTTTCTCTTGTCATAAACACAAAATACTGTTCTTGTTATAAATCACTGCATGAATCCTCTTCTTGAAACCATTTATCAATAAAGTAAACTGCTTATATTTTTACAATTTAGAATGTACACCCACCGTCCCGTTTCCTCTCTCCGATTTAAATAAATTAGTATTTAAAATTAAGATCTAAAAACATATTTATATAGATTGTTATCAAGCACAGGTTTTAGGTAAATAACGTTGCATTTATTGTAAATAGTTATTGAGTAAAAAATATTGTAATAAAGTTAAGCTATTGTACGGTATCACACTCGTTTTGCGGCACAAAATGTTAGTTTGTTTGTCAGTCAATTTTAGAGATAAATAAAGCGATTCAATTATTTGTACCGTATCGATGTGTAAAGGGCTGTTTAAATTTAGCTGAGATTTTTGAAAAAAAAAAACACGCGGCTGAACTCTATTTAAGCGGAGGCCGCACAGGAACGAAGCTAAGCAGAACTAAGAGGACAGATTTGGTTTTGTGGCTAGTAACCCTAGCTATTAACCAAACGGTCGCGAGTTCGAATCCCGCTAGGGGCAAATGTTTATGTGTTAACATTTACCTTTGTACTTTGAGTCATGGATGTTTGTATTTATAATATGTATGTATTTACAAAAAAAGTAAACTATGTACTATATCAACTGTCTGGTGTCCAAATGAGTAAAGCTATGTGAAGTTGGTTCACATTGGATGTAGCAATGTGATGAGTTGCCATTCCATCTTCATCCCCGATCCATGGGATCATAGGTTCCCATGGATCGAAATCCTTGGAATGCCTGGTTTGGCATAGTTTAGCTGGGGGCCTAGCCAAGATGCAAACGCTTCGTTGCGTACTTCCGAAACGAAAGAGAGAACGCTAAAGGAAAGCCCGGCGATTGGCCGTTGCAACGTCAAAATAAACGTTTGACGTTACAACAACCAATCACAGGGCCTTCTCTTAGCGTAAACGACTGTAGAAAGCAGTGCTTTCTACAAGTATAATTTCTTCGTAGTTGGCTAGGCCCCCTGAACAATTCTTGATACGAGCGAAGCGAAACGAACAGTTTGCTCGCACGCTCCTATAGTGTGGCCTACGCATTATATTTATTAACATTACTTCAGGCTTCACGCGGAGTTTTTTTTTTTACTTTGTAAATCCATTGTCAATAGTCCCTAGTTCCATATTTATTAAAAGATTTTGCTGTGTGTAAATATTATAATAATTTTGTAAGGTATTTTGTGAGTCAGCTGCGTGTTCAAAAGCCGATGGTGACACAAATTTTTGTTATACCCAACTCGTTTCCGATATTTTGTATACACGCGACTAAGGTCGGACCAAATTTTGATTTGTGTAAAGCGACCGACTTTAAAATAATAAATATTATGTAAATTAAAGCAGACGCTTCATTATTCTCTCTCCCCGTTATTTGCATATCATTTTTTGAGCTTACTCATTACAGAATATAATCCATATTTAATTTAGAAAAGGCATGTTTTTTAAATCTACAAAAACAATTTTACTTTTATTTCAAAATCGCTCACGTTGAGGATTTATAATTATAAAATTTATAAAACTAATGGATTTCCGTATTATTATGATTACTATGTATTTATCTATGAGGGATATTATCTATACCTCGACCACCAGCATTGTGGACTATATGTTTTCTTTGCTACAGGTAAGAGATACGCGGTGTTAAAAAAGGAATAATGCGATTAATATAAAAGTAAGTGCATATAGATAGGTGCTTAAAATAAATAACATAAATTTTGATAAGTGAAGGTCGCATCCAGATCAACTGTCTACTTGATGGGTGTGGCTATCGCAGGGTTGCAGACAAGAGATAATAGCGTAATGGGCTAGGCATCCCTTAGGGTTGCTATAATAGTCAGGCCGGTACATTTCATTCAGCAATGTATTGCCGGCAAGCCCCGCTTTGCCGACAAGCTTGTATAGAAACTTGTCGAACGTTCTTCTACACATGACGGGCTTTTTTATGTAAAAGTCGGCAGATAGGTTCAGCAAGTAAAGTATGGATATTTTCACTAGATTTTTTTTAAAGGTACTGGCGATACCAAATTATCACTAGTACTGTTAATGGTACAGTCCAATGGTACTAGAGAACTACATGGCTACCGTCGCCTATAGCACAAGCAATGCTACAGGCGCTGCCAGTACGCTGTCGACAATATTAGTATTAAGAATAAGTAATTGTTAAGGCATAGGAAAATAAGCTATGGCATCCTTGAGTCACTCATTCTGTAAGGGGGTCGATACTGCGAAAGCAGTATGTTAAGAAAGCAGTTTTATATTAAAAAAAGCAGTTTTATGTTAAGAAATCCTCATGGAGAGCCTGAGAAGGCTGTGTGGTTATGCGAGCTAAAACCCAACGACATTCTAGGGCGGCAGCAGATGGGCGGAGTGTCGCGGGAACATGACACGACATCCGCGACCCGCCAACGGATACCCAATGGCCAACGCGGGAGAGCTATGGTCCCTTTTGGGACTTCGGCGTTCCTTAGAGTGGAGGTACGCCAACCATCTCTGGGGGCTCACTACGGGCGATGGTCTTCCCAAGACTACCGCTCAGGACTCGCTCAAAGGGATAAGGTGGCGGACTTAGGCCAGTCGTCTGCATCCGAGGCTCTTCCGTCGGATCGGCTGGGAGAAATTCAGAAAACTTATTCAGAATATTTCATGAGATTATATAATTATTTTAGTACTTAAGTAAACATAGTTTCGAAAAAGAAAATAAAACAAAAATCAAGGTGTTACAGTACCTATTTATTATAATTACTTTTTTTATATAAAAGGTCGCAGGCTAATTGACGGTTCAATAAAATAAGTTAAAAATAATTAATGATTTATTTTTTTAATAATTATTATGCAATGTAAAAAACTTGAAAGAATGATTTAAATATTATGATTATGAGGTGAAAGTATAAAAGGAAAGTTCATGGACTGATCAGTAGCTGGTAAGGTTAATTGGGGCATTGAGGTTGTTATGTACTTTTCTTGAAAATGACCGGTTATTGAGAACGAAATGTCAATCATAATAACAAAGGAAAACATAGGTCCAAAGAAACTGAACATGACTTACGAAGAAAAATTATTTTTAATATTTGTTTTTAGATAATTTTTATTGATTTTTTTAAAATTGATTGATTAAAACATAAATTAGCAATCCACAAAAAGTTGTCGATCATATATTTATATTTTCGAAGTAATAGCAACGCTCGCTAATATGGTTATTCTGTTATAAAGTGAATATAGTAACTATTAATCATAGTTTTGTGATTTTTTTTATTTCAAACTAACAATTTCCGCGGATATTCCCGTTTGTAATATTAAAAGGGAGACCTCAATCCTTCCTAAGAATTTAGGCTAGCTTTGTACAGAGGTCTAGTAGCATAATTTTAAAAATGTTAAGCGTTACTTGCATTTTTGCCGCATTTTAACAAAGTTACGCACGTTAAAAAAAACTGTATCCAATACCTACTTATCTATATATTTATTCCATTACCCACTTATGTATAATGAAAAGACAAATATTGATGCTCATCAAAATAGGAGCCCCTATGAAATAATGCCTAATTATGGCGTGGCCTTCGCTATGACCGCTTATTATCTTCGAGTTGTATTTTCTTCGCCATTAGTTTTCCATTTATTTCAAGTCTGTTAAGTCGTACGTTAGAATGATTTTGCGGTTCTTATGTATCTTAAATTTAGTTTTAGTGGCGATAAGTGAAAATCCACTACTAATGGCTGCTGGGGAATCCGGGCAAACGGCAAAAACTGCTGAATGCGTTTTAAAGCTTTCCGCTAAGTATTTTGTCGAGAAAAAAGCTTTGAGTGGCAGTATCGTTATTATTAACATTAACTCCTACGTGTCTACGACTCAGAAGCTTCTTTTAGAAACTATACACGGAGGTATTAAATATTCCATCATGGTTAAAGATTCGTTTTTTGTTCATGCCAACGCGTCTCATTTCCCTGAGAAAGCCAAGAATTATATGCTGATATTAGAAGATAAATCAGAGCTAACGCAAAATATCTTGCAATTAAATAAGTTACCAACATGGAATCCATTGGCGAAAGCAATTGTTTACTATAAGTTGAATTTAAATGAAAACGGTGAAAAGGTTGCAACAGATTTTATAAATGAATTACGATTCTACAAGTTATTTAATACAATTGTTTTCTTATACTATCTAGATGATGAAGAAATGATTTCATTTTCTTGGAGTCCCTACAGTGATACGAACTGCGGTGGAGAATGCGATTCTGTTTACATATTGGACAGATGTAAAGATGGCCACGTTTTAGAAGTGGAAAAACTTAGAGAAATGTTTCCCTCTGATCTGAGAGGATGTCCCTTAACATCGTACGCTGTGATAGCTGAACCTTATGTATTGCCTCCAACACAAAAGCTATTGAACACTACTTTTCCAGATGCCTACTGGTTTGATAGAGGATCAGAAATCAATCTTGTAAAAATCATATCAAAATTTTTGAATATGACACTTATTGTCAGAACATCAGATTTGATAGAAGACTGGGGAAATATATACCCAAATGGGTCTGCATCTGGAGCTTATGGGGTATTAAGAAATGAATCTGCAGATCTTGTTATAGGTAATATAGAAGTCACCAAAATCATCAGAAAATGGTTCGACCCAACTGTGACTTATATACAAGATGACATGACATGGTGTGTTCCGAAAGCAAAACCAGCTTCCACTTGGGACAACTTGGTGGCTATATTCCAATGGTCGACATGGGTGACAACATTGGCCAGTATAATCGTAATGGGACTTCTTTTTCATTATTTATACTATCGAGAACACGATTGTAATGTAACTAAATGGCCAACGCATTCCTTGCTTATGACTTTTAGTATGCTTTTAGGATGGGGTTCATCATTTCGTCCGAGAAGTGCAACATTCCGCATACTAATCTTCGGTTGGCTTTGCTTCAGTATAAACATGGGGATTTCATACGAATCGTTCCTCAGAAGTTTCCTAATGCATCCGAGATTCGAAAAGCAGATAAGCAGCGAGGCGGATCTCATAGAGTCTAGAATGCCTTTGGGAGGCAGAGAGATTTACCGATCCTATTTTGAGACTAATAACGCCAGCTCGTTTTATTTGTATCGCGAATATAACTCGACGACGTTCACCGGGGGGATAAAACGGGCGGCCAAGGACAGAAACTTTGCGGTCGTTTCTTCCAGACGACAGGCAAAATATCAAGATCAGCAACTTGGAAGAGGTGCTTCGCTAATTTATTGTTTTTCGGAAACTCATAACCTATATAAGTACGGAGTGGTACTTTTGGCCAGAAAATGGTTTCCTATGTTAAATAAATTGAATGCTATTATACGTAGAATATCCGAGAACGGTTTAATCGTTAAATGGAATGAAGAGTTATTTATACGTACTGTTCATGCCGATGAAAAAAGTACAATAGTTCCATTGAGCATGCAACACCTGTTGGGCGCGTTTATGCTGATTGGTTTGATGTACACTGCAAGTGTTACGGTATTTTTAGCAGAAATATTTGTGGATTACGTTAAAAGATTGAGAGGCAAGTTGTGGAGGAGACCATTTCACCCAACATCTCTGAGTTATTGAAGGTTATCAAGTATAATTAGAGTCAGGTATCACACTACATAGTATAAAACAAAGTCGCTTCCCCCTGTTTGTCTGCCTCTCCCTATGTATTCTTAGATCTTTAAAACTACGCAACAGATTTTAATGCGGTTTTCACTAATGGATAGAGTGGTTCTCGAGGAAGGTTTTAGTGTATAATTTACAAAGTTACACGGACGAAGTCGCGGGCACCAGCTAGTCAGGTATAAATACTTGTTAACTATACCTACTTAATACGTCGAAAAATCGAAAAAGGTTATAGGCAGGAAAGTGATAAGCGATCTGATGTTTATTTCACAATACCTATAATTCTTATTATTTTTTTCCTAATTTATTCAAGTATTGTGTTTATTTGCAAGAATAAACATACAAAACTGCCATCTCGAAATTGACGAGATCTCGCGGTATTGTTATTCATAGACTCGCGAGATCTCGCCTGAGCCCCAATCTCGCGTGATTGCATTTCCTAGTTACATCTTGCATAAAATATATTCCTTAAAGCGGCATCTAGTTGCATTTGTTAAAAGACTAGCCGTTGCAAGCTACTTCGTCCGCGTAATTTTATAATAAAGTACAGTCTGTGTTACTTCCTGGTAATGTAGCTTTCTATAGGTGAAAGAATTATTAAAATCAATTAAGTAGTTTTTGGTTTATTCATTATAAACAAAAATAAAAAATCTCTTTATAATCTTAGTATAATATTAATATTAATAATAAAAATCGACTAAGAAAGGATTTTTGAAAATTTCAACACGGGTCTCAAGTAGACATATAAAATTTTTCAACCTTCTGAAGTATGTGAACTAATGAAGCATGTTTGATTAAAAAGATGCAATCGTGGAGTGAGCATACATTCATAATTGGAATTCCAGCGTCTGGCGGATTCTAAATATAAAAATGGCGCTTGTGAGAGGACCAAGTGAACATCTGTCTCAAAGACCACCTACAGAGAGACAGTAGACATCACCATTCATCTTTATTCAGAGCGACCAAACTCGCAACTCACTTGAAAAGATCCTTAATGCGCCTTAATAAGGTCTAATTCATCTCACCCCAACGTTCCGAGGTAATATTGGAGTAGTAAGATGCTAAGTAATTTATGGAGAGAGTGGTTCTTACGACTGTTGTGATAAGGGCGCTTTTCGAAAGTGCAAATGAATAATGAATTATGAATAGATAATGTGGCTGACGTTTTTGTTATGCTGTAGGTGCTTGTATGTAAGAGTTGGTACATTATGTTAAAGATGAATTTTCCCTTGTAACTGGTGTTTTCAGTGTTACATAACATGATTTGCGAAACTAATCAGTGAGGGTAGTTAGTATGTATATTTTTTGTGCAAATGTTGTATGGCTTACCTACCATTGATCTAAACTATCGATGCGGCGTAGCAAGCAAAAAGCCCCGAAATCTGTGGTAGTATTAAAATCATACTTACGAACTTACTGAGAGATTGACACGCAATTCCAAATGAATATTGCTTTTGTAAAAAGAAACTAGTTAAAAGTCTTCTGTACTAACGCATCAATGTATACTACACAACGATATTGACTAGCTTACGACTAGCGAGCGACTATGTGCGAATTCGTCCACTTCGGCTCGAGTGGACGAATTTTACTACTACCATTTTTTGTGGGCTACGCCGTGTCTATACTCCCAACTATACTTATATAGTCTTTGTTACCTACCCTTAGAAGAGGTCGCGAAAAACTTTGCATACTTTCTTACTCGTATAGTCAAAACACAGGGACTAATTTCACGCTAAATGTGATTAAATAATCTTATTGTTTTTAATACATAACTAATATTATAAATGCGAAAGTAAGTTTGTTTGTTTCTTAACTTATTCAGCCGACTATCATGAAATTTTGCAAAATGATGTCTTAAAAATATTTATACATAGATATATATTTATAATAATAATATAATACTACCTAGCTGACCCAACAAGCGTTGTTTTACAAAAAAAAAATTGGGGTGGACCACCCTTATTATTTAGGGGTATGAAAAATATATGTTGGCCGATTCTCAGACCTTAGCCGATAAGCACACAGAATTCCATTAAAATCGATCCAGCTGTTTCCGAGGAGTTTGGCAACAAACACCGCGACACGAGAATTTCATATATTATTATAATATACCCCTGCATTTCCATAGCCAATGTGCCATCGTCATGCACATGATGTACATTCAAAGAAATTGAATTTTTGTGGCCAGTCTTTGTAAATCACCATATGCTAGTAACATGATAAACAGGGTTAGTAAAAGTCCTAGAATCCAGAAGACAATATGGTGTCGCCTATATAAATATAGCTGGATGGAG
Source organism: Synanthedon tipuliformis (assembly GCA_947623395.1). Taxonomy (NCBI): domain Eukaryota; kingdom Metazoa; phylum Arthropoda; class Insecta; order Lepidoptera; family Sesiidae; genus Synanthedon; species Synanthedon tipuliformis. The sequence continues at coordinate 855,939 of OX392424.1, read as the reverse complement.
CACTTCAACGTTCCTCTATTATTCAGGCCGAAGGCATTATCATAACTTTCAACGCTTAGGGTGGGACCAGATGGTCTGACTAACTGTACGGAAATTGTTATTTGTACTAGATTTATTATAATTCATATGCATATATACATAAGTGCGAAAATTAATCACCACCAAAACTCGCAGAACGGATATATAGCTTTATTTTTTATGTTTATTTCTACTAGTTGTTTCCCGCGATTTCGCGTTGAGTTTTTTGTTTATCATACGCAGCGCAGTATTGTAGAACGCAAAAAAAATACTACTAGATGCTAAAGAATAGTTCCACATTTAATGGGTTTAATCATAGATTCAAAATTGGTCTCGCTACGCTCGACTAGATACCGCCGTCGTACTTGTAAAATGCGGCAACAAATACTACGCCGAATTCGGCGTACCCGAGCCAGTCACACTGCAAACTGTCTGTGATGTGTAAGTGCCGAAAGATTTATTAAATTTTTGGCATAATAAAATGTCAGTTTGCGTAGTGAAAGTGTGTAAAAATATAATGAAACTGTGTAAAACGTGATAAAAAGTGAGGATTTTTTACACACTGCAATAAAAAGTTGCCGCATTCACGGAGCTATTGTTTTTGTATAGCGCTCTATCTAGTCGAGCGCAGCGAGACCAATCATTTATCTATGGGTTTAATCTTAAATACATATCACATAAGTAGTCTGTCAATTTTCTGAAAGGATTTCGGGAAATAGTCTCGAGACTAATTCTGAAAATCTTTCTGCTTTTCATATACCTAATACCTAATATAAAATGTTATTTTAATTTGTTACATAAAATATGAAGTAAGGAACGGTTTGCTTACGATAATAAAGTCAATATATTGGGCTGCCGTATAAACTTTAGTTTCGGACGGTTTTAAGTTGTTAAACTTTATGATGAACCCGGATAGAGTTGAAGTTAAGCTCAAAGTTACTGTGTACTTAAACTTTTATGTTTAAGGGGAGGTGCGATTGATTTGTTAACACATTCATAGTAACGGCAACCGTTTGAATTATTTAGAGAAGCTGCAATATTTCGAATACCTAAGGGTTGTTAACACATAGTCGGGCCGGCTTAGCCGGGCGGTAGAATCGAAGACTCAATCCGATGTGTCGCACCGTTTTCCATGGAAATGACTGATTTTTCGATAAACTTTATATCACCGTTTTTGTAGAGAATTTTCCATTCTTTCTTTTTTATGAGTATACCTCATAACGGTAAGATCGACAGGAACGAAGATATAGGCAAAAAACTGAAAAAAGGTAACTTTTTTCACAGTTGGCTGTCAAAAGTTATGCCCACCACTGGACTCATGGGACTTTTCAGAGGTTATTTGGGGTACGTGTATACAAATTTTCAGCTTGGTTGGAGTTAAAAGTATTTTAGGCGTGTGTGATACACGTCTCCAAAAATTATTGTGTTCTCGATAGCAAACTTCTCTCAGAAGACTCCGTCCGCCCTCGTAGACCTAAAATCAGAAAAGATTAAGGAACAACTAAGGCGCACAGAGACATGCGGAGCATCGGTTAAGGGTCCCTTTCGCCAATCGAGGGTCGGGAATGTAAGAGAATTATATATAAAACGATGCTCCACAACCTTGAAAAAAATCACACAGCTAGCCAATGAATGTTACTTGATGCTGAAACATTTGAATTTTAGATAATGCTTATAGATAAGTGTAAAAAAAAATCAGAAAATCACTAAAATCGTGTAAATCGCACTCCCGTGTTGTTACAATTGAGCCGTAAGTATCAAAATTTATTAAATGAATTTTATCAAATAATAAAGTTAAAACTATAAAAAAGTTGCTGGAATATTTATTTCTTAATTAATATATCCTTATTCTATGTAAAAAAATCACAAAGTTGCCCAATTTTTTCGCTCAAAATCTTCATACAAATTACTATGAAGGCTATTATATTGAAATTACGCTCGTAGTCGGTTCAGTCGGCCACGCGCCTCCGAAGTGAGAGCACGTCGCTTTGCGCCGCATTGACAGTTCGCGATCGAACCGTGTACTTACACAAAAAATGACAAATATGTCGTTTTTGATGTTGAAATTATAGCCCAAGAGCCCACGACCTTCGTTATTTATTACAATCTTTTGAGATAATATATAAAAAATAATAAGTGGGTTGTTCCAAACAGTTCTACTATAGTTCTATGATAGAATTGTTTGGACAAAAAAAATCCAACTAGTTCCCCAGCACAGTATGACAGATTGGACTCTGGAACACGTCCAAACTATTCTATTTTTATAATAGAACAAAAAAAAACATGCAATGATGTCTACTGGTGAGTATGAGTAGCGGAGCGGAGCGGCGGCAAGTCTACGCGGGGCACCGAAAAAGCGAAAATTTTGAGATAGATAATTTGACACGCCGTAACTTGGAAACGGTGCGACGCAGCCGGGTGATGTTTGGGCTCATCGGAGACGTCTCTCCGAGATAGATAATTTGATGACCCCCTCGGACCCCTCCGACCGTAACTTGGAAACGGTGCGACGCAGCCGGGTGATGTTTGGGCTCATCGGAGACGTCTCTCCGAGATAGATAATTTGACGACCCCCTCGGACCCCTCCGACCGTAACTTGGAAACGGTGCGACTCAGCCGGGTGATGTTTGGGCTCATCGGAGACGTCTCTCCGAGATAGATAATTTGACGACCCCCTCGGACCCCTCCGACCGTAACTTGGAAACGGTGCGACTCAGCCGGGTGATGTTTGGGCTCATCGGAGACGTCTCTCCGAGATAGATAATTTGACGACCCCCTCGGACCCCTCCGACCGTAACTTGGAAACGGTGCGACGCAGCCGGGTGATGTTTGGGCTCATCGGAGACGTCTCTCCGAGATAGATAATTTGATGACCCCCTCGGACCCCTCCGACCGTAACTTGGAAACGGTGCGACGCAGCCGGGTGATGTTTGGGCTCATCGGAGACGTCTCTCCGAGATAGATAATTTGACGACCCTCTCGGACCCCTCCGACCGTAACTTGAAAACGGTGCGACGCAGTCGGGTCGTGTTTGGGCTCATCAGAGACGTCTCGGGGAGATGAATTTTTTAGTAGACCATATTTCAAAATTTGACAATTCCGGTCTACATTTGACAATTGACAATTCGGGGGGGGGGGGGGTCCGAGGGGGTCGTCAAATTATCTATATCGGAGAGACGTCTCCGATGAGCCCAAACATCACCCGGCTGCGTCGCACCGTTTCCAAGTTACGGTCGGAGTGGTCCGAGGGGGTCGTCAAATTATCTATATCGGAGAGACGTCTCCGATGAGCCCAAACATCACCCGGCTGCGTCGCACCGTTTCCAAGTTACGGTCGGAGTGGTCCGAGGGGGTCGTCAAATTATCTATCTCGGAGAGACGTCTCCGATGAGCCCAAACATCACCCGGCTGCGTCGCACCGATTCCAAGTTACGGTCGGAGGGGTCCGAGGGGGTCGTCAAATTATCTATCTCGGAGAGACGTCTCCGATGAGCCCAAACATCACCCGGCTGCGTCGCACCGTTTCCTAGTTACGGTCGGAGGGGTCCGAGGGGGTCGTCAAATTATCTATCTCGGAGAGACGTCTCCGATGAGCCCAAACATCACCCGGCTGCGTCGCACCGATTCCAAGTTACGGTCGGAGGGGTCCGAGGGGGTCGTCAAATTATCTATCTCGGAGAGACGTCTCCGATGAGCCCAAACATCACCCGGCTGCGTCGCACCGTTTCCTAGTTACGGTCGGAGGGGTCCGAGGGGGTCGTCAAATTATCTATCTCGGAGAGACGTCTCCGATGAGCCCAAACATCACCCGGCTGCGTCGCACCGTTTCCAAGTTACGGTCGGAGGGGTCCGAGCGGAGCATCAGTTACGGACAGGGGGTTTAGGGAGAGGGGGTGTACTGAATGCAACTGATGAATAAAAGGTTCGTAAGGAACAGGCAAGGAATAAGTTCTAATGTAAGGAATCCCAGGTTTTCTAGCAGGCAGATTTTTTTTTTTCAGTACAATATATTATTTTTGTAATTGGGAATAACAATTTCGTTTTGTATTGTGCATTTAAAATAATAAAATTATTATAAGTACAATTATTTATACGCTAATAATACATTTGACAACAATTTTTATATTTGGTAACAAAATAGCAACTGTAATAAGTCTCCGGCAATGGATGACGTGATTTCTAAAGTTATCCCGAAGAAAATATAAAAAAATTGAGCTTCAATACTATACACATTTACTATGCACAGAGAAACTTTCAGCGTTTATAAAATAACGAAGGTCTGGCCGTCGTGGGCTCTTGCTCTATGCTTACGTACATGTGTGCGTGTGCAATGCGCGAGCCTCGATCGTTGTGAGAGTAGCGCTAAAAACCTAAACATCGCGCGGCGCGTCTCCGTAACGGCCCCTTAAATCATCCTGTAGGACAAATTAATAAATTTTAATACGACACAAAGTTATATCTTTCACATATTTACGAGAGCGACATCTAGTGACATTGTGAAATCATCGAACGCTTTTGTTTGAAAATATATAAGGAACGTATCTTTAATTCTTAAACCTTATACGCATTAATCAATAACTTTTCTATTTTTGCTAACAAAACTATTATTAGGTACATTAATCAAACAATGGAAATCAACAGGAACTATGAGTGTAAGTACATACAGTGAGAAATTCTTTTGATCACGGTAATTAGAGTTTTTGAAACTACCCTTAATTTTGGTTGAATTAAATTAATAAAATTAATTTTAATTAATATATTTAAGTTTATAATAAATCCTATGCTAAGAAATGAAAGTGTGGCACACTGCGTTTTGAAGTCATTTAGCAAACCGAGTCTTATAGAAAACCACAGTGAAATAACAGCAAATGTGCTGTTGTGTTTCGGTAAGTGAGTAAGGGATTCCAGAGCCTAGTGCCTTATCCCTTCCTTATCCCTTATCCTTAATTAATTATTGTGTGTATTGAAATGTTATTAAATGTTAACTATTCTTGGAAGCCGTCCCATTTCATATTAATAATTATATGTGTGTGTTTTTTTAATACTTGGCCAATGATATTTTGTATTATTTTTGACTTGCCAGGTATTAAGGCCTAGGTTAGAACTGGGTCCACGCTGCTTTTATTGAAATTTGTGTGTGTCAGCTTCGACACACCATAACAACCTCTAGAGTTTACTCCTTACGAAAGATTAAAAAAATTAAATTTTCACAATTCGAACACGCCGAAAGAACAACATCGTTCTCTTTTTAAATAACATTGTGTAGATGGCGCAATAACTATGAAACATCTGATGTTCAAAAAGGTTCAATATGTAGGGTTATGACCTATGAAATTACAAGTTTTGTTTTTTAAAAAAGTAATAATTAAAACCGAGTGTAAATGTGTACGTAACAACAGCTAGCATTCCGTGTTAACCTCTGCAGCCTTATTGATTCCTTTGAGGTGTCCGCAATTTTCAAGCGGGAATTTCGCGAAACTACAAAACCCCGTATGTCACGCACCACCAGTCATATAAAAGAGACAACGTCAATAAACGCACGCGTATCTGGCGCCATTGAAAAGCCGACACTGAAAAAAAAAAAAAAAAAAACTAAAAAACATCTCGAATGACACAAAGGCTGTGTATCCCTGGTACGGAGTGAGGCTTCGTGCGGGAAAATTCTGTTTTAACCGTGTAACTTTATGTCGTGGTACAAGCGAATCTTTGTTTCTGCATATTTATTTTTTATATATATTTTTCAATTGACCGAAATATTTAAGCGTTAAAAAGTAGTTTGGATACTTCTATGAATAGTATCCACGAATGAATGAATAAAAAAAATGAAAAACTACTAAAAGAAATTTCAGTTAAATTCAGTTGTGGCGCCAGGAAAAAGGTCCGCAAAAGCAAGTAAACTACAATAAATAACGTGCCTGTTGCCATTATTAAAGGTTGCTCTAATAACGTTTCGCTGGATAGGTCAAAAATACTTTGAAGTAAATTATCACAAAACATACCAGGAAAATGTCTGATAAAGAACGCAATAGCAAATATAGTAATTACAAGAACAATAATTAACATCAGAGCCAACATATAAAACTACATTGTTACTTACAGGATTTTATTATAAAAACGAAAAAATAATAATTTATATGCAACAAGTTGAAAGATGGGACATTATATAGACATTACACATTATGGGACATTATACAGTCGTACATTAAGAACAAAGCAATGCACAACAACTAGCAATAACTAATATTTTAATGAAAAAAAAAAGAGAATTGTGTAGTAATCATATTGGAAAATTATGAAAAATTCTAGAGGAAAAAATTATGAGAATTATGGATATAGGTCCAGTAGTTAGTGGACATTCTGCAGCTGAGATAATGAAGTCGTACTATAGTGTAAAAACACTGCACTTGGACGATGTTTTCAAAATGTGAAAATAATCCAGATATGTAAACTTACATATTGGTATAATGATTTAGAATGTCAATTTAGTCAATGTTTTAAAATTTTTTTTCCTCTACGGTCGTAAAATGTTTTAAAACATTGTCTTGGACCAAACGCGAAATGGAACGTTAATCTTATGGTTCAAAAGAGAAGCGTTAGATGATATTCCCTTTCTTGTTTACCACAGATACAATTTGTTGATGAAATTATAAATTAGGTAGCAGTACACCCGTGTCAAAATTGACGTTCATTACGTTAAGAAAACTTGTATGGTAGTTATTTGAGAAGGAAGACCAAAAAATTTGACTCAAATTATTTATCAATCTTGCAGATCAACAGTGTTATCTAATCGATATATTTTGATTGCAACTAAAACTTATTATAAATTGTTACGATTATGACGCGATTATTATAGAATTTGCTTTAAAAAATAATTTCTTATAATAAAAAACAAAGTTTTCTAATGCACAAAATAATTTGGTCCTTCGAGCCGAATGACCTCTGGATACGCAATAAAATTTACGATCAGTTTAAAGCCGACGTTCAAAACAGTGTAATGATTTAAATATCTCTCATCCAAAATTTCCCAAAGGTAATGTAACACGGCATATTTGCGATGTTAAATCACGTTGCTTTATGAGGTACCAACTACATTTTATAGATGTCGGTTAACTCTATTTCCCCACTAAAGTTGTGTCATGAAATGAGTCACTCCTATTATATTTTTGCTTAATAAAGGCAGAACTGCACTGCCTTTGAAATTCTTTGGAAATGGAAATAACTTTGAAAACGAGGTGATTAAACAACACTTAAAGCTGTTTTCTGTAAGTCAAGACAGGATCTTTCATGAAAGGAAATTCTAAAATTAACTACCCGAAGGATGATTGATTAATTTTCGATATTTATCGTAGGTTCTTTAATTTAAGTGCTCGAATGCGAAGTGCTCGAGTGCTCGAAATAGGTTTTAATTAAGTTTTAGACTATTGTTTGCTTGTTGTTTTTCTAATTAAGGTTGACCATTCGTTTATTTAAAATTTTTTGAGAGTTACTGTAAACAAACTGTTTTAATTTCAATATAATATTATAAACCAGTAAGTACCTAAATAGTTGATTAGAATCCTAAATGCAAAAAATGAGTTGTGCGAGTCGGTCGTGATGTAACTCATTATATTGACTCCCTCATTTAGCGCGACAGTTTGCAACACTAGTTCGTAGCTAGTGTCATCACACGTGCGTGACCTAATTATTATTTAACCATAGTCAGATGTCTTTAATAGCGGTGCCGTGCGTTCGTCATTATCCCGACTAATCGCAGTATAACTGTATGCCACATATTTTAGGGGCTATTGTTGTGAACTAGTTATGGAGCATAACATTTTAAGGCTCGTTTGATAAGGGTATGGCTTGAGGTAAATTTAATATGCCTATTAAGCTGTACGCTAAATTATAAACTTGTATTAATGATAATTCCCACTGGATATTGTATCATGACATTTAATGTGTCTTAATAAAGAATATTAGTTGGCAGAACAGCCGACGGTCCACTTGATGGTGGGTGGCTACCGTCACCAAAGACACAAGCTAGTCAAAACACAAGCATCAAAGTTATCAATAAATTTAGAAGTTATTTCTATGAATAAATGATCGAAACATTGGGAAATGTAATCGATGTTTACATACGATCGATGATCATCGATGGGAAATATAAATACAGGAAAAGCGCCATCTTTGGATGAGTGGTTAGTGCTTTGCGATTCGGGAAAGGTCAACTTTGGAAATAGTAACACTGCCACACTGCATTTCGCAGTCGGCCCATCAGGTGGCATTAACCACTCCCTTACAGAAGAGCACAGTGAAATAATAGTATGTGTGCACACATAGGTACCATTATTTCACGGTTTTATTATTCACTACATAGACGCCATCTAGACTGGAGTGAAATTTTCGAAATTTTACGTGGCGCTAAAAGTACTGGTTTAGTACTATTTACTCTATGGTTTCGGTAAGTGAATAAGAGATGCCACAGACAATTTCTCCCTATCCCCTCCTAATCCCTACCCCTTTTTAATCCTACTATTGTTAGTAGGACAGTTGCAGCAACTGTAGTGTTGCTTGTATTATAGACAGCCTGTCTGTCGACCTTGATTTAAAAAAAATATATTTAATCCAATTATATCTTAATGTCTGAAAGTCTTAAATATTTCAAAGCGATATATGAACGCCAAGTGTATAAGAACACGTCAAGGGCATAAGAAAAATAATTCTATATGCTTAGAATACAAGATTTAAATTTTGAAAAATCGCAAACTTTTTAAAAATCGCTTGCAAGTGAATGGCCTGGAATGGATGCAAACACTTTGTTCTGTTTTCAGAACCCCTTATACGTTTGCCCATTTCGTTAAGGAACACTAAAAATAAATGTACTGAACCAAACACTCCCGGGCTGTAAAATCGAGTTTTACGCTTTTATGAAGTACCATTGACGTATTTGGGATACACAAGCTTAAAACTATGTAGACATTGCGACCGAAATTTTCTATCTAGAATTACACAATGTCGGATACATTTAGGGTATATACTTATAGTCTTATAGTCCTTATAATCTTATATCTTGTATTATTATCCTTGTAGTCTTATAGTGGTTTATAATCGCTTTATTTTCTATTTTTTTTTCTCTCATCTAAATGAGCTAACTGCAGGTTTAATACATTAGATATTAACTTACTTAGAACTTTGATTGGTGCAGGCTGTGCCTCCTGTAATGTGCGGCGGCATCTGCCAAGTTTAGTGTTACTCGACTTAAAAGATGACGGTTTTGTTTGATGTCTGCCTGGTTGGAAGCCTTGTGATAATAAATAGCAATTTAGCACATAAATTTTAAATTGTATTAATTAATACGTACATATATATCTCACATAACATTAGACGCACGCAGTCAAACACACGTTTTGATCAGCAGAAGGACGTCGAATCAATCCCACCCACAGCATAAGAAAGAATGGTGTGGCTATCAGCAGTTATATTATCAGGCTTCACGTGTTTCAAGGTTGTACTGCCTCCTACTGGATACGGAAAAGGAAATACGCATCCCTTATATACGTGCTGCTATTACTCAGATTCACTAACTAGATATTAATTACCCCTTTACTTTCAAAAAGTCAGACTTTCAGATGGTCAGTTTTTCAAATCATCAGAATTACAAATTGTCAGATTTGGTACAGTCTCTACTAAAATTACAAATGTAATTGATTGATAATATACATATACTCCTTCCTGAAGTTTATTATCGCTTACTGGTAACTTCAACTTGACACGATGGAAAATTTAAGTCAAACAAATGTATCAAAGTACATTTATTCTTTTTGAATGAAGATCGTAATTTGCAAGTCAAATTTTTTAAAACATTAATTATGATAAGTTAGTTAGCCTACCCTTTACACTGGCTTGAGATTGTTATTTATGTCGTAATCGTTGTAAGTACTGGCCGTGCCAAGAAAACAGCCTTGAGGCTTGCGTTTGGTGTTACATTATGCTGAACCGCCTAACCTTGTTTAAGGCACAAAATAGTATTACATAATATTGTTTTATTTTAAGCAGATATATGTGTTAAAATCGTTATCTTCTTCTGTCTATTAGTTGGATAGTTTTTCTAAATAGAGTTTTAACGGGTTAGTCCAACTATTTCTACGACAGAACAGTTTGGATCAAAAAAGTCCAAGTAGTTCTACTGCAGAGTGTGACAGATTGGACTCAATCTAATCCTCAGACTAAAAGCCTCGAATCTCTGTACTTTTAAAGTACCTAGTTTTCGAGTTTCACCTGTATATCCACTCAAAACTAACTTCGGTATAATTAAAAGCCTGAAATAGTTTACTAAACTTTTCAATTTAAAGTTAATTGTGCAAAACGGTTGGTGACAAAGCATGTGGACATGCGATATGATGCTACACCAGTGTGGCCAACTTTCAGGAAAAAAGTATAAAAAGACGCGGGAAACGACATAAAACTCGTCCTGACGGTCAACAAATAATCTAAGATCGAAAAGCGTAGATATGCCATTAGGTATAATAGCACTTTTAGTAAAGAAATTTAATGACATATAGAGGAAACTTGACTAAAAATAAACAGCTTCTTAAACAATTTTCGGGCCTTACCATGATCACTTTACAAGTTACTAAAATACCTCAACAAATATTAGCCTGCAGCAATAAAACCATAAATACGAGTAAAAAATGCTAACAAATATGGGACAAAACAAAACGTAACTTAAAATTAGTTGGCTCAGTTTTAGACTTAGGTATCCTGTCCTGTTAATTATGGTCAATAAAGTATCGTATAGCCGTCTAGGCGTCTATCGTTATTAAGTGACATGTACAATCGTTGGTGTCGTTCGTTATGTCTGCATTCCGAGACAGTATTAAATTCGCGTCCGTAGGGAGACGCATTTAAGTAATATAATGTCTTCTCAGTCTCAATACATCGCAGGAGCAATTATCTTATTAGTAATCTGTGGCGGGAGCTTTAAATATATTATTTTTAGTCGGCCAAACCAAACACATTTTCGTAGAGACAATTTTTAAACCCATTTTTAAAGCTTGAACAACCCACAATGGACCAAAAGTCGCGTCTGTTTCGTTGGTTAGTGTTTGCCACATGAAACGCTTCGCTTATGCATGGCTGTAAAATTTAACGGTTCACAATAAAGTACTGGAGAGGAGAACTAAGTCCGTGCACATATTGTGGGGCCATAACTTGCGGCGCATGTGTTCGACCGCCTCGCGAAGATAAGTATCGGAGTGGTTTTTAGATAGCCTTGTCTTTTTATCGGCAATTAAATCGACATCGCTGAATCTGCGCGAAATTTTATAGCTTTTTTTTTATAAAATCTGGACTTGGAAATCGATTTTTTAAGACACTCGATATTCATTAAAACGTAGTTGAAAATGAAACAGATATATTTAATATATTATAGTATGTTAGCATGTACATGTAGCATAAATAGATATTTGTTATTTTTTGATTGCATATCTATATTTAATATAAAAACAATGATAACTTCTAAAAATTTTGTTTCAGGTCGCTGAACATAATTATTTGTGCCAGATTTTTCAAGACACTTTTTTTTTCTTTTAATTTGGATTAAGTAAATATGTGTAACAATGAGTTATTCTACTTCGACATTTAAATATATGTAGTTAAAACTTAAAAATATTTTTACTTTTTGTTCCGATGGAAGTTTGAACCTATAAAACTATAAAAAAAAAAATTATAATATCATTAGTTGTCATAAGCAGATTTGTTTCGCCTACCAGTAGTCTAAATTTGAGCATTTAAGGCTCCAGACTGTTAAAAATTGACTCTCGTCGAATTTTTGGCGCTGCTTATAACATTGTTTTCAAACTAATTTAGAAAAATACTAGAAATATTTTTATAACCAAGAAAAATTTATAATATGGTTAATAATTAAGTATTGGCAGTATAAGTACTGCCAAGCCCTGCAATATGTTGAGCTATGTTCACGGACTAAAGACATAACAACTAATGATAAATTGAAAAATCTATTCAGGTTTGAAGTTTTCTTATGTGGTCGTCCTTAAATTTATCTGATTATTTTTTTGCAAAACTAATTCATGTTCTTAAGTAAGAACGCTAAATATTGTCTTTTATCAAATTTTTCACTATTTTTTTTTTCATTTTTAACATAATTACGTAACAACAATCAGAAATTAACATTTATAATCATAAAGGACAAGTGTTTAGGTACAATAAAAAGCTATGTTTTCTGTATAAAAATTAAGAAAAGTAATTATTTTATTGATAAGAAAATACCGGCAATCAAACTCCTCAGTGACCGGTGAGCGGTCGTTGCGTTCAGACGTGTGCTCCGTGTTAAATTTTTACATGTTTTTTGCGCTCGAACAAATATCTTTGTCTCGCTCACTCTCAGAGATTTTGCGCTTCTGTTAGCATATCGAAAGTTGCTTTACTTTATTTATTTTCGAACTTTTTAGTAGTTAGTTAGTTTTTGTTTTTGTTATATATATTATTATTGGGTCATAATGGAAAAAGATATGCTTGTCTAAAAAAAGGAAATACAAGTCAAATATCATAAGCATTATATTCGTATATGTTATATTGTATTATATTATATTATATTATATTATATTATATTATATTATATTATATTATATTATATTATATTATATTATATTATATTATATTATATTATATTATATTATATTATATTATATTATATTATATTATATTATATTATATTATATTATATTATATTATATTATATTATATTATATTATATTATATTATATTATATTATATTATATTATATTATATTATATTATATTATATTATATTATATTATATTACATTATATTATATTATATTATATTATATTATATTACATTATATTACATTACGTTACGTTACATTACGTTACGTTACGTTACGTTACGTTACGTTACGTTACGTTACGTTACGTTACGTTACGTTACGTTACGTTACATTACATTATATTATATTATACAGGCTTCCGCTCAAAAAAAGTCTTCAATCATGTAATATTATCTCAATTTCTAATAATGAAATGAACACAACCTTATTCACAATAATAATATCGATAATCTGCTAGCAACTTTTCTATATTCTAAATTAACTAAAACTAGTTCTAAAAAACAAGTCTGTTTCTAAAATTTCTAAAACTTCTAAAATTTCTACATTTCTAACATTCTAAAATTTCTAACATTTCTAAAATTTCTTGGAGCTAGCGCGCCGACTGTATCTATTTATTGGATTAACTATTATAGCATAACAATGCATGTACACTCGCGAGCAAAATACTTGCATCACTTTTCATTTTTTCGTCTGCAAAGCATAACTTTGTAAAAGGGATTTATTTTTTAAATATTTTAATGAATTCCTATTTTTGGACATCTAAGCACTACAAACATTTTTCTAATGCGTTACATTATCAGTTTTCATTTGGTACCACAATTTTCAGATCTTGTCAAAGATTAACAAAGTTATTAGGTGGGCACGAAAAAATGAAAAGTGATGCAATTATTTTGCTCGCGAGTGTATAATATATTTAGAAATGTTGAAAATTGGGTATTTTCAATAACATAAAATTAAAAAATTCTAGTAAAATATTAAAAGCAATAAGTAGAGCAACAAACTATTGATAAATTACGAATATTATAACGCAGGATGTCACCGGAGGTGCTCCCCACGCGCACGGTTTTTTTCGACTCTATTTCGTAGTTTTGCACCGATAGACTGAACTCTTAAGTGAAAAAAAAAAAAAAAACCATAATAGTTTGTCAACAACTGATATGTTATGTTATGACTATATTATGTTAATTATCGCTCTGGTCTATAATGTTATGCACGTTTTTAGAAGTATATTAAGTTTACGTGTTTCTGTATAATTTTGTCATTATTGTTAATTTATTTTACAAATATTAACACTAGCGGTAAACTTATTATGACCGTTTAACCTATTTATTATATTTGAAACTATTTTTGAATTACTAAAGAACAACTCGATTAAGTCAAATAAAGTTAACTACTGTTTTGTTGTTAGTTTAACGTTTTGGAAAGTTAATATTTGCAGATTTTTATAATAAAAAATCAGCAGACTTTTTTTTATTTATTTTTTTATTTTACTTGCTGATCACTTGCTGATAATGTAGCTTTCTATAACTTTTATTCTTTTTGAGTTTATTCATTACACACAAAAATACAAATATTATTTCTTTATAATATTAAAATACATAGATATATATTTCCATTTTATAATTGTTTATTTAAGATGCGCTTTCCTCACATACTTTAATAACTAATAAAATACGACATCAATACGTTTTGTATGTGCGTATGTGTACCGATCATTAAACTTTAATTTTCTAATTAAGCTTAGTTAATCATTCATGAAAAAATAAATAGTTAAAAGTCATTTTACATTGCCGATTGAGGACTATATCCTAAATCCTTATAGATCCTAAACTTTATTAGGAGACGAGACATAGTATGTAATTAGTTAACAATAAGCCACAGTATTGTACCTACTTGAGGAATGAGGAAGTCTCTTTCAAAATGATTTCTTCATTCTGTTAACCTTTATTTTATTTTGCATAAATAGAATAGCTGTAAACTTTTTTTTAATACAAAACTTTTTGAATTATTTCAAAGTACCTAATATTGCCAAAGTCTCAAGCAGTCAAATTTTAACGCGCCCGTCAGCTACCGCCCGCCCAGCGACCGCTAGAGAGGCGGGCGGACGGAGGCGGTCGTTCGACTGGTGACGTCTCGCGTCACTTTGATAGCTTGTAACTTTTAAATTTTTTGAGTTAATACATATTTTTTCCTTGTTTCTAATAAATTATTAATTAAAATTTTTGTTATCATAAAAAAATATAAGAGTTTTCCTCATTGTTATAGAGTTACTTTTATAGTATTGCACTAGGCATTTTCATTCGCCTTTTAATTTAAATAATAATTGGTCCAGCCACCAATTATTATTTAAACCACCCAAAACAGACTGGGGCGGACGGCGACTTTAATTTTTAATATATATGTAGATATAGATGATTTAGATATAGATTAATAATCCAGCCAGTCTTCCTACTAAGTCCCAAAGAAATAATCTAATGTGGCTAAGGTTAGTGGGGCCAAGAATAAAAAATCAATGTGATAAAGTAAACTTTTTTATTGATGTTTAGAAAGAATAATAAAATCCAAGTAACGTTATTTGAATATTCGTTAAAGTATTCGAGCGAGTTTGTTTTGTTAACACATTATGAATATGTCGAAAACTGTTAAATTGCACTATCTCAGTTCTAGTGAGACTAATTAACGAGGTATGCGTAAACATACAAAGCCAACAGAGCCAATTTGTTGAGCAAACGTCATCTTAACTTACGTTTTGCAACACAAATACACGATAATTAGCTTCTAATGGCGCCATACAGCGAAACATTTTAATAGTACCTTCAACTTAATTAAGACGTCCTTAACTTGTATGCTGAAGACATTTTCACAAACAAACTGGAAGATAATATTTTACAAAATCCCGGGCCAGCAAAAGGATATTCCGTTTTTGGGCTTAAAATAGCGTACTGAATCGAATGGTAAACTAGTGTTTTCCGTAAAGAGCCACTACCTTACAAAAGACCTTACTGCTGCCGGTTACCCCAATGACTGCTAAATACACTGTGTCCTGCAACTACTTAAATGCTATATTACTAGCTGATGCCCGCGACTTCGTCCGCGTTGAAAAAGCAATATATCGCCTGACATCGTTATTGCTATTACACTTAGGCATGAGTTAGTTTCCTTAATTTGAGATAATCCCTCGGGAGCAGTAGTTTTTTTCTGAATGAAAGGTACATCCATACATACTTACATCCATTCAAACTTTCGCATTTATAATATTAGTACGGATTCAAGTACTAGCTAGTGCCCGCGACATAGTCCGCGTTTGTAACTCTTTCACGCAAAAACTACTGAACCGATCACCATGAAATTTTTCATACACGTTGTCTGGGACACCAGAAAGGACATAGGGTGTACCTTTCATCCAGAACGCGGACGAAGTCGCGGGCACCAGCTAGTGTTATATAAAATGTGTAAATATAACTATTAGGGTTAGATTTTATTTTAAATGTGTTAACCTATAATTGTTTGTCACACATGTTTGCTATAGTTTTTCGTTAAGTTGTTTGTTAAGTGTATATGAATTGTGCGAGCATATGTTGGTGAGACTTATGTTAAAACAAAATAAATATAATCATCTTCTGCCATTTTTCCGGATAGTCAATGATAGAAAATTATACTCAACGGGCTTAGAGCTTCTAGTTCCATTCTAGTACCTACTCATTTTTTTTTCAGAAATTTAAATTATTATCTTTCCATAGTCTTCATCTTCGCTACACGAATTTTCTAAGACTTGTCTCAGTAGGCAAGTTGCCTTAGTAAACCGCAAGGAATATTTACAGAAGAGAAGGAATTCAAATTTTTTGTAGTTTATAAAACTGCAACGGCCCTATAATTTTACTCGTGAACAGTTACGAATTCTGTGTACATTCAGTGCAGTAGTTCGTACAGTTAATTTATTGGCAAAGTTTAGCGAGTTGCTCGCCGCTGACCACTTGCACAACGAGGAATGTATGAAGGCAAACACATGAAATACAACGCGTTTAATTAGATTACAGTTTGATTTATGCTATAAACTAGCTGGTGTCCGCGACTTCGTCCGCGTTCTGGATGAAAGGTACACCCTATGTCCTTTCTGGTGTCGCAGACAACGTGTATGCAAAATTTCATGGTGATCGGTTCAGTAGTTTTTGCGTGAAAGAGTTACAAACATCCATCCATACGTACATACATCCATACAAACTTTCGCATTTATAATATTAGGTACGGATTAGTGTATAGTACGGAAAGTACGGAAATACGGATAAAAATGTCAGGCGTTATTATACTCATACTTAATTATATTTTTACTCTTGACGTAATTCCGAAACCCTGGTAAATTTAAATTTATAATGACGATCATAAGAATATCTTGGAGAAACCTAATTGATAAATAAATATTTTGATTTTGACTCGGGTGTTATATTTTTCATTTACCAACGCGGACGAAGTCGCGCGCACCAGCTAGTAGATTATATAATATCACAATTACATATTATGAGCAATAATTTTTAAAAATATACGCGGACAAAGTTGCGGGAAATAGTAGCCGAAATTGATGTATGTTTGTCACTTTTTGGCGCGAAAACTTCTGCATGAACACTGAAGAAACTTTACTGTAATATAGTTTATATATCAATATACAACGAAATAGTATATCTCTACGAGCATCAATATAACCTAGGCTACAAGTCGCGGGTAAATGAGACATATTAAGGGATTCACAAAGGCGAATGACATTGACGATTTGACCTTCACCGATATGACCTTTAGAATGTTTATATATATCATACTAATTCCGCACGAAAAACACAAACGTAATCCACACCTCAACGCAGTCACTGAGACACTGTAGCTCCATATATTTAGAGTTCCGAGGCGGCGGAAACAATTCAACAGGCCTGATAAATGTGGTTTTTTGTACTTTTCATCAAAACTACATTAAAAAAAAATAAAAAAATCAATAATTTTTTTAAAATGATATTGACTTATTATTGGATGTAGGAATCATTTGCGCGCAATAAACCGTTTTCGCAACAAATTTCAATATAAGTCAAATTCTTCTTATGTTCTAACTTTTATTGTGGGGTTTCTACTACTTCGATGGAAATTCTAAACAATACATTTTGTTCTTCACATGTTTAAGTATAACATATATTTTTTTCAAACCAATTGCATTGACAGTTTCTTCTAACATAATTTTTTAAAAATGCTAATTTTTAGGATTGGCGTGTGTTTACACCTTAATAAAATAATTTTGATTTTAATTATCTTAAATCCAAATGGGGAGATTTACAATTTCTTATGACTAAATTAAGGAAGCTGGATAAGTGTGAAAATCGTCATAATAATAGTGTATTTATTTGAGACGTTACTAAGTATTCGCGGCACGCTGTATTACGGGTGGCCCTACAAATTCGCCCTCCACATTCATTTATAAATATTCAGACCGGGTCAGAAGTCTGATTGTAAGGATTTATATATACCCGCGGCCATTTTGTTTTTAGCGTCCTGCTATTATAGCCGACGTTGACATTCTATTTTAGATATTTTGTGGAGATTGCTAACGATAATCTGCAACATAAAACAAAGAGATAGGTATCTTAAATCTAGGATCTTCGGATGCCTAGATCTGTATTTAAAAAATAAAAAAATCTTTAAATAAATTCTTTACAGAAAATCACCATGTAAAACAGCACTTGTACTTACCCACTATTACTCGTACTACTCTCGTACTAGTACTAGTAGACTTTATAGAAAAATGATACAACCGTTAAAAGGTTACAGAAGGACAAAGTAACAATATTAATTAGTATGATGAAATCCATAGCTATGAAAGTTAATCTAAAATTTAACATGTGTAAACTATCTTTGAATAGAAATGGGTCATTTGTATGCCGTAATATAAACAGAGGAACACGTATTTCAAAATAAAGCAATGACATTTAAAATTTTATGAGAAATATTTGTCGTTTATTTGTTCTTCAGTTTAATGAGGGATATGTTTTTTATTACCCTCTATTTCCTAGAAAGTACAATGTGATTTACTGCACCGAATCTCGGACTCCCATGTTGCGGCCACATGCGATTGAAACAGATATAAAAGTTATAGAAGTGGCAATGAAAATTTATTTTCTACATTATTTCATTATTTTTCACAGTATTTTTAATTAAATATCAAATAAAATTCTACCTATTATTGCCGGTTTCTGCCTATCGTTTGTCTTTCTATATGTTGCCTATATATGTCTTATACATATTATTATTATATGTGTCTTATATTTGTCTCTATATGTACTTTGCTACAAATAAAATATAGACAAAAATATAAATAAATAAATAATAAATAACAATTTTATAGTTTACTATAAAATTTATATTTATAAAATCTAGGTTTAAATTAAGAACTGAGTGCTTAGAAATATCTGTCAGTCAAATTTATTCAAATTAATTTAGCAGACAGGCTGACGGTCCACTTGATGGCAGGAGGCTACTGACGCCCACAAGCAACGCTACAGATGCTACAAGTGCTTAAAGAAAGACGTTTAATTCCCTTACTTAATGAGGTTTATTTCTGTCGTTCAGAAAAAGCGAGATTCTGTAGTCAAGTACTTTTCAACTCGTACTTGATAGGAGTCTGTCGTTGAATCCTTACAAAACTCACGGAACCGAGTTATAAAGATTGACAAGATATTTTACACGATCTAATTAATGGACCTGTCTTTTTTAATTTTTTTTTTAAACTATTTTTTTTTCTCGCTTCTACTGATCGCCTGTAGATGAATTTTGGCTTACCGGATGTTGATTGTTTGATTGTACACAACTTACTATTTTAGTTCCTTCCAATAAAAAAAGAAATAAATTGGCTATACATAGAACCAAAATGAGTACAGAAGCAAATCCTAAATAACAATGTCTACAGTTCTACAAGCATATTATTCTTTATTTTCTTTAGTATTTTTTAAGATTAAGGCAACAGAAGATTAGAATATTATGTTAATTAGTGAACTGCTTTTACCCTCTAATGGTCAAAGACGTGTACATATAGTGAAACCTAATTAACATACATAATTTGCATATTAATACTTAGAAGTTTAGTATAAAAGTAATTAAATTATATAATATGAAATACACAAATATGAAATAAAAAATAATCAAGTTAATTAGACAAATATTACAATATTCTATGATATATTACAAGGTTATGGAACCTTAGATAAATATATTATGTGATACCTTAAAATATAACCTTAAAGAATCACCGTTAAATATAAGCAATAAGCATCGCATAGAATACGAATGCGATGCTTACTCAAGGATAAAGGGATCCATAATTTTTACGCCTAAAACAACTTAAATGTCTTCTGTAAGGTGACATTTAAGTGGTCACTGTTTTCAGCATGTAAAAATGTAACCTTGGACCCGTCCATTAATTAAATATTAATGTAAGTTAAGATGGGATTTATTCAGTGGAGGCTGCACCGTTCGTCGTCGTCGCGGGGCGCTTAAATGGAAACCCATTCCGTACAAGTGCACCGTGACACCTGAAGCACTAGATTATAGTCTAGGAGCGGTGGAGAAAATATTTCCTCTCTTGAATCTGATAAATATCTTACCTTAGTCAATGTAAACGGAAAAAAGGGTGGATTTATTTAACATTACAAGCTTTTCCAGGCGACTTAGCATTTTTAAATAGTTACTTTTATTTATAGGTAAAGTATTATTTTTTTGAAAAGTACCATTAATTCTAGCCTAGCCTTTTGGTGGGAATGTAAGGTGTTTGAGGATATTGTTATTGGTATTATTTAAGCACATTTATTTAACCCGGGGTGGGTTTGTTTCCCAACAAGATTTTAATTAAATTTTACTGCAGTGAAAGAATGTTGTTAAAATAACGTGCGAAGCTCCTTATCTAAGAATGCTGCACGTGCGAGCATTGTCAGCCGGTATAAGCGATTGTCACGCGAACGTATGGATTTATGATATTGTAATAACATTTACATCACAATAATAATGTATTCCAGGTGTGTTTCCAGGTGTTAGGGGTACGCAGAGAATATGTGACAATATTTCGTTTGCTGCTTAATAAAACGAATGTGAAATTTAAGTAATGAGTATTTTATTAAATTGACTCCTGTAATATTTAATTAAAATAGTTTCAGAGTTAGCGATCCAATTAAATAGAATGTAATCTCCAAATGGCTAAAAACTAATGTAATTTAGTCAGATTTTTTTAAAAAAAATTCTTTTCGATTTGATATTTGCTTGTCGGATTAGAGGTAAAATGATAAATAAAGTTTATTATTATTATTCATTAGCATTCTTAGAATATAATTAATTTTGTCATCTTCTTTAAACTCCCACTTAAGGAAGCAAATGCAAATTTCACGTCAAAAAAAGCAATTTTTTTAATCTAAAACAGCTGGCAATAACTGATTCCGGTCCAGATGAAGAGGCGCGAACAAGTCATAATAACAACCGTATATCATGTCTAAAACAGTTCACGATTCATATTCGTGAACTTTCAATTACAAAGTTGGGGCCAAAGTTGGGCATAAAGTTTGTACCTGGAGTGAAGCCAACCGCCAGAGGACCCACGTGAATTTTGCGAGCCGCTCCTATAAATTTTGTTATTCAATTCCGTTTCCATTTCAGACAGACCAACTTCTGGATATCTCGTTCATTATAAGGTTCGGTTGTTTATCAACATTGTTATCTCTCAAGATAATTTTGACCTGGAAACTTATGAGGAAGACGAATTGCTTGTGTACTAAGAGATTATGGAAGCAAAATTGTTGTAGTAAGTACTTTTTTGGAACACTTAGCAAATTAGCTTACTAGTCGGTCCATCAGTGGCACAGAATAAATAAATAGTAGTAGGGTACCTACAGCGGTTTAACTTGGCGATTAACTTGAAAGAAATCGGATTCCCTTTTCACTTTTTTTCTTTCGGTACTTCTTTATTAGCCATCAGCTTACTCCTTACTTATTTACTTACTTTTTTTCTCTTTTTCCTTTTCTTCTAAGGATCGTAGTATAATGTGAAATAACGCATAACTATCTTCAAGAATTTGTTTGTATAATAAAAAAAATGATTTAATAAATACTTGTAGTTCCAGAGCTAAGCACGTATAAAGAAAAATAAAGTAAAAAAAAAAAAATTTATAATGTTATTTATTATTCATATTGGTAGTAGGTACTCGCAAAATAGATAAAAATTTCCCCACAAATATAACAAAACTACTTACGCATTTTGAATTGTTACATTTAATCATAATCATTTTAATAGTAATTTTTTGTAAATCAAAAACAAATGTCTTAACAAACGCATAAAAAGTACTTATACGAGATAATGAATCCGTCAGATCATCAGTCGCGATTCATCGACGGCTCCCATTAAATTGTTCGAATATGCATGTAAATCAAAAGACGAAAATTGGATAACCAGTAGCGATTCGAGTCTCATGAATATTGAAGTGAATGTTATCAGATATAGCTCGCAATTAGTGCGAAAGCGCTGTTTATTAACTATTTTACACTTTGCAGTGTGAAACGTTTATCAGGAAACGTCATTTGAATTAATCGCTGCTCAAAAGAGTTCAACACATCTTGCCGACACGTTTGGTCTAGTGGCTAGTAACCCTAGCTGTTAAGCAAACGGTCGCGGGCTCGAATCCCGCTAGGGGCAAATGTTTTTGTGTTAACATTTTACCTTTGTACCTGAGACATGGATGTTTTTATTTATAATATGTATGTATTTACAAAAAAAAAAAGTAATCTATGTAGTATATCAACTGTCTGGTATCCTTAATACATAGTTGCTTAGTGTGGAACTAGATATTTTTTAAAATTTATTTACTTATTTATATATTTTAACTGAGCCGTTATTAAGTCAACGGGAAAATCACGACAAGAATAGTTATTTGCTGAAAATATTTAAAAAAGTTCTGGAAAAGTAAAATGTAAATACAGTATAAAATTGTAAAATATTAGAAGAACAAATACAAAGAGCAAACTACTTACAAAGAAATTTATTTCCTGTAAAGTGTTGCAAAAAGCAAAGTTGAAATATTCTTGTAAGTTCAAAGTTAGCTATATTTTAGTGAACCTTTTTGAGATCTATTGAGATTATGAAATGCGATTCAAAATAGGTTTTAAGATTCTTAAATAAACAAACAATGTGTCAAGATTATTTTGTATTGTAAGATTATTTTGATAGCAAACATGATTCTAGTTAGGAAGTAGACAACTTTAGAAACAGACAATTTTAAATGCGTAATGAGTTTGTGTGTTTGTTACATTATAACGCATTACTTAACTACTAAACCGATCATCACTTAATTTTGCATACACGTTGACAAGGGGTACAGAAAAACATAGGGTACCTTTCATTCAGAAATAGTACTGTTACTGAGGGATGAGGACCTGCAAAAGCTAGTATCCAATTATGTATATAAATGTCTGACGAAAATACTCAATACTTCTAAAAAAAACCTATTCAAATCATTACCTACTGTGAGTCGTTAGACTGCTGCTCATTTTAACTTTTTTTTTAACAAATATGTAAAAAAGAACTGAAATCCAATCCACTCAAATAGTTTGAGACAACCGATTGACTTATCAATAAATAAAAAGAAAGTACGTATAAAGTTCTAGCTTATAAACAAAGAAGACCTAGAAAGTTTCTGGGTCTTTCTAGGTCCAATTTACTTTAGTACTTTAGTAAATTGAATCTCCTTCAAGGATTTTTTACAGCAAATAACTTTCCAATAAGATGTTGTGTCCAGATAATAATACTGTGTTATTACCAATAATTGAGCAAAAAGTTGACCGCACGCGAGAACTGTGGGAGAATAGATTGATTTAAAAGATTCCTTTAGTCTTAGTATTGATACTTCATTTTTCAATAATATAATGATAATGTTTTGTAAGTTTTTTTTGGAAAGTAGTCGGGATAGACACATAAGCATCATCAGCGACAATGACCTGATCAAATATATGATAGAGGGAAATAGGCATAAATGCTGTTATTTCATAGTTTATCATAAAAAATAATTAATAATTGATTCAACAGTATCTCTTTTTGCATTGAATCAATCTTTTTATTTATGATCTATTTATTTCTAATTTTGTCTACAATTACTACCTATTCAGAATCTTGATACATTGAGGAAAAACTTGACACATAAGGATATTAAATATTAAAAAAAGAAATGATTTCATTTATTATTCTCTTTTATAAAATCAAATAAAATAATGTATAAAACTTTTGAATAAAAAAAATATTTTTTATTATTTTCTCACAAAGACGTATAGTGTAAATGTCCTCGCGTAAAGGTACACGGTTCTGTAATTAACTAGCATTAGAAACACTTCAAGATAACTGTTTATCAAGCACGGTTGATTCATGTAATTATACCTTACTTGATACTTTACCTTATCACTCAGGTGGGAATGACATCGTGTCCGTGTCCTGTTGCTATTTTTCATAATAAAACTCTTTACACATTATTACAGAAGTTTTGGAAGAAGTTCAAGTTTTTTTTTAATGATTAACGTCGGCAGTCAAGCTGATTATTCACTTGTGACCATCGTATAAATACTAGCAACGCCAGAGGGAATTAAGTACTATTAAGTGGACCGTAAACCTATCTGCCAACTTTACATAAAAGTATGTCAAATATGAAAAAATAGTAGGAAAATGTATTAGGGAATTGGTCTTTGTGTCACTTACTCAGGCACCATCTGGGTGATCCCGCTAGAACAGGTTCCCTGTTTACATAATGCTAATGATAACTAAACAAAAAGACAAAGTTATATCTTATCTATAGTTATATATTATATTTATAGGTGTATACTATAAAATAAAGTTTTCACTAAAAAATGAGTAATACTTAAACGAGGAAGTTTTATGGATAAAATTTGCAGAAAATATATGTACTTAATTTTTTTTTTGGAAACGAAACGAGTTCAAGTGTTCAAATCAGAATACTTTCGTATTTAAAACTAGCTGCTGCACACGACTTCGCCCGTGTAACTTTATAAAATATAGCCTAAAGCCTTCCTCGATAAATGATCTATCCAACACAAAAATAATTTTTCAATTCGAACCAGTAGTTCCTGAGATTAGCGCGTTCAAACAAACAAACAAACAAACTCTTCAGCTTTATAATATTAGTATAGATAGTAATGAAAATGTTTAACTGTATCTCTATGACATTATTTTCATTCATTGCCTAAATTCATACTGCAAGCAAGAGACGTCCGTATAGGGGCTTAAGTCTTTAAAGGACACATTTTTGTAACACGCGACAAAGCGTATAATAATAATCTCTAGTGACGTGCTCAGTGGAATTCCGCCTATAAATATACCACTTAGTTTACAAAGAGTAAATATTTTGTGCAGATGAGACGTAATTTAATTCCTCACAGATGTGTTTTTTTCATATTTTATAATCGAACATGTCTAAAGTGTTACCCACAGCACCAGAAAAGGCATTGGATACCTATCATCCAGAAAAAAAGTACTGCTCGCGAGGGATTATCTAAAATTAAGGAAACTAACTCCTGGCTAAGTATAATAGCAATAATGATGTCAGGCGATATATTGCTTTTACAACGCGGACGAAGTCGCGGGCACCAGCTAGTACATAATAAAATAAACTCTCATTAGAAACTAACTAAATGGTATGTTATATCAACGCTCAAAGCAGTTAAATTAGGTGTTTATTTATTTTGTATAAAAAAACATCTTCAAAACGCCTATAGGTGTTTTGTTAATATTATTAGCAAAGTTCGAAAGTTTAAAGGCTTAAGACGTATCTATTTTGGTTAATCCGTGGCCAGACTCACACCAACTGTTCACAAATCAGTCGTTGGAGTATCGGCACAAAGAAATACCATTTACGGTTATTTATTTGAGTATTTAAAGAACGCGACGTGAGTTGCAGTGTTTATGTTAACAAAGCTATTTAAATAGGCGCACTTTTAGTATCTAGACATTTTATTGTTAACGACATTTGCATTTAAATGTAAATATTTAAATGTAAGGTTTCGTGTTATGATGTTATAAAGAAAAAGAAGCTGTACTTAATGAAAAAATTCAAAAACTACTGGACCAATTTTGAAAATTCTTTCACCTATAGAAAGCTACATTATCTGGTATGTTCTGATGAATTTTGTAATATACGAAATTATTCTCATTCTAATTAGAATAATTTATATTTTCAAAGTATAATAGACATTTTTTGATATAAAATAAGACCTTGACTTCCCATTCCTGGAAGGAAGTAATAAAAGATATATTAGGTATATATTCACTGACTTTTTTTTTACAATTTTCTATCAATAAATTCCCATCAAAGAAGCAATTTCGTCAAAGAAAGAATTTTATTAGAGTAAAGGAAATACTTTCGCGTTTATTACATATAAGAAATTATTCCGTTTGATATTTCTTCAATTAATTTCCCGAATCCTCTGGCGGGTCTATATTATTTAACTAGCGTTCGCCGGTGGATTTGTTAGCGTTGTTTTGAAATTTGTACTTGAATGGATTCTTGTATAAAAATTAAAAAAACATTAAGGGTAGTCTGGATTTTCGGGCGAATCTTGCGGATTCTATACTGAATGGTAGTCTTCGCAACAATAATGTGTCAGTCAGTCAGTCCAATAAATACTCGCAAAATACACAGCAATATTGATCTTTTGACTGATTCTTATGACAACCCATTTTATACTACAGAAAGCAGAAAAAAGCTAAAAACACTAAAAACAGCTTAGACTTTGCAGTCTTAAAAAATAATAATCGGGGAAGGAGAAATCGAAATCAAAAATTAACAGGATAATCGGAATTTGGCTATTAAATATTATATTAAAAAACCATTTGAGTGGAAATACTTAGAGAGATCTACGAGAGAACTCCCATTCCGTGATAGGCGAATATCCGCATTGGATACTCAAGTAATTTGGCTGCGGAATACGAAGTGAGTTCCCAACGGACGACATGACAAATGAACTGTGTAGACAGATGTTTTGCACAATTTAGAAGGTTGCTTCATGCGAGAACAAGTCAATTCGGCATCCAAACAAACAGAGCGAATTAAACACATGGCCGACATAAAACTAGAGGAATATCCAGAATTAGGAAGCTGAAGCTAAACACATCGATAAAGGGCCATTGTTTACGCCTCGAACTAACACACGGGCACACACGTCTGCAATGTTTTCATGAATTCCGACGAATTCAAGGCTAAATAGGGAATGGTCATGTTTTGCTTCATAGATGAAAGAAGCGACCTGTGTGTATTTTTATTCCAGTGATTAGTTATTTATTGGTATCGTTTCTTTTAAAATAATATTTATATTAAAGCGATCTATTTTTTTTCTATAAATTAATGATTTCTTTAGTACTTTGTTGTTTATTGGTATAAGCTATTTTATTTATATTTTTTATGAATTTAAAGTTTAACGAGCTACTAAGAGAGCTTTGGCCGGGATTATACTCGTATAGCGAGATCGAATGTGACCGGTGTAACCCGACAGATTATTATTAGTAAGTTGATTATAAATGGTTGGCAAACGCGCCTGCATACATTCTAATGTTGATTATTTGCTTGGGCTACGGGTTGGGTTAGAATGTCGCTGGGCTACGGTAACCGGCCGTTAGCCTGCTTGGCACGGTTTATAATATAGAAAAAAAAAACAATTTTGAAGTGGCGCAAGATGGACTGGGACCTAAGAAGGACCGCCAGTCGCTAGAGCGACTGGCGGTCCTTCTTAGGTCCCATCACCTATCACACCGATCAGAAGCAGCCTGAATAGATTCAGGCTGCTTCTGATCGGTGCTAGGCTTAGTATGTCCTACAGCTGAGATTATCACGGTAATGATAAATCACTAGTCTACTTATTATTTTCAATATTTAGTATATGTTGAGTAAAATATCAGCTAGAAGGTGACCACCTTCTACGAAAGTTTTTATTTTAGACAGAAGGACTGGCGGTATACTTGATGTCATGAGGCTACTGTTATGATTTTGATTATGATAAAAAATAAGGGGAAAAATGGAATTAGAGGAATGTATACTTTGGTTTTCCAGATATTATAATCATTTAGTTAATTAAAAATTATTTATTTATATTAAAATGTTTGAATGCTTTTTAACATGAATACTTAGTAATAAAAACATTCTTTCAGCAATTTTCGTGTGATACATTACTCCCTACTATTGAGTAATGTCGTTAAAAAATCAATTTAAATCTATCCCAGAAACAGCTTATTAAACATGATATCCGTGTAACTTGCTCGGTCATCTCCTTTTGTTAGTGAGTATGATGCGACCGATACAATTGTTAGACATGTCAGATAACATTTTTATGTTGCACTGTTTTTATGTTGTAATGTTAAATTATGTGGTCATATAACAACAATAACAAACATTATGTTACTTAATCTGCACGTACTTTTGCGCACTTTTGAAATTACATATTCTACCGAGTATGCTCAGGAACAAACAGGAACAAACATTATGTTACTTAATCTGCACGTACTTTTGCGCACTTTTGAAATTACATATTCTACCGAGTAAGCCCAGGAACATATAAAGATGCATTTTTTTAAATTTAATCTAAGTTCCGAAAAGAG
The DNA here is from genome assembly GCA_947623395.1 of Synanthedon tipuliformis. Taxonomy (NCBI): domain Eukaryota; kingdom Metazoa; phylum Arthropoda; class Insecta; order Lepidoptera; family Sesiidae; genus Synanthedon; species Synanthedon tipuliformis. The sequence goes on along the minus strand of OX392424.1, from coordinate 827,636 downwards.
AAGTTCAGCACAAAGTTCTGTGATCGCATCACTCCTACCAATTCAAAATCCGCCTTTTTAACTCTGATTGAAGTGCCTTTTATAACGTTTTGGCGTTCACCGTTACACTTTGAAACTAAAATTGAAGCCGCCGCGGTTGCATTGCGTTTCAGATTTTTTTACTTTCATTTATTGCTAACTTTACCTACGATGTGTGAGAGCCCTTTAGAGAAGCTTTTTGCGGTCACGAGCTTTTGTTTCTTCAACAATACTGCCATTTGGCATTGTTCAAATCAAATTTAACCACACCTAAACGTTTATTTATTTATTTATTTAGATTACATACAGCCATAAATTGAAAAAAATAAATATATTATAGATTATATAGGTACAAATAGGCCTAAAGAATCATAAAAATTACATATTTATATTTATCTATTAAATTCAAAAAAGAAGAAGAAGAGAATATTTTATAAGTGATAAAAAATAATTTTTAAAAAGTAATTCGCCAATTTTCTTTTTGTATGTTTTCAAATTGTTTACTCGTGTGGATGTCTAATATTCATCATTGTACAAGGCCAAATTTTTGTTACTTCCTTCCTAAGTTCTAACAACCAAGTTTAACAAAACTATATATTTCTAATGATAGCAGAATTTTTTTACACAATACATTTTTTTATACATTTATTATATAGCTTAAGCTAGTGTTAATAAATAACTAAGTGTGCTTACCGTCCTGGGGTGGATCGGGGTTTGATGCCTCGGCAGAACCCGGTCCGCCCCGTTCCGGCAAGGAGTCACCGCGGAGTTTTAGTGGGTGTTCCCAGTCCTGCTTTGATCAGGTGCTCGGCGACCCCCACATATCCTTACCGTCTAGCCAGCGGTAGGGAATCTGTAAGCGGATGGATTACTTCTCGTCAAAAAAAAAAGTGTGCTTACCGTAAGTGTAAGCGAATTACTGAATAAATAAATAAACAACTATAAAAAATTGTAGTGGGCCAGCCCATTGGAAAATGTGGTTATTTGAAAATGGCCACAAGTCGTTAAAATGTAAATTTACATTTTTCGTAACCGCCTCCCGGGCGCAGTACATTTATTACGTTCCCCGAACGCTTTGTTTTAGTTTTCTCTCGGATCTCTTTTACAATAGCGCGGAAGCTTTTGTGGGCTATCGTTTAATTTATTTTAGGGAAGCATTTTTGCTTGTAAATAACATTTTCGCTTGATTGTTTTTTTATTTAATAAATAAATTCAATCTGGTGTCAAAATCATTATGAGACGACTCAATAATTTATAACCGCTAATCTTATATTTGATCTTAGCAGCTAATTCATTGATCATCATTTACAAGTTGGCGGCTGACAAAACAAAATAAAGAATAGGTACTTATATTTTAGCCTCTAATATCCATACTTAATATTATAAATGCGAAAGTTTGTATGGATGTATGGATGGATGTATGGATGCTTGTAACTCTTTCTTTCACGCAAAAACTACTGAACCGATCACCATAAAATTTTTCATACACGTTGTCTGGGACACCAGAAAGGACATAGGGTACCTTCCATCCAGAACGCGGACGAAGTAGCGGGCACCAGCTAGTATTATCTAAATTGGAAAACCTCTCAGTTCCAAAATCTATATTAAATATCAGCTGCTACAAATAGACACAGAAGTAAATATTTTTTTCTGTGAACTGTTCGCAATGTTTGTTTGTACGTAACTCGTTATTGAGAACCCTTTACACTGGGTACATAATATGTAGGGAAGCTATGTTTGATTCAAGTTAACGATGAAAGTTTAAAAACATATAGTACTAATATTTTGAGAATTTTTTTATTTTTTTATTTAGTTGTGACAAAGTATACGTTTCCATGGGTTTAATACTACACCAAAATACCTTCATTAGTTTTTGCTTCAAATATTAACAAACATACAAAATGTTTTCACGAATTAACACTTTTATAATATTATTAAGAAGCGTATTAGAAAGCTTTTTTTTAAATTTCAATTACTTACAACTTAAAACAATTTGAAAACAGCGTCACTAGATGTCGCTCTCATGAAAACATACTCAATATAGTTTTGTATCTTCATTAAACTTATTTTCCAAGAAAATATTTAGCAATGCACCCCTTAGCTAGCTTTTGCGTTAGTTAAGTCATGTGTGCATGTTCGCTTTGTATGTGCTTAAACAGCAATGTTTAGGGCATCGGCGGTCACGGGTATTCTTCTAAGTTTTAGAAGTAATACTAAGGCACATATCTAATTTTTTCTGAGACGTGTTTTTGCTTTATAGCATTGCACACGTCTAATTTACTTCTTAATTAATAATAAGTCATTTAGACTTTTTAGATACATTTTAAAGTTTATTATATTACTAGCTGATGGTGCCCGCGACTTCGCCCGCGTTAGCCTATCCTGTGCCCTGTACGTCTAAATGTTTATCTACCAAAATCCTGAAGTTTCCTGAAGTTAATTCGTTTAAGAGTTATGGAGGAACATACATACACATACATACAATACCCCGGTTCCCGGTTAACTTTGAACTTTTCAAGTTGGAAAAATATAAAAAAATCGCCATTATTCAAATTCAAATTCTTTTAGTTTCAAGTAACTAGACCCATTATTTACATTTTTATACATTAGTTATTTATATTTATGTAAAGAAAATAAATATGTAAATAGTAGGTATTAATACTTTTTAATGTATTCTTTTTTATTTAGGTTTTAATAGATACGAGTGTAAAATGACAAATGTGTCAATTCATTTAATTTTATGTTATTGAAATATTTTATAAATTGTAATATAAGTAATAGAATGAGAAATAAACATAAATTGTTGTTTCTTTGATTTCAGAGCAACACAATAGTTTAATTTCACATTATATTTATCTAAACAGTTCCTAATTAATTAAAATAAAAGCAAATTTTAATATACATATAACTACTCGTACTAATAGTATTAAGAAAGAAAAAATAATAAGTAAATGCCTAAAATTATACAAGTTATGATACAATTACAAATTTACCGTTTATTTTTTGCAAGGTAGAAAGTTCGTTTTATTTATAAACTAGCGACCTACCCTCGGCTCGGCCGCAAGAATTGTCTTGGTCTAATATCCTTTTAATATAAAAAAAAATCAAAAAAAAAACCAAAACAAAACAAGTGTGTCTAGTCCTTAATGGCACACATTTTTTAAAGTAATAAATGTAACAGAGCTCATTTCCTTTGATTGCGTTAATTTCATTTCATTCGACTATAATGTTATGCGTTATGCGGGTACTAAACTATTTCGGGACGGGTCTTAGTTATTTCGAAATTGAAGACGCACAGATGCGGAAGACACTATAATATCGTGTAATTATATATTACTAGCTGGTGCCCGCGACTTCGTCCGCGTTCTGGATGAAAGGTACCGTCTATGTTATTTCTAGTGTCCCAGACAACGTGTATGCAAAATTTCATGATGATCGGTTCAGTAGTTTTTGTGTGAAAGCGTAACAAACAAACAAACTCACTTTCGCATTTGTAATATTAGTTAGGGTTAGGATTCAAAAATAATTTAACATGTTCACTACAATATTTATATTCGTTTTTCCTTGGATATTTTACATTCTATAATATCTATTTTAGTCACCCTAGTGAAAAAAAATTCACATTTCTTTTGACAAATACAATTACCGAATACTTATGACAGCTTTCTTACTTGGAAAGTGCTTAAGCAAAACAAAAACGCTATAAAAACATTAAAAACCATTTAGAAACAAAGAGACAAACTGAAAAAACCACGTTGGCTTCGGAAAAACACTACTGAAAAAAACAATCCAGTCAAAACCAATATCTGAGTGCTGTAAACTCGTATAAAATTCGACTTTAACAGTAAACAAATAAGGTAGAAAAGAATGCGAAACACAATTAGCAAGGACTGTAACATAAACAAACTTAAATTTGCCGTTGGCCAGCGGAAAGTTGTTTCTTTAGACAAACGGGAACATGTTTTTGGAACGGGAAATACTAAATTTGTTGCTTAAAGAAATGCTCCGCCGGGAGAGAATAAAGAGATTTCAATGGGTATTACAAAAGAGACCGCAAAAATCGAAACAAAAGCGGCGAAACAAAAGCTGTGACGAATTGTAGTGTGCTCAAGATCTGTACGTTTCAAATGAACTTCAATTTTAGGGACAGGAAACACTTAACACGTTAGCTGCGGCACCAATTTTTGCATACTTTCCGTTCCTGCGGCACGAGGTATAATCGGCCCGTACCGTGACCAGACGTTAGGGCGACACGCGGTCTATTAGACCCCACCTCCTTTTACAGACTAAAATCCATTTTCTGGCGCGAAATCAAAGATAAATGAGAATTTTGGTCCTTATTGATATAGACAGTGAATTGATGAACCCTAATCCACCGTCGCCCCGGGATCTGATGGCTAGTTTAGGAATTATTAGCAAAACAAAATATGGGATCTTATACACCTCGTAACGCACTGAAATAGGGCAAATTTTCGCTGCGATTAGTGATGGGAAAAATAATATCGACGTTTTTAAACTGTCTTAACTACGCAACGACTTGACCGATTTTGATCAATTATATCTAATTAGATCGTTTTAAGGGCAAAACCTGGCAAAACAACACAAAGCTATCAAAGGATACATTTTTTTTAAATAATCTAAATTGTGCTTGAAGGCGCCATAAAGAAAAAAAAACCTGCCAAGTGCGAGTCGGACTCGCGCACGAAGCGTTCCATTCTATACCATTAAGAGGCACCTATTACAGACTTATTATTGGAAAATAATGGATTACGGTTTATGCATAAGGTTTATCTTTCTATTTGTATATGAAAATCTTAATGCGGTTCACAGAATAGAAAAAAAAGGCAACCAGAAGTAGAAAAGAAACTGTCCTATTTATTCTGCCTCGGGCTTTAAAAATACACTTATTAGAACTTGAATTAACATTAAAAAATCAGTATCAATATACTTTTTTTATAAAAATCTCAATATATATGTTGTACTTATTTATGAGTGTTTTTCATTGAAACAGGGTAGACAATAAGATTTTTTGCACTGAGTGCACTGAGTCAAAATCTTTTTGGATTTTTTATCAGCTTCACGAGATGGTAAAAATGTGCGTAGTTTTTGGTAACAACCAACACATCTTCTCCTTTTTTCACCCTTTTCGAGGCAATGGCGTGCGCTTTCAGGTGCTGAAAAATAACAAAAATGTAAAGATAACGTAATAAAACTGACATTGTTACTTAGGTTAGATCGTAGATGAGAATAACAATGATAATGTAGGTATAACTGCATCAAATGAATGTGTTTGTTTTATACTTAAAATGTTGAAAGAGTAGGTAGGTAAGGTAGCTTAAATTCAGAATAATTAAAAGGAAACAATAATAAATAACTTAATAATGACCAAATGTCAAGCTTAGTTTATGAAAGCTTCAACACGTTGACTGTCAAGAAATATATCTAAGCATTACATTACCTGGGGTCTCATCGATTTCCTTTTTTATTAAACATGTTCGGCGCTGTAAAAGGACGTGCTCTCCAATCGACGTGATGCACAACACTGGTCGCGGGAAGCTCGCGTTGAGTGCGGTACGAGGTCAGGGGGGATATGGGACGTTTTAGCCTCGTTCCGCACTGCATTAAAATTATATTAATTCAGTGCGGCACGAGGCCTAAGACATCCGGTACCAAGGTAGGTACACCACCGAGTCCGGAACCATTAGTGATCTCAAATATATATTTATCTCTTTCCTACACTGGACCAAACCAAAGCTATGCCATTCGCACGACAGAGAAATTCACTTTTTTGCTTGCCGCACCACAGGGAAGTTGCATCAGGGGTGATTTAGGCCTCGCTTCGCACTTAACGTGTTAATAAGTGTCTATGCACTATTTGATCCCATAAAAGGGATAAAGGTCGTCGTTAAATTAAAAATGTAAAAGTAGTCAGAGATCTTGTATGCATTTCTAGGCACTTCTAGGACACACTGCTTACCGTGGTCATTATTATCTTGTTAATAGGTAATATGGATGTTATATCTGAAATAAATGATTATTATTATTATTATTATTTTATTTCACAAGAGTACCTACCTATAAAACTTTTGAACCGATTTTCATGCGCTTTTCACTAGGTAATTAGCAAAAAAAAATGTTTGTTTGTTTGTTTGCATTAAATAGGTTCCGAAACTACTGGACCGATTTGAAAAATTCTTTCACTGTTAGGTAGCTAATAGCTATATTATCAGCGAGTAACATAGGCTATATTTTATAAAACTACGCGGACGAAGTCGCGTGCAACAGCTAGTGTAATATATTTTTGTTAGAAATAAAGACTAAATGAAAGATTTAAAGTAAATTTTTATTAAGTCTTAAAGTGTGGTGTAAATGAAACGATAATTATGGTTTGTGTTAATTCAAAGTGTGCAGTAGACCCTTAAGTGGAGGTGTAGCAAGGGGTTATTTAAATAAACCCTCCGCACATTGGTACATTAAGTATGACTTACGTTTATGTATTAAATTTAATGTGCGTGTATGATAATCAGTTGGTTTGGTAGAATCACGTTGCTGCCTCGATGAGTCTCGCCTAATGTTTGCTCATTTTCTTTGAATTAATTACAACGGGTACGTACGGTGTTGTATTGCGTAGAGCATGTTCGAATGGTGAAAATATAAAACTCATAAAACTTTCATAATAGGTACTACATAGCTATTATACATAGATTCAGACGATATTCTGGGACATCGCCTGTATACTCCTGATGATGATTATACCATCAGTAAGTTTTGTCAATTAAAATAATATTGAAGTAGTATTATGGTAAGGAACTTAAATAATTTATTTAGATTTTTATCCTACACCAAGAATATGCTTAATTTTAGACGTTTGTGAAATACATAACATCGTGAAACAACAGTTGATGGTCGTTTAAAAAAAAATTAAAAACACTGGCACAAAGTCAGCTAATACATAACATCGTGAACCAACAGTTTATGTATGTATTATAATGATGTTATGTATTAGCTGACTTTGTGCCAGTGTTTTTAATTTTTTTTTAAACGATCATAAACTGTTGTTTGGCTATTAGCTGCCTTACTATTGACGAGACAGATTTTTTTAACAATTCTAGCTAATGTATTCTTAAGCAAAGGTTTTAGGCTGGAGATCCATTCAAAGGTCCTGTAGCAAGTGAATGCAAATGCGCTGTAATATTAATAGGATAAATAAAATCGATAACAAGCTGTGGATAATGAGAATGGGATCAGGCACCCCATACTTCGACAGCGGAACACAAAAGCACACCAGCTATTATATTTCAGGATGTTCCTGCCTTAAGAGTATGGTTAACTGTCACCAGGTGAAGTAGCCAAGTTTATAACTTAGGTACTGAATGCAGTGTGCTTTACCACTACCATAACCATTCCATACCGTCTTGCCTGTAAGTCTATATAAGCATGTAAAAAATTATAAAAAAATTAAACCAGAACTTAGAACTTACAAAGAATGTAACCGACTTAGTCATCCAGTCATTATTGGTTTCAGATAAAATTATTTCGGTCGTGTTTCGTGTAGTTTGAAGCAACTTTGTCCCGTATGTATGAGTCAATGATAATCTCAAACAAAGTCTGAGATTAATGTGCCTACCGCGCCGCAACACCAGTTACCATTGTGAGCAGGCTGCCGAATTGATATAGCTGAATAAACACCCACGTTTTTGTATTTTTTTTTCTCTTATTTTTTTCCTAATTTAAATAGACAAAAGAACAGAACTGACCTTATTGTATTTGGAAATTTATTTATAAAAATCACGACATTATCAATGAGTTGTTTGAAGAGAAAAGAATTAATTTTGCACATTAAAAGAAAGAAATACGAGTCTCATATATTATACTCGTTCACGGCTATTCGCACGCCAAGCGAAACCTCTTCGCCAAATTACCGAAGGGTTTTAAATAAAAAAAAAATAAAGAGCTTAACTCTTTTCGATTTGGATTAACATTAGGAGGGTCATTTGTTAACTTTTTTATTTCCTTTACAAACTGTTTTTCTTCTACATTTACATTCAAGGTAATATTTTAAGGAAACCTATGTGCTTTTTTGTTGAATTTTGACCGTCAAAGTCTCTGCTTAAATGCTAAGATGGATTGTTTTAAAATTTCTGAGGAATTATCGAATGATTCTCAGAAAAAAATAAAACATTTGTAGTAATATGTTTTAAAATAGATAAACCTTTATAAATAAAAATGGATCGCTAAATGTTTCCAAAACTCAAACTTGCGAACAACTGTATTATATCAACTTGATTAGACTCAAGAATTAAGAAATAAGTTAAGATAGACAGCACAATGAGTTACCAAACGATAGACATCGACTATGTGCAAAATAGTCTAAGTACTTAGTAAGTCCTACTGCATTTCCAACCAGCATTTATTTGAAAAGATCAACTAGGAAGATTCTGCTGCTGGTGTCTTCCCCGCGGAAAAGGCTTTCCGAACAACACTGAACGGATTTGGATGAAATTTGGCAGATAGCTTATTACCTGGACCACAGATTAAATAATAGACTAACATATAGGATACTTTTTATCCTGGAAAAAAATTAGTTCCCGAGGGATCGTTTAAAAGTAGGTATAAAAAAATGGGCGCCACAGTCGTCACAGCGATAAAAATTTCAGATATTTTCTCTGGTTTATTTTTCATTTTTCAGAGTGGACGAAGTCGCGGGTTAGTAAATAAATAAATATGGAAAAATAAATGAATATCTAAACATCGATTCTTTGATAGGTTGTTTTCTTTATTTTTATCAGAGATTGTTATCCTTTATTGACAAGCATTTGAAATAGCATTAAAATTTGCAAATGCAAGTTTTCTTTGAATCCTTATCATCTTGGTTAAGAACTACTTCATTCGCAGTACTAAGAAACGGTTGACGCCTAATTGCAACAGGACACGAAACCGGAGTGTCAGTCAATCAGTATGAAAAATACTGTGCATGGCATTTTATTTATAGTTGACGCATTGCAAACGAGAGGAATCTGTAGTCGGTAGTTAGTTTGTGGATCTCGGCGCGGGCGCTCGTCCCACGTGCTACTACGCAGACATATCCACATTTACGTTTCAACGTAAAAAGCTGTTTTTATGTCGGACTTTTCCCAGTAAATTTCGGATCATTGTGCTATCGATGTGTTCGGATTGAGTTGAAATGGTGTTCTGTTATATCTCGTGTTTACAACCTTTCGGATGTTACTCCGGTGTTATGTATGTATAGATTTTTCAGCGTAATAATTTTGATTTTACATATTATAGACAATTATTATTATAATGTCAAATTGATCGTAATTATTAATAAAAATATGCACGAATACAGAATATTAAATATTTGTATCATCATCATCATCAAGAAATAAATGTTATAGCTTTCAATTTGAAGCCTAACGAAACTATTCACCTGGCCAGTTGACCAAGTATCTTTACCATGAGTTTATAACGACCGCAATCGCTAGCGAGAGCGTAAAATATTCAGTACGGAAAATTGACTTTTGTTAATATCAAATTGACAATTTTCTATTTGTAAAGGTATAGTCGAAACTATTCCAAAGAAAATCTTATTAGACTAGATATTATATGACTTCGAATTTGAGAAAATCTGGAGGAAATAGGCAGAATCATCTATATATTTTAAGTTATAATAAGTTTAAGTTTAAGTTATAAGTTTTATTCATATAAAATTCATATAACATATAAAATTTTACTTAATATTATAAATGTGAATGTGAGTTTGTTTGTTAATTTGTTTGTTTGTTACGTATTCACGCAAAAACCACTGAAATGATCACCATGAAGTTTTGCATACACGTTGTCTGGGACACCAGAAAGAACATAGAAACATAGGAACATCCAGAACGCGGATGAAGTCGCGGGCACCAGCTAGTATAAAATATCGATGATTTTTATTATTGAATTATAATGTTATTAATAGGCATTTTGAGGATATTAATAATTATTTGTGTCGAGTAATTTAAATTTTATAAACGTTAAAAAAAGATAAAGAAAGATCAAGAAGATAAAAAATATTTTCTAGTCATTACTGCTTCGTGAAGATATTAGATTTATTTTTCATTTTTTATTATTACTTAATTAGAAAGAGAGGCAAGGTTAAGTCATGAATTTTTGCATTAGTTATATTTAAAAAAAAAATAACGGATCCATTATAAATTTAGAATGACTGAGTAACAAGCCTCTCAATATAATATCCTCTATATAATTTCAAGGTTAAACAGACGATATATTAAGAGTAATCCATATCATGGCAGGGAATAAGTAGTTTGATCGAACAAGTGCATGATTCATAATTTAACTAGGCACTGTGTGACACTGTGTCGCGTATCGATAAAATTATTATACAGGTTGTTAACTTTCGATAATTACAGGTGTGTTTTGACAGTACTATTATGTATTAGGTTTAGTGTAAATATCTTTATTAGGATATACAATATACTTATCATAATAAAAGTTTTCATTAAAATCTAAATTAAGTTGGGTGTAGTAAATTGTTTATTTTAACGAAATGTTACAGTTAAAAAAATACATAACTAAGAATGAAATTAGTTTTTCGTTATTTTATAACTTATACAAAATTTTGTACTACCCACCTATAAACTTTCGTTTCTTCAGAATATTAAATCACTAAAATATTGAACTATACACATTTTGAATTTGAAAATATCTAATATATGCATGTTTTTATGCCATTTATAAAAACATAAGAAAAGCCACGAGAAAAGGATAGTTTTAAATATTTTTTTCATATTTTACTGAATATTGTTTGGGGGTCAAAATAAATTTAAATTCTACATTTAGGTTTATTTTAGCGTGTCGTGTAAAACGTCTTTATTAATTTTAAATAATATATGACCACTATAATTTAATAAATATAGTATAAAATTAAAAAAATAACTATTAATATTTTAGTCTTGTCATTTAATGTAAAGCAGACAAGAAAAGTGCTTTATCAGTTTCTATTACAAATTCCATTCATTTCAAAATTCGCTAAAGCTTAGATTTGAAATAGGTATTGATTACTGATTGACATAATTTGTCATCTCTAATAAAGATAGCAATAGAAATTGTCACTTTGAATTTTCAAAGGAAAACAGACCTTATCATTCTACAACATACAAACAATGTTCAATCTTACGGTGATAAAACACTTTATTTGTCGAGTTTACATTCGCTTTCCTAAAAAAAAAAAAACACCCTGTAAAAAGCATAGATTACAAGCACGATACTCAACTACTCAGGCATGTATCTAGTTAGAGGAAGTGTTAAATTGAACAGGTATTAGGTCCCCTATGCGTGCGACCCCGGATTATCGGGGACCCCAATTTGTTTTGGGTTAGGTCTTGCATCTGATTTGTACGAATTTGAATGTTTCTGGTAAGTGGAGCGATCAAAGTGTATTTGAACTCTTTTCTTTGCTACAGCGAATTCGTCTCTAATAATATATATTTGTTGTAACCTTTATGGATTTTCCTTTGAATTACTTTTAGTTTTCTAAGCTAGTTCTAAATAAAAATACTCAAGACATGACAGAAATGTACCTATATTGTTTAGTTTCCTTTGCTTCTTTTTATAAAAGAATAATAATAAATATAAGTGCAAGTTTTGGTAGTGTCAGGCTTACAGGGAACATTGTTTTTCGCATTCATAATTTAAATTTATAGCTTTTTAATACTTCATAATTATGGTAGCGGTTACCACTTTCTTACCGAAGACTAGAGTGAGTAAGGGATACCAGAGCCTACTCCCTTATCCTTAAAACTACTAAGGTGTGACTAAGATCGACGCACACTTACTGTATCTATGGAGTTGCTTGTGTAAATTTTGTGTTGTGTTGTTAGACTTGTTAGACGACCATAATCACCTACCATCAACTCGACAGTTAACCTGTCCATACCCACATAAAATACCCATATTACAAATATGTAGTATCACATCTTTATTATCATTTCTGATGAGAAATAAAAAATATTTTCTATGCATGATCTGGCATTAAAGACTTATTGTCTGCAAGTATATAATGTGTTCGTAGTCTGCAAGTGATCGTTTAGCCAGACTTACCCGAATTTGAGGTATAAGTATTGTGTTTTAAGATCAAGATCAATTACTGAAGTTTAATCATACTCAGCATGATTATTTACTGCATACTCGTAAAATCTATAAGGGTTGCTATAAGTACATATAATCAGGCTGGCAAAGCCGGGCGGTAGAATCGAATATGTGTAAATAAATGTACGATAAATTGCTATGCTTAAAGCCATATCGGCAAAGCCGGGCGGTAGACAAGAATATAATGTAGATGAACGAATGAAGTCAAACGGATACTAAATAAAACCCGTGTGATTTTGCTGATCGGGTAAGCCGAATGGTAATCGAACATAGTTATGTAGAAGGTACTTCGGGTCGGCTTTGTTGTTCAACAACTGGCACGACTATGTGTATAGCAACCCTAACAGACAGGAGTGCAAAGATATAAACATAATTTCACTTCATTAGAATAACAACCACTTAACATAGATATTAATCCTACGTTTGTAGATTATAATGACACAGAAATAGGGCGCTTGTTGACTGGATGAGCCAATCATAATACAATTAATTAACTACGTCCTTGACTTTTGAAACAACACAATTGTGATATTGAATATTGAAAGAAACGAAAACGTCTATAATATACAGTTCTTATGTTCTCTTTTTTAAATCTTCAATATTTTGTTTAATCATTATTCATATTTATGTTCTTTAGTTCATCAGAAGATGGTACTGGTAGTGTTGATTTGGTGATTTTTATGTTTTTTTTTTACACATTTACATATTATAAATATGATCAAAAAAGTTTATTCAAAATTCAATTCAATTCAAATTCAAAATATTTAAACGCAGACAACTCTAATAGAAATCAACACTAAACATAATATGAACTTATTTGAAAAGTTCGAAAAAAGTCGAATGTTTTATTTGTACTACCCAGCCAACGTATCATTGTTATCTCGAGAAATAAACTCAGGAAGCAGTTACGTAAATTCAATAAAAATAATAGTCACTCGCTTCCGTTTTCAAAATAATTTAATGGCTCACTCTACTTGTGGATATAATAAAGATAATTTTACTTTAACTATGTAAGTTGGTGTGGGTGTAGTTTGAATGATATTATGAAGAGCTGCATGGAAAGTTTACAATACCATGCGGACGCAGGAGAAGATTCGATAAAAACAACTTAAGTAATAATTTAATATTTTTTATTGTTTTATTGTTCTTGGAGTCTTCATAATTATTATATATTAGAAGAACTAAAAGTGTTCTATAGTGCTTCTTCAATTCCTAGTACCTAGTTTTCTAGTGCTTCTAGTGAGTACAATAACATTACGTGACATTACTCTGCAGTGCTGATGATAATAAAAATGATGATAGAACCATAATTTGTTGAATTTTTACGCAACTAATTATGTGTTATTATTTTTTTTAATAAGAAACAGTAGGTGTAAAGCTAAAAAATATATTATTTTACAGAATTATGTACGTTACATTTTCTTTTCTTCTGTGTTAATTTTGGCCCACAACTTATTCACTTGGATCAAAATCGAAAATCAAAATCAAAATATTTATTTATCAATTGGGTTTCTACAAGAAACTTTTATGATCGTCATTATAAATTTAAATTTACCAGGTTTTCAGAAAAAAAGCCAACATGACGATCGTGAGAAGAAACCCCGAAAGAAGTTAATAATAAGAAGTTAATAGTTAATCAGGATACAAGTTTAATAATCCAATTCTGCTTGAAACCCACACCTTTGTTAGGTGTTGTAGTTGTAGTTGTAGTTTGTTAGGTAAATAAACGAATGAAGTCAAACGGATACTAAATAAAACCCGTGTGATTTTGCTGATCGGGTAAGCCGAATGGTAATCGAACATAGTTATGTAGAAGGTACTTCGGGTCGGCTTTGTTGTTCAACAACTGGCACGACTATGTGTATAGCAACCCTAACAGACAGGAGTGCAAAGATATAAACATAATTTCACTTCATTAGAATAACAACCACTTAACATAGATATTAATCCTACGTTTGTAGATTATAATGACACAGAAATAGGGCGCTTGTTGACTGGATGAGCCAATCATAATACAATTAATTAACTACGTCCTTGACTTTTGAAACAACACAATTGTGATATTGAATATTGAAAGAAACGAAAACGTCTATAATATACAGTTCTTATGTTCTCTTTTTTAAATCTTCAATATTTTGTTTAATCATTATTCATATTTATGTTCTTTAGTTCATCAGAAGATGGTACTGGTAGTGTTGATTTGGTGATTTTTATGTTTTTTTTTTACACATTTACATATTATAAATATGATCAAAAAAGTTTATTCAAAATTCAATTCAATTCAAATTCAAAATATTTAAACGCAGACAACTCTAATAGAAATCAACACTAAACATAATATGAACTTATTTGAAAAGTTCGAAAAAAGTCGAATGTTTTATTTGTACTACCCAGCCAACGTATCATTGTTATCTCGAGAAATAAACTCAGGAAGCAGTTACGTAAATTCAATAAAAATAATAGTCACTCGCTTCCGTTTTCAAAATAATTTAATGGCTCACTCTACTTGTGGATATAATAAAGATAATTTTACTTTAACTATGTAAGTTGGTGTGGGTGTAGTTTGAATGATATTATGAAGAGCTGCATGGAAAGTTTACAATACCATGCGGACGCAGGAGAAGATTCGATAAAAACAACTTAAGTAATAATTTAATATTTTTTATTGTTTTATTGTTCTTGGAGTCTTCATAATTATTATATATTAGAAGAACTAAAAGTGTTCTATAGTGCTTCTTCAATTCCTAGTACCTAGTTTTCTAGTGCTTCTAGTGAGTACAATAACATTACGTGACATTACTCTGCAGTGCTGATGATAATAAAAATGATGATAGAACCATAATTTGTTGAATTTTTACGCAACTAATTATGTGTTATTATTTTTTTTAATAAGAAACAGTAGGTGTAAAGCTAAAAAATATATTATTTTACAGAATTATGTACGTTACATTTTCTTTTCTTCTGTGTTAATTTTGGCCCACAACTTATTCACTTGGATCAAAATCGAAAATCAAAATCAAAATATTTATTTATCAATTGGGTTTCTACAAGAAACTTTTATGATCGTCATTATAAATTTAAATTTACCAGGTTTTCAGAAAAAAAGCCAACATGACGATCGTGAGAAGAAACCCCGAAAGAAGTTAATAATAAGAAGTTAATAGTTAATCAGGATACAAGTTTAATAATCCAATTCTGCTTGAAACCCACACCTTTGTTAGGACATTAACAGGTTCAGAGTGAACCTGGTTGTTCCACACGAGCACACAGCATTGTGGAAGGCCTAATCGGGTAACAAGTTCAGTCTTATTTATATAGACTACATTTTTTAAAAGCTCAAATAAGTATTTTCTTGTTTTCTTCGATGTTAGAACTAGGTCAAATTATTTTGTAAATAAATCGTTATCAATGCGAGCAATAAAACTAGTCCTATCAGTTGTATGTAAGTGTTCGTCAATTAACCATTTCTAGCACCACAACTGTCGGAATGTTGCAACTGCATCAATTGCGACTAATAGATCTCCAGGATTATCTTTCATATCTCGTTTAGTAATTTAACTTGCGCTATGTATTACGTAGGCATTCGTTCAATATTGCAGTAACAGGCGCTTTGCGGTATCAAACGTTTAATCAAAATTAACTGCAATATATTTGTTGAGTTGCTTCAGATAGCAAAAATATTAAAATTAGCAAACGAAACATTTCTTACTAAGTACAAAAGTATTGCAAAATGTTTTTAATTTTATTTAAAACAGCGGCAGACATACTAAGAAACATATGTTTTATTAGGAGAGGGAGACTTCTAGAGACGAATATGAGTATATTATTATCAAAATAAATGGATTCTCTAATAGAAACTAGATTTCTATTAGACAAGACGAGCGAAGGGGTTTCTATTAGGCATTCTCTAATAGAAACCCCTTCGCTCGTGCTATCATTTTACAATAGTCTTGTAAGGAGTTGGTTTCTGCCTCCAGACTGACTGCCCAGTTGAGGAACGCAGTGAGCTCTGCCACTCCACTTAGACTCCACTACATGTTCATTATCTTTTTTAATTTAATTTTTTGCATTACTACGTTCTTTGATTTTTACTTAATACATTTTTGGTTTCAGTCCAGTTATGAATTACAAATGTGCTATGGAGTCTATGAGCTTATTACTCTATGGACTTGTTTATAAATTCATAATCAAAATTAGAGATAGCGCCCGCAGTTACGAAGATAAACATTATCAAAATTAATGTGATTAGTTAGAGTAAATGTCCAGCTCACAGTAATTAAAATTAATATAGATTGACAGACTTCGTATTTGAAAAAAACAGATAAGTACCTACTTAGGATTTGTAATCACTAACTAATCCTTGTGCTATGTTGGAGTTTAATATGTATTTTGTGTTTGACATACATTTAGAATGTCGACGGTACATGACATAAGTCATGAAAAGGCTTGTCCGTAAGCTACATATATTTTTTAATTGGATACTTTACTAAACGGATTTAGATGAAACTTCAAAGTTATATAGTCGGACGAAGTCGCGGGCTAAAGCTAATTAGAAAATCAATAAAAGATGAAATTTTAATTTTTTTAGTTCAAAAGTCCCAAAATCATCACAATAGTTTTAAATAGAATTTGGAGAAAGACAAAATGAATTACGTTATCATAGACAATTAATAACAATAAAAGCCTTTACAGGCTGACGGAAACGCGGGTCGCTAAACGAATGATTAATGTTCTATGAGGGTCAATATATTTGTTATGGCCTTTCATACGCGACAAATTTCACCACCCACTGTGTACCTATTGCTATTTTATTGCTTGTTACTATTGATTCTCTATATTTCATTATTCGTTTAACTCTCAAGGCAAATAGGTTAAGGGCCTCTTTCACCATCTGTCAAGTAGGCTAACCGTCATTTAATGTCACCTGTCATCGGGAATAATGTAGCTAATATATCTTTGTTTGTACGTTAAATGTCCCAAATATTGAAAAGAAAATAATAATAAAAATCGCCTATCGAAAGATGCACCAATCCGAGTGCATAATTTAATAAAACACAAAATTATTTTTAAAAGTAACTAATCGACACTTTACTTGTAGTTGGTGAAAGAGGCCCTAAACATATTTTACGAAAACGGTTAATTTAGTATTTAAATTTGTTTAGCAATGCTTTCTTTGATAGTTAATTAAAAGAAGTTCGAAGAAATTGGCAAATGTTGTCACCGACGTCTTAGCAAATAAATACCTGTTTACAGATTCAAACTATTCTGTGTTTTGTGTTTTATAAACAGTCTTCTATCGACTTTTGTGAAGAGTTTTTTTTTTGTGACTTTTGTGAAAGATTTACTCTTAAAGCGGATCTTTTACTTGAAGTCATTTAACAGCGTACCGCCTTCTTCCATCGGACATTCAGAGGTACAGCTGGCTACCATCCTCATCTTGTCGGAATCTCTCTTTTTCGGACCAAGTACTTTTAAACATCCTTTATACCAAATGTTGAGGACTGTAATTATGAAAATGAAACGGTGATGATAAATTAAAGAAATATATTTTTGTCTAATAAACTAACACAAACACAAATACCAAGTGACAACTCTCTTCTCCTGCTCCTGTCTCGCTACTGTCTTATATTTTCTTTACATAATTTTCTAATATTATTTAAAACTATTGTGGCCACCAACCAGCCACTTGCCAGCATACCCGTGCACTGCCAAGGTTATTAGAATTCCCTACCGGCGGCGTCTGCGTTTCCTAGGTCATACTCGTATAACCCAAATATTTTCAAAGTTCGAGTGAATAGGCATCTTCTGGGTTAGCTCGCTGCATCATAACCTTATCAGTATTTTTCCTTTTTTTTTTTGTTTGTTGGAATAAAATATATTTTTGGTTGCGGTCAGATATAGGATACCTTTCATAGACCTTCATAATACAAAATAATTCGGTAACAATATGACTATTGATCTAGTGAAAATAAAAAGAGAAGTAAGTATTTGCAGTAAAAAATAAAGTTAATCTCATTTCACGTTCATTTAAATTACGGTATAAATTTAGAAATTAACGGGAAATTACTGTAGAAAATTTGAATTTCGGTAATAATTAAAACAAATTCTGTAATTTTCAATTGAAGACTACGTGGCCTGTCACACGACAAAGCTAATAAAATAGAGTCTACAGACGGACAGACACTTAGAGCGGCTTTGTTTTATATTATTTCATAATACATTTTAAGAAACATAGGATTGTTGAATACAAGGGAATTTCTTTTAAGTTCAGCAATTTGTACGGTTGTAAGAAAATTGCTAAACAATAATGCACGTTATTGTCGAGTAATAAGTTTTAAAATAAAAATTGAAAGAGTGTGCCTGCCTACCTCACAATAGAATTAGAATGAATACGCGATTCAAAGAGCAAGTACACTTAGTCTTGACCTATTTGCTTTACAATTGGCATGTCAATATTTACATTATAAAAGAATAAAAATGTATTTTCTTTAGATGTGCTCTTAAGATCATACACAATAAGATGTTGGGTAAAACTCTTGAAATGTGCAACTATGTCTTCACATACCTACTTATGTTGTCTAAGTATATGTTTATCAATGATATATTGAAAACTAGCTGGTGCCCGCGACTTCGTCTGCGTTCTGGATGAAAGTACCCTATGTCCTTTCTGGTGTCACAGACAACGTGTATGAAATTTCATGGTGATCGGTTCAGTAGTTTTTGCGTGAAAGAGTTACAAACAGCCATACATCCATACAAACTTTCGCATTGGTACAGATTAGTACGGATATGCGCAATATTGACTAACTGACGTCTATAACACAAGCTACACCAAATGCACTGCCGAACATAATAAGATAAGTGATTAGGAAGGATAGGCTGGCCTATGTCCGCCACCTTCCCCCTTGACCGACCGGGCGGTAGTCCTAGGGGGATAATAGCGCCCGTCATAAGGTCCTCCGAGATGGCCTGCGTACCTCCACTTTCGGGTACGCCGAGGTTCTGACAGTGAGCGTAGCCCTCCCCGCGCTGGATAGTCGTGGCGGGGCACCGAAGTCGTGTCATAACGTCCCCACGTCCTCAATGGCCGTGCTAGAAAGTCGTTGGGTTTTAGCCGGTAGCAATCCGGCATAACCCCGCAGTGTCCCCTACACACACTGCTTATCCAAGAGGATTTCACGACGTTAAAAAATAAGGGAATAAGGCTTTGGCATTCCTTACTCACTCACCGAAAAAGGTTAAGAACCATAATATATGTAGTGGTACTGATATTTTTATAGTCATTGTTTTTTATCCTCTAACGAACGAACGAACTACACGAACGCGTACGAAGTTTCGGGCACTAAAACTATAGGACTATAGTTAAAAAAAGTTAAAAAACTGTAGAACCTATTTTAAAAATTCTTTCACTTATATAAAGCTACATTATATAAGTGAAAGAACTAACTGTTGCAAGCGGGCGAAGTCGCTTGCAACAGTTAGTTTAATATAAATTTTGGTCATATAAGTTATAATACTTCAGATGTCAACAAATCTAGTCATGTGGGCAAATAAATCGTTAAATGGTATAAGGGTGTGCTTATGGTTTATTATGATGTCCGCAAATGCTGAGTTAAGGGATTGGTGGAGGAGTCATAAATTCCTCCCCAATCCGCTTCGGTTAGATAACGGCTTGCGATAAAATAAAACAATAATGTGACCACTTTACTGTCGAAGGGTCGTCAATAAGACTGGACATAAAAATGAATATTTAAAATTATCTCATTACTAGCTGGTGCCCGCGACTTCGTCCGCGTTCTGGATGAAAGGTACCCCATGTCCTTTCTGGTGTCCCAGACAACGTGTATGCAATTTCATGGTGATCGGTTCAGTAGTTTTTGCGTGAGAGAGTTACAAACATCCATACATCCATACAAACTTTCGCACTTATAATATTAGTACGGATTGCTATACGAATCTATATATCTTGAAGCTATATATAGGCTATATATCTTGAAACTTCTTTTCTTTTTAAAATACTTTTATTTTGTTGCCAAACCTTGGCTGGCTTACTTCTAAAAGATAACTATGGAGTAAAAGATAGCTATTATATTTACTTATGGAATCCATTATCCTTGCTGAACCTTCATTCCATTCTTCACACCACGTTTTCCCATATTTAAATAGAAAATTAATAGATTAAAGATAATATTACATAATATACATAATATCCATAAATATAATATTATAAAAATAAACTTGTTTGTTATAATTATACACATAAGTATAACACTAATATTAATATTCTCATATTATTTGATAGCATTGGTTGTATAACAATGTGGTATATATACTTACTTATATGAAAGGCTGCTTAATCGAAAACAGATATCATTTCAAATAACAATAATAATAAAGTCTAGACAGTTTTACAACAAACAAATATCTACAAACTTTTTCAGAGAAAACTAATAATTTCCCTAAATGATCAAAGTAAGTTTTTAATATATGTCAAACAAGAAACCTAAGTAAAAGTTTTTGAAGACGTCCTTGAGTATGGCCTAATTTACCGAGAGCCCCTTTTTTTATTAAACTTTTATGGACCATAATGGTTTGTTTACACGAATTCTTTTTGTTTACTGATAACTTTTATGGTTCTTTGTCGTTTGATATAGTGAATTTTAATTACGTAATAAAACTAATTATGTTTACAACATTAAACAATTAATGACACTCATTTTGAAATTCAGAATATAAACTCAAACAACTGTGGTGAGTTTTTTTGTTAATAATATAAATAATGAAAATTTAACCTTTGTAAGCCATAATCTTAGAAAGGGGTAAGAATCATTTTACAAATATTAATTTATATAGATAACTAGTTTTTGTCTTGTCTTTTTCTTGTCCACGCCTCTTTTTCTTCTATTTAAAATATTTATTCAATCTAATAAAGATATACAAAATATGTATATCGCTGATATACATATTTTGTCAGACGTTGATTTTTATTTTTATTCTTAGATGACACCTCAGAAACAGTACTTTTTCTGGATGAAATATACTATGAAAATACTGAATATATCCCTTTCAGCATCCCTAACCACGTGTATGCAAAATACTATAAAGATTGGCTGAGTAGCTAATACGAGAAAGTTTAACAAACAAACTAATTAACTTTTGTATTTATAATATTAGTTAAGATTATAAAAAATATATATGTTAATAAGTATAAAGTTATAAAGGTACATGACTACAGCCGCAGAACACTCAATCGAAGAAGCCCTTATTTAGGCGTATGCACCATAGAAGGGAGATTTAACTTAAAATTTATTTTTAGTTAAAAAAAGATCAAGTCGTTAAGTATATTAAAACCAAAATAAGTTTCATAAAACGTTCAAGTACAAAATTAATGTCAAGGGAATCTAACTTCGTATCGTTAGATGCATGTGATTGAAGCTGCATCCAATTTTGTCATCAAGTAAAAAAGATATTATAAATCTCACAGTTCTATGCACTTGCAAATTCAACTATGCTACTGGTTCAAACGATTTTGAACTTAATTATAATGCACTTAAAGTTGTGGTTAGTGTAAATTTAAAGTTTGTATTGGTAACAGTGCCGTTTGAAGTGAGGCCCTTTGATCTATGTGACATTATGTAAACTGAAGACGATTTAAATCGGACGGTAGCACTTTGGGCGGCCGAGGATGATGTACAACGCATTGTTCGTGTTATTGTTCGTCTAATTATAGATTTTTTTAAAGTTACAAAGATTAATGATGTGACGAATGACATGGGTCTCGCAGGGCGAAGGGTAGAAAGAGGTGATTGATGAAACAAGTACCTACTTACTTAGTTATAAATAATTAATATTTACTTTCTTTTTGAATCACACACAAAATTCAGAGAGAAGGCTTTAAACATACCTACATTCATAGATAATGGAATTAAATATTTTGTGCACTGATTAAGAGTCAGCGTACTTCAAAGTTACATTTTTAAGATTTATGCATATCCTAGGTAAGTCTTATATTTTTTTGTGATTTTAATAAATTTTATAATATACAAAATTAAATTTCAGGGTAAATGTTTTGTAAATTGCGCATAATACCACTATGTTAATTTGATTTTTGGCCAAAATTTTAATTGTATTTAATTTAAAAGGCAAAGTTGTATGTATTATACAACTTGGAGCCTTTTTTTAGACTGAAAATGCAAACAAAGCACTGAACTTTGATATAATTATTATTTGATATAAACGTCGATGAACCAAAGGAAAATCTAGTTCTAGTTTATACTAATACTAACCTAAAATTTGTTACCTAACGCCTACACAAGAAGGGACATACGAGTATGATCGCGATTCTGCCTACGCTCCAGTTATCTCGTTATCCTAAATGAAATTTAAACATTGTTATCTTACAAACTCCATATTTTATTGAAACACTGGCGACCCACCTCGGCTTCAAATGGATGCATTTTTTTCCTCTGCAAATTATATATACAAACTTCAGATTCGGGTAATGACCCACTCCTAAATCTTATATATACAGAAATTAATCATGATTAACTCAGGATCACTGTTAATATTTTTAAGTTTGGCACAATTGTAATTTAGTAATAAAAAGAGCATTTACTGGAGAGTTTCTCACAGTTTTTTGTGTGATCCGAAACTATCCTAAAATATTACCTAACACAAAAAAAAAACAATCAAAGACTTTAACAATATAAATGTAAGCAAGTTTATCCGTTTGTTGACGAATAAATTTATTAATTTTGATTAGTGTATTCAGTTCCTTATAAGCAATAGGTTTCTAACAGCTTTTGTAAGGGCATACACGAGCTCTCTTGGCCTAAACCAATCAGGAAACAATAATCATAATTTAAAGCGATTTGGAGCTTTTAAAAATGAAGTGTCGAAGGAAAAGTTTTACTACTTTGTTGTTAAAATACCAAACACGTTACAGCCAATTAGTGTTAGGCTATTTTAAAAGAAACTATTCTGAGTCAGAATGACAACTTGGAAGCTATAAATAGTGGCCGTGCATGCGCTTAGATCTATCTGACGGATTCTCGGAATCTTAAGCGGGATTGATTTGAATAAATTCAACGTTTCTTGGCGCCTGAGCAATTAACATCAGAGATGAGTGGAGTTAGTACTGACGATGGTCTAATGTCACAACAATTTGCGTTCAAATACCTACGATATGTGTAGTGGTATAGGTATTTCAGAAATTTCCGTTTCCTCTGACTAATGTTTTTCTTTTTAAACGTTCCTTTCAAAGTTGTTCTAGATTTTAATGAGCCAGTTTCATTGTTTTGTGTTTAGTAAAAATTTTGCAATCAACACAAATTGTTGTGTGTTATTCTAGATTTTAGTATTCATAACATGGTAACGAACAGTCATAAGTTGGACGCCTATTTAGGTTATGATATCCTAGTTACTTGTAGACTTTGTCCTTTCTATATTAGTAGTCTTCGCTTTTCAAATTGAAGTTATTAATCGTTCTTTCGCACCTTTTCAATATTTGTCGTCAATGTTTCTAAAATATATTTTGCATGTTTTAAAAATAACCCTATACAAATAAGTAAATATTATGTAGTTGAACCACAGATAAAGATCTACATGTAGATGTCGGAAAGTTTTGTATTTCAAGGAAGTGGGGAAGCAAACAAGATGCTGTTGTGAAATTGTTTCAAATTACACGTGAACTATATACTAGATGAATACATACGGAATGAGGTGTCTTTACAAGCCTTAACAAATGTAACAAAACAACTGTGCACATTCATTTGTTCCACTTCGTCGGGGACTCCTCACAACCGCATTTTTAGCACAAAACTAACTGTACCAGTAATACAACTCAACTATATTTTTTTTCATTTACCTTTACAAGTAATGGCAGGGCACACTCCGTTCTGCAGTCATAAATTGTTAGGTAGTCTGGCAGCGTTGACCATCCCCTAACTGTAAAATAAATCTATGCCATAAAAATTAAAGTAGAGGAGAGTAGTGGCAGGCTGGCAAAGCAAACTGCGTTTGACCATCTTGAAATAACAGTAGGTATATGTGCTGATGTGTTTCAGACAGTAAGGGTAATCCTAATCCCTTAAACCGGTAGCCACCTACCATCGAGTGGAGCGTCAGCCAAGTCTCTCGACCGTAACAAAAAAAATGTGTCGCTAGTCAAAAGTGCGAGGATGACTAAAAATCCGTCTTTCATAAGAACAAAGAAACTTGCAAACTTTTACCTCTTTATAATATTACTATAGATTGTAAATAATTATTATGTATTCGAGTTTCCTTACTGAATTGTCTTATTCCCCTTCGTCGAGAGTTGCACATTTGAAGTAGTTATATAAGAGTTGTTTCTTGAACGTTGCTGGTTATTGTGTCTCTTCTTGTCACTGGAAGTAAAAGTACATTTTGCAAGTTAAAATTTTCACTCGAAAACCTCTTGACGATGTTATAACTTCCACTTTTATGACACTTTTCAAGTTGAACAAATTGGGCACCTAGTTGTCAACGTTTTATTAGTTTATCAAAAATATGCAACCATTAAGACGGACTTTTTGAACTCGGTAGCTAAAATGAAATATTGTTTTTTATTTTATATCACTGCTATTCTTATGCATAAAGAAGTGCAGGCAAGCTGAAGGTTCACTACATGGTAGGCGGTTTCCGTTGCCAAATAAAATTTAATAAAAGTTCTTAGAACTTACCGTAATTTTAACTATTATTATTATTAACTATAACAGTTGAATAAATTTCGCAGTGTTAAATGAATGCTTTTATGTAATGTTATAAATTATGAATCCAAATTATGTACATCGTCTCCCATTTACAAAGGTACATTTTGTAACCCCTGGCGTTAATAGAATCAGATAATTAACATTTTCAAGGCGAGGGAAGCGTCACATCCGCGAGGTCCCGGATTATTATTAGACAAAAGGAAGTATGACGCATGGAATGTGACCGAGCGAAATGAACCGTGTATTCAACCAAGTTTGTATTTTAAACTTTCAACAAAGGGGGTCAACTTATGATGGTCATTGAATAATGGATAGCATTTTTTATTATTTTTCCTTTGCAATAATATTCGTTCATAAATGGTCAAGTGATTTTAAATTGAGTTAAATTAAAACCGTATTTCACTTTATAAATTATTGTACGGAACGTTCGTATAGTATGTCAGTTTTGAAACTTTGGACAAAACCCTAAAAATATTTTTTCGTTTTAAAACAGACCGATATATGTATATGTTTATGTAACACTATATAATTATCTTTATGGGAAAACAATTAAAATATCCGTTATGACCTAATTCAGTTTTGGTTTTAATATGTCATATGTGATGTGTTTTTATGTGTTTTATCGACTAAATTATATATTATTTACTTAATTCTCATTAATGACTGTTCATTAATAAACCAATTTTCCTAATCCGTCCTAATTCCTTATTCCTAATCCTACTGTATTCGGCGGCCTACTTGCAGCACCTATGGCGTTGCTAATTTTATAGGCGACAGTATCAAGTGGACCGTCAGTCACATGATAGTAAAATAGGTACTAGAGAAAGAGAGAGATATATATGTATATATCTAGGTATATATATTTTAGTCTCCCCCTCTCTCTCTCTTTCGTTCGTTCTTACATAATTTTCTACCTTCCCAATATTTACAATATTAATTTGGTTACAGATCGCAATGTGCAGTCCCCAATTCTCTACAATCCGAGAATACTTGGAAATCATCCAAACGTTATGAGACTTATGAGTGACTGAATGAAAAAAGGAAGGTATATTTAGAAAACCACAATGAAATGTTGTGAAAGATCGTGTTGAAAGTAATAACTAACGACAACAAATGTGTCCAAAAACAAGGGAAATTGTTTTAGAAAGTGAAGTTTTAGTGAGTGAAGTGTCATACTTTCGGATGTCGTGTAACGAAGTGTCTCGTTATAATGGGGAGGGATCGAAACGTATCTGTTCTTGTAATAGTTATAGTGTTACAGACTTTAGTGCGGGTTAGCTTGGAGATCACAGACGCAAGTAAGTTTTTAATTTTTTTAAACTAATTTAGTTAAGTTACAATTCAAGCACGTAATTTATTGGACATTATTTATTACTATATTTTTGCAGTCAGAGAGTTATTTGGAGAAAGGATTTCAATATCTAATATATAAAATTCTTGTGTCGCGGTGTTTGTTGCCAAACTCCGAAACGGCTGGACCGGTTTTGATGAAATTTTGTGTGCTTATCGGGTAGGTCTGAGAATCGACCTGATCTGAGATGAGAACATCTATTTTTATACCCTAATTTTTTTGGCAAAACAACGTTTGCTGGTTCAGCGAGTATTATGCTAAATACTATAAATAATAATTCTTACCGCATGGCAGAAGAATGAACAATTATAAATTGGATGTAGGTAATTGTTACAGAGTGACATTAAACTAAAATGCTATAACAACGTAATTATCCTTTATGATAGCAACAATTATAATTACGAGGCGAACTCGGGAATTGCGTAGCACGCCCAAACACCCCCGTTATTTAGTATCAGTTCAAGACTGCCATGTAAAATAGAACATTTAGCGGTCGCACAAGCATCAATAAACTATTTTAATGTAGAAGATAAAAGCCAGCGTTTGGGTCGACGCGCCACTATCCCCTTTTGGTTATATTGTATAATCTATGGCCCTTATTGTTTGTTTCACTCTGACTGTTATTCCTCAAGTAATGGGGACGATAAATTTTATTGAACGATATTGTGCGAAAATATTATTATAGAATTTGTAATAAACAATCTTTATAATATATTATACCATCCTATATATTTATTAAGGCACATTCAAACCGGATAACTCTGCATTTTGAGCAAGCCTTTATACCTTACTTAATTCATTAAAGTAAGGGTTGCTAGTATATTAAAAATATACAAACTGTATGGAACTGTACATCTGTGTACTTTTCCGAATAATTTACGTGTCCTAAATAAAAGTCGAACATTCTTCAAAGAGATTACAAAAATCTAATCAATCTTCAGTGGACCAGTGTGGTGGCAATTTCTCCTCACATTGAAAGCAAAACTTAGGCCCAGCAGTGGGCATATCATTTTCCTCCAAGGAATGCGGTAGAAAAAGAAAACTCGTAAGAATATAGTGTAGAAAATTATAAGCCCATTTTCTAGTTGACGAAGGGATTTCCACATTTTCGATTGTCCTGAACTTGGGTGCTATTTCCATGTTATGGTAAAATTTAACTGATGCTGCAGCATCAAGTAGTCTGCAGGACACCCAACTCTTCAGCAACTTACAGCAGATATAGAATGTTTGGGCTCATTAGAAAATCAAGGGTTACTAATCAATAATTTTGATAATAGCTTTTGATTACCTACATTAAAAAGAGCGTAGTTTATAATCGAGGAACAAAGGTAATCAAGCTTTGTACCTGAGTCATGGATGTTTTGTATTTACAAAAAAAGTAATCTATGTGTATATCAACTGTTTGGTATCCATAATACAAGCATTAGTTGCTTAATGTGGAACTAGATGGTGCTGTGTAGAATGTGTGAAGATTTTATTTATAATCGAGGTCCTACTACGCGCTCGTAGCTTAGAGCTATTGGATTTCTTCACTTGTAACTTAAGTGTTATTGACAAAACGGCGAATGTTGCATCCAGCATAACATATCCGTTCAATTTGGCGTGTGGCCAGTCACCAGAAATCGGGTCGCCTACGACACTTTCTATTATAATATGCTTTCGAAATAGACGCCAAAAGTTCATCACGTATTTACTACTAGATATATTTATGCATAGACTATATTTAAATCTTACTCACAACGACAACGAACTCTTTTAATTCATGCCTATAACTACTCAAATTATCAACTTTTGATTTTGCAATACACATTATCAGTAATACATACAAAAAAAGTACTATTTCAGAGGTTTCATTTAAAAATAAAATGAAAAATTTATTTTTGATAACGTATTTTGATAAAGTTTTCACTAATGCAGTGAGTGATAAGAGAAAAGTTTGTGTATATAAATGTGAATTGTTAACCATTAAAATTGGTTCAATACACATTATGATTATATTCGAACACTGACTCCTAATTCCAATATATCAATCTAAAGTGTCGAAGTTATATCTGGATTGAACCTAAGTTCCTCGAACGAATAGAAATTAGTATGGGTGCTTGCTTGTGTATTTCACTAATTACGGAGAGCAGAGGTGTATTCTAAATTCGAATATCCGAGAGCAGAGTACGCTAGAGGTCATAAGCCTCTCATGTATTTCGATTGGACAGACTTCGACCAATAGTATTTACTCAAACATGTGGTTTTCGCAGTTGTATAGATCTAGTAAGTATAGATAATATCGACAAGTTACATAGAAAACACACAGATACATTCATACAAGAAAAAAGACATATCCATATATACAAATGATTCTCTTAAACAGATATCGAACCCGAGACTTTCGGCAAAGCTGGCAAAGCAACTACAGCTGAGCCAATCAAGTCGTCAATCTATCGTATGCACTATTTATTATAGTAAAATCTAATAAACCAAATAGCCTGCTACCGAAGAATATATTGTGAAAATACGATAAGCATCAAAATAAAATATAGTAGAATAAATAGTAGCTTGTCACCAGCCGGGCCACGTGTCCGGTACCTTCTGACGCATCTATATCTGTTTTGGCTCGTGGCCAACATATACTTACTTACACGCTTCCCCTAAACGTCACATTGTTGGCTTTTTAATTTACGCTCTGTTGGCATTGGACTGCTAATGTGACGTCACGTCATTAGTGTTTAGAAAAAAAAATGGCTTTTGTTAATGATTGGCAAGTGGATGACGATAGCTTACTCTTTTTTAAACTTCATTTCCATTTTCATATTCTCATTGTTTTTTTAAAAAAAAGTGTGTGTGTCAGTTCCGACACACGACTGGAGTTTACTATTTACGAACGATAAATAAATAATTTAATAAATATATTATAATTAAACCAACTAATGTATTATATTATATCAATATGTATTGAAGCAATTGTTAGCCTGTAACGTGTGACATGTAACATTTGATTTTACTTCCATAAATTTTCATACCCCGGGATATATGAAATCGATTCTTAAGGAGTAGGTAAACTCCAAAAAATTACGGTTATTTATAAATACTTAACAATGAAATACCGGGACTATCTATTTTCTGGAACGTTTCTATTTTAATTAAAAAAAATCATTTTGTTTTGTATAGATAGTTAAATTCATCAAGAACCTTAAAGTCTAGTGTTGTTTTTAAGGTAATCCAATTTATTTTAAACTAGCGACCCGCTCCTGGCTTCGCCCGGGAAGCAATTTTAATATATTTATATAATTATAAATCCCTCTTTCCATTGGTGAAAACTGAATTAAAATCGGTGCAGTACTTTTCTAGTTTTTTTTAAAGGGTACACAAACAAACTTAGCATTTTTATATGTAAAGATTAAACGGGGAGTGAAACCACGGGGCAGGGCTAGTGTGTAATAAATAATTATTTGTACACCACAAAAGCTATCTTTTATGTGAATGTCAGGCAAGCAGATTGAGTGGGCTGAAATTAGTACAGCGTTTTATGATATAATTGTTATTTATAATGTAAGATTTAGTCATAATATATGCACGAGTTCTCCCGTGATGTAATATTTTAAAGAAATACTTTTACATTATTCACCCAATTTTTTTAAAATTATTACATAAAATTTATGTCATCACATAAATGTTATGTAGGTAATAGTTCAATTTGTCAGTCTCTTGTGGTGAATGCAAATAAGCACTGCTAAAACGAAGTGTACCTAAATTAAATGCACAAATAAGTTTCAATCGTTTCCTCCACATAATTAGGTTTACAATTGCAGTAGCAAATATTTTACAAATACCCGCGAATCTATGAACTTGTTTTTAAATGTGTATTTTTTTGTGGTGGCGCTAGAGGCAATGGCTAATTTTGTCACGTTGATCTTTGGCAATATTCCAAAGCATGCCTCTCCCTAAATATCCGGTGTCGCTGAGTGCAATTCTGTATTTAGGACACTTTTGATGGGGGAGTCGATGCGAAAATAGCCACCGTGAACTCAGTTGTAACTTTGTTGGATACCGCGCATCCAACAGGTGGTTGAGACCGAGTTATTCCTGTAATACCATCAATGATTTTCTACGGTTACTAGTGACTGGCACACTGCGTTCCGAAGTAGTAAACTGAGCAATAACCAACCCCCTCAATGAAGACCACCGGCATAACTACTTTGGGTACCGTCGCTAATATAATAGGTAATTATAAAGGTATAAGTATAGGCCATAGATAAATGATTGGTCTCGCTGCGCTCGACTAGATAGAGCGCTGTACAAAAGCAATAGCTCCGTAAATGCGGCAACTTTTTATTGTAGTGTGTGTAAAAAATCGTCACTTTTTATCACTTTTACCGTAGCTTTTACCTCCTGTGGCTGAGTGATAAGACAATATTTCAGATTATTTAAGCCGGGATTCGTCGGTCGTATCGGGTACTGAGTATTTCATACCACCCTCTACATAGACAGTCGGCGAATTGAAACCTTTTAAGTCTATAATTAAGGGTTAATGAAACATTAATCTTTACTCGCGTTACTAAAATTTCATTACTACACATCAAAGAGAAAGTATATTTCGCACAAGCGGTTCGGTCTGTTGCCAAATACATTGAGAGGCTATTTGATTAGTTTACAAGAATATTTAAGGGTTCGATTATAGAGAGCCAGCTGTTGGCAACTTATCATTGACATGTCCTTGTAGTACTTTCATTGTGTGGTAAATAGTTTATTTGACAGCTCAAATTGTAGCACGTAAAACGCCTTGTGTGGATCCAACTACTTAAGTACATTTTGTTTTTTGTATTTATTCTTTTTAAGTTAATCCGATCTATTTTAAATTATAGAACCTGCGAATAATGCTGGATACAGCATACAGCTAGTGTCACTCTAAAATTGTTCGAATCGTGATCGCGAAGGACACGTCTTATTATGTGATCAAAGAATTAACCATATACTTACTAATAAAGTCTAAACACTAGACAGGATATCCACAACATAAGTAAAAGATATGTTATATTAGTGTCGCTGTTTATATATTATTTAATCTGTGTAACTATAGTTACAGGTATAAGTACGTGTAATAGTTAAATGAACAAATATATTATTTGTTAGCATTGTTCACTGAAGCAAATAAAGTATAATGTCAATGACCGAGTCGTTAAACTTACATTTATTGCTCTAGCTTTTTCTTATAGGTATTGGTTTATACCTACCTTTTATATATTTTTAAATTTGTTTTTATGTTACTTTGTGGTGAATTTAAAATAAGCTATGTTAAGATAGTAGACATATTTAATGACAAAGGAGACATATCGAGGGTCAGTGATCTCTTCATGTTGTTGCATGGTGTCAATACGCGAATTGCATCATAAAACCATAACTATATGAAAATGGACCACTAAGTATTAAGATTATGTCGTTAAATAAGAACAAATTTATTTGTAAATTTGAAGCGTATAACTGTAGAAACGCATTAGTGTACGGGCGCCAACTAAAAGGTCGTAACTAAAAGACGGCGCTACGTCAAAGGAGGCGAGCGAGGAATTGAGTTAGTGTAGGTAAGTATGTGTCCATTGTCACACGAGATACTGTGGTTATAATGCATCTGGAAGTGGTTATTAACCCAAGATGCGCCCGCAAGTTGCGGACGAGTCTTTTCATGCATTTTGTATAGTATTGGCGTAAACCGAGCGTTCGAGTGGCCACGTTCGAGCCATAAGCTGCGGGAGTCGCCCGAGTTCGCTACTTGTGGCCGCGTCTAGTGGCTTAATGTGCGGGTGCGCTTATATCCATAGAACAGTCTAATTTAAATTCCACAGAATTTACTGTTAGTCTCTATTAGGTTTTCTTATTATATTTTTTTTTTCTATTAGTCCCTGACTAATAATATGGAACTGCTATGAAAGTCTGTTATTTTGTTCATAATACTCAGAGGAAAACTAAAGATTGTAAACAATTTTACTAGGTGCCCTGAGTCAGAGGTACTTGTAGTTAGCTATGCGCTATTACCTAATTCATAGAACGTGATAGGGGTAGAGATATATCAAGGTCACTTTGCAGGTTTAATATGTATTTAACTATTTTATTTTATCTACACACTTTATTAATGGAACACTGTAGCAACATTCCATCAGGTCATCTACCTGGTATCAGGATCCTTACATTGAAAGACCTGCCAAAATCCCACATTGAAAAGGGTGATTTAGGATTAAAATAAAAAATCAAAATATTTGGTAGCTATGAGAAACTCTTATGATCGTCATTATAAATTTAAATTTACCAAGGTTTCGGAAAAAAAACTAAAGTTTTTCTTTATCATTTGTAGTAAGAAAGAAACCATTTCTTACCACTTCCTAATTTTTAATCCTAAACCTATGCACTTCCGTGCTGCAAGTGCACTATGACGTTGCTTGTAGGTATCATAGGCGACGGTAGCCATCACCCACTAAGTGGACAGTCAACCTGTCTGTCGACTTTAACACATTGAAAACACATGGGAAATACAACTATCTACATACAATTCGGGAGTTAAAAATTAAAATTGTGGATTACTTACCAGAATATATTAATATTGAAAGGTAATCTAAAATATTTGACAATAAAGTTTTCTCATCTGATGACATCTTATCATAATAATAATTATATCGTGTCGTATGAAGCAATGAAAACGGACAACTACGCACAGCGTTATTAGATCATAGCTCGGGCGCGACGCGCCAAAGGAGCTCCAATGTTTTATGCATACCGCGTACTTTCCTATTATAATGGGCGATTCTACCATAACACTGTTTTATATTTTTTCACGAAACACTAACTTTTAATGCTTCCGAGAGTCGAGGGTTCCGTTTTAGCAAACGGTTTGCATTTTAACTGGCCAAATATGCCCAAACTCTTTCTGTATAGAAGTTTACCATTATAGTAGATAATATTTCGGCTTTATTAATGTAACGCTTCTGTAACGCCTAAATGTCTTATCGTAATTCACTTTTTACTACTTCAGGTTTAGGCAACAGTTGTTAATTTTATTAAGTATCAAATAACTTAATGTGGTAATGAAATCGCCTTCAATTAGGAATGTAATCAATGTAATAAATTAAATAGCTAGTTAAACCAATCTTAAAGTATTTTGTACAAATGACGTTTAATGTGTCCGGTATAACATTCGCGTCCAATCCTTTTCTGAGTTATGTGAATTTATCTCAACTTTTCAGCGCGCCGCCATATTTGTAAAGTGTCGTGCAAATCTACTTGGTTTAAGTGCAGCGGAAGCTTGCATGTACATGCACAATGCGCCATGTAGGTGCATGTTCAAATTTACGTATGAAAGCATGTCGCGAAAACTCCTAACCTTTTGTACGAAATGTTACTGGCGCATTAGAATTTTGTACAAACTTAAAGTTCGCCATTGAAGCTCTTCGGCGACTCTTAAAGATGTTTGTTTATTTTAGTGCGCGTAGATTTTCATCGTGATTCGGTGAGTCCATTAAAGGCTTTATTTCTTAGCTTTATTTTTCTAAGTTATAGGGTGAAAGATAGATACAATTTCTAATGGAATGAGAAAAGCGTCTGCATATTAGGTACACCCACTGTTTATTTTCAGTTTCAAAACAATTACTTGTTCAAACGAATTTAAATTAAAATAATATTTTTTTTATTCAAATTTAATTTACTTGCAATTATCATGTTATAAATGTTATAATTATGTTAATTTACGTCTAGTTCCAAGAGCATGCTACGAAACTTCTAGATTATTTTTTAATTGTTCATTTATGATACAACCATCATAGAATATACCCAATAAAAAGCAGTTTTCCGCTGATGAAAAGTGCCCGTTGGACCCACTTTTAAGTGTCCGTCTGACCCACTGTGGGTCAGAACAATATTTTATTAAGTTACACTCTAACGTATTATTCGTAGCAACAGACATAATTATTCTTAGTCGTCACGTGTCAACATAATTATATCATACCTAAACACCATCAAAAACTGTTTTGCTCCAATTTGTCACATTAGGCCGACATTTCGTTAAAACAGTTTACAGTAATGAATTAAATGACAGGACACATTACTTTGGTGACGGATGTAATTATGGTGTTACGTTTTAATTTTTAAATGTCACACAAATAATTGATTGTAGACCGTGTACAAGAACTATTATGACAGCTGGTGAAATTTTCGTACGAAAAGCTGTATAGGTCATTTATATTTAAGAGGAAAGAAAATGCATAAAATCAAATTTAGCACAAATATTTAAAATTAGCATTGTAATTTTATAAAATACTAGCGGGATGCCCCCTGCTCGTACATATTTGTTTATCTCTTTCTAATATATAAAATTCTCGTGTCGCAGTGTTTGTTGCCAAACACCTCCGAAACGGCTGGACCGATTTTGATGAAATTTTGTGTGCTATTTTTCATACTCCAAATCTCATCTCTTTATAATATTAGTGATAAAGACTAGCTGTGTCTCATCCCATGAAAAACTACTATAAGAACATACCTACTTATTATGAAATTTGCTGTTGCTTTAATTCACTGCATTTGAATAATAATTTAATACGATAATTAATAAAATAAAATGTTTAGAACTCCTGTTTTTCTTCAGTTCTTTTTACTTTTTCTGATAAAAAAACCTTTTACGAATTCGAGTTACAGTAACGATGATACCGAACGCGATCAATACGAGACGACTATGAGTGAATCCATTGTTCCAACAATATGGCTGCTTAAAATAATTAATAAAAAATACAAAAACACACGAACATATACCTACGAATTTCTCTTTATGCTTGTTCTACTAGCTCTTCAGTGTTTTGTTCTCTAGTAGAAAAAAATAAAATTGATGAAGTTTGTGTAGTAAAACCACACTCTACAAACTTCAGTATTTTATAAAATCCAATGAAAATATACGAAAATTTTCATTTTTTATGGCTTTTTTATGACACAAAGAACATTGACATAATTTTTGTTCTAGCGCTGCAGCTATTTATTTTAAAACTATTATCAAAATAAAGCAAAACTTACAAACTCAATGTACAATACAAATGTAATACAATAAAATAGAAACATTTAAATCGGTGAAACGAACCAAGAATCCAACCCTAAACGTGTTAGGAGCAGCTCGGGCCACTAGTTTACGTACAATACGGCGACAATTAGATTCCTGGTACGTCTGTACAATGGGCAGCACGTGTGGACGCATCTGGGCGGCAAATGAAGCGCCCGACGCGGCAGCGGCGCCTGATGCTTCACGGGGAGCCCAAGCACAAGCGACGAGCGTCTTTGTTAATTACTAACTGTTGCCCGCGACTTCGTCCGCGTTCAAAATGTTATATAGCTTAAAGCCTTTCTCGATAAATGGACTATCCAACACAAAAATATTCAAACCAGTAGTTCCTGCTTCAGCTTCATAATATTAGTATAGATGACATGCAGTATTCACTTTCATATTGATAACTAGGAGGAGTACACTGAAAGTGAAGTTTAAAGGAAAATGTCATAGAACAGAAACATCAGAGAATGGACCGTTATCAAAATCGTTGAACGATTTTATTCTTCTCACAAGTTAACTAAAGAGTTATAGACAGTTAAGAGTTAAGACAGATAAAGAGTTTAACTGCCAGTCTTTAAGAGAGGCACTGAAAGCAGATGAAGAAGAAGATAAGACTGTGGAAGAGTGGATTTCGAGTGTAGAAATTGGTATCTAAATAATCTCATTTATTGTTAACTAGGTTTTGCCTGCGACTTCGTCCGCGTCCGATCACAGGATTACCCGCTGGATTAATCTAAAAGTTGTCTGAAAATCGTCTGGGAACATACATACACACATTTATATTTATTATTATTAATTTACTATTAAGTTTATGATTACCGCCATAAATCTAATCAGGGTTTATCGCTGTCTCTTATAATTTAAGCCACGGGAAAATCATGTTGCACAGTCTGTACCCCACTGGTAATACACATACCTATACTGTGTGCAAATATTTTGTAAAATTTTACTCATTTTGTATTTGTCCCTGTCCTGTCATTTTATTGTGACAATAAAGGCAAAACAACGATTAGTATTTTAAGCGCAACTTCTCAAAATCAAATATAAAATATGTTTTTGATTTTATTTACTTGGTGTGTGGGCGGTTTTTTTTTCCACTAAATTGAATTTGCTATATTATTAAGAAATTTACATGAACTTTGGTTTAGTTTAGTGAAACTTTATTCAGTTGTGTAGGCAGGTATTAGCATAATTCGAGAGTATTTAAAATAATATTGTTATTTTTTTAAAATATACAGGTTTGTAGTTATTTCAGGATATCTTTTTATTATATTTTGACTACTTGATTATTTTTGGGTGGGAAATTTTTTTTGGGGCCTGATTCAAGAAAGATCTGATCTGATCTTATCTTTAATCTGATTGTCAGATCTTTAATATGATTTAAAGGCTTACTACCACTACTAAACTCGTAGGAACATACGGCCTGCTAAAGCGGTTACCATCCCACCACAACTTTACTCCTATGTTCTTAAGCGACGCGACGGTGATCATTTACCATAAACTATACCGTCAGCTGGCTTTATACAAAAAAAATAGAGAAATATTTCGCTGCATACTAACTTTACGTATCATAATTTAAATGATACGTTCCACATGTCGCACAGAGTCCATAAAATAAGTCATTTCATGCAGTCCGCGACATCTGGAAAGAAAGGAAATTGCGCCACTATGAGTCGATGAGCATCGTCGTCTTATTGCGAAGCCGTTTTCTATTCCGATTTCATCATTCGCACTTCAGTTACGATGCAGTATTTTAAATAATGCTGCCTTCTAGCGTTTTCTTTAAATGTTTATTTTATATTTTTAACTCAATAAGTATTTTTTTATTCTAAGTTTTTTTTAGTTACTATTTTTTATAGAAATGTAAAATTGATATTTGGCTGTAAATTATGTTTTTTTTGCCCATAAATAAATAATTAGAAGCTGTGCATTTACCGCACCTTAGGTAATAAGATTTATTCATTTACTTATATTACTTTTAAATAAATCTTTATTTGCATAAACATCATAATAAGCTAATAATTAAATTAAGTTTAAATTTAAGTATTTATTTATTTCTTTTAAAAGAATGAACAGTTTTACCAAAATTCTAACAGTAATTTGGGCTCTCTTGTATTTTGCTTATAGTTCTAGTATAGTGGCTTATGCATTATTTTTATGATGATCGGTTGAGTAGAAAGGCGTGAAAGCGTAACCAGCAAACAGACTCACTTTCGCTTTCACTTGACAGATTAGTCTGTGCTTTCCCATGTATAATATTAGTTAGGATTGTACACAGGATTGGTAGCTATGAAAACTTTTCAAAACACTTAATATTTAGTACGGCACGTCACGTCCAGGATGCAATCACAACTTTAAGGAGATGTCGCTAAAATGCTAAGCAGCATTTCAAACACAAACTTCCCCTTTCAGGTGCAAATTTAAAACTGCCTAAATACAAAGTTGTGATCATGGGAATCTAAACCTGGCGTTCATTAATTTCAAAGTTTACACGTTGCCAAGCTATTATGAAGCTTATGGATAAGGAGTTTCAGTTCAAAGCTTTATACAAAGTTTTAATTGATTGTAAAATCTGCATAGGTGCTCTTATAGCGGATTCATGGAGGAAATTATGGTAGAGGACATTGTGACTACAAAAATATACATTTAGTTAGAATGTGTGAGGTTCTAATGATAGGCTCAGATCTGAAATATTGTTAAGCTAATTCTTCTTATTACAAATTATATTAGAATTTAATTACATATAGAATTTAACTCCAAAATTTTACAATATTTTTTTTATCTAATAATAATAAATTATTATAACTACATAACTAACTAACTAACAATTAAACAAACAAAAATAAGAAATAAAAACACTTAAAAATAATTAAAGGGAAGGAGGCATGTTGGGAAAGCAGGGAGGAGGCGTGGAGAAAATTAATTGGCCAAAAATTATCTAATAAATTACAAATTTATTAGATACTCACTTAATTAATAATACTATAGTGTAAAATATTTGTCAAAAATACCAAGCCATGTTTGGAAAATATTTGTATATCGTAGCAGAGTAATTTCGGTTTGCAGTAATATATTCTGGACTGACAGTAGGGTTACCAAAAATCTGAAGATTTGAAAATATTCTTATATGTATATGTAAGAATATTTAAAACTGTAATTAAATTAGATTAAGGCATAATATATGTCTGCAAAATTTTTTCACGTTCACATGAATTTAATTTTTTTCTAAGAAACAAAGATCTACGAAACTTTCGAAAAATCTTTTTAAAATCTTATTTTTCTCTTAGAAACCTTTACTTTTGTGGTTCTTTTAAATTTTCAGTTGTCTAAACATGTATGTTGTGCTATTATGTTTGTTTTAATTAAATAAATATTATTTACAATTATTAATAATACGCAATTCATACAGTATGCAAAAATAACACTCTTTTAGAAATACTTAATAAAAAATACTAAGTCATGAATCTGCACAAAATTTGGACGTATGTTCGAAAGTCCGCAAAATATTGGACTTATGGTTACTCTACTTACAAAATAACATACATACTGAAATAGCATCACACGTGTTGCAGTATTCGGTGCATGAGTAAATAATGCCAGAGCCCTTTCACCCATCTCTATCACATTTCCCATATATACGACTATATTTCATGTTATCACTTAACTAACCGTTAAGTTAACTGTGAAAAGCGTTTTTCTTCAAAAACAAATTACGACTAATTGTTCTACATCATTACATTAAGCAATCAAAGTTCATTTAATTGTTCTGAAATTTCAATTAAAGAGATCCGGCATTGATTTGAAAGTGGAAACCGTTCGTTTTGTTAGCAATAAGATCATCGTTCTGTGAAATGGCTCTGAATGCTAAAAGCAAGTTATCTCAAAAGACATTATCAATGGAAGCCCACAGTTGAAAGCCTCCTTATCTTAACAAGTGACACTTGCATCGTCTACTTTATTTTAGGGTTCTAGCGCACTCGGACGGAAGTTGAACTAAACTGGAACAAAATATCCTTGTGAAAAAAATATTTAAATAAATTAAATATAATTTTAGAACTATTGCATTTTAATCGTTTAATTAATTTTAAGAGATTTCTCTTTTCGAATAACAGCTGTATGCTTCGGTTTAAAAGAGTTGTGTTGTTTTGGTGAGTAAGGGATGCCATAGCCATTCCGAATCCGTACTAATATTATAAATGCAAAACTTTGTATGGATGTATGGATGTTTGTAACTCTTTCACGCAAAAACTACTGAACCGATCACCATGAAATTGTGCATACACGTTTTCTGGGACACCAGAAAGGACATAGGGTACCTTTCATCCAGAACACGGACGAAGTCGCGGGCACCAGCTAGTCCCTTATAAAGGCAATTCTACTACGTGGGTGCAAGTGTAGGAAAAAGTTAATAATATGAATAAATTATAAAGTAAATCGAAATAAAAACGCATAAAGAAAATATGTAGTAATGAAATTACTGATCTAATGAGAATAGCGGTTTATGATGTTCAGAAAGATTTTACTTTGCGTCGCAAACTGAAGGCACTTTAGCGACTACTGTGAGAAACAGGTGCTCTAGTAAGATGTTTAGAGAAATCATCTAGTATTTACCTTGGCCAGAAGATGCTTGAAGAGAATTTAAAATATTTGTTTACAGACAACATTAGCGCATATTTAAGTGTCCACTATTGGACATACGTCTTTTTAATTGAGCCCAATTACACTCTGCCTTTCACATCCATCAACTGCCAGCCTCTCTCTTGATGTCATAGCAATTTAGAATTTTGATTACTCTTTCTTTCAAACGTATCCAATAATTATATAAGTATACATATACAGAGTATTAGTATATAAGTAAGTATATCAGTATAGAAGATTGGCATGTAAAAGTAACTACTTATACATGCCAATACGTATTTATGTGAAACAAACGTCTTCACATACTTTCGCATTTATAATACTAGCTGGTGCTCGCGACTTCGTCCGCGTTCTGGATAAAAGTTACCCTATGTTCTTTCAGGTGTCCCAGACAACGTGTATGCAAAATTTCATAGTGATCGGTTAAGTATCCTATCCTATCCTATTAGGTAATAGGATAGGATAGGATTACTAGCTGCCGCCCGCGACTTCGCCCGCGTATCTTTGTAAATTATATAGGAAAACCTTCCTCTAGAACCACTTTATCTAGTGAAAACCGCATTAAAATCCGTTGCGTAGTTTTAAAGATCTAAGCATACAGACAGACAGACAGACAGCGGGAAGCGACTTTGTTTACTATGTTGTGTTTCACACTTGCATACAAATATTATAAAGAGAGAATATTAGTGCGCGTACATGAGAAGCGAGTAGCATAGACTATATTTTATAAAGTTACGCGGACGATGTCGCGTGCAACAGCTAGTGTATAAATGTTATAGATTAATTGTTTTAATTTCAGCCTATATAAGCAGATCTGCTCACTCCGATTATTCTGTGAGATTTAAAATAATACATAATATATAACACAGTCTGATACAGATACAGAATAATTGTTTTGTGTTACCCTCTTTTGAATCTTATATAGTAGAATGGGATTAATCCAGGAGTTATTAAGGAATTGCCACGTCACGTAATATCCTGTTCACAACGCTCGACGCCGGAGGCAGCGACGAATTATCCGCTCCAAATGCATTTTATTAGCTGTTACTAAAGCGTTTATTTAAATTAAATATAAATTAACACTTTAAAAGGAATTCCACTTCCATGGTTCCAATCTGGAGAGTCGTTTTATAAAATGAAGTGTTGTACACATATTTTAAATATTTATTTATTTATTTTTCAAAAGTTACACCAACAGCACAAACAAAAAAACTTAAGTACAATAGGAAATTTCAAGGCATACACAGATAGACTACAAACTAGAAATTGAGACGGACTATAACATAATGCATAGCAACTAACAAATAAACGTTATAGCTTTTGTATGAAAATTTACAGCTTGAATCCTCTGAATGCATATTTAATATAATACTTATAAGTACAAAATTAACAAGAGAAAATTAAAAAAGTAAGCCCCAGATGATCTATTTGCTAATAAAGGACACATTTCTATTTTTAAATAAAACTTAAATTAATTCACAACTATTTCACAAGCGATGATCATTGATACTATCGCAATGTTAGCTATAAACAAACCAACTTTGCCCCAAAAGTCACAAGTTGATTTCAAGTTCTAGAAATGTCCGGAACACTGAACGCTTCAATTGATACGAATTTGGCGCTAAAGGAACTGTTCTAATCTAAACAATAGTTCTCTGTTTTAGTTCAATTAATGATTTATTAATGAAAATTCTATATTAAGAGCTCACTTTCCAACTCGAGCAACTCCATACTGTATTATAATGTACTGTAGGTATTAGGCTTTGATCGTAGCAATACCTACATAAAAAAATAGGATACAAATTTCTATGTGCTATTTCTATTTTATTCAATTTTATTTATTACTAGCTGACCCGGCAAACTTTGTTTTGCGAAAAAATAAAAAATAAATTTTTAGGGTGGACCACCCTTAACATTTGGGGTATAAAAAATAGATGTTGGCCGATTCTCAGACCTACCCGATAAGCACACAAAATTTCATCAAAATCGGTCCAGCCGTTTCGGAGGAGTTTGGCAACAAACACCGCGACACGAGAATTTTATTTAATTTTTATTTTAATATTTTAAAATAACCAGGTATTTTTGTGCTCCAAAAGTGCTGATAAAAACTTTGAGCTAACAATTTCTACACATCTTTCTACGCTTATAATTGCTATAATGTCTCACCGAGGACGAGGAAATAAATGACGTATAATTAGACAAACATAGATAATCTAATAGTTGTTATGAATTATTATGATAATGATGACAGTGTGAAAAGCTGACATAGTTTATGTAAAGTGATGGATTTGTTTGTTGAAGAACGTAAAGATGACTGTCACATAAAATAACAATGGACTGCTCGTTTGAAATGAATCGATATGGGTCTTTCATTTCTCACTGAAACGTCTCGCTGCAGCAGTAAAAATGAGTGTTGCTTTAACATTGTTGAATGCAAATTGAATGCACAACTTGCAAGTACTGGGAACAATAGTATCGGACGTTACCACAGACTTACAACTTGTACTAGAATTATCATATTCATTTTATTATAAATGTCTTTCAAGTCTCTGAACATATTGACATGAATTGCGCAAACTACAATAATTATGCTAATTTTATTTAAATGAGCAGTGTATTTAATATACATTCTCATCTAAAATAAAAATATTTTATCTTTATTACTAGCTACATACACGCTCCCAGCTTCGCCTGGGTTCAAAATAAAAACTATCCTATCTTTTAAGTTGGACCGAATTACATATAGTTACGAAGTTTTATCAAAATTGGTTCAGTAATTTAGGAGTTCAGTAACTAGAGATTAATCTGTTGCACGCGACTTCGACCGGGTAACTTTATAAAATATAGCCTATTAGCTGGTGCCCGCGACTTCGTTCGCGTTCTGGATGAAAGGTACCCTATGTCCTTTCTGGTGTCCCAGACATCGTGTATGCAAAAATTCATGGTGACCGGTTCACTGTTCAGTAGTTTTTGCGTGAAAGAGTTACAAACATCCATACATCCATACAAACTTTCGCATTTATAATATTAGTACGGATGTTAATCGCTGATAACAAAGCTGAAAGCTAAGCTATGATTATCAGAGATCTAAATAATACTGATAAACTGAAACATACCTAAGGAATGTCTGTGAGACTTCAAAGTCACAATCACATCTGGAACAAAGATATCGACGAACGAGTAAGTTTCAATGGTATCAGTAAATGAACGGGACTATTCACAAATGACTAGGACTTGTTTTAAGATCATATCATAACGTACTTCATTCAGAAGGCACTTCATAGGTTTAATAATAAGTACTATATGACGAGTAGAGACGTTTAGGAGCCTGTCAAATTAGCTTTTTCTTTTAATTATTTTTGTAAGAATATTGTTATAACTGTTGGAAAAACGGGCTTTAAAAAACTTTTAAGTACTTTTCTTAAAATAATGTTACTATATTTTAACACGTTCGCTGCGGCAAGATTTTGAGTTATTGTCCCCTCAGTGCGTTAGAAGGTCTATAGACCTTAGATCTAAACTTCCCAGCAGTGCGTTAATAGGTCAAAAAGCCTTGTAAGGTATAGGTGATTTCAAACTCTGATAAGTATCCGAAAACTTTTGATATTAATTAAATTTTGTAACTAAGTTATTGTAAAAGAGTGAACTAATATTGTACTGGCGTCACAAATTGCTCCGATGGCTAGTTTTCATGAAAAACGGAAAATCAAATACAAGGCTTGTTGACCCATTACCGCACCAAGTTAATGGTACCGTTAGGATAATTTTAGTGATGGGAAACAAGCAAAACGATAAAATTAATTTTATTTTTTTATTTTTAACTTTTTATATTTTTCTTACAAACAATTATGTTCTCAAGAATTTTAATCTGGCTTTTTTCTTTCACTTTGGGTAAACTAGCACTGTTTGAATTTTTATTTTGTTTGTCATCAACCACTTTTTCTTCATGTCCAAAATACAATTCCAACATTTTTCGACAACGTTTACTAATTCGATTCATTTTTGATAAAAATAAAAAGGTAGTTACGATTTACGATAATTAATATTTTCACGTCCACTTCCAGGGCACACTGTCATCGATATCAACACAACATTAATTAATGTGACTAATCCAACAGTGCGATATAAGGCTGATAGGCGTGTTACTTCATATAAGGTCTATGAGCCTTACATCCGCAAGGAATATTAATTTTTATCCTTCAGTGCGGTACAGGGTCGAAAGGCCTTACACAAATATTATTGTGAATATGAGTAGCCTTTGAAGAGACGATCTCAAATATATATTTGTCTATCATTCACTGAGAACTTTTTAAGTTATAGCCTTCGCACCAGGGGGAAGTCACTGTATATCAACGCCGCACTGGCGGCGAGTTCATGCATAAGGTCTTTCAGCCTTGTATCGCACCGAGCGTGTTAAACAAGCTAGTGCCTGCGACTCCGTTTGCGTTGAAATATAAAAAAAATAGCAATATAATGCCTTGTTGCTATACATAACACTTTGGCTAGGCGTTAGTTTTTTTTTTGGTAACAGTAATTTTTTTCTGGATAAAAATAAAAAAAATCTTTTCTTGAATCCTTGACAGTATATGCGAACTTTAATTATGA
The DNA here is from genome assembly GCA_947623395.1 of Synanthedon tipuliformis. Classification (NCBI taxonomy): domain Eukaryota; kingdom Metazoa; phylum Arthropoda; class Insecta; order Lepidoptera; family Sesiidae; genus Synanthedon; species Synanthedon tipuliformis. Next base: position 783,079 of record OX392424.1, on the reverse strand, counting down.
TCGGTTGAGTAGTAAGGCGTGAAAAGGTAACAGACACACAGAGTTACTTTCAAATTTATAATATTAATATGGATGGATAACAAGTTAATTCTTAATGAATTTAGTAACTTAATATAAATTAATTACAAACTCTAACTTTAGAAAATTAAGTAACGCCTCGTGTAATCAATTAATATAATAAGGTTAGGTAATAAGATAGTTGCTTTGTTAGAAAACTGGGTCAAGTTTTCGAAGCGTTCTGCGTAAACAGCTGCATCTCTAAGCGTCTCGTGTAATTTTCCGCCTCGGAGGTTAACTTGTTCAAATTAATGAGAAACTATACGAAATACAATATTAATTGGATAATGTTACGTCTTAATTATAAGCGTAAATAGTTTTACCAATTAATACGCAACATGTTTACAACGTTCGCGTACTATGCGAGGCTCAGGAAATGCTACGTTTGAATCTTCAACTGACAAGAAAATTCCGCCAGATAGTGCTAAGTTTAATCATTTCTTTCAATTATTAGTCTATACTTTTTATGTTAACCTCTGTAGACAAGCTGACGGTGCACTTGAAGGTAGGTCTTATAAAACAAGCACCACCACAGGTGCTGCAAGGATTAAGGATAGGATAGGGATCAGGAAAGAATAGGGAAATAGGCTCCGGCATCCCTATTCACTGAAACACAACAGCACACATACACACATCTTACAGTGGTCTTTTGTAAGGGAGTGGTTACTCTCGCCAAACGTAGTGTGCCCTGCCATTACTTTCCAGATCTAGACCAGAGCCAGCTTTGAAAAGATCATTTCCAAAATTGACCCTGCCAGCAATGGGGGGGGGGTCCCTAGAGAGTTAGTCAACTCCTCAAAAAAAATCCAACTACGAGTAGTTTACTGCACAGTATGACAGATTCAGAGCTTTAAGCAAGCACCCTAACAACTTCTTAAGTTCAACCATCAAATTTGGTACATTGACGAATTCTGGTCCAACTATTTCCATAGCATACTAAACCTGCATGAGCTCCCCAAGGCTCATGCAGGCTTAGGTTATAATTATGGTCATAAAAATTAAAGGCCACGCTACTTCACCATAACTAAAAAAATAGGCTAAAATGAAAGCTCCTAGTCTTAATTTTAGTTTCATCTTAAGTTCTTCGAACAGCGAACCTTTGTTGAAGACTGTGAAAGTTTAATTTTCTTGATCAAAGAAAGCTCAATTGTTATAAACATTAATACATCGCTGGGTAATATTAATTTCTAGTCTAAACCCGACCCAAATTGAAACGCGCTTTCAAAGGAGCTATGAAACAATAATTACTGCTTTCAACTAAAATTGATAGGGTTTTGTAGTGTCTTTCTTAGCGGTAATTTCCTTATTGAGAAAAGCGAATTTTGCAAAATCTACTTTGGCCGTTAGTCTCTTGAAAAAATTGTTAAAATTCATGTTTTTTTATAATTGTTTTAATGGAATTAATTATAACAGTTTTACTTCTTATATACTATATTTATAGATAGGTTAAAATTTCAATTTAAAAAAATAGGAAAGTGACGCTAATCAACTAAGTGACAACTAACATTACTGTACTTTTATTACTATTTATAATATGACTTCAAATTTTTTCGCCCAAATAAATTAATTAGGTACTGTCAATTTGTTACATTTTTTAAATTATTGACCATAAAATTTAAACATTTTATTTCAATAATACAGAATGTTAGGTTTTATTCTTATAATTGCATAATTAATTGTTTTAAATCAATTTAATATTAAACAATATTAAAGTTTATTTATTACTAAACGGAAAAGATACTCTCATTTAATTTCGCGAAATAAGCATTATATAAATGTAAAAAAGCATTACCTATCTAATAACATGGGAACGTTCTGTTTCTGTTGAAAATGTATTTTTTTTTAACCTACGTTATTTCATTTACTGGACCGAACTGGGCTCAACCGAGCTCAGGAAACAGTAACGGCTACAGTAGATAAACTCTTTCACTTTTAATTTTTACATTTTAAACGGAATGAAACTTTTTTTTTTTGAACGTAGAACGTAGAAGGTACCGTCTCATATTAACAACTTCATAACAGTTGATAATATAATTTAAAAAATTCAAAAATTTACCAGTTATAAAAAAAATAGTCCTAAAACTATAAATATTATCTTCAATACATATTAATATTATATACTACATATATAATTATATCATACATATGTAATATATTATATTATTATTTTTAAATTATATGTATTAAATTATTTATTTATCGGAGCTGACACACACACACTTTTTTCCCATAAACACACACACCACATATCTGAGGTATTCTGTCAAAGAGTGGATACACTGCAGTCAGATAGGCTTCTCAATTACTGCCTCTTCGTTTTACTGTGAATTGACTGAGCCCAGAGCCGCTCCCAATTTATTGTGTAGAGAAAATCCTCACACGATTTACATACAACCTGCGTTTGTAATCTCTAAAATCGTTTATAGAGATCAAAGCGGAAGTTTTGGCTTCGCGGGGGCCAAGTTCTTGAATAAAAAGATCATACAACTGAATCTATGATAAATGATGTCGGTGTAGAAGCGTCTATCATTTGCCAAAGTGAATTTAGTTTTCTTATTATGCTAAGTTCAGAAAATAATTCTTTAATCCATACTATTATATAAAGCTGAAGAGTTTTTTTGGTTGAACGCGCTAATCTCAGGAACTACTGGTTCAAATTGAAAAAATCTTTTTATGTTGAACAGTCCATTTATCGAGGAAGGCTTATGGCTATATAACATTTTGAACGTGGACGAAGTCGCGGGCAACAGCTCGTTCTAAGCAAAACGTACTGACGAATGAATTGGCTATATAAGTATACATACTAATATTAAAGAGAGACATCTGATTTTGTAAGTCTGTTTATATTCACGTGGAGGATAATCTCCGGAACTAGTGCAATTCCATTTTAATTATATTTAGATTTGAATTTTAAAAACATGCATACTCTTGAGAGATTTAAATATTTTAAATGTAGTCATACGAAAATTCAGACATATTTCATAAATTACGTAAGTTACTCGTAAATAGAAAAAGGAGCTTAACCCTAACTATGCAGTGAACATATTATTATAATCAAGATGATATGGAAATATGGAAGGTGACATGGAAATATGATGATATGATATGATGTAACTTTATCCTTCTCTCTCCTTCATAAATTCTCGAAGTTAGAATAAAAAGAGCTCTTATCGTTTACTAGCTTTGAAGAGATTATATAATACCTCAAGAAATGCACAGGATTGTTATAGACGCTGTTATAAAAAAGAGTTATCAAAATCGGACTACTCTTTAAAAAGTAATGCATGGTCATACATAAAAAAATATACGAGTCGAACCTCCTCTTTTTTTTGGTCGGTTGAAAAGTGTAATAAAAACACATTTTTTTTTATAAGCCAACGTATTTTATGTGAAAAAAGTAGGTACTCATATAACCAACTTAATGGACTATTTTTAACAGCACACGTTTAATAGATGTGAAAAAAGTCCTAAAACAAATTGCAAGTCACTGGTGTGATAAATGTTGGAATTGTGAACTAACAGCAAACAATAAATCGCGTCTAACAATGGAAATTTTCCGCCATAAAATCCGCACATTCAAATGCTCCGCAAAAACCCTCGGTCCACTAGAATATAATTGGGCGGGCCAAAACTATGGGTTGGACTAATTGTGTCCGCGCACTGAATATGTATGAGGAATATCGATCCCAACCTATCCACTGGTCATATTGAGGGCGGACTATGATATTTTAATGATGCCACTGTGAAATATGATAATACACATTTTGACCGGACGCGCCTAGATTAATATACCTACTCACTAAGTACGTTTAAACCACAGAACCACAAAAGCTACCATACATCTACATAGTTATAATTCGTTAGGACAAGTCATTAAATGATTCACCATATAAATATTTGGTTAGCAAGAAAAATAAAAAATAAGAAACGAGACAAATAGTACGCAGAGCTAACGGCCGTTGGACTCGTCTTAACTAATGCTTTAACTACTGAACCGCGGAATTTTAGATTGAGAAACCGAGGCATTGATTGGCATTGAGACATTAAGGAACCAGGTTTGAAGAATTTTGGACGAGAAGATGTCTCAGAGCTTCGCGAACGCTGCCCATCCATAAGGTGGGTTTTACTTGCCGTAAAATACTTGCCACGCTTGGCAGGCGGGTTGGTGAGCACAGTTTAACATAATTGTCCGCAAAGGGCGCTGCTGCCTTTGCTGATATTTCCCTTAGCCGATTTCTACGGCACCGAGGGATTTAGGTGGAAGGGATATTAAGTACTGTACCTCACGGCGATATGTTCTTACATGGTTATTTTTTTTATATTAGTTGACATACTAAATAGGAAAATCACAACTAGTGTTGTCTGTATTATTACTTGCGGACGGTCTCCAGCTTCGCACGGATGTCAAATTTATCAAATTCTCCAACTTTTCTCTTCATAAGAATCTTCCTCGAAAAAAATAAATTGCCGTATAGCCCCAGCCGTTCTCGAGTTTTGCGCTTAGCAAATTTAGATATTAATTTTTAGTTTATTGGAAAATTTAATAACTCAGTGCATCAAAGAAGCAAAGAATGTGCGCCACATTAAATTTGTTACTTTATAAGCGAACTAAATTTAATTTTGTAGTTTTAATTCAGACTCAAGCTTCTTTATTAGTAACTAGCGTCTAAACTAGATAATATATAAGACAATATGTTTGACACATTCAGACACTAAACTTGTCTTATGTGTCTTATCTCATTTGGAATTATTTGAAATTGCTTTAACCTTTTAACTTTTATGAACAGGGATCATTACTAAAAAGAACTGTTCCCGTTCATTCATTAGTAGGTTTTAGTTCTGCGGGCAATAAATCAATTGACGTGACTTCTGCGGTTGCTGTGAAACAAGCGAACAGTAAACTATAATAAACGTATAGTAACTACACTCTCTGATATACTTATGTAGGTTTACGCATACAAGCGCACACAACACACGGTTTTTGCCAGCGTTGCGACAAGTTTTTTCAAATTTTAAATTTATTTTATTTAATATTCCATTAGCTCTAGTCTTAGTAGTTCGATTATTAGTTCGGTGACCGAACTGAAATGAAATGAAAGGATGAAAGGTTAACATAAATATGTCCTTTTTTGTATGCAAAATTTGATGATGATTAGTTGAGTAGCTAATGCGTTAAAAGTTAACAGACAGACAGTTACTTTCATATACTATGTACTACAATATAATTGTTTATTAGTATGGATTAAAATATAATATAATTATTTATATCGCAAGTGTATGTATACACTGTTAAACACATTTCTTTAGAAGAGCAAACAAATTAAACACAATCGAATTGAAGTACAGTCTTTCGCGAACCACGCAATTATGCCACTTATCTTTGAGGGAGTAGAGTTTATTTTTGCATTGTCACAGTGAAATATTGCGTGAGTAAAATATGCGATTAATTGTACAGTGATTAACGAAGGAATGTATTATGACAAGCGAAAATGTTAACCAGCATTACGAATCTACACTAATCTGTATTAATTTAAGTGGCTATTGAACTAACAGACGACACAGCTTTTGTTTCACTATATTGACTAATCTCGTGGCTTCGCCTGCGTAGATGATAGTTTATGAAATAAACAGTTATGATATTATTTTTGAAGTGAAAACTTCTGGGAACAATTTTGTATGAGGATATAAAACACCGTACTCTAGAGATGGATGACATCAGCGTCACCCAAGAAATACAATTCTACGACGTTAGATGGCGCTGTGGTTAATGTTCTAGGACTAAATCGTTAGATGACACTAAAAATTATTATAATATATTTATATTGTTCGACTCTATTAGATTATATATTAGAGATGCAAATCGCGTCCTGTCGGTTGTCCTATAAAAGTGTGTGTCGATGACACAGTACAGCTATGAAAAATAATACTTTTAATATTGATAAAGGCGTATTTGTCTAAAACAGCTACACAAATACAACACAACCGTAACAATAAAGTGAAATTTGTTAAATGAGGGTAATTCTGTGTAATTGTACGACGCCCAGTCACGAATGGACCACCGTTCTACGTCACACAGGGACGTGCGCACGATATGACAGCCGACCTATTATAATGCGTTGGTGTATGGCCCAAGTTACAAGAATCCAAATCGCGATCGTAAACTGGTCTCTCTGTCTATACTGTCATGGATAAAGACGAGCTATTAAAAATTGTCTGGTTAAATAATTTTTTGAGATAGTAATTAAGGAGAATTTCTTTAATAAAAACTGATATGGTACCTAATTTCTAAAATGACATACAGGTAACACGAACGTCAATTTGTTCAATAAATCATTCGGGTAAATATAATATTATTATATATTACTATCTTCTTACTAATTAAAAGACTTTATTTTTCATAAGCAGCAGCTACAAAAAATGGAATTCTTTTTCAGTTTCAAAACTAGTCATAACGTTTGTTTAAATACCATAAAATGAGAATTATTTGTCTTCAATAGTGAAACTATTTTTATTGCTTTCTTTTTTATGTTAGGTATGGTTAATTTTAACTTGCACCATACAAGCAACAGTAGCGTTCTCTCCAATTTGTGTTACGGGCCCGTTAATGGATAAGGACAAGCGAAAAACTCGCCATGTATCGTGTTGTATCGCTAGGTGCTGGATATATTATCCCGTACCTTATATTTATTTTACCAAGTAGTAAAACTACTCGACCACTATTCAAATGAATGGTACCGTTTTATATTGACATTATTACAAGCTATAATTAAAAATTATAAATTAATCACCGATTTTCTATTGATCCTAAACATGCTATATCTGCTGTAAGTTGCTGAGGAGTTTGGTTATTTTATGCTGCATCTCAGGTCAAGATTACCATTTCATGGAAATATCACTGAAGTAACAGTAGGTACCTATACAACATTAATAAATGAAAATGTGGAAGTCAGTGAAATCCCTTCGTCAACTAAGAAATGGGCAGATGATCTCAAAAGCCTGAAAGATCTTCATAATTATAGCTCAAAAAGTCAAAACGATCCTGATCACATCAACTTTCAAACAAAAAAAAAAACAGATTAAAATTGGTACATTAAGTTTGGGAGTCTTATAAGACCTGTTTTTTTATAACACACGTCAATCTTATAACACCTGTTTTTGCGTCGGGCGTCGAGTTAAAAACAATAATGAATTACAAGGCAACCTCCTGCTTTAATATTATTTATACCAAAAACGAAGGAAGCAAACATTGAAGTATGAAACTGACGAGCCATAGTGCCGTACGAAAACAATAGGACTGTTCAATTACCAGTAAACACAATTTTGTTTCACAGTAACAAGAAAATATACAGTGAATAAATAATAAATTTTGATCATTAAATTGTAAATAGGTTTAATGTTTTTCTATAATGTTCATTTTTTTTTGTTTTTTTTTTTTTTTTTTAAAACACAGTTTTATAAATGTGCTATTAGTGACCGACCCGCTCCCGGCTTCTCCTGAAGTGAAATTTTTATATACACCCCCTTACCCTTACCCCTTGTCCCTCTTTCCATATGTGAAAACCTAATAGTATATTAGGTATGTAATAAGGAAGTGATTGTTTCTTAGACGTTTATTTGTTATATTTTTTATATATTCATTTTTTACATTTCTGAACTATATACATGACTGTATAATGTATAATAAAAATACATATACCTACACCTACAAATGGCACACTCTTCTCGTTAGGAATTTAAACTATTCTAAATAAGAGTATTCAGCTTTTTGTACGTTGGCGAGTTCTGGATTGTTCTATGGTCTGAGATTATTTGAAGATTTCAAACATACAATATAATCACTGCGAATCACTACTTTGCATACTGTGACATTCTTATAACATGTCAAACGTAGCTTTCTTGTAAGTCGTAATAACATCTCTGTCAAGTGTCAACTCTAGAATAGATTGGGTTGCCAACATACTAAACAAATATTATAATAACATTTTGAAAATATATTTTGAAATATATATAAAAAGTGTAGTAATGGAAAGAAATGCATGTTGAATTTTTTAATTTAGAAGTATGACTACCCATTAAATAGGTCATTCAGAAAAATGAAGATTTATCAGATCATTCAAAGATACTTTACTGACGAATGAAAACTTAACATACTATAGCATTATGTAACCAGCTAGTAAGCACGCGACGCGACCTGAGAACATAAAATATAATGAGTATTATTACGCCTTAGTATATCTTTATAAAAAAATCAGGATAAAAAGTATCCTATATTACCGAGAACCGAGAAGATCCGACATGACTGTGCAGGCAGGATACAGATAGCTATTATTAATTGATATTAATCACACACGCGTGCATATTAGTGTATGCAAAACTGTGATTTTAAAATTATAGTAAACCCAACACCTCGACTTCCTTGACACAGAAATAGTTGTTTCCAAACTTGTGAGGAAATTATGATACTAACAACTTTTAAGAAACTTGTGATTTTCTACTTTTAAACTACATTCCAAGAAATCCTTGATATTTGCAATAGATGTGAAATGATAATTATCAATTTAAAATAATAATTAATAATGAAAAAATATATAAATAATTATATTTATGTCGTGTCGTGCAGCTTAAATTATTTGGACTAAGATTCATAAGAATCTTCCTCAGACTTCAACGAATATTTAAATAAAAAAATGCGACTATAGTAGAGTTAAGGATAAGGGATTAGGAATATAAAGAAATGAGATCAGTATCTCTACCATGAGTTTACAATGACCGCACTCGCTAGCGAAAGCGTAAAATATTTATATGAAAAACTGTCAACTGTCAATGTCAAATTACTCACCTGAATTGATTTGCTCACCTCACCTTATTTGATGAAAAATAAATGAAAAATATAATGCATACTTCATTTACCTCATCTCCAATTAGAGTTTTGTGGCTTTAATTCATGCGATTCTACATTAAATAGGTCTCGGCCTTGACCTCCGCAAAGCAATAAGAATTCTGTCGCTCAAAGAGTACAAGATCAAAGGTCTACGAAATGTGTGAATCAAGTTAGGGGTGCGTTTCGCGGAGGCGTCATTAAATCTCGCCTTTTCTGTAATACAACTCTCTGGACAATAAGGGCGAAGCTATGCCATTGTTCGAGGTTTGAATTTTTCGGCGAACGTGTCCTCCCCGATTGTCTTTTGTTTTCGGAAATTTCCAGAAGCGTCTGGAAAATGTCAGGTGTGAAATTGTCGAAAGTCGAAACGGTGTGAAACGTGAGCGTTTTTAACGAGATCACTGTCCCATTTAATGTTCAAAAAAGATTCGGTTCCGAGTCGATAATTTTCAATATTCCTTTCTTCAATAGACAATTTTTTTTATAGTCGTGTAAGAATAGTTTTGACAAAGACTAAAAGTAATTTCCTAGAGTTCACTGCCGCTTGGGTACTAGGTTTGATTCCTGGCTCATAGGGTAGTAGCTTTACAGAGTAAACCTTATATATGAAGCAAGCGTTTTAGTGAGTGAATAAAGGATACTAGAGCCAATTATCAGTTTCTAAGCCTACTAAGATAGGCAGCGCATTAGCAGAATTTGGCATTACATTTGTGTTATAGGCGACGGTAGCCACCTACCATCAAGTAACCGTGTGGATATGGCATATGGCATGTGTGGTGTGGATATAGACAAAAAGATGGATATGGCAAAATGAGACCGTTTGACTTCAATGGAGAAGATTTCAAATTATTTAAATTGACACTTTGATAGGTTTAAATATAATATTGTAAAAAATACTAACGTATGTCTCTAGATCTATTCACTAGAGTATAAAAGATTTTCATTTAAACAGCTTTCTTTTGGTGAAAGACTTTTATGTAAAATCTGGATAGTTTGTTAGAAGATCAGAAATTTACTATCTGTTAAAGATATGAACTACACTCTGGTGCAATGAAATCGCACATGTAAAGATTTTTTGAAAAATATTGTTTATTTTTTTTATTTGAAAAGACATATACATTTTTTTTAAGTGGGATGAAAGGCTATTTCAATACCTATTCAATGATACCATATAAGCGGTAATAAGTTTACCTTACTGCCGAAAAGAGAAGCAAAAACAACAAATACATTTTTATCAGCGGATTTTTGCTTAACTAAAAAGTTCGGAAATTGGGGATTATTAAAAAAAATCACAAAATGTAGTGAAAAAACATTTATTAATAAGAAGTGTTACCCCCTCTTGCCCGAATAACCGCTTGACACCGGTTTTCCATAGACTCTATTAAGTGTTTGACAAAGTCTTGTGGTATGGCTTCCCATTCCTCCTTTAGCGCATTTTGTAGCTCCAGAAGATTGGCTGGAGCAATATTTCTGCCTCTTATTTTTCTTTTTAACTCGTCCCATAAGTGCTCGATCGGATTAAGGTCCGGGCTTCGAGCTGGCCACTCCATCACGGGGATATTTACCTCTTGCAAGTATTGTTGTACTATAGCAGCTGTATGGGGTCTTGCATTGTCATGCATAAAGAGAAAGTTCTCTCCAACAAAACCGCTAAATGGTACGACATGTTCCTGGAGAACTTCCTCAATGTACCGCTGAGATGTCAATCCTCTTGTTTGTCGCCTGATATTGGCCCCCGTGATGAAGACAAGCTCAGTTTTCGCTTCGAGTGAAATGCCTCCCCAGAACATACACGAACCACCGCCGTATGCCACACGTTCTGTGATGCAACACTGGGAGAATCTCTCTGTAGGCCTTCTATAGACCCTTCCTCGACCATCATTGCCGTGAAGACACATCCTGGACTCATCTGAGAACAGGACTGCTCTCCATTGGTCGAGTGTCCAGTGCACATGCTCTTGTGCAAATTGAAGACGGTCGCGGCGGTGAGCTGGTGTTAGATTAGGAGCATTTACTGACCTACGCGCAGTCAGGCCACCTTCGGCAAGTCTTCTTCTAACTGTCCACCGGCTGACTTCCACTTCACGTACCTCTTGAAGGTGTTGTGCAAGATCAACGGCAGTCAGTCGTCGATTTCGCAATGACGTCGTTACGAGAAATCGGTTGTCCCGTTGAGTTGTAGCTCTGGCGCGACCAGATCCTCGTCGCCGTTCATAGCCACCAGTCTCCCGATAGCGCTGGTATACACGACGAACTGAATATCGGCTGATATTCAGCTGTCTAGCTACTGCACTCTGGTTCTGGCCTGCTTCAATTAGAGCAACGACTTAAGCGGCTTTTTCCAGAGTAGTATCCATTTTCTTCAGAATGTTGCAACTGTAGTCATTAGGCGTCCTTTCACGTATGCAACGTTGAAATGCAAATGATGACGTTTTACTCAAAACAGGCCTTTTTATACCTGCAATTGCTATCGCAAACTGCAGTGCGCTAAGTAAGCAATTTTGGGGTTTGTTGTTTTTGCTTTCCTTTTCGGCAGTAAGGTAAAATTATCACAGCTTATATGGTATCATTGAATAGGTATTGAAATAACCTTTCATCCTATTGTAAAAAATATGTGACTTTTTAAATAAAAAAAAAATAACACCATATTTTTCAAAAAAATGTTTACATGTGCGATTTCATTGCACCAGAGTGTATTATTTAATTAAAAGTTTTTGTTTGTTTCAGACGTGATACAAGTCTGGTCAGCGCCTGGTGGAGTGATAGAGCTTCCTTGTAATTTGGGAGCAACTTCAAGCGAGGTGGCCATGATGCTTTGGTTCAAAGATGGCAACAGAGTACCAATCTACACGTAAGTTAAAAAATATTTTCCCTATAAGTAATGCAGGTACCCACAATTTGAATTAAAGTCCTTCGGGTGGTGCTCGGTTGACAATCTTATTTCTAACTGCGAAGCTCAGATTTAGAAACTTATAACGTTATTTTTCTCATATGTTTCATTCTACAATATAAAGTCTAAATAAATAATTAAGTAAATAAATAAAATATTACTTACTTACTCACTAAAGATTTTTACTATTTTTGTTGTCTTCAAATATTCATCATCTTGTAATAAGAACAATTGGTCGAAACCTCAGTGTGGCCAACAGTATATTAAAGACATACCGATGCATCTATTGATCGATTGGCTATTGTTACAGACTGATTAAGCCATTCATCCAAAGACAATGGATGTATTAACAGAGGCTCCCGACGTGACTTCAATTGAGACGCGTGTCCGTTGCTGAAACTGAGACAAACTGGAACCTATTATATATCAACACATTCAATCGAGAATTGTAACCGAACTGAATTATTAGTGTTTTGATTTACTAGTAGCAGATCACATGCATTGCGCAATCATGTACTGGCGGCAGTAAGCACCCTCTTAATTAAGGCCATAGTGAACCTGCCGTATGTCTGAATGTCATATGGCAGGTTACCATCCTTATTTTGTCAAAATCTCGCTATTTTGACATTGGCCCTCGGGAAATTGGCTGACATTGGCCCTCGGGAACTTGGCTGACATTGGCCCCCAGCATAAAGAGTATATTATATGTTAATCCAGAGGTAATAAACTATCCATATGCCAAATCGCATCCAACTCTTTTAAGCCGCTATATTATGTGAAACTAAACTTCCTCGACCAATATTAAGTTTTGATGAGCGCTAATACATACAAAAATAAATTCAAGTGAAACTTTAAATTCTACCTATTTATAATATAAATTACACACCTATACCTTTTAAATTCGAAAACCAAGTTAGTTTTTAACTCGGTAGAATTCTACAGTCCACATAAACCGTAGCGCGCCGTCACAACCAGTCTATTAAAAGTTATCGCTTCGAGCTTAGAAAGTTACAAAGCTGTAGCCTTTCATTACTATTCTGATTATACGAGTAAGCGTTACTCGTAAAGTGTTTAGCGAAAGTTCATAGAAAACTTTGGATTTAGTCAAATCTCATTATACCGGATGGTTCACTAAGGTAAGTCACTGTTTTGGTAAGGATAACATTCAGACTTGCCCGTCGTAAGGACCCCTGAGATAGCCGGTGTACCTCCACTTTCGGGTCTAAATTAACCAGTCCTTTACTACGTTGAAATAAAAGCACCAGTGCTGTTGTGTTTCAGTACGTGAGTGTCTGATGAATACACTGACATACTAACGAATAGGCGTTGCTTGTAATAAAAGGCTTCAGTAGTGTAGACTACTGCGGAGTTCGTCATCTTGTCAGGATTACTATATCATAAAAAACGCAAATTTAATATTACTTCTTATCTTTTTTTAAATAACACCCAATAAGCTGACCAGAATTTCCTAGCAGATCTTATCTTAGAGCTTTTCCTGGTCTTTAACAGTTTTATTTGTATTAAAAAGAAATATGAACAAAAACATTTTTCTAATTACGAATCCTCGAATCGAACAAGTGAAATTACGCTTTATTGTCTTTAATTAATAATCAAAACATCGTTTCGAATTGCTCGTTAGCAGGAGCCGGTTGCAATCTATTTTAACTTCTATGCGCATAGACACAAAACGCCAAATTCCTTTTCTCTCCGTGAAGCCTTGTTCTTTTCTCTCGGAGCTTCATTTGTTTAATGGAATAGAAACATTTCGCTGATTGGGAGGCGTCAGAAAACGTAGTTACGCGAACAACTACCATTTGCATTACTGTCTATTTTACTCGTACGAGTAAACCTTACTATTTTATTATACATGTCTACAGCAACAAAACAAGTATGTATGTTTGTTTATGTCGTACATTGTTCATAAATATTTTTTGTCTGTAACATATTATGACGTCATGATGATGTTAATGCGACAAGGTTCCTAGGCATTAGCAATTATAGCATTAGTAAGGATTATAGACAAGTTAATTCAGAGACAAGTTAGTTATGTACCTGCATAGTAAATATTTTTAATAATTTAAATACATACACAATTTACCTACATAAGTATGTAAACCCATCATGTTCGATATTATCACAATATATTATTACGTCAGAATGTTCGTAGGACTGTTCATGACACTGTCAATTCATTCATTATATTCATTCGTCAATGTTTTGGCAAAACGTCAGGGGAGTCAAGAACGATAATCGGTTAATTAATTACACAGGATCTGTGTCAGTTTTGTATGCTTAATCATAATTCGCATACATTCACATAATATTCCCTGTCTTGCCATGTTTATAATTGAGCTTAATACTACCTATATGGTCGCTTTTATAATTTGCCGTAGCACGGCACGGCACGGCACATTTTTACCGTAACGGTAAGATAGAAAAGCAAAATGTATGTAATTGTATGCAGACGCTTCTAATTTATCATCCACGGCACGGCGTCGACGGCCAGAAAAATACTTGAGACGCCCACGGTATTACCGTGCCGTGCCGTGCTACGGCAAATTATAAAGGCCACCTATTACTCCCATTTGGTGAGAACAACATTTTCTTGAAAATTTACTATTAAAAATATATATAAATTGATATGATATTATATATTACTGAATGTCTATTTGGAAACGGGAAACGCAGACGGATTCGAGGGAAAAAGTAAGTTATCAATCAATATTAACAATAAATCTGTAAGTGTAGGTATTGTATGTATGTATGTATGTATGTTCCTCCATAACTCTTAAACGAATTAACTGATTTTTATGAAACTTGGTAGATAAACATTTATACGTACGGGACACAGGATAGGCTACTTTTTTCACGCGGACGAAGTCGCGGGCGCCAGCTAGTTCATAATAATAACATAAGCGGCATGAAGTTGTCATGCCCTTTTTACTTGATGAGATAAGTTAGAAAATAATTAAATATTAATAATCTATTTTTTTTCTAACCTAGTAGTGTAATTTCGTCCTAGGTTACGATAGTAACTATTATTTAATCTGGGGCAAGGGTAAGTAGCTAGTTAATGCCGTTCATTGTAGAAAGGCAATCCATACTCATAAAAAATAACTTAAATCTTCAGAACTGTTTCGGATATGAAGGAACTCCACCGATATCACAAAAAAAGTTCTTCCAACAGACTCACCAACGATTGACAGGAACAATTTTCTATAATGAAACTCTTTCACGTATGAATAAACGCGAGTATATGTAGTTGTTGTTTCAAAAAGTTATAATAATATTGTAGCCTCGAGCTTCCCTCGCTTTATTCTAAGCACGTACGTGAAAACACAGCAATTTTTATAACGTTCAGAAAAGCTAAAGAAAGATAAGGGGTCTAATGAGAAACAGAGGAATAAAAATGGTTCACACAACTAAAAGGTTACAGAAATAATTGCATACAAAGGAAGTCACGTTGAGGTAGGGTACCATTGAAAGCGTGAAATGGATGACAATTTTATATATTATAAAAGTATAAACACTTCCAGCAATTATAATGACCTTAAAAATTATAATCATAGGACATAGGTACACAATATAAACAAAAAAGATTTTTTGGATATTTTTGATTTTTATGTATAAAATTGTTGGATGTTGAAATTATCTGCTTCTTCACAGTATAAAATTCTCGTGTCACAGTGTTTGTAACGAAACTCCTCCGAAACGGCTCGACCGATTTTTATATATTTTTTTGTATATTCGTTAGATCTGAGAATAGGCCGTAAACTATTTTTTATACCCTACACACCATTTTTTTTTGGCGAAACCACGTTTGCTGGGTCAGCTAGTTATAATATAAATTATTAAGTTACTGTTAAGCTTAAGTCAAGCTGTTGGTGTATTAAATTAATAAATAAATAAAGCCCTTATCCTTTTTTCGTTTAGTCTATTGGTTGCGTGTATCTAAATTAATTCTATTAACGAAATTATTTATACCATCGTTTGAATAATTCATTCACAAATTTTTGCGTATATGACATGAATAAACCTGTAAATGATTATTGAAATAATTGAAATTTAAAACCTTCATAGATACGAGTATAATGTGACTAATTAGTAAATTAAATTATCCGTTAGTTTAATTAATCCAAATTATCACAACAATTTAACAATAGTTAATAGTTTATTGTTAATTAACTAATAAACTGAAGTAAATTATAAATTAGCTTTTTTGATTATAAACCTCAGAGTAAATTGAGTATGACACAGTCAGTGAAAATAACAAACAAATAATTAACACGACTCTAATTCAATAATATTCCAATATTAATACGCAGTCAAGTGCTCTCAGGTGGGTAGTCACTGCTAGCGATTATATTTCTATAATATGATTTCTTAATATACGTAGCATCAAAATAAAAAGAAAAAGAAAGTTAACTTCTAATGAGAACTTTCTTAATTTTTTCACGAATGACTCGTCGGCCCGTTGGGTCGACTCATTACCGGATAGTTGGGTAATCATTTTGTTTACGAAATTAGTGAAATAACAGTATATGTGTTGTTGTATTTCGGTGAGTGAGTAAGGGATTACCTATCTACCTTTACCATTACCTTATCCCTTATCCCTTATCCTACTATGCGGCGTTGCTTGTGTTATAGGTGACGGTTGCCACCTGCCAACAAGTGCAAACAAGCTATACCTACCTGAGGTACATAAATAATATCCATCCTTCCAATACCAGTACCAATAATAGATCATATTTTGGAAAATTTTAACAAGTAGATGTTTAAAGTTATAAAAGCATCGCTTTCACTGACGCCATACCCCAAAGGAATACGTAGATTAGTGTAGCACTTTGCATTGGTGTTAGATTTGCTTAAATCAATTATGGTTTCGTATTCTGGCACGTGTCTGCTATTACTCTGTATACATGTCCGTCATCATTACTAAGAGATAGCGATATATATATATATATATATATATATATATATATATATATATATATATATATATATATATATATATAAATTATCTAAGTACAATGTCTAATACTTAGTGAAGGAATAAAGTAACTAAGTAGCCATAGATTAGACATAGTCTTGTACTAGTAGGGTACCTACATTACGTTTCTGTTTCTAACTAGGGAAATAGTGTGGTAGCATTAAACATAGGACATCTTTAACATTCATACAATTTTATTTTTATTTCATTAAATTCAAATTATTTTATTTCTAAGGTGTACTAGTTTCGTAGTCATAAAATTCGGCAGTATCTATCTGGTTACAAAAGAACATTTTGAAATATTAGCACTTCTGCTATTATTTTTTGATTAGGTTGGCAGCATACCTGGTATTGATTCCATTAAGAGTAACAATAGCTACTTAATATTAAATAGACCATACCCTATCTTAAAAAAGTCTTCATATAGTCAGCAAAGCACTCAAATATTAAAAAAAAACTCAAAGCAGAGCCTAATATTTGAAAACCAGTAATTACTTCTATCCATACTCATTAAAAAAAGCAACGCAATCATTTCTATTGGCGGGAAGGTTGCACACCAAGTATGTTGGAACCGTGCCAGTTGCCCCTACTACAAGTTACAGTAAAGAACGTGATACGAAATCGAGATGATGCTCTTTAATGTCGACTAAAGTTGCGAAATAAAAGTCGCCTTTATATCTGGCGTGGATCTTTTTGTGCTGGTTTGCGGTGGCGCGGTCACAGATTAGGAAAATATTAAAAAGGCTTTACGAGTAGGTATTAGTTATATATCGATTTTTGGAGTTTACTTCTTAAGAAGCCCGTGGTAAGAAAATTTATGGGAGTAAAATCAAAATTGTTACACGAATGCGTTGTGTTTATGCATTATTTGCGTTCAATTTTTTTTTAATATTTCAGAATATCCGAAATTTCAGAGATGTTGGCGCCATCATAAACAATATAATTTAAAAAAAGAACAATGTTGTTCTTTCGGCATTGTTCTTTTTTAAATCGTTTGGAGTAAACTCCAATCGTGTGTCGGAGGCTCGGAGCTGACACAAATTTTTTATGTGTTTTTGGGGTTGTTATACGGCTGACAGAAATTCCAAAATGACAGCAGTAAATTTTCCAATGACCTGTCACGGTAGCCTGTGTATATCCTTAACTTGTGACCGTAATAAGATGAATGGAGGATAACATATATCTTTTCGGCATCGATGCACACACTGCGTATACTATTGTCTAAGTAATTAGACAGTTATACAAAATTACAACTGCGTAAAGGTTGACGGAGGTCATAGAGATTTATTATGGTCCTTTCGGAACATCAAGGCAAACGTAAAATTGGGTAACATTACATTACCTGTAACTTAATGCGCACTGCCAGGGTTGGGAACTCCCTGCCGGCGTCTGTATTTCCGAGTACATATAACCCTAATCTTTTCAAGGTTCGCGTGAATAGGCATCTTCTGGGTGAGCTCGCTCCATCTTAGGCCTCATCCTTGCCACATGGCTGGTTGTAATAAAAAAAAACTTACCATCCAAATGAAACTGGTTTTACCATAACAATCCAGTTTAATATAACAATAATAAATATATTTTATTTTTATAATTTAATAGATTTCACTTGTCATAAAAAATTATTAATTTTTTGTACATTATTATTGGGAGAACCAAATTGAAGTCAAAATGCGACCTAGCATGCTTCTAGCACAACATATCTTTTGCTAAGTTGAGTGCCTATTTGGTGCACGCAATGACAAAGTATCTAGATATCTATTGACATATAAAATTTGTACTTTTATTGAGTTCGTTTTCAAATAAAATCTTCTTTCTTTCTTAAATATAATTTCACTTATACAAAGTAAAAGTACTTTACAGAGACAAAATAATTTTTTACTAAAATTGAACCGTGTCACTCAATATTATGTGCATTGGAGCATTACATAAATATCATGTTATAGGAGAACTAAGATGTGTCATGTTACCTTTGCGATACGATATATCAATGCTCCTAAGGGACAACTTGGTTTTGTAACCTTTGCCCAGACGATCTAATATTCATGAATGCTTTACCTAGTACTAACAATGACATTGAATTTCAAGCTTTTATAACAAGGATTGTAATGAGGGCGAATATATTGAATAATATAACACATATTATAAAAAAAAATATTACAACCAATTAAAAACAAAAAAAACGACATAATTCATTGTTTTCTGTTTATAACTTTGTTTTGTTATCAACTTGTTATTTTATAAATATTATAATTTTTATAATTTTATAAACAACATGTTTATGTTATAAATAATAATAATACAAGCACTGGCTAGATTCAATGCACTGTGTTTGGAATGAAGCCAAGCTGCAAGTCTGTCTCAATACTAGGCTCTTGATAAATATACTATATGGCTGGTCAATTCAATATTCTGTTGCAGCTTTTCAACTAACATTATATTATAATACTAGCTGTAACCTCGACTTCGTCCGCGTTCTGGGTGAAAGGTACCCTATGTCCTTTCTGGTGTCCCAGACAACGTGTATGCAAAATTTCATGGCGAATTTTTGCGTAAAAGAGTTACAAACATCCATACATACATCGATACATACGATACAAACTTTCGCATTTATAATATCAGTAAGAAGTAAGATTAGTACTGATAAAGTCTAAAGGTCGTCGGGTGCGCTTTGTTGGTTAGGTTTCTAAACCTTTTTAGAATTTATTTGTGTCAATGATAAGTCATTACCTACTCTGGCGCCCCCTTACAAAAGCCCACTATGTCAACAGCATCTGTGCTATTGAGTTCCCCATCCCGCATCCTTAATCCTACTAGGCACTTGCAATAAAGTTAACTGCGCTATCCTATCTGACGATATTAGCATAAAAAATACTGACAAGGCTAAAAAGACTGAAAAGGCCGACAGTCCCCTTGACATTAGAGGGTAAAGTGTCGATTATTATCAGATAATGGGTAAGGAACTGTAGAAAGGGTTCTGGCATCCACATTCACTTACTGGCACTTACTGTAACCGAACACTTTTATTTCACGATGAGTTTTGCTAACAATCTGAGACAAGCTATCCAGTTTGTATGCTAAATGCAGTGCGCTACAAATCTAAAGACTTATCTGATGAAATACTCGTCCTATTCATAGAACTTCATAAAGAGCTAAGTTTGATGTATTATGGAAATTGTTGAGATGCTTGAAAACATTGTTATTATTGAAATGATTGTTTGATTGAACTAAATCTTATCTTATCTTATCTTGTATGCCACGACGATCTCGCAAACGGAAATTTGTTTCTATATCTTATATAATCTATATTATGTTGGCTATCCTTAATAAAAAAAACAGTAAAAAAAAATTAAAACCAAAAATATTTTTACAAGATAATGTAAAACAAACATAAACGCAAAATAAAACAACTCAATTACCCGTACAATAACTGCTTAACATAATGCCCAAACGACTTAGAGTAAATTTACAATATGCAATTTAAATTTACAGGGTCAATTTCAATGTGTATAAAGATAAAATATTTTTCATAGGTTACGCTGTTGACGCTCGCGTTCGCTAGAATTATTTATGATTCCACTCTTGTAAGTCGGGGCGGAATGTAATAACTTTATACTAACATATTTCGGTGATTTTGTAAGTCTGAAAGGGTTCTTCTTTAACTACATTCTTTTTATCTTTCTCAATTACCTCACTATTCGAGTGTGTTGAGAAATAATAAAATGAAAACTATATAAAAAATAATGTTTTATATAGTTGTTCTATATTCATCAATGTTCTATATCATACACGATGTATATTAAAGACCAAATTATATTATATTATATTATATTACAAAACCTATAGTCCTAGAAAGTCGTTTCTTAGTTTTATTTTATTAAATAAATAAACTAAATTTTAGGTGTTTTTAAGAAATAAATTATATAAATATTTTTTAATTTCATATATGTAACTAACTCTTAAATCAAAAATTTCGAGATCTATTCAAATAATTTTATTTTTAATCAGACCAACATCACATTAATTGCAATTTAACGTCGCATTTAAATTATCCCATCAGTTTAACGAGCGTTTAATTGTTAAAATTTAACTGGAAAATCCTCCATAAATTTGGGGCACAATCCTAAGAAGGTAGCAGACAATTTACATTGGGAATGGTGAGCTTACCACGGCGCACCGAGATTTGAACAATAAATTAGTTTCAATGGGACCAGTCTAACCTTATGCTTGGTCTACACTGGCTAGTATTTTTCTACAAACTTTTATCTTTATTATCATTGGTATTTTTTTTGTATTTTAATTTTAATGAAAATTATATCGAGAATATTATTTTAAATAAAACGTACACTTTCTATTATTAAAATACTAGCTAGTGCCCGCGACTTCGTCCGCGTTCTGTATGAAAGGTACCCTGTGTTCTTTCTGGTGTCCCAGACAACGTGTATGCAAAATTTCACGGTGATCGGTTCAGTAGTTTTTGCGTGAAAGCGTAACAAACATACAAACAAACTCACATTCATGCTTATAATATTAGTAAGGATTTTTATCAACACACATCTTTTTGTATTTGGTTTGTACCGCCAAGGTCACGCAGCCATTTAAAAAGTGAAAAATAAAAGAAAAAAGCATAAATCTGAAATACCTAGGGCCTCTGTTTCTTTCACGATGCTGAACTCGAGCAGATTAGAATGAAGAAAAAATTTGTATCTCAGTTTAGGACTTACTCCAATAAACTGAGTAGATACCTACCTATGCAGGGACGGTATCAATATTCGATTTCCGCGGTCAGTGTGAACTCACCTTAACAAACGAGATTAGATGCGGATTATTAATTAGCCAGGTTTAGTTTATAACTTTTGCCCCATTTTTTATAACCTATACATTTAAATGTTTTTATACTAGGTATGTAACATTTTATACTTTTTTACATAACATACTTATATCGTAAAAACCATACTCTGCAGTAATGAATATAAATATTTAAAATATTTAGTATTAGCAGTGCACTAAAAATAGTCAGCCTGAATGGCGGCAGTAACCATCTTGCTTGTGTTGTTGCATGTCATTAGATCACTGCAATCCCTTGAGAGTGCTTGTGTTACTAGGCTGTGGTATATAGGTGCCTACCATCTCGTTACATAACATAACATTAAAAAAAAGAAATAAACTTAATGCTTATAAAATTCTTTCCTTTTCTGCTTTATAAACCTGCGTATCCAGGCCTCTGATAGAAGTGGCCAGCCAGTTGCTATAGAAAAATAACAAAGATTGGGTTTCAGTAAGTGAGCAAGGGATATCAGTTAATCTAGCAGTAGCAGTTGCCCCTTCCTTTTATCCCATATCTTTATCGAACACATACATTCTTATAAAAAAATATTAAAAAAAATTAGTTTTTTGATGATTACTCATAAACCGCTAACGAGAAAAATATTTGAAGCTAGGATTCAAAAACTAGAGATTTGAAGCTACAATTTCCTTTTTTAATGAGCACCATACGACCATTTTCTTCGAAGTTACAGCCTGTTGAAAATCACCTAAAATTTTTAAAAGTATACATGTAGTAAACAAACATGACAGAAAAGAAAGTCTTTAAAGAATGGGGTGTTGCTAAAAAAATTACACTGGTTTGCACTAATAAATAAACAACTGTACAGCGAAGAATTAATGCGTTTCCTCTCCCTCAAGACTAACATAAAAGTTGGTTAATTTAAAAGACAAGTTGCTCTGAAAAGCATTTGTGACCATAATCGTTATTTAGTTATGGAAGTTAGCTCTCCCCCGACTTTATTAAATTAACAGGGATCAGCTGAAAGTCCGAACTGATTACAAAGTTCACTAATTTACTTCCGACTTGCTAGAACAGATCGATGCTCTTAGCGTAAATGTATAGAGAAGTACTAATAAGTGGTAATAATAATAAAAAAAGTGTGAGTCAGCTCCGACACACGACTGGAGTTTACTCCTTAATACGAGTATGAACGATTATAAAATTTAAATTTTCATAATTCGAACACGCCGAAAGAACAACATCGTTCTTTTTTTAAATAATATTGTGTAGATGGCGCAATATCTCTGAAATTCAGAGATATTGTAAAATATTCAAAAAAATAAAATTCAAAAAAAAGAACGAAACTATAACGCATAAAATAACGCATTCGTGTACCATCTTTTTGAGTTTATTCAATACAAATAAAAATACAATTCTGTTCTCTTTATAATATCAGTATAGATTTATTTGTGACTTATTTTTTTTTTCGTTCTACGCAATCTGTGCATCCATCAACTAATAAAATTGGGCGAACTATATTGAAAACTCAAAAATGTGAAAATTCTAAATCCTCTGTGGAAAATATTGGAAATTTTGTAAACGTGTTATTACAACAGAATTGCGGTTTTATTCAACAAAGACTTCGCTCGGACAACGATCTGAAATCGTCCGGTCATTTTATCGCTAAAATATTGCGATGCGTGGACCGAATCTTAAACGGTTCGGTATGCATTCGTTGATGTAGGAGCGAGCTTATAAAACTGCATCGAAAAATTCGAATAAAAGCTTTTGAGAATAAGATGCAACACATGACATATATTATGTATTTATTTACAGAATCAGTAGTAGTAGACAGTCATTTTGGCGGCAGTAACCACACTCTTGTGACTGAGTAAGAAATGCTAGAGCCCACTTTTTCTCTTGACCGAGAACTGGGTCCCCTGACATAGCCGGTGTTACCTTCATTGTGGGGTACGCCGAGGTTCCGATAAGGAGCACAGTTCTCACTGAGCCGTAGTTATCTACAGCCGTGCTAGAAAGTTGTTGGATGTTAGCTGTAGGAGTCTGGCATAACCTCACAGCTCACAGCGTCTCCTACGCTACCGGGTATCCATGAATATTTCCCAACGTTTAAAAAAAATACCAGAGCTCTTTCCCCACTTCCCAAAAATGAAAATAAGACTCGGCCTTACCATTATTGTTCTCACTTGCGCACACTTACAGATACTTAACATATGTGCGGGGCGTATACATATAGACGTGATGACGTAAGCAGAATACGGAGGCAAGTGACATTATTATACCAATATGGCACTCGAAGCGACAAGAAATTTCAATCTTCCCGTCCCCATAATCGTAAAGATATAATTTTAAGATAACGTTACATTATAATATTACACTGTTTAAGATTATAATACGTTCCACAGTCTTTTGGGAGTACAATTTTACAGCTATCCAAAAGACATAAAATTAAGTAAATAGTTCTTATCACCCAGTTAAGTACTAAGTATGAATGTTTAATGTCATTATATAATACTAATATAGCTTCTAAAATACGCAGGGAGGTCCAAAATTTCGTTGAATGAGGTAAAGGAGGCAATTTTGGCTCATTTTGCGGGAAAAGATAAAAAAATATTTTTACAATGGTTAAAAAAATTAATTCATAGATCTAATAAATGTATTCAGCTTAAGGGTGATTATATTGAAAAGGAAAAATAGATTTATTGTTTCATTTTATTTGAATTTGAAACCCTTTCATTCCATGAACTTTTGGACCTCCCCTTATGAGTTTCATTAATAATTTCTTCGCGAATTTCTCTCTAAGAATTTCAAAATGTTTTTGAGTATGTAAATTGAGTAAAATAATTTAAATACGATATTAAATATTAGTTCTTGAGAGGTAAATTAAAAACACAAAAACTTTTTTTAATATAGAGCGCACGCTCTGTACTCGTATATAGAACAGTCTGATTAGAAGCAGGTACAATAACCGGACTGTTAGAGGTCATAAAGCTCGAATGCACTGCCACTTTTACTGCTACGTCGTAGCGTCGTGCTACGAGACTACTAGGCTACGGGCTACGACGTTTTGAAAACTCTACAGAACTGTTTGGAAATAAACGTGTGATTTATTTATTTATATAATGGCAACACAAAGTCAATACCAAGATAAAAATAATAATAATAAATAAAGTGTGCCCAAAAATAATGCAATATAAAAATACTACGATACAATACAATTGATAACATTACATAATTATTATTTACGCCAAAAATACTATCATATTTTTAAATTTTGAGAAAGTGAAGAATAAATACATATGTCACTTCTTCTCTATTTTTTTTAAAAGTTACCATATTTTTGACTTTAAACTTTTGGATGTGTTATTAAAGAACATACCGTGACAATATTATATAACAAAATTTATAGATTAAAACAATATAACAATACTGTATGTTTTTTCAATATAAAAGTTTGTATATACTTGATGAGCTGAGACACAAAAGGTAATAGAATTTAGAGATTACCTATTCCGTATTCCATCCTTATCCTTACATCCCACATCCCTCATCCTTACATCCCAGTAAGAGAGCACTTTCAGCACCTGTGGATTATGTTAATGGCGATGACAACCACTTGCCATCAAGACGACCGTTCGTTCTTTGTATAAAAACCAACTACATAACCTTTGGAATTCGCAATTGAAAAATGAATCCGTTAGGAAATGTTGGTACAGTAAGAACCGCTGATCGTAAAGCAGGCTTCTAAATCATGGAGCAGTTTTAATGGCGGCTCTTGGTAGTAAAGTAGAATACCATTCTGCTTTACGATGGTAGTACGATTGGTATTAAGTATTGAATACGTTTATTCCTATACACACATACATACATAACTGAAAAATAAGGAAAAGGTTTGTTGTGTGATTTTTTCGGTATTCATTTTTACTTCAGAGATTTTTCCGAAAATTCACAAAATGAAGACTTATTTTAACTAAGCACTTTTGGTTTTTACTTAGTTTTAATAATAATAATTTATTTGTTGAATATGTATTATACATAATAGTTATTTTAATTAACATTTGGTCTATATGACCTACCATTACTGGCATACAAAATCTTTATCTTAAATTAAATTTATCTAAGTACTATCAAGTTATAATATTTAATGTTAGTATCAATTAATTATCCAATGAAAAAAACAGTGTATCCTAAAGATCCAAACTTAAACAGAGTTATTCATTAAGTTTATTCGCACGACAAGCCACTTTGCCCAAAGGTAATGCGTTTTGAAATAAATGCAGGCATCCACAGAGGTTCCGTTTCTTAACACTTTACAACAATATCAGGCAGTCATTAGACAAAAGCATCCGTTTACTAAACAGAGTTGAACCCGGGCTGGCTTAAAGCCAAGTCTGGAACGCAGCCTCTACTTCCTAGAAGCCCACGATTTATAACCTTTCTCGTTCCAATTTATCCTTTTTGGTTATGAAAGCTAAACGACTTTAGTCACTGTTGCGTACTACTCTGTAATTACAACCAACATTGTGTATTAGTCTTTTTTTTATTTGAAAATGGCATACGAAATATGAGAGAAAATAAAATGTGCATACATTTTAGAGCAATTTTCAGTCTTACGGTCCAATCAGGTTTAATAAAAATTTGGTCTATTTTTATTACTAGAGACCCGCTCCTAGCTTTGCGAAT
The DNA here is from genome assembly GCA_947623395.1 of Synanthedon tipuliformis. Classification (NCBI taxonomy): domain Eukaryota; kingdom Metazoa; phylum Arthropoda; class Insecta; order Lepidoptera; family Sesiidae; genus Synanthedon; species Synanthedon tipuliformis. The sequence continues at coordinate 756,792 of OX392424.1, read as the reverse complement.
ATGCAATTTTTTTCTGCAAATTATTCCTTTTGTATCCGTTTTATCCTTGCAAAACCGGGATCGGATCGCTAGTTAAATATAATTTAACGAACAAAAATTTATTTACATGTTAATTACATTAATTATTATCTAAATAAAATTTAATTATTAATTCTAAATAAATAAAACTAAACTAAAATCTAAAAATAAATACACCTAAAAATATCTATATATTGTGTTGTGAGTAACAACTCAAGACCTAAATAATATGTATTAGAAACACATTAAAATAATTAAAATAAACAGTACACACACTATTGCGTGATTTACTCACTCACGTGTTTGATGCGTGTAGGTACCACATATTTAATATATACTATTTTATGGTCGAATTTGACCACTGCCCACTGACAAATTACTTTTGATAAAACGACTAAGGGCCTCTTTAACCAACTACAAGTAAAGTGTTGATTAGTTACTTTTAGAAATAATTTTATGTTTTATTAAATTATGCACTCGATTTAGTGCATCCTTCGATAGGCGATTCTTTTTATTATTTTCTTTTTAATGTTTAGGACTTTTACCGTACAAACAAAGGTCAGCTATATCAGCTAAATTATTTCCGGTGACAGGTGACTTTATATGACGGTCTACTTGACAGATGGTAAAAGAGGCTTGTCACATTGTCTACTTAACAATGTGAAATCTTTAAATATCTTGAATGTTTGGTTAGCGTTTATACCGAGTCGTCTTCGCGTTTAAAATACGTCGGGTGCATAGCTCCTTGCATTTTAGACTAAATAAAAACGTAGAAAATTCGTCAGAGTAGTTATTCTATAGGCCCAATGGCTGGTCGCCAAGACACTGAGTCTTGCGTTGTGTAATCTTCATTATTCTGCAGACGAGATGAACTCTTTTGTGTATTTTGCTACAGATTAAAATGCTAAATTCACTGTTATGTTAAATTTAAGGTTCGTTATAAAAAAAAAGTGCTACTTCTATATAATAAATAATTGATGTTATATCTATATACTAATATATAAAGCTGAAGAGTTTGTTTGTTTGTTTGAACGCGCTAATCTCAGGAACTACTGGTTAGAATTGAAAAAATATTTTTTTGTTGGATAGATCATTTATCGAGGAAGGCTTTACGCTATATAACATCACGTTGCGACTAACAGGAGCGAAGAAACAGTCGAAAATGTGGAAAAAAACGGGGAAAATTATTCATCTTTGAGGGCTTCCGTTGCGTGTGCTGCGAAAACCGTTCGAGATACCCAAATGATTCCCAAAATAACTATTCCACGCGGACGAAGTCGCGAGCACCAGCTAGTATGTATTAAAATTCTATTCGTCAATATTGTAGTTTTTTATTACAAACTAAACACGTCATAGAAATAGTAACTAGTTGTCAGGAAATGAGATTTTGGTGAATTTGCCTCAAAAGATGATTAAAAATTTATATTAATATATATCTGTTTAATAAAAATAATGTTTTTTGAAAATAAATTGGATTTTATATTTATCATACAATTATCATATATTTATCATACAAAAAACAAATATTCACAAACTAACGTTCTTCTAATTTTCTGGTGTGTGTATTCATCGTTTCAGGTAAACTAAGCAATATAAATAAAAGTGGTAACAGCCACTTGAGCAAGTCAACAACCCCAGGAATAAAGCCAAGAAACACTTAAAGATACTGCGAACATAGAGATATGTAATAGAAAAGAAAATTTAATACTGAACACAAACATATCGGTAAAAACAGGCTTCTCTCCCATCTCTGCTCTTAATAACTATGGTCGCAAGCAAATATACGTAACTTATTGATTCTTGGTTGAAGAAAACAGAAGGTGTAGTGGTGTGGAAAAAATGTTATCGATAACATTTTAGGTACGCAAGTACGTTTAAGTATTTATATCGCAGATTTAATACTACTAATATGCGAGAATTTATGAGGATGGAGAATGTTTGTTACTCCTTCACGCAAAAACGGCTTAACGAATTTAGTAGAAATTTGACATACAGATAGTATATTATCTGGATTAACATGTAGGATACTATTTATCCTGAAAAAAAAAAATTTAGGTTCTCGAAATATAAAAAAATATAAAAACTTTGGATTACCTTAAACCGTTACTGATGTAATTAAAAAGAGAAAACAAATTATTATCTCTAAAACTAAGTTACAATTCTTTACCTTTTTTTAGTCAAACGAACTTTTATTTATTAGAGATACATAGGGTGAATTAATTTTTAAACAAATCTCTTTTTAGCATACAAATAATTTTAAGAGAATTTCTTCTTACTTTTACTCATGTAAACATCACTAGTCGACGCCTTTAAACAAATATTACTCGTTTGATTCAATGCTGGAGACGGTCCAGAAAGGAACCGCTTGGATTCTTTCTCCGTATTGCTTCTCTCCTTTAGGTTGTACGGTCTCCTAAATCGCGAACTCAATCTTGCTTCGGGAGGGAAGTGCATGCTTTGTATCTGTCCTTTGTACGATACACAAGAACGCTTTTAACTACATACTTAATTACACTTATTTTTTCATTTCACTTTGTTTGAATACGCAAAGAGATTCCTCGTGTATGTAAAATCGTCTTTAAAATTTAAGATTAGAGAATATACTTAGAATAGAAATAATTTCTGTATTTAGTAATTATATTGTAATTGATTAAAATGAATTATTATAGTATGTACCTAAAAAAAAAAAAAAAAATTCTGTATAATTTCAATTCCACATTGTGACTAAAATCGTAGCCAGTAAAGTATTAAAAACAATCTGCATTTTATTTTATAACTAGATGTCAAATATATATTTTTCTATTAAGATGATAGTATGCTTGATTTCAATAACAATTAGGATATATCAGAATTCCACCAGATTTTTGTTCATATTTGCGCAATATTTTCATTATTTGTTAATATACACAAAAAGTTAGAAATGCATCAAATTTTAAACATTTTACTCTTTATTTTGCAGGGTAGACTTCAGAAATGGCTCGCCTATTCACCTCGCCGATAGTGGAGAATTTGGTGATAGAACTTTCTTTGTCCTCAACGAGTCAGATCCCTCATCGGCTCATCTTACCGTCAACAAAGTGGCGAGGTACGACGAAGGAGTGTATCGATGCAGAATCGACTATGTTGACGCTCCCACACGAAATTATAGAGTCAACTTAACTGTTATTGGTGAGTTATAATCAATCCTTTATACCAAATATAATTGATTGGTCTCGCTGCAGTCGACTAGATAGAGCGCTATACAAAAGCAATAGCTCCGAAAATGTGGCAACATTTTATTGTAGTGTGTGTAAAAAATCGTAACTTTTTATCACTTTTTACCCAGTTTTATTATATTTTTACACAGTTTCACTACGCAAACTGGTATTTTATTATGCCTAAAATTTAATAAAGCATTCGGCACGTACAAATCACAGACAGTTTGCAGTGTGACTGACTCGGGTATGCCGAATTGGGCGTACTATTTTATGCCGCATTTTACAAGTACGACGGTGGTATCTAGTCGAGCGCAGCGAGACTAATCATTCATCTATGCCTTTATACTTTGTGTTAGCGTCTGCTACTTTGTGTCGACTGAAGTTGATTAAAAAGTGCTCTGTGACGTTTCAAAAAGAGATGTTCATTCATTCCGATTCATTCGGTGATATGATATTGAAAGGGTATCAGTCAGTGGAATCGGGAAGAGAGGTCGATGTTGTTACAATTGTAGTTCTGATATGTCGGTCGAACGATAAAAGTATTTGGACTAAACATAAAGTGGTTAAATTAATATACCCGAAGTAGAGGCTGCTAAAATTAAGTATTTTTTTAATAACAACTTATTAAACTGATATTTTCTGCTTATAATTCTGTTAATAATATGTGAAAATTTTGTCATTGTACAAATATAGGTATTGTTTTTATATTTTCTTATATTTATTCCTCACAGTTCCTCCTGAATCTCCACGCATATACGACTCTGAAGGCCGGGAGATTTTGGGATCAAATGCTGGGCCATTCAGAGAAGGCCAGGATTTGCTGCTTTCGTGCCAAGCGGCTGGAGGTAAGATTTATTGATAAGTTTAATTTTGATTATTATTAAAATTTAAATTATTATAAATATACAATTTTGCTTTTTCACAGAACAACGCAAAATTGTTTTATATGTCAAATTTAATAAACATATTGTCCATATCTGAAATAATTTATTTTATCAATTAATGCAGATGCTTTTATATTCTAAAAGTTGATATTATTAATAATGAAATAACTTCATTGTTAATTTGATCAAAGTTACTTAATTGGCTTTAGGTAAACCAGCACCAGACGTGGCCTGGTATCAAGGAGAGAAGCGGCTAGCCGTAACGAAGAAAGGCTCCGTCTGTCAGTTGCAACTCACAGCCCTGCCGAGAGAAATGGCAGGGGCGAGGCTACAGTGCCGTGTGAACCCACCTTTACTGCAGCCAATAATCAGGGATGTCACCATTAAGTTATTTTGTAAGTAACATAGTGGCCTTAATACCTTGTACATAGTATTTTATTCATTATTTAACATTGATATTTTAATAATATATGTAGGTATGTAAAATTTATAAATTATAATTAATAATTTTAATTATTTACAAATTTGTGTTTCAAATCGGCTTTAATCTCTTAGGCAGGGTTCTGAGCATATTGGCTTTTTGCAAAACTCATTTGCTGATCGAGGTAGGTAATAGCCAGTTCTGGAATCGCCAGTGTAAATTGTATTATATTAATTTTTATTGGTGGCTCATCTATACACACTTATAAGTTCTTATGCTACACTACTTATAAGTACTTATGGTCTACTTTGTATAATACCTACTATTTACTTGGTACAATAACACAAGCAACGCCATAGGTGCTGCAATTGCAGGGATGGGACAATGGGCCCTGGCATCCCTTAGTCACTCACCGCCAGTTTGTTATAAATTTATTTTGTTTTATGTACAGTAAAGCCCCAATTTGTCCGAGTGGCGGGCAGCGGACTGACCCGAGCTGGACACGAGAGATCATTCTCGTGCACTACCCGAGGATCGAAGCCTGCGCCGAACATAGACTGGATCATAAATTCACAGAGGATCAACTCCAGTCTGACTGCGGTGAGTTATCTCAGAAAACTTTCGTTGTTACATCCACATGGAATTCTTTAAACTGTTTTTATTGTATATTACTACAAGAACAGTATCATTAGGGTATTGCAATATTGCAATGTAGTATAAATTGGAAACTTTTTTGAGGACTTTGATTATTTTAGTGTTAGCAGTGATTTAGGAACTAAAATGTCAGGTACTCATCAATGACGCACAATTAATTAATTAATTTTAACTCAACACGAGTTAAAATTAATTAATTTATTGTTACCTTTATTTTAGACGGAAGTTGACGGAGAGGTGACCACAAGTGTTCTCACATGGCGTGTGAGGAGAGAGGACAGTGGTAGGAGACTGATCTGCAGGGTTTACAATCCTTGGTTTCCTCGATATCCACTTGAAGATTCCATATTATTAGAAGTTATGTGTAAGTACGATTTTTAAGGCCATGTCGTAATCCATTGCTAGGTACTCAATAAGTGCTTATTGAGGAGCTTGTAGTCTTCGATGTTTGGGATGAAAATGTTAATTGACGTAATTGTAACATAATTATGCTGTGTAATATGTAACATATATGCTATGTTGTGTTTTGTTTCGATGTTTTTAATTAAAATGTTGATTGATGTAAATGTAAACAAATTATTAATTTATTAGCGTATAAATATTTCTAAATCGCTTAGGAGTATAATGTACACATTATACTTTAATGTTAATAATGGAATATTTATTTCCATTTTCACATAAGCCCACAACTTAAAGTGTCGTAGTCAATGTGTGCACAATTTAATAAAGACTTAGAAATTTGTAGTGCGGAAAAATGGGAAACGTGTTACTTCGTTCCGAATTTCGAATACAATTCACTCTAAAATTCACTCACGTATAGTGCATTCTTCAAAAATTTGAACACTATTTTCTCCTCCAATAAACTGTAGCTACATTGGAAGATGCGATAATATTTAACTGCGGAGCGGAATGGCTGGCAGAGCGGCGCGGGGCAAACATTGCGGGGCAAGCCTATCTACTTGCTTGTCTAGTGCTCTTTTGATATATCGCTGACGGTTCGGCCGAGTCATTTTTATTTTTCGCCATTTATTCTGTCCCCCATTGTAAAGGCCATTTGTCATGTGGACGCTTTTTTTTGTTTGCCTCGGTTAATAGCTTCAAAAGACTCCTCTGGGCTGATTCTAATATTTATTGTTTATGTAATAGTTTCTCCTCTTTCGAGGCGGTTTCATTTATATAATCAAAATCTACTATAACACTTTATTAAACATATTTTATTTGTAAATTCTCATTATTTTATTATGTACGTAGTTATATTTTTTAGAGAAAACGCTTTCTAAGTATAAGTAGTCGCAAAAGGAATACCAATAAAGTCAACCTCATAGACATATAATATTGTACTTCAAAAAGCTTTTAGACGATAATTATGTGCCTAAGTCTATATGCCAGGTATAAATAATTTTATAAAATTCATTAGCTTTCGAGATAAGGCTTTTGCATTTATTATAACTAATTTGCGTTACCTACTTTCCTTTGAAACGCTAGCCTTTAAACCAAGGTAATCTAGCTCAGCTCTAGTAATTTCACACCAGGCCTAATTAGTGTACTAAATGCAAAGCCTTTTTCTTTTTGAGTCACACAGATATTATGTTTTAAATTTAAAATTGTCTAAAGATGTCTTTTATTCAATTCAAATATAAACAGGATAGATACGCTATGGTCTAAGTATTATACTCGTATACTTAACTATACTTATGAATTATAAGTAACAATACTGAAATACCTCTTACAAAAATAAATGTATGTATATGAATAATCTTATTAGAACAGGAAAAAATATTTCCTAAAATACACTTCATTACCTATGCTAAATAGCCTAGCGCCATATTATCTAATTTGCTAATCCCACTATCCTGAATATTCCCGACGTTAAATTGCACAGTCGTAAAAGTGTGAGTTTTCTAAACTGAAACAATTAAGTAGTTAAAACAGAAGTGAATTGTTATTAAAATATGAAATTAGTTCAAAACGAGCTAAACGCGTTTAAATATTTTAACAAAGCTAAAAGCGAATGTTTTGATTAGGTTACCGGTTTGTTTATTCATAGCCGAAGCGTGTGGACCAAATAGTGCAGGGTTGACTCACTCATTTGATGCGATTCACTCATTAAAAGAATTGCCTCATAACTAAAAATAATATATATATAGACCCTTGAATATAGATAACTCTTCAATTCTATAACGCAGGGTTGGTATAACCTCATCCAAGAATTTAATGTTGGCGCAGGTACAGCAAGATATAGACTCCAAGAACAATGCATGGAATTAAAATTTCAATAAGTCAAGAAGTGATATTGTTATCCTATTTTTTAAAAATAATCTATTTGATTCAACATATTTAAAATGAATACTGAATTTATTAGGTACTACAATTACTTTAAATTTAAGTTATATAAAATTAATAGCTAGCGCCCGCGACTTCGTCTGCGTGAAATCAGTTAATTCGTTTAAGAATTATGGAGGAACATACATACATACAATACCTACACACTACACATACAGATATATTACTAGTATTGATTATGAAAATGAACTCAAAAAAATTGTAACTCAAATGAGTATTTAATAAAGTGTTTTTGATTCGAATATAAAAACTATATAGCTATATACTAGTATATTTATTCATTTAAAGAAGGCTTTTCTTTATGCTTTTGTGATTTGCTTTTGTGAGTTACTCACTTAAATACTTAACCCCTCAAAATTTTCCTGTATTCTGAATTCTGCTTACGCTATCTCGTGAAAAGCACCTCCAAAAGTTGCCTCCAGCAGCTACGAGTACGTATGCTACACTTATTTATTTGCGAGTTGAATTATTGCATTTCATACGTACAAATATGACTTGCAATTTCTCAGTTCAAAACTTTAGCAAATTTCAAATATCAAGAGTTATACCTGATGCTACACGGCTTCGTCCAATTACAGTATAAATATGATATAAGATATAGATATAGATATAGATATAGATATAGATATAGATATAGATATAGATATAGATATAGATATAGATATAGATATAGATATAGATATAGATATAGATATAGATATAGATATAGATATAGATATAGATATAGATATAGATATAGATATAGATATAGATATAGATATAGATATAGATATAGATATAGATATAGTTAAAGCTCTAGATATAGATACCATAGAATGTCTGTACCTACCATCGAAATAATATATATCGTATATCCTACATACATTAATTTTTTTTTTTCAGAAAAGCAATTTGTCTATGTACTTATGTTTTTAGAATTTTTGTCTCTTTATCTGTTTGTGCGTTTGTGCTAGCTAATCTCAGAAACGGCTTAACCGATTTGAATTTAATTCAAAACCAAAACATGAAAATTAATCAATATGGTTAAATATGTGAAAACATCAGCTTTTACTAGAGCTTCACACTAAGAGATAAAAAATCACCCTATGTGTTTTGTAAGGGACAAAGGCCTGACCGCAGCCACGTAGGCCCTGTAACCGCATGTGTGTGGACACCCTACCTGTGGCTACGGATTAGGGTTCCGTGACAATTGTTTCAACTCTTTGTGAAAGATTTTACTATTTTACTGTTACTTTTCTTTACTGGTGACTTCGAATGATCAAATAACATAATCAAACAGAAGTGTCCACTGCTGGACATTGGTATTTTTTTTAACTCGGTCTTCCGTCCTCCACACAGATCTTTTAAGGGAATAATCCAACCTCAATGTGTTTATCGCAAAACCTAACCTATGTATGAGCTTTCTTATAATTTGTATTTTTAGATTTTTATTTTATTTCTCAAAAAATGCCAATAGTATTGTACCCAAAACATCCGTACTAATATTATAAATGCGAAAGTTTGTATGTATGTATGGATGTTGAAGACATGATAAGAAAGATTTATATATATGTAGTTCCATGCTTTTACTAACAAGGTATCTCTGTACCTATATATATTGTTAGGTATATATTTTTTAATTATTTGTCCTATATTTGTCTTAGATCCACCACTTGCTCAAATATCTCTAGTTGAGCCTAAAGAAGCTCGTCTGCTCCGGGAAGACGAAGATGCGGAGTTGGCTTGCTCGGCCGATTCTTCTCCGCCTTCTTACAACTACACTTTTTATAAAGAGGTAAGTCCAATAATCTTTCGTACATAATTTGATTTTTATTTAGTTTAGATATGTATACTTTTTGGTTGGGTTTTAATTGTTAAATTAATTTTGCTGTAAGTTTTTTGTTAAACCAATAAATAAATTAAAAAAAACTGTTATATTATACCTACCAAGTATACATATAAAGAAATTTCATGCACAGCTAAGAAGACTTGACCTTTTTTTACAATATTCGTACTGGCCTTTTGATCTCTAAATTCAAATTGAATAGAGAAGTGGGTCAAAATAACGAGCGAGGTCTGCTTGGTGCTTTTTAATGCTAATTTAGTACTATATTCCCGAAATTAGTCCAGGTCAAGTTAAAACAAAGTCATTTTTGTTTTATGTTTTATGATGTCAATTTAAAAATGTTTATTCCTCTCACTCATATATGTGTAATAAAAAAGTTATAAAGAATCTAATAAATTAAAAGAAAATAATATTTCAGTTCCGCTGCTCGCCTTTGCCTGTTTCTTCGCTAACTTCTTCAAAACCACCGGACCGATTTTGATAAGATTTTCACTATTAGAAAGACAGATAAACGAGGGAGGTTTGTGTATATAATTCGCAGACAAAAATTGCATTCATGCGAAGCCGGAAGCAGGTCAATGTAGTTAATATTCAGTAGTACATGGTAATGTTATTAGCATCTATTTAGCCTGTGGATAGAACTGTATTAATTGTATCTAACCCTACTCTCAAGGGTGGATTTGAAGAGTGGGGTCAAATAGACTCACTGGACTCACCACTAAATCTAATTGAAAACACTGACAAAAGAGCTGAGACGAAAACTTATGAGTCATCAAAGATCAGTTCGTTCGTATACTATAAGATTGGATGAAATGGGTTTACAGACAAATTCGGATTACATAGAATTGTGTAAGAATACATAAATGTTCAATGCTGTGGACCAATTTCAGCCTTGTGCTTTATTTCGATAGGGTTGTTTTTATTATGCACTTGACATACAAGGAAAAACTATGCCCTTTCATTGAGACGGTTTATTCACGACTGTAGCACGACTGCTTCATTATTTGCGCATACAAAATAATGTGAAGAATTTGATAATATTATTCGCGTTTTTTTTTATTTATAAGCAACAACTGAGCGTATTTTTTAACAGTTATATCCTACTTTTGTATATAGGTAGATGCATATCAGACTACTTGTTTCCTTTGTTTTAATTCCATATAAGTAAAGTGGCGTAGCTTGCCCTAGATGGGTCTCGTATAAAGCTCGCATGTTTTTAGACTCATCGCACCTAGACTACTTCTCGTAGGCCGTATGCAACTCTAGTATTTAATAGTACAGCCTAAAAATCAAGTGAGGTTGTGGATAATTTTTTTACGAATTTTTGCTTACACACGTCGGGTTAGGTGTAGCCCGGTGGCTTCTTTACTTATAAATTGAAACGGCTGTAGCTACACAACGCTTGCCAATGTAGTTGTTTAGGAAAAATTACTATTATTTGTAATTAACACATTAAAGAACATTTAGAAAAGCAGTCCAAACCAGAATCAAATAAAGCTTGTACCTTGTTTACCGTGGTATGATGATTACTAAATTATTACTTACTGATAGAAAGTGAATAACATTCTTCAGGTAACGAATTATATTGTTAAAACAAATTAAGGTTAAACTACGCGAACCGCTAGGTATTCGCCAGTAGTGCTGCTTGCCAATTTCTTTCGCTGCATTTGAGTTCTTTTGAGGGGAAAAATGAATAGAGACGGTATTGCGCCCAAGTTTGACAATTTGGCAAGAGTAACCGACGTATTTCGGCCAAGGTTTGCAGTGAACGATGGACTACATTATTAGGAAATGTAAAAAATAGATACTAAGTGCTAGCTCAGCTTGCTGTCTTGATATAATATTGAAAAGCTTTACTGAATAGGGCGTTTGATTACATAAGACACAATTTCTGACCACATTAATTCAATACGCCCCAGTAACTTATGGTATATTATGGTAAATGTGTAGTCACTCGAGCGTCGTGGGGATTTATTTGATTTTGAATATTAGATTTAAGAATAAAAGGTTATATGATATTTTTCTTTTCAGCTGTGGGGTGAGCATCTACAGACATTTAAAAATTTGTAGACGCTGTATTAAAGAAAATCTTCCAAATAATCGTCAGATTAAGAATCAGCACGATCAGGAATTCAGGCTAAACCGTCTGTATGAAAATCTGACGCGCTCGAGTATTACAAAATGGCAATCGCCAAAAATCCTTTTTGCATTTTCAAAAGGCTGCCACGAGCTTGCGTTACATCCGAATCCTCTGTATTTTAAATGGGAGCAAGTATTTCACAGTAATTGTGTTAGTTGTGAATCCTCTCTGAAAATCTGACGCGCTTGAATAAATCCCAAAATCCCCTCTTGAGCTCTCCTACCACTATGGATAGAGTGGGAATTCCGCGAAGTAGGTGTAGGTCACTTTTTGATCAATCACTGTTTTCTGGCGAATCAGCGTATGATAACTACTTAGTAAGTATATACAAAATATAACAACCGAATAACTAGAAAAGTTGTAAGTGTAAGGCTAACATTTAATTTGCAGTTCCATTAAAATCATAGATCGAACGAATTCAGCATTAGGTACCATCAATAGTACCTTATAATCATAAAGTTGAGTTAAAGAAATAAGCTCTGACTTGTGGCTTTCCTTACTAATTCAAACACAACAGCACACGTGCTTTTATTCCACAGTTCTTTTCTCTAATAAATATATATCCACACATTCCACACTATCCATCTAGTTCCAAAGAAAGCAACTTAATGCTTGTATTATGGATACCAGACGGTTGATATACTACATACATTACTTTTTTTTGTAAATACATACATATTATATGTATATACAAAACATACATGACTCAGGTACAAAGGTAAATGTTAACACATAAACATTTGCCCCTAGCGGGATTCGAACCCGCGACCGCTTGGTTAACAGCTAGCTAGCTAACAGCTAGCCACTAGACCAAACGTGTCGTCAAATGTAGATTTTATTCCTACCCCGCGGGCTCCTTGATGCTGTATTGCCTTTTTTCACTTTGGTAAATTCTCTTGGATACCCGGCAGTGCAGGGGACATTGCAAGGTTATGCGCCGGACTTTCTAGCGCGGCCGTTGATGGGAGACGTTATGATACGATATTGGTGCCTCGCTACGGGGAGAGCTCAAGCCAAACTATCTTTTTGCCTCTCGATTACTTAGTTGAAGATCCGCATTTGAACTTTGCTATATCTTTAAACACTCTTTTTAGGTTTATTTCCATCTCGGCACCCACGAATTATTTGTTAGGTACAGTTATTTAAAAGATAGAAACACAAATTTAGCTGATTATTTATCAAGTTCAAAATCAATATTCTTAAAAAGTTATTAGTACTTAATCTAAATAATTTTTTTTTTTTTTGTAACAGTGGGATCATTATAACTGTAAAAATAAAAGCAATAATATTAAAAAAAAATACTAGTTATGCTAAGAATAAAAATGAAGACAATTATCCAAATTGATCATAGTTGAAACATTATTTTGTAGGTTTTCATTTTCTTGTTAATTAATAGGCAATACCTACATATAAAGGGCACCACTATATTATATTGTTATAATGCTCAGAACTTTCCGGTGATCTGGAAATCGATATAACATAATAATTGCTTAAACGGACTTGGACAATATTTAAAAGTTCCATCGAGAAAGAAGTCTTAGTTCATCAGGCTTATTGCAATAAGCATGAACCGCTATATTATTGTATAACCTAACCAAACAACATATATTTACGATTAGTTTTGGCTTGCACGCTTCATGCAAGCGGCGACTAGCTTTAGCAGGCGACTTCGTCCGCATAACTTTATAAAATATAGCCTATGTTACTCGCTGATTTCGCTGTATCCCAACAGTGAAAGAATTTTTTAAATCAGTCAAGTATTTTCGGAGCCTATTCAATGTAAACAAACAAACAAACAAACAAACAATCAAATCTCTCCTCTTTATAATATTAGTAAGTATAGACTAGCTGAACCGGCACATGTTCTTTTGCAAAAAAAAATTTTGGGTGGGCTTAGGCTTATTACTTAGGGCTATAAAAAACCATTTTTAGCCTATTCTTAGACCTAGGTACCGAATATACACAAAAAAAATCATAAAAATGAGTCAATCCGTTTCGGAGGAGTTTGGTTACAAATACTGTATATAGAGATAGATGTTTATATTATTAAAATGTATGTTACACACTCAAACATTTATTTTGAAACTTTTAGAAAACTGTACTTTTAAGCTAAATTTTACATAGCACATCGAGGGTGCCGAGATGGGAAGGTGCCGAGATGGGAATAAACCTCTTTTTATATTCCCATCAAATTTCAATTTCATTTTTTGTTTCAAATTTTTTTCAAATTTAATTGTTTCTGTCTACTTATACTTTAAAGCATTATTTTTATAATTATGTATATTGTTGTGAATACCACGCTAATAGTAACTTAAGTGCTACACCTAAGTCTTGGCTGGCGTGCGGCACACACTTGACTACTAATGAGAATTTAATTATTGCTTCATGAAAATTCAATTTGTTATGTAGGAAAATAATCATGTTACTGGGTCTTATTAAGTCATATAGCGATATAAAGTTTTTCCTCTTCATTTCTTTATATTTTTCTATGTAATAATTTTGAAAACTTTATTTCATTTGATTTTATATATTATGAATATTTTGTATCTATATATTATGTAGTTCTAATTGTCTAAGTATGGCGATTCTTATAACCATCAACTATTGTTATTATCATAGTATGCATCTTTACGTAAACGTATACATAAGATTTTGGCTAGAGGGCCCAGTGCGAGTTTTACTCTATCAAACGCGTCGAACGCGTAAATGTCAATTTGTATGGGACTGAAGCAGTGCTACTCATTATTTGCTCTCCAAAAATATCAGCTAGATCTCTATGACACCTTACAGCCTCGAATAGTTCGAGTTATTTATACAAGTTATTGCTCATACCTAATGATTAGAAGTCTTTAGTATAAGAATAATTTATTCTACCGGTATGTTATACGTACTGGTTTGTATGTTTTTTATAATAATACGTTATACCGGTTGTACTTACGATATTTACAGTTTTTATAACTGCGGTACTGCACGTCATAGATAATTATGTAAGTTCATCGGGATATTCCGGACAGGAAGAAAATTTATCCTGCGAATGCGTACATAAAATTGTGTTAACCGAACCTGACTATACTTCTTTAGAAACTTTTAATTCCTCGGTTTGATCTTTTGAACTAGTTATTCAGATGAACCCATTATGAAAATGTCATTGGTATGAATGGTAAAACATTGGTAATAACAAATAGCAAATAATAACAAATATATTCACACATTCCACACAGCACCATCTAGTTCCAAAGTAAGCAACTTAAGCTTAGCTTAACTTTAACTTAGCGGGATTCGAACCCGCGACCGCTTGGTTAACAGCTAGGGTTACTAGTCACTAGACCAAATGTGTCGTCAGATATTGATATTGATGATAAGTTATTTGTTACAGGATCGTGTTATTCGCGACGATCCCATTGGTGGTATATCAGTGGAGGGAAATAAGTTACTACTTAGAGGGCTCAGACGTCATCACTCAGCAAGGTACAAATGTCGTGCACAAAACTCTGAGGGGACTGGACTAAGTGAATCTATAATGTTCACTGTGCTTTGTAAGTAATTAAGATTTATTTTGTAGCCGGTATTTGTATTAATTTTGTATTAAAGTAACCACAATTAAAAACACATTTATAGATTATATTTTCATTATTCACTAATTGAATGAGACTATAGTTTTGATATTAGGAGACGCATCCAAAAATTTGAGAGGATTTCTCCTGACCAACAAAATAAAATTAAACTAAATATCATTAAGTTAGATAGATAGATAGAAGATACAAAAAATATTGTTATTATATTAAATAACGTCCATACTTTGATTTTAATCTTGAATGGGAGGTACCTACTGCATTTCTGCAAGCGTACTGTTGTGTATATTGGAAAGCAGATGGCGATAGGGATGATAAAAAATCGTCAAGAGAAAACTAAGCAATTAATTTTTGCAATTAGCACGTCCGGAATGTTCTGCCGGTTCCGTGGTCCAGCAATTAGCAGGGGCTCCGGGAGGTGAAGTCAGAGCGAGGTGTTCCGTGTCAGCCCCGTCTATCAGAGATGCAGGGCCTTTGAGGTTTTATTGGACTTATAATGGCACTAAAGATGTCTTACCTGTAAGTAGCAGTTTACAAAGTTTTTAAAACTTAGAAGTGTTATTGTGACAGTGATTAGTAAAAAGAAAGTTTGTCTTTCGATATCGGAGACATTATATCCAGTTCTATAAACAATAACTGGCGAAAAATGGGCTTATCATCTGCAGCTGATATCTTAGCTGCGTTTGAGGCGTATCAGGCTGCATCGTTATATGAGAACATAAGTTATATTAAGGTTGTATAAGTCCGATACTGATAACATAAAACATTCCTAAAATCCTATTTGTACTTAAATGTACAATTTTAGAATTAAAAAATTAAATTAGAATAATTAAATTTTACAATTTTCTCGCTCCATCTTATGCCTTCTCCATCTCATCCTTGCCATCTTCCCATCTCATCCTTGCCACATGGCTGGCTGTTGGCCAAGAGCAAACCCATCTCTTATAAAAAAAAAGTCGAGTTTCCTTAATTTTTTTTTTTCATCATGAAATAGATACCGGCATCGAACATAACTGTTATGGGATTTAGTAGTACCGTCATTCACGGTCTACCTTCTGATGTTGAAGAAGACATGGGATGGTTAGCGTGTTGGGCGAGCAATGACGTTGGAAATCAGAGGGAACCCTGTCTCTTCAGGATCATGCCCGCGGGTAAATAGAAAACTTTAAGCAAATATTTCAATATCTCATACTTAGTTTGTTTAATAACTGTTCTTCCTGCAGCTCTACCAGAACCACCGAATAATTGTGAGCTGGATAACGAAATTCTTCGATGCGAGCCAGGTCACGATGGTGGGCTCCCGCAGAGATTTATTCTGGAGGTACTGGAGGTACGGCATCACAGTGAGATGCGGGAAGACAATGAAATCGCTACGTTGAATGATCAGGTGAGCGCGGCGCGAATGTGTTTTGCCGTGCTTGTGATAACGCTTTTCATATCTTTTTGTTGGTATATCACTCTTTCTTAAGTTACACAGAAAATACTACAAAAGAGTGACTAAGAAATTATCTATTTTTAAAACAAATTTTGCTCTAATCCTCTGATTAAATCCATTAATATATACTCTGTCTGCATTAATATAAAAATGAAATTCCAATATAGTGCACAAGAAAGCAAATTTATGTACTACAAGATTTAAATCAAATAACTATTCTAACCACAAATGACTATTCTACAACACTCCAAAACAAATAAACGATGACCAAGTATCAGGATAATTAGCTTATGTTAATAATAAAAAATATATTTCTAACCCGTACGGCTATAATAGACTAGCTTTTGCCCACGTCTATGTCTGCGACACTATTTCTTAGGTGTTAAAACGTTTATTCAATATTTATTGCTCATATTTTGTCAGGCGTTGATTTTTATATCTCTCTGTAATAGTTTATTTTAGTTTTTTCTGGATGAAAGGTACCATGTCTCCTTTTCTGTATACCTGACAAAGTGTATGCAAAATTTCATGATGATCGGTTCAGTAGTTTATTAGTTAAGGCGTGAAAGAGTAATAAAAAAACGTTATTGACTAAGATCTACATTCTTTAAGAGAACTTCTGATTCTTTTTGGCTTATGCTCCGCTCGCACGAAGAATCCGGCACGAATCATTTATTCCCCTTTGCCACTAATAAGTATGCTCTACTGCCACGAATCAAAACTTTTTTAAATAATTTCCCGTTTGGCACGAATACATAATATGCTCCGTTTCATATATTTTAAATCAATATTTTAAAAAATATTGATTTGCCACATGCGAGTGGAGCATAAGTTTTCTTTTTTAATCATCATTTTACCTTACCTAAATCCAGTCACTTGAATCCAATTTGAATACAAAAATTTAACAGAACGAGATGAGTTTCATTTATTTAAATTATACGAAATAAAAAAGAGTCTTCGTAGTTTTAAATATTTAAAATCCAATATCGTGTCTCAGGGTATCTCCGGTAGGGGATTAACTGAAGCTGTGTACAAAGCTAGCAGTGAAGCTCCTCAATTTTCACTCGATGCTTTGTCTCCTGGCCGTTATACATTGCTGGTTTATGCTGAAACGCCCAGAGGGAGATCGCCTAGACCAGCGGCATTACACAGCGTGCCGATAAGAACTATCGACGATTTAGATCGACCTGGTGAGTTCCTCAAAAAAATATATATAATTTCAGAAGAAATGTCACACAATAATTTTTGGTTTTGTAAACCCTATTTTTATTTGAACATGTGTTTATTTTACACTATTCAGAGAAAAGATATTTTCTCAAATTCCTTTTATTTTCATTTGAAGTGTTTATTGTAATTAACACAACGTGCACATTCAACTAACGTCCTCAGATGACCCAGCCGGGATTCGAACCTGCAATCCCTGATTCCACTATTCCAACCACTATTCCAGTGCGCTCGCGAAAACCTATAGGCCTCGTATTCACAAGAGGACAAATATCCCGCGAGACGTGTCGCTCGAAATCACACGATAAGTCCGCCAACATTGCGCGACTTTATCCTGTACGAAAATGGTCGCGAGACATGTTGCGGGACATGTCAGGCGACGTCGGGCAACCTCGCTCGAGATGTGCCACAACATGTCGGGCGACATGTCGCGAGACATTTGTCCCCCAGTGAATACGAGGCATTAACCTCTATTTTCTCATAGGTTCTCTTCAAACCATGACGCCAATGCCTCCTCCGCCAACGACAACAATCAGTGACAACAGCGTCGCGTTGCTTGTTGGTGCAGCCCTGTCATTGGTCCTTCTCACCATACTGACCACTCTGTGTGTGTCTTTGGTCGTCATGTGTAAGAAAAAGGGAAGACCACGACATAATGCTGATCAAAGGTATTTATGTGGAAGCCTAATAGTACTCTATGTAATGTACATATTAGTATTAATTAATACTATTAGTTAAATGTAACTCAATACAAATATTAAAAAGAAATAATATTTATAAATTTGGGTGTAGAGGTGTAGGAATTAATCTGCGAAAGTACTCATCACTAATTTCAAATTTTTTTCATTAATTTTCATTTCATTTTTTTTTCATTTTTCATTTTCATTAATTTCATCAATTTTTCATTCATTAGCTGCATTTTATCGACGAGAACTATAAGCTTATTTGCATTGTTAAATATTGGATTTCTATAAAAAATCATGATTTGTAAATCAAGTCGCAGAAAAATGACCTGGTCATCATCCTGGTGCATTATTGTCATGCGCTGAAGGAACAGTTTGTTTATCATAATACATATGATAATGTAACCAATAAAAATCTATAATAATATATTATATCCAATCTATAAGAAAAGCACGGCGACAGCATAATATCGTAATTTATAATAATAACTGCTACTGTTCTATGCTCAAAAATTCTAAAATAATATTATGAAAATATTAGCAATCTTACTAATATTATAAATTTCAATGTGAGTTTGTTTGTTTGTTACGCATTCACGCAAAAACTATGCACTGAACGTACTGAACCGATCACCATGAAATTTTGCATACACGTTGTCTGGCACACCAGAAAGGACATACTATATACCTTTCATCCAGATCGCGGACGAAGTCGCGCGCACCAGCTAGTAAAATATATTTTTTTATTAAAAATATATTATTTGATATACACTTGAGATAGAATTAACCATTTACAGTATCATTGTTGTCTAACTAATTAAAAAAAAACCATTCCAGCACAATAACTCGGCGTAACGTCGGCGTGTCTATGTATGGAGGCGACAGCACGTCTCCCGCTGTGCCGACTGTTGTCGTAAGAGGACATCGCGGCTCCAGAGTACTGGCCGCTAGATGGTCTGGAATGCTGGATGAAGCGCCGCTTGCTGTCCTAGCATTAGATACCAGACCTCATGGTAAATATTTTTAAATTACATAATTTGTGTGATATTTTTTTTATTATTTATTTATATAGGAAACAAACAGTCAGTATACATAAATTTACATAATTTGTGTGATATATGTACATATTATATTATAAAGAGAGAAGATTTGTATTTTTGTATGTTTGTAATGAATAAACTCAAAAACTACTGCGATTTTGAAAATTCTTTTAACTGTAGAAAGCTACATTATCAGCAAGTAAGGTAGGCTTAGCGTAGGCTATATATTATAAAGATACGCGGAAGAAGTCGCGTGCAATAGCTAGTCTGAAATAAATAAAAGTAGGTATTATTAGGGCCTCGGGTTGACGGTATATCCAGGCCAGGCTCCTTCTGACCAGTCCTAACAGAAATTTTTGGGAGGCATATGCCCAGCAGTGGACCTGCTACGGCTGACATGGTGATTATTACTTTTCAATAAATGTTAATTTTATCTTCCGTTAAAATTTTTATCTTCGATAGGTAGGTACCTATATAAAATAAAAAAATCTAATATAAGATTCGAAGATACAATTTCTAAATATAAGTACTTAGTACTTATACTAGCATCTGATTGATATTTTGATAGTGGCTTATGTGGTGTATATTTTTAAATATCAAATAAAGTGTCAAATTAATTTAAACATTGTTCCATTTTTAAATAAAGAACTTTTTTTAAAAAAACGAATCGCAACTCGTACAAAAAGCAGCACAGTTATGAAGTAGAACGACAAACTCTATAAAATTAACTCGCTACTTCATTAATATTAACAACTTGTTTCAGCTGACACCGACTCGAGTCTTAGCGAAGGGGAACATCAAGAAACTAGACTTACGACTTCGAGGCAGGTTGACGATAACGAGACACAGACCGACTCCTAGTAAAACTTTCACATTTATATATTTGAAATGAGGAGAACAGACTCCTTTGATGAAATTTTTGTGGGAACTTGCTTTTATTTCTACCTTTAAGTAGGTTGACTATGAAGTTTTAATAAAATATTAAATTATTTACATAGATATTAAAGTAGGAAAGAAATAAAGTAAATATATTAGTACCTTAGAAGGTTTAGACGGTTTGTAAATAAATATATAATTACAAAAAATTATTATATCTACTTAAAAGATTACTTTGCAGTCAATGTAGCGCCTGCAATTTTTTAATAGCAAATTCATGTTTAAATAATAATTCTTGCTACAACAAAATTTCAGGCGTAACTCAAACTCTTACATTATTTTAATTGCTACTTTAAAATGACGATAACCCCAACAAATTACCATTTCTAAAAATTTATTTTCAAAATCCCATTAAAATAACATCCGAAAGCGATTTACTAAAAGCTTATTATTTAAGATAAACTTGTAACATCTTATTTATACGAACCAACAAGGAAATGGTGTGGAATTTTCTTATTAGGAGAATATTTAAGAAAAAAATATTTGAAAGTTTTCAGTCTCGGCTGTAGCTCTTCATATCTGTGGCACGAAGCCAACAAATAAATGAAGTGTAAGCACGACGCAGTATTATTTCCGTGATAAATGTTTGTGTATGTGGCATTGTTATTATAGGAGCTGAATATTGTCGATTCTATAGAATTAAAATACCGAGACGTACGCATGGAATTTTTTAAATTCTTTCCGTTTTTAAGAAAAAAAATATATCAAAAAATCAATAAATAAAATAGAAGTTACACGAAAACGTGCATTTTTCAGAAATACCACAAGATTTTTCCACTTCTTTAATTTTAGTAGATACATTTTTTTTTGTTATACAGGAAAAAAATAGGACTGGACAGTTAAAATTAAAAATTAAATAATAATGAATCAATTATTTTATAGTTAGAAATTATTTCTAAAATAAAAAAATAAAAATGTTACCTAAAACGTGCCATGATAGAATTGTTTTATTTGATTTATTGTGTATCTTCTATTTTGTCTTTAATGTATTACAATTGGAATTTAAGTATTTAGGTACATTTAAAATGGAATAAAAATATTAAAATAATATTTGATATTATAAATAAGCACGCGAATGTATTCGTTATAAAACCACTAGCTGAATCTACTTTTTTTATAAAATTTAGCCATATAATTTAATTAAATGTTCAATATTACCTTTAACCTTAATATTTTATACGGGTATTAATTTAAAGACTAAATATGTATCGACAGCTACTCAAAAAGTAGTACCTACCTACCTACTTAGTTATTATGGGCCAAATTCTCATGAGTCATGGAAAATGTGTGTAGCAAAACTATTAAAAAGTTTTTTTTTTTTTAATTTTTATTTAATGTTTGCTTTATGTCATTAAAAAAATATTTATATATTTTAAACACAGTTTTTGTAAAAAAGATTTTTAGTTGTATTTTGCAAGTAAAATATATTTTTCAATCTAGCAAACAACTGATCTAGCAAACATAATAATTGTTCAAAATATAAGTATAAAAATCTGAGTTACAAGCTTGTTAGAAAAATCACTATAGTAACGGACTTTTTCTGAAACCATAGATAATGCTACGTGATGTAGACTCCAACACATTTAGTAATTTAACAAAAACTTTTCAGTCATGAGAATGTGGCCTTAAATTAATCTCACCGAAGCCATGAATTTGAATGTTTTATTTTATAATAATTGTTCGGGACAGCCACATAGAATAGTTATTTGTATATTTGTTTTGTATAGAATCATTTTTGAATAAATAAAGGCAACATAAGTTAGAATGAAATAGACAACATTAAAAACAGAGACAACACATGATAGAGACAGGAATAATATTAGACAGAGATAGATATAAGATAGAGATAGCATGTAATAGATAGGAATGTGTAACATATCGTAGCATAGTCACTAGTTGTATAAGCTACATTTGTAATATAGATAGGCTTTTTTTAATAAAAAATCAGTCTTCTTCTTGCTCCGGCTTGATAAAGACCATTAGTACCAGTACAAAACTTGTTTTGGAAAATACGACCCTCTCCTCCTCGACTAACCGTCGAACGGCTGACCAGCGCACCCTCCTTAGCCGGAGGCTCTGCCCACTCAGTAAGCCATAACAGCCAGGCCATATCAAATGAGCAGGTGCTACAGGCCCGCACATTTTATGGTCCAAACGAGCCGGATATAGCCGTTTGTTAGTTGCTGTCTGTCGAGGAGAGAGGGTATAGGTTGACATCATGCCGGTTACAAGGAGTAACTCTGCTCGAGGTGACGGGCAATTAATCGCACCCGCACCCAGTGTTCGGGACGACGGGGAATTAATCGCCCCCGCGTCCGCTGTTCGGGACGACGAGAGATCAATCGCTCACGCGTCCAGTGTTCGGGACGGCGGGAGACCAATCGCTCCCGCGTCCGCCCTCGCCACCACGTCGTCACCCGACACGTGGTCCGCGGGGTCAATAGTAACGACGTCACAAGCGACGGCCACGACGACAACTTCGACGTCGACGGCTGCGACGATCGCTTCGGCACCGGCGGGAGAGGGACAGCAATCGGTCCCCACGCTCGGTGCACCTCCTTCGGACGTACGCTCTAGAATGAGAGCCTCGTCACATCGGTCCAAGAAGAGGGCCCAAATAGAAAAAGCTAGAATAAAGCTACTGGAACTACAAGTGAAGCTTGCTGCCGCAAAACTTAAAGAATTGGAATACGATTCGGACGCCGACACAATCAACGACGACACCGTTGAAGATGAAGAAACTACGAAGGAGAGAGTCGACACCTGGGTCCATAGTCAAGCGCTTTTAGCGCCGGGAGCGCCACCAATAGAGACCTGCATAATAGAGCAGGCCCAGGTGCTACCCACCACGACCACGCCGGCTCCAATCCCCGTACATATAGAAGATCGGCCCCCGAGTGGAAGCAAGCCCGCGATAGACGTAGTACCTGCTGCAGCGCCCCCTAACCAGTATATAGGGCTAACGGATTTGGCTGCAGCAATCACCATGGCCGCAAGATCGGGCCAACAAGCTCCGCGCCATTTCATGGAGCTACCACCTTATAGCGGGTCACACCAAGAATGGCTAACGTTCAAGGCGGCCTACGAAGAATCTCACCAAAACTACAGCAATAGTGAAAATATAGCGCGATTGAGGAAAAGTCTACATGGAAGAGCAAAGGAGACAGTCGAAACCCTCCTCGTCCACAACATAAACATTCCGGAAGTGATGAAGACGCTGGAAAACCGGTTCGGCCGACCGGATTACATCGCCTTATCCGAACTGGAAAGACTGAGGACGCTTCCCCGACTGACAGACTCACCTCGTGACATCTGTAACTTCGCCATGCGGGTCACCAGCATCGTGAGGACTCTACAAACGCTGGAGAAGTCGCACTTTCTCTTCAATCCAGCCATCTTGAGCGAAACAATACAGAAGTTTTCCCCTACAATCAAGAACAACTGGGTCACCTTCATCAGAGATCAACCGAAGGAACAACCGGACCTGTTGAAATTAGCGAGATTCTTCGAAACCCAGGCGGAGCTCTACGATCCTATAACACTACCGGAGTTCGTGGCACCCAAAGAAGCAACCCACGCGCCCCGACGGATTCAAAAGACTTACGCCGCAACAGAGATAGATGTGTCTGCCTGTCCGGTATGCCAAAATACCGAACACAAAATAGAAAAATGCCCAACATTTATAGAAGCAGACACGAAAACGCGGTGGAACATAGCCAAGGACAAGCAATTGTGCTTCCGATGCTTGAAGAATAGAACAAGGATACACAAGTGTCACACATCGGAGTGCAAAGTGAACAAATGCCCGCGTTTTCACCATAGACTGCTCCACTTCGAAAAAACAGAGAATAGTGATCGAAAAGAGGTGGTCACTTCAACTTGGCAACCGTCAGAAACACAATCATTTTTGAAGTTTGTTCCTGTTCGCGTCTCCGGCCCCCAAGGAAGTGTCCAGACATACGCCCTGCTCGACGATGGATCGACGGTGACCCTAATAGATAGTGATTTGGCGCAACAAATAGGCGCAAAAGGGCCCGTCGATCCTCTACATATAGAGGCAATATCAAACACCGAAGTGGAAGTAAATAGATCACGCCGTGTAAAAGTAACTTTACACGGCGATAGAAACACCTGCAACATTCGAGCGAGAACGATTGATAATCTACAGCTCTCCGCTCAATCCGTATCGGAGCGAGACCTGTCGAACTGCAAGCATCTCCACAACATAAGAGAAAAGCTCAAATATCCTCGCGTCCAGCCGAAACTTCTCATCGGGCAGGACAATTGGGACTTGCTGCTTGCCAAACACATCAGAAAGGGACACCGACATCAGCCGGTCGCGTCTCTCACTGCGCTCGGATGGGTGTTACACGGGTCACACGCGCGCATGCTCGGTCGCCGTGTGGACTCCATCAACAACATCGTCCACAAAACAGAAGATAGCATGGACGAACAGTTGAAACAATACTTCTCTCTGGAGTCGCTGATGATCACCCCAAAGAGACCATCAAACGATATAGAAGAAAGAGCCATCAAGACGCTTGCCGAAACCACTCAACGGAATAGCGACGGACATTACGAGACATCGTTATTATGGAAATCGGACGAGTTTCAAATGCCCGCCAATTACGACAACGCGCTTAGACGGCTCCACACGACAGAGAAGAAGATTGATAGAGATCCACAACTTCGGGATCGCTATGAGGAGCAGATGAACGCACTCATAGACAAGGGATACGCAGAGAAGGCGCCTCCCCATAGAACGCCAGGAAAGACCTGGTACCTGCCACACTTTCCTGTGCTCAACCCCACCAAACCGGGAAAGGTCCGCATAGTGCATGACGCAGCAGCCAAGACGTTGGGGCGTTCGCTCAACGACTACCTGTTAACCGGACCCGACCTCATACAGTCGCTACCAGGGGTTTTGATGAGGTTGCGACAACATAGATTCGCCGTGTCTGCAGATATAGCAGAAATGTTTATGCAGGTGAAAGTACGACAGCAAGATAGAGATGCGCTCCGATACTTGTGGAGAGGAAGACAACGAGGCAATGAGCCTCCGATAGAATATAGGATGACCTCCCTCATCTTCGGAGCCACGTCGTCGCCTGCATCGGCTATATTTGTGAAGAACAGAAACGCCGAAAGATACAGAAATAGGTATCCCGAAGCGTACACGGCGATTGTTCGAAACCACTACGTAGATGATTATCTACAAAGCTTCAACAGCGAAGAAGAAGCCATAGATGTAGCCCTTCGAGTACGTCAAATTAATAGAGAAGCCCACTACGAACTACGCCAGTGGACATCGAATTCAAAGAAGATACTCGAAGCGCTAAACGAAGACTCCACAATAGAAACAAGAAACATAGATCTCGACAATAGCATGAAAATAGAACGTCTCCTGGGAGTCATATGGAGACCTGCTACTGACGAGCTGACCTTCGATCTCAACTTGGCTCGACTGCCACCTGGCGCCATAGACAACACTCAACCGACGAAGCGGGAAACCTTGAAAATAATTATGTCCCTGTTCGATCCGCTTGGACTCGCATCGCCTGTGACCACACGAGCCAAGCAAATATTTCAAGAGTTATGGCGCAGAGGTATAGACTGGGATCAAAAGATAGACAACGATCTGACTAGCCAATGGACAGTGTGGCTAGAACATTTGAAGAGATTACGCGACATAAACATACCTCGCTGTTACCACAACTATAGCGATGCTTCGAAAATAGAACTACACGTGTTCGTGGATGCGAGCGAGAATGCATACGCCGCAGCCCTATACTGGCGCATCACTAGGCCAGACGGACAAGTGTCGTTGGCATTTGTAACAGCGAAGGCGCGAGTCTCACCACTCAAATTGATGTCGATCCCGCGACTCGAACTGATGGCTGCAGTAATGGGAAGCAGGATGGCGACAACAGTAATAGAAGAGCACGACAGGAAACCTGACAAGAAGGTCTTCTGGACAGATAGCAAAACTGTGCTCACATGGCTGCAAACAGGCGCTAGGTCCTACAAACCTTTCGTCGCTCATCGCATTGCAGCAATAGAAGAACACAGCAAAATAGGCGAGTGGCGCTGGGTGCCTACCAAATTGAACGTTGCGGACGATGCAACCCGGGATGTACCCATCGACTTCAACTCGCAACATAGGTGGTTCAACGGGCCGAGCTTCCTGCTGGAAGCACCCGATAGATGGCCACGAGAGAGAGTTGCAACCACAACACAAACCGGAGAAGAAAAGGTGCACGTGACCGTCATAATAGGAAGGTCAAAATTGGAGCAGTGCATCCCCGATAGCAACAGGTTCTCCAAGTGGGAGAAACTAGTTAGAAGCACTGCACGTGTGCTACACTTCATCCGACTTTGTAAACAGAAAAAGGAACGTGTGAATTACAAGAGGACGACAAAACGACCTGAAACCGATCCTGTATGGCGGGAGCATAAAATGACACGGAAACAACAGAAGAAACTTCCGAAAGCTCCTCAACAACAGAAGTCATACACTCCAATACCTACGGACCTTCTACACGAAGCGGAGAAAATCCTCGTTAGAAGCAGTCAGGAAAAGGCGTTCTCCGAAGATTTACACAACCTGAGAAACGATAGAAGAATAACTCCAAATAGCCGTCTACGCCATTTAGCGGTGAAGATAGAAAACGACGTCATCACACTGAAGACTCGTATTGGCGCCACGCAAGACGTTCCTGATAGTTTGAAGAGCCCTGCAGTCCTCGATGGCAATGACCAAGTCTGCAAGCTCTACATAGAACACGTCCATAGGCAATTACATCACGCTGGCGTCGAATTGACGATAAATGAGTGTAGACAACACTATTGGATTCTTCGGCTACGCCCGGTCACACGCATGATAGTGAATAGATGTCTCCCATGTAGGATTCGTAGATCGCAGCCACCAGTGCCACCTACAGGAGACTTACCACCATGCCGGCTAGCACATCATAGACGTGCGTTTACCTACACAGGCCTCGACTACTTCGGGCCACTTGCAGTCGCTGTGGGACGCACCACACAGAAGAGGTACGTCGCGCTGTTTACTTGCTTGACGACGCGCGCCGTACACCTAGAGATCGCCGCATCCTTGACAACGGATTCTGCCGTCATGGCACTGCGACGCATGATAGCGCGTCGCGGCTGCCCGACAGAAATTTGGTCGGACAACGGCACGAACCTTCATGGCGCAGAACGTGAACTACGGCGAGCTTCAGACCAACTGCTTCAAGAGGAAGCAAATAGGAAGAGGATCAATTGGCGCTTCATCCCTCCTGGTGCCCCCTTTATGGGTGGGGCCTGGGAACGTCTCGTGCGAAGTGTCAAGACATCCCTCAACAGTGTGCTACATGAGCGGCGCCCTACAGAAGAAGTACTCGCCACCTTAATAGCGGAGGCTGAGTACACAGTCAACAGCCGACCGCTCACACACGTCTCGGTCGATCCTGACGATCCCGAGGCGCTCACACCGAACCACTTCATCATGATGGGGTCGGGCCGAGATCCGCCCATAGGAGCCTTTGCAGAGGAGGACACCATCGGACGCACACACTGGCGTGCATCACAACGTCTCGCCGATTTGTTCTGGCGGCGCTGGCTTCGGGAATACCTCCCTGAGCTTCAGCACCGGCGGGAGCCCCAAGGACGGGGACAGCAGATCGTAATAGGAGACGTCGTACTCATCGCGGACAACACCCTACCTCGCAACACATGGCCGCGAGGAAGGGTCATAGCGGCTTACCCCGGACCCGACGGAGCTGTGAGGACGGTCGACGTCAGAACGAAGGCTGGCACTCTACGGAGGCCTACCAAGAAGTTGGTGGTCCTGTCAACGGAGCCGGCTGCCCTCCAGCAGATAGAAGATGCATCGCCCTGAGGACGACGCACGGCGGGAGAATGTTCGGGACAGCCACATAGAATAGTTATTTGTATATTTGTTTTGTATAGAATCATTTTTGAATAAATAAAGGCAACATAAGTTAGAATGAAATAGACAACATTAAAAACAGAGACAACACATGATAGAGACAGGAATAATATTAGACAGAGATAGATATAAGATAGAGATAGCATGTAATAGATAGGAATGTGTAACATATCGTAGCATAGTCACTAGTTGTATAAGCTACATTTGTAATATAGATAGGCTTTTTTTAATAAAAAATCAGTCTTCTTCTTGCTCCGGCTTGATAAAGACCATTAGTACCAGTACAAAACTTGTTTTGGAAAATACGACCCTCTCCTCCTCGACTAACCGTCGAACGGCTGACCAGCGCACCCTCCTTAGCCGGAGGCTCTGCCCACTCAGTAAGCCATAACAGCCAGGCCATATCAAATGAGCAGGTGCTACAGGCCCGCACAATAATATTATTATATCATAAGTTTAATTGAAGTGCCTATCTTAAGACCAAAGAGTAAAGAGTATATTATTATTAGAAACGAACACAAATTGTAGAACCAAATAATGAAAAATGTAATACGTTTTAGTATGACATTGTTATTCTGAGAATAAAGAAGAATTTACATTTTTATTTGTGGTTTTATTAAAAATACTGTCAATTTGATAAATCCAGTGATATATTTTGATACGAGTATCATTATGTGTTCCTACTATAAATGGACCAAATAAGGTTCATCATCTCAGCTGCAGGACGTCCACTGCTGGACATCGGCCTCCCCCATAATTCTCCAATAGGACCGGTCCAAATTAGCCTGGATCCACCGCTGACCCGCGGCCTTTATTAGGTCGTCTGTCCACCTTGTGGGTGGACGTCCTACGCTGCGCTTGCTGGTCCGTGGCCTTCACTCGAGAACCTTCCGGCTCCAGTGGCCGTCGGCTCTCCGTACTATATGCCCTGCCCACTGCCACTTCAACTTACTGATCCGCCGGCTTATGTCACTAACTTTCGTACGTCTGCGGATCTCCTAATTTCTGATTCGATCTCGTAGTGCAACCCCGAGCATAGCGTTCTCCAAGCATAAGGTTATTAAATATACCTAACAAATTATTCGTTTAATTTTATCGTCACTGTTCAATAAATAAGTATTTTCCTGTCACTACTAAAACTATATTAAAAATATATTACAATTCATCAACTCCAACAAGAGAATTTTTAATGTTTTTCACCAATTTGTGGGGATGCAAGCTTTGAAAGTATTATTTTACTAAGGCTTGGCGGACTTTGCATGTCTTTGAGAATTATTAATCGACCGAGACATACAGCCTTCTGCGCGACATTTCACTTTATTGCAAAGACAATGACAAATTATCTGTAATCCGTCCATATGGTTAATTCGGAACTCTAGAGAAGTTTTCTGAAGTCTTCTGGAGATATTTCCAGAGGACTTCAGAAAACTTCTTTTGAGCACCACCGTCTTTTAGTGGAGCAACATTCGGTGCACAAGTTTTTGCCTTATGTTAGTCCATACTTCATATACTTACTAATATTATAAATGTGAAAGTAAGTCTGTCTGTCTCTCTGTCTGTCCACGCCTTAACTACTCAACCAATCTTATTGAAATTTCGCATACATCTTTCATTCAGAAAAATAGTACAGTTACCGAGTGTACATAAAAATAAAAAATCAACTCGAGGCAAAAATATAAAAGCAATTAAGATGTCACGCGTTACCTTGCTCATTAAATTTTATCAGGCGTTATTATTTAATTTTTTAACTCGGACGAAGTCGTGGGAACCAGCTAGTTTGATTATAAAGCACAAAATAAAGAATAGGTACTTTAGAGGTGGACTGCTTGGAGAAAATTCTGAAAAGTAACATACAAATGTACGAATATGGCGTTTTTTATATTAGGAAACGACGGTATCCACCTATCTCCAAATAGACTATCAGCCTGCACACCCAATGGGCCTATGTAAGTATGCCTATGTAACCTCGTAAACCTGTGTTACCTACACGTTTTACTACTTTTTTTTTGTTGTTTGTAGATATCAAAATCAAAATCAAAATATTTATTTATGATGAAATATCTTCTACATAAAGTAGTAATTTATAGCGATTTTCATATAATACCCTAGGAAGTAATATAGATAGTTAAAGTTGAACTACGTCATTAGAGGAAATTCTTAGTATTGCAAGCTTGTAACGTGTTGTAGATTAAACCACTCTAAACAGTTAACCGAAACTTTAACGACACAGCACTTAACCAGAGTTTATATTGTTGCATCTAGTTTATGGCGAAAATTTACGTCGCACTCATTGGTGTTACCTTGTTTAGCGTTACTTTTTAAATTGAAATTTAAAACGCATTCTTTATGGTTTCTCTCGATACTGAGTACTTTGGAATATTTTATACCTACCTATACTTGATCACTTTTAGTAAGATATTTCCTTTTCGTTATCATGTTCTTGGAACATCGAGTTCTTGGAAGGCTTTTATTCTCCCACGCTACCTGTTAAATATAACCTTTGGAAAATGATCAAGTACCTAATGGTTGGATCAATTATTACTGTAAGTATGAATCACTCATCATTAGAAGTTCCAAGAAATCAAATATTAACACATAATTTGAACCTACAGAATTATTTTTGTGCGTGGGAAAAATCTGAGAAAACTTATTCCTACCTGCCATGGGGAGATCGGTGGGATATGTGATAGATCAAGAATGGTTTAGACGCGCAATCTTCTCTCCCTGCCAGACAAGGTCACCTTGAGTAGGCGCGTAGTTCGAACCTCCGTGCCGTGAATATACGTGCGGGAAACCTGCCCAAGAATCGGAGGCCACTTCCACTTGTAACTCTCAGCTAAACCCTGCTCACGTGACCGCTCATACATAAATCTCATACATACATACCTAAACCAGAAGGACCATCATACCAGTATACTGGTTTCGACCAGTCCCAGAAAGTCAAACATGAAAATTTAATTATTAATTAAAGTTGGTTTTTCATAAAAGTCTTTCGATATTTTAACATAAATGTGTGACTAAATTGGTTTAGAAAAAAAAAATCTGTCTTTATTGAGGCAAGTTGCCTACAGTTACGCAATATTTTTAGTGAGTATAACATAAACAACCTCCATTTATAACCACATGAAGGGAAGTATTAGTACAAAAACCGCTAAGATTTCCATGAGACGACAGATTCTGCGAACATACGACTAAATAAACCTGCTTAATATCCAACTCTATACATAAGCCCTGCCATTCTTACCTCATAAAAAAGGGATATTTCCCCTAATAAACCATACCATAAACACAAAACAGTCGGCCATTCAATTGCATTACTTGGCCTTTATATTGTAGGCATTAAAGTTTATTTTTGAACGAACCAACGTTGTGTATTATGTTTGTTGTCTGGTCCTCTAACATCTCCTAATTCCGCTATAAAAATATGACGCACTTTTGTTTATTGCAAGCTAAAGTTAATAACTTCGTAAGAGAAATATGCAAGTTCGCTGAACATTCTAAATATACAAGATAATAAATTTTGTAAAAACATATAATAATATAAATAAAAAAAGGGGAAAACAGTGCTTAAAGGGGAATAGGTCTGACTGAGATTTTATAAACGTAGCTTGATTTTCGCACTGGCAGAGAATTAAAGTGAGAGAGAACTCCGTCTGGTGGAAGTAACCATTCACTTACCTACAGAATAACATAGTGAAATAATAGCATATTTGCTATTTTAGTTTTTAAATAAAACATTTTAGTTCAGAAAAAAATCAGTTTTAATAAATTGGATTAATAAATTTGGATTGCAATCGCTGAACGTTGTGCTTCAGCGCCATCTGAAGATGAGTTACAACAAAGTTACAATTACCGATATTATTTATAACGCGCTGTCGCTAGATGTCGTTATCAAGAAATTAAACATGGTGTTATCGAGTAAGTATAAAATATTTTGTCGTTTCAATCGTCGTTATGTATTTGCATATTTGCAACATTAATTACTGGAAATTTTTGGTGGCGTTACTTTTGTTTTATTACAAATGGGTAACGCGTATTTTTAACCTCGTAGCGCTCGTAAACGCTACGAAATTAAAACCTTATGCCGTCATCGTCTACGCCACCGGTCGGTCGCTACGGGTGCTACGAAATATAACACGGTGTAAACACAAAATTTGCAGTTTTAAAAAAATATGTTACAAGAAACTGTCAATGCAATTGGTTTGAAAAAAATATATGTTATACTTAAACATGTGAAGAACAAAATGTATTGTTTAGAATTTCCATCGAAGTAGTAGAAACCCCACAATAAAATTTAGAACATAAGAAGAATTTGACTTATATTGAAATTTGTTTCGAAAACGGTTTATTGCGCGAAAATGATTCCTGCACCCAATAATAAGTCAATGTCATTTAAAAAAAGTGTATTGATTTTTTTATTTTTTTTAAATGTTGTTTTAATGAAAAGTACAAAAAACCACATTTGTCGGGCCTGTTGAATTGTTTCCGACGCCTCGGAAATCTAAATATATGGAGCTACAGTGTCTCAGTGACTGCGTTGAGGTGTGGATTACATTTGTGTTTTTCGTGTGGAATTAGTTTGATATATATAAACATTCTAAAGGTCAAATCGGTGAAGGTCAAATGGTCAATGTCATTGGCCTTTGTGAATCCCTTAATACTAACGAAATAATGTATTTATGGAGTTGACGATTATCTCAATAAGTATTGAACGGATTTGCATGCGGTTTCATCTATCAACTATATTTAATTGGTTAAGGTTTGGTATAAATAGGTTGAATTATAACGATGATTGTTGAAGATCAAGACATTATGTTTTTCATGCTATAAAACAATACATATAACAAGACTAACTTTACCGAAGATAATATTGGCAATTTAGCTGTAATGTTTGGCCTTTGTGTGAGATGATCAATAACCTTAATTGTATTACATGGACGTAAATTAGAGAATGGAACCGAATAAGGCTTCCAAATTCGCAAGTCCGCAAATTCGGTTCGAGACAAATTCTCGATTGCACGAGTTTAGCCGACAGCGAATTGTCAGCTAGCAGGGAACCGCAGCCAATCTTTCTACAGCATCTAATTAACGGACGTACCTTCTTACTCGTACTAATATTATATTGTTGAATGTGAATACCTACTCTGTTACCTTCTCACGCCAAACACTTAACCGATCATCACGAATTCTTGCATTCACTTTGTCAGAGATACAGAAAAGGTTACTTCATCCAGATAAAAAGTACGAACAAAAATACAATTTTAATATAAGAAAAATTCTTTTTAATAATCTCTGGGTAACTTTTATGATTTTTGTAAGCTGTTATACTAACACACGCCATTATTCTACCTTTTTTTTTAAATTCGGTACTTTATATAAATATAAAAAATTCAACTTAAATAAATACAAAACCTAATAATACCTATAAAATTTAAATAAAAATATTAAAAAATTAGTAAGATTTTAAAAAAATAATGCCCCGTCTTTGGATTCTTATTTGGTCAGGATTGCAGTAAACCGCAGCCGGCGTACTGTCGGCGTTAGAAACACTATTCTAGGTTCATAAAATCAAGTAAAATCAGTGTTAGATATTCTTCTGATTATGTGTTCTAATATAGCATCGGTTTAAAATAAATCTTCTAACTAAATATACGTGATGATAGCCTTCATTTAACTAAATCAACTATGATTTGAACGGACGTCTGCCCATACAGATATAGTTTTCAATTTTACTTATATTGGATGGTAACAACCTACCGTCAAGTAAGCCATCTTTGTTCATAAAAAGTTCTGGCAATCAGCATTGATCTAAGCTAAGAATGAATTGAAAAACCTGTGCCTATAATTTAAATAACGTGTGTTAAATGATCATTCGAGAAAATAAAGTTTCATTGATCTCTAGTATATGGACGATTCATCGAAGTCTTGTGGATTTGTAGTTTTGTCGTAGCTTTTAGCGGAGCTTTAAAGTTCTACAGTTTTCTACTGCACTGCATGCAAGCAATTGTTGGTACGGTTTTTTCATCGATACATCGTCATTTGAAGTTCGGTTTATTTCTAGTTAAGAAAAAAGTAATATAATAAACTGTATTAATCAAGTCATAACAACTAAGTTTTTAGTATGAAACGTGATTACATGTTTGTTATTATATATGTAACCTGCATATAACACTTATTTCCATGTTATTATTATTTAAATTTTATGTAGATTCGTAACCATCTTATTTTTCTACTAAACTCTTACAATTTTAAACAAAATTGCAATAAAAAATTATACGAACGGAGAAAAAAAAATAAGGCAACACCGAGATTGGTAGGTATATAATGTTTTTAAAACATTTAATTCAAAAACTTAATAGCAACGCAGACATAAATAATAATGGAAAGCCTAATATTATAAAAAAAGACATCATTGTGATTTTTTAAAAATTGTAAAAGATCCTGTTACAGATTGTATGACTGTCCTACTATACCTATTTGCCTATATTTTTTTATGTAGAAGACGTCAAGAATGCTTAGTGGCGGCTGGTGGATGACATCCATCATGCTTCACCACAAGTAACGCCATAAGGCTGTAAGACCGATTTGTATCTTAATGAAATAAAAGATGAGAAGAGACTAGGGGAATATATGTAGGCTCTGGCGTCCCTGTAGATCGCGCTGTTATCTCACTGTGCTCTTCTATAAGAAGGTAGTTACTGCCGCTAGATTGACTGTCATTCTACAATTAAAGGTTATCAGCTCTCCTGACGACAGTGATCAACTTCTTAACTCTATAATCAACAACCTTTAAATGACGGTACCTACTTGTAATATTGGCTACAGACCAATATCCTCGCCTTGTATCTTACTCTCAATTCTATTAGGGTCGGTAGCATTTTCATTACCTAGTTTTGACAATTGACTTGTTTGTAGCACTTTATTTTTAAAATAAATATATAGATTAAAATATAGTTTCAAGTTTCTATTCATTATTTACAGCATCTCTGTTGAGGACAAACTCATTATAAAACACCCTATCCAAACAGACGACAGATCTCGTTCCTCGCAGATAAATAACTTGGTCAAAACAAATATGTCTGAGGGCAAGCTTAAAGTAAACATAAGGGTAATAACGTCGCCCAACCAGAACCAACAAGGTCCGAGAAAAATTAAGATTTAGATTACGCTTGGGACAACATTACGTTGTTTTCTCGTCTTCTAGATTGTTTATTTCAAATAAACATGATAAAACAATATAGTTCCATGTTTCAGTTAATGTACGTTGTACGAAATGTTAATCATATGTTATTTTTTATTGGAACTCCGTTGTCATAACTTGTTTATTCCGAAATAGATTTATGGGAAATCACATCCCGGGAAAAGTTTCTGGCAATTTCTTGATGGAGTCGTAGCCAGTTAAATTAGTATAAAACATCATTGGATGAATATTTAGACTAACTGGAGGTTGTCCCATCTGCGCTTCATAGATTGATGGTAGTTGGCTACCGTCGCCTATAAAACACAAGCAACGCCACAGCACTGAAACGCAGTCTGCCCTGACACTACTTTCCAGATCCAGACTGGAGTCGACTATGTAAAGTTCTTGTACAAAGTTGGCCCTATCGGGAATAGAACCTCTGGTTCACAGTCCGGTTGGCGTAGTCTTTTACGATACGAATTGTGGAGCAAACTTATTGATGAGGTGTTTTTTATCTGTCACACTACAGGGGACAGAAAACATCTAGTTTTAAATTTTCCCCTTCCAATGGTGGCCAAAAAGGATCAAATGTCCATTTTTAATCGTCAGCCACGCTTTAGTATCCGTACTAATATTATAAATGCGAAAGTTTGTATGGATGTATGTATGGATGTTTGTAACTCTTTCACGCAAAAACTACTGAACCGAACACCATGAAATTTTGCATACACGTTGTCTGGGACACCAGAAAGGACATAGGGTACCTTTCATCCAGAAAAAAGTACTGCTCCCGAGGGATTATCTAAAATTAAGGAAACTAACTCCTGGCTAAGTGTAATAGCAATAACGATGTTAGGCGATATATTGCTTTTTCAACGCGGACGAAGTCGCGGGCACCAGCTAGTAAAAAATAATTTTGTGTCAGTTGAACATAGGTGAATTCTGTGACATCTCTTTCTTACCAAATCTTCTTATTACAAGGTGTTGCATTGTAAAGGAGTGGTTATTGTTGCCAGATGTTATATGTAAGGAATAAAAATACACCGGTGCGGTTATAAATGTAAACAATTTTAGAAGTATTGCATAGAAATATTCCAACACTTTGATTTACGCTCCGCTGCACAGGGATATTCGGCAAAACTCCGGACATATAGATATTGCTTTCAACAATATTTATCTATCTATACATTATCGAGATCGGGCCTAGAGATTTATCGCCACCATTCGTTACAGGGAGGAACTTGTGAATTTTATTGCGCACTGGTATAAAATATCAAGTGTCTGAGAGATATGAACGGATTCTTCGGTTTGTTGGTTGGACTGCTCTTTGTCTTGGCCGTTGAATTTATGTAGGGGCTTCCGTTAGATCGATATGACTTCAACGGAGATGTTTGGTGTTCTGTCAATTGGAAGATTACTTTTATGGGATCTGTATTTCCTTTGATACTGATTTGACTATATTTCATCTCTGTCTTTTTCAAACACGTTTGTGGATTTGTGAGTTAGTTATAAGACTGTTTGTAACAAATAAATTAGGCAACCATCGAACATCAAGTGTGAGTAATAGGGCGTATTTAATTAATAACTAATAATAAAAAAACAGCACATGTGCTTTTGGGTTTTAGTAAGTGAGTAAGGTATATACTAGAACCAGCGAAACTACCTTTATCATAAGTGTGGTAGCAAACTTGAAGTACCTATAGCATATTCAATAAAGTAATTAAAAGAGAAGTGACACTAAGGAAAGCTTACTTCATCTTTCATCAGAACAAGTATAAGTAACTGAAACAAGTGAGACTTTTAGTTTCAATTCGCAGAATACGTCTAAACTAAAATTAATTTAGTCTAAACCATCATCAACATCTGCTGTGTCTCTGCACAGCTGGATGTAATCCTCTCCTAAGGTTCGCGACCAGGCACTGTCTTCTGCGCAGAGCATCCAGCCGCTTATTTAAGTACGATGTCATGTAAAAGTTTACATCAAAATAAGTGAAATTTAATAACTTATTAAGTTTCAAGTGAAAAATGTGAGATATTTATACTTGTATCGCTATAACTACTCGATACGACAATATTATCTTTGTTCCGCAGCGAAAGACGCTGTTAGCTCTGAAGATCTATGGACCATATCACATTAATAATATAGAATGGTTGCGTAGCGTGAGTTGAAATATAGGTCCAATAACGACCTGTACGTTAGTATACGGAATCGTTATTTATGAGTACCTACTAGTGATTACTTTGCTGTAGAATCTATAAATTTTACAGTAATTCAATTACTCTTACATAAAGTTAAGGGTTCTTTTTCGCATTCTGGATAATTCTGGGTGATTGTTTATACTTGACATCTCTTTTTTATTTAAAGGTTTGCAGCCAGGCTGACTACTGGCTGTAAGTGTCTTATTGTCTTGATATCATATTAGATGATATCAAGACCGTTAGGCAGGCTACAGCATTTCCTGTAGGCGCTGAGCTGTAGGTACATTTGTATAAAGGATCTGCGCTCTCTATAATACAAAGTTTGCTGTCCACTTCTTTCTATAATATTTCTCCCCAATGGATTGTGATACGATTTTCACTAATGGAAAGAAGTCTAGGGTGGCTAGTTAGTTTTATATTATTTAACTGGCATGTAGTAGGCACTTATAGCATATTTAGATAGAACTAGATTTAACTGGTTGCCAGATTTATCGATAATTTTTTTATTAAAAATATTTCACTGGAAATTCACTGTTAAAGAAAAGTAAAGAACAACACTAACACATAACAACAAGTACTGAATGAATGTTCCTTCATCAGTGTAAGGGACAAATTAGGTACCTACAGGCGTGTGGCTGTTATATCTCGTAGTCAATCACTCGGTAACACAAAAGCTCAGAAGCTGTTATTTCAATCTAACCAACGTTCGATAGAAATTGTAGAAACATATCAAAATTAAATTAAATTTTATTTTCTCTCACTTTTAAAGTTTTCAGAACGCAGCAAGAATTCTTCAACAATTTCTAAATCCAAAGACTGAATTCCTATCGATTCAGTTTTAATATCGAATTGCTGCCACTAATGTTCGCTCTCGGAAAGTGTGTTACATTTCGAACATTAAAAAGTCGTTGCAAGATATGAAAAAGTACTTGTAAAGTACACGACGAGACTTTTCAGCAGACGGATCACGTATTACTTTACTTATTTACTTATAATAAAAATATGTGTATTTTATTTTTACATTTATTTTTTAGATACAATGTTGTATACATGTAAAATATTTTAATATTAAATTATTTAATAAAAAAGTATATAATTATTTTATAACTTAATACTTTAAGTGTAAAATCTAAATAATTATTAGGTATAAAGTAGGCTTCGTACGGAATAAAATTTTCAAAAATCCTTTCTAAGTAATTTATTTTATATATTCCAAATTTCAGCTTAGTAGTTTTGGCTGCGAGTTGATAGTCAGTGAGGACAAACGGTCTAATAAGTATAGATTTCAAAATTTTTATAAATAAATTACAAAATAACATTGAAATCATGAAAGGAAAATTTTTATTTCATCAATAATGATTGAGTACTTAAATTTTTTAAACCTAAGAAAAAGGGGCCTGACGAGTAAGTCATAACATAGGTAATGCGAATCTTTAATATAAATCTATGTTAGTTATATTTGAGTAGGTATATAAGGAAGAATGTATGCGCACCGTAGCGAGGGATTGCGCACTCGGCACGTCTTCCGTGACGGCCGTCCGCATCGCATCGTAAAATGCATCCTTCTAATGCATACATGCATTTACTAAACAAAATGGACTTACCATTCGTGGATCAACATTTTTTATGTATTATACTTCTGACCCGGCAAACGTTGTTTTGCAAAAAAATAAAAAATAAAATTTTGGGGTGTTCCACCCTTATCACTTAGAGGTATGAAAATAGTTTACGACCTTTTAACGAAAAAATATAAAATATGCTCAGATCTACCGAATATATTTTAAATAAATTTTTCATATTAATATAAATGCGATAGCTCAGTGGACAGTACGTTCACACACAAAAATCTAAGTTATCTAGATTTAGTGTTATCTAAGATGGTGTAAATATGACAAAATTTCCTCTCTCAATAAATAAAATAAATAAATGTACCTTTAATTTTTATGCATTATCAATGTTGAAATTTTCATTTTTACCCTAAAAAAATACGAGTAAGAAAAAGTTTGCAGGTTAAAACTGTTCAACTTGAAGAGGACAGCAGAGAGCCTCTTAAAAAGGATAATTAGCGGCTAACTGTACCCCGAAAACCGGATATGTTTAAGTGTGCTTAAGGTCCTGAGAAAAGTTATTTATTTGTAGACTAAGTTATCGTTTATACAATTTTTTATTTCGAAATATATTTAGCTTATATTTTTCTATGTTATCATCAATACCTCACCCGCTGGAAATAAGGATTCTCCATAAATTTCCAATAGAACCGATCATATCCGGAGTCCACTTCAAACTCCATAATCCTTGTGGGTGGATGTACTATGCTGTGCTAAGGTACTATATATGTCACAACATTAGTAGTTTCAATAGCCCCTAATGAAAATGAAATAAATTAGTAGAGCTTTCGTAACTCCCTGAAAAGTGGACGTTGAATCAGTCACATATGCCATCTCACTCTAGTGGGCTGAAACGACTAATGCTAACTACCCTCACCTGTATAACTTACATCAAGATAGCATTTTGATATCAAGTGTCTCCATTGCTTGTATGTATTTTCAAGTATTTTTATGCGAATGTGTAATGAGGCATACTTCTCATACATAAATTGGTATGAAGCCAAGCATATAGGATTATTATGGAAATGTCATTCACAAAAAGGATGCTAAGAGATAATATACGTATAGGTTAAAGATAAGGGCATTCTTTAACATGCACACAAATCCATACGTATTTTTAATTTTACCATATTATTATACTTCTCAAAAGGAACAGCTGCCATCAGATAGGCTGGCTTGTTTAGACAACAGAACTCAGTGTGCTTTGTATACCAAACTTGACACAATAGGGAAAATTTGTAGTCATTATTAAAAATTGTATTAGTAAAGAAGATTAGTAAATAATGTAGTGAAAAAATTAAAAAAAAAAAACTAAAAATAAGTCAGAATCAACAATACCTACTGTTTTGATACCGACATAATTATATACGTACCACCATTCAAGTTTTTCAAAATAATAAACTCAAAAAAAGTAATTAGTTTTAACGTATGAAGAAGTTTTAGAAATGAAGGTAAAAAATAATTCTACTGGAATAAACCGCATCAAGGGACTATAAGAACTGCGACAAAATCTTCTTTTGATTTTTGACAAAATCAAAATTTCGGAATTTCAAAATGAATCATTTTCATTCATCATATACTTAGGATATCGATAAGGAAGTCCTTTAACAGCTGTTAACCCCTGTATGTGGTAAAACAAAAACATGAATAGTAATATATTATAGCTGACAAGTTAGATAATTTCAAAGGTATGCCTATAACGAAATAGTTTATTACTCCATAGTTGGGGATAGTTTGTCACGTGACATTTTGTTAGTGCTGCGCTACAACCAATATAAAAACAAATGGATAGGACTAATATATTTTTTACAATCATCAATACCCTTGAGTTCTTTGGAGGAGTGTCTCGGGTGTCTGAGAGGTGTCGGGTTCGATTCTGGGCAGGCCCAACTCTGTAAATGAACAAAGTTGGCTGTGGTCTGGATCTGGAAAGTAGTGGAAGCGACACAGCGTTTCGCAGCCCATCTGGCAGCAATAACCCTTACCGAACACAGTGAAATAACGTCAGTGTGTTCGGTGAGTGATTTTCCCATATCTTCCTTAAGCTTAATTAACCTTAAGTTTAAATCTACTATGTTCGGCCGCTCACTTGTCACCAGCATCAAGTAGGATTGCCACAGTAGGATAATGGATAAGGTATTAAGGAAATGAGCTTTAGCATACGATACTCACTCATCAAAATATATTCACGGTAGTATTCTGCCAGACGGGCTATCAATTTATGTTCGCGTACATAACGCAATGTGCCTTGCCACATTGCATATTTGATATTTGAGTTTGTATTATTGAAAAGAATTGCATGACAATTCTTAATTTACTAATATAAAAACTTAAAATGGAAATAAATAACGAAACAGCCGTCCATTAATTTTTACTGGGAAAACGAGTTATAGAGCGATTTAGTTATAGGTAAGCTTATGAAGTTTGAAATTCCTCGTCGTAAGCGGGAATTGACTTTACAATATTAATGACATTTATATACATGTGTGTGGTGAAATATAGATGTTTTGAAGAATAATTATTACGCAAAAAATGGTTTTGTGAAAAAATATTCCTTTCAGATAAGTAGTCCACTTGATGATAGGTGGCTACTGTAGTTCACAAACACAACCCTATAAAGTCTGGCGCAATACAAGTGTGAAGACGTCTATTACCAACCGACAAGCTACGCTGTCTACCTCGTTGGTCATTAGTATTTTTTTTACATTACTATTTTTTTTAACCGATTACCTGGCTGGTCAGTTAGTATAAGAGTCGATTTAGGATTAGGGCAATAGAAGCTACAACACCTGCAAAACAAAACACACTAAGTAATTGCTGTTATTTCAAGACAGCTTTTTATACTGTCACGATACGGGCTGCTCAATTTTATTGCCATGCCAAGCCATGAGCCTTACTAATACAAATTTAAATAATCATGTAATTGTATGCCTGGGATTAGGGTTTAAATCCCGGGACGTCTCACATTTCTTGAAGTCACAGGACTTTTGGTAAATTTTGTTGCCCCAGGTCCTTAGAATTTAGGGTCAAAACTCAAAACACGGCTGAATATACATAGGTACGTATATTAATGAACTTTATTAGCTTTCCGGGCTGTATTACTACATCAATTAAAAGAAACGCGCCATCTTTTAATTTTACTTAAAACTGCGTTGACGCTGTCATTCAATCGGGATTGACGCATGATCGATGAATGTCGCGCTGTTGTCACCGTTAGATGTCGCCATACGAACTCGATTTTATGATTCAAATAAAATACTCCAAAAGTATAGAAGACTAGCTGCTGCCCGCGACTTTGCACGCGTGGTGTCGCGTTTTTAATAGTTATCCATTTATGATCGGTAGCTGTAATTCTAATTTTTAAGAGCAAAGACTTTCATACAAAGTTTTCACTCCCATCGATTTTATTATGTATAAGTTGGTATATAAAAAGTATCAATTTGAATTCTATTATATATTTTTATATAAATATATAATTATATAATCTGGGACACCAGAAAGGACATAGGGTACCTTTCATCCAGAACACGGACGAAGTCGCGGACACCAGCTAGTATTGATATATATATTAATTTGACAATTACCATCGGACCGGTGTACACACGAGGCAATAGTAATGTTGAAATACATAAACAATGTCAGCAGAATTCAGTATCTAGGTACGAGTATGTTTGAAGGCAAACAGTACACAATCACATGCCCGATAATTACACAAAAGCGCTGCCGGCATCAATTCAACATGTTAAAAACATAAACCAAAGACCGAAACTAAATTAGTTCAGCTCTCAACAATTGAACGTTTCAAAATATTACATACACCGAGAAGGTTCTGTTGTGGGAAATTTAACTGGTTGTTTATGGTTTAATCGACCACGTTGTTACCTATCATTTAAATCTTCTCTCTTTATTTATGTACTAGCTGTTGCACGCGACTTTGCCCCCGCTTATTTTTTATATAAAATATAGCCTACTTATGTTAGTCGCTGATAATGCAGCTTTCTACAGGTGAAAGAATTTTCAAAATCGGTCCAGTGGTTTTTGAGTTTATTCATTACAAACATACAAATTTTCTCTCACTATAGATTATAGTAAGTATATAATTATATAGATTTATTACTAGCTATGTACTTGTACACGCTGTTTTATCTGCTTTGGCTTCTAAGGATTATAGCGTGATGATAAATATAACCTTCGTTAAGAACCTTTTTCAAGAATTGTTGACAACGTGTATGCAAAATAATGATCAGTTAAGTAGTGTTACATATTTTTAGTTATTTTTTAAATCGAATGTATTTTTTTTCTAGAAAAAATATGTTATAACATTTGTATATATAACTAGCTGGTGCCCGCGAGCCGCGACTTCGTCCGCGTTCTAGATAAAAGGTACCCTATGTCCTTTCTGTTGTCCCAGACAACGTGTATGCAAAATTTCGTGGTGATCGGTTCAGTAGTTTTTGCGTGAAAAAGTTACAAACATCCATACATCCATACAAACTTTCGCATTTATAATATTAGTACGCTTAGTACTGATTCGTACGGATATACCAACTCTAAAAGCTTATATTCGTTTCTTATGTTAGTGTCCAACATAATTACTTATTATTGGATAAAAATGCATTTCTCCATTAATAGTAGTTGAGATTTTCATTTTAAACTTTCAGAACTTTTACCAGTTTACAGAATACAGATGTGGAATACTCGTATAAGCTTTGAAGCTTCTGTGAAGTTTATTATGAAGCGAATTACTCGCTAATAAAAGAGTTGTTGAATTTTTTTTTCGGCGTGTTTGTTGGAGATATTACTTTTTTGTGTTTAGCTATTTATAAGCGAAACTTCCCCTATTTTATTTTTACTTGGAATACCAATCCCGGAGTTAGGAATAATATTACGGGATCTCCCCGGGGTGCAGGTACAGTCACGTAAAATATTACCGACGCCACGACACGTCGCCCTAATTACGAGTCCGTATGTACCGAGGATATAAAGCAACACGTATTCTTAAGGCTGTAGATACAATGAGTTTGAATTTTAAAAATTACATACAGACAAATTTTTATACGTTGAAGTCGCACGTCATATAATTAGGATAAATGTTTTGATCAAAATCTGAACGACTGGTGCAGCATCAGCTTTCAACCTACATATAGGGATCTATACGACGTCTCGATCATAACAGCACTCGCCTATGGTCATTTATACTGACGCTAGCCACACTGTAATGGCCCAAAATAAGTATTTTCACGTAGTTTTGGTACATGACGATACGTTTGGTCTAGTGGCTAGTAAC
Organism: Synanthedon tipuliformis; assembly: GCA_947623395.1. Lineage (NCBI taxonomy): Eukaryota > Metazoa > Arthropoda > Insecta > Lepidoptera > Sesiidae > Synanthedon > Synanthedon tipuliformis. The sequence goes on along the minus strand of OX392424.1, from coordinate 712,199 downwards.
CCTAGCTGTTAACCAAGCGGTCGCGGGTTCGAATCCCGCTAGGGGCAAATGTTTATGTGTTAACTTTTACACCTTATACCTGAGTCATGGATGTTTTGTATTTATAATATGTATGTATTTACAAAAAAGTATTGTATGTAGTATATAAACTGTGTGGTATCCATAATACAAGCATTAGTTGCTTACTGTGGTACTAGAAGGTGCTGTGTGGAATTTGTGAAGATATTTATGTAATATTTATACTTTAGTAGTGGCACTGCGTTTTGGTGGCAGCAGTAATAATCCCCTTACAGAAAAGCACTGTGAAGTAAAAATAAGGTATATTGCATTACGGTGAGCGAGTAAGGGATGCCAGAGCCCTTACTCCCGTTCTTGTCTCATCCCTTATCCTTAATCCTTATCTCCCTTAATCGGCAGCGCACTAGCAGCACAAATGGCGTTGCTTGTGTTATAAGCGGCGGTAGCCACTCATCTTCAAGTCAGCCAGCCTGTCGACTTAACATGTCGATAACGACTATTTGGTTCAAGATGAAGAATCAAACACAAGTCACTGCACAATAAGTCACTGGTTATAACATGAAAAATGACTGTCAGAGTAGGTACTGAGTAGGTACTTAAATTTCGCTAAGCATGAGTGTGTACGCAGCCTAATGTTGTTTAACGCTCGCTTATAATGTCTTCTGGGTCCATTTCAGATGCTTTTGAAAGAAAATAAGCGTTAAAAGTGTTCGCAGATCGTTGGTATAATTTATTGACGCCGCAACAAAGACTTTTTTTTAGTGCAGGATTTTATTTTATTGATTTTAATTAGCCTTAGAAATGGACAATTATTTCAATGGCATCAGAAAGAAAAAAAAGTTAGGATATAATTGAGAATTTAAAGTAAACAGAGCTTATATTCATAGAAAAAATAAAAAACTTCAGAAAATTTGTAGTTTTGATTTAATGTCGGTGTCTTAAGCGTTTTACTTTTTTTTTAATTATTTTAATTGTCAAATCAACACAGATATTATCGATTCAGTTTATTGCCTTAATTAAAATGTCTCACGAAAGTTAAAGCAATACAACGAATAATATACACATATTATTTATTATTATTATATAAAAACGGCAGCGAATCACTTCTGCATTTTTCAGATGTAACCTTTGTGGCCATTTCAATTTAAAAGTATCTTCAAAGGGATACTCTCCCGAGCTGAAGGATTCTTAAGACGATAAAGTTGCTCTTCGCGTCTGATTTCAGACAGTAAGTAAAGGTGGACAAAGCAGCAGAATAAAGGTTAGCTATAATAATGGCTCACGTTTGTCGGAGTCACGTAGGATATTGCTTCTGATTCGCTCGTATGCTCGACTTTTACTTTAACGTATGATTTACTGTACCTCTACAACGAATTTAAGTACTTATTAAGATGTACCTTGTATGATATAGATATAGTTTCCGTAAAAAATATTAAAATAAAATATAATCATGTCATTTAATTTTATTTAGTCGGAAATTTCAAAGATAGATAGATATCTTTAATTTTATTAAGATATGTATCTGCTATCTAGATACAAAGATATGTATCTGCTAACTTTGAAAAAACATAATAATATGAAGACCTGTTCCAATCCATTATATTTTTTTTAATCACAGTCATAATTAAATGTAGAATAATTTCCAAAAAAATTAAATGACAGGCTACTAGAAAAAAAATTGTTTTATTTCTACTTTTTACATTCTTCTTATTATTTAATGATATATTTTCTTTGATCATTTACCTACCCTGATACTTTTCCCACTAATAATAATTACTTAATAATCGTTTTAAGGTTTTTTTGTATCTTTTACAGAAAGTTTATATAAATACTTTGAAAATGAAAATATTAAACTAAAACTGGAGATTATGGAAAGAGCTGACATATTATGAATACTACAGTTCTCAGTTTAATCACTATATTTTGATGATTCAAAACTCGATCCAACAATAAATTAATTTGGAAACTTAGTTCAAACTTTTAATAATTAATTGAAAGCACTTTATCTCACGTTGTAGCTCTTCAATCCGCCGAAGTATAAACTTACAAAGTTCGAGAATACCTCATAAATGATGAAGACGCATCTGTTTATAATTCTGTGAACTATGTCAGTGTGTCAGATATAGTTAAAGAGGGATTAATTGGATTAGTCGAAACTTTGAGACTAATCACAACAAGAATTCTTCTATCGTATGATCTTCTATCACATAGATGTCTATACCTTATTCATGGAAACGAGCTTATAGGGAAATAAAGCGTTCGCCTGTGATTGCTGGAGATAACCGACAATATGAGTGTACACAGTACATGTACTTTTTAGTCTGTTCGTAGAACTCTTACTGTTCAGACGCTCTCACTGTTATTACTCGTATAACGCGTTTATAATTCGAAGAAGTAATTTGACAGGTCCTAATGTCAAATTTTAAAATAATATTAACAGATTTTTTTCCGTAGTGCTCTGCTTATATCGGTTTTTCTTAAATAGTTAAGATTTTGATCTTGTTTTATTGATTTAACATTCGTATTATTGTTATTTTAAGGTTTGAATTTCGTTTAACTAACATTTAACGTAATAAAGTATATTTTTCATTTTATGATAATTCATAATTCATAACTTATAAATAATTCATAACTTAATAGCTAGAATAGTTTATACAAAATAAAAAGTGCGGAGTTTTGAAGTACAAAGCTAAAAGTAGCGTAGAATTCACCTATTATTGTAAACGCCCACTTAAGGTTTGCTGTCCTTGTTTTTTGTATGGAATTGAATGAAAGAGAAAGCGCTCTACAAGCTCGTTTCCGTGAATAAGGTATAGATAGGGTTATTTAAAAGTAAACAATGACACAAAAAACGTCTAATCTGAAACATTTGAGTATGATGATATTTCTGACACAACGCTTTCAAATTCAAACGCCGAACATAGAGGTGTATCGACTTGTTCCGTTTCCGATAGTTTGGAGAAATTAACATTATATAATTCCTTTTCATCGCAGTAATGAACCACTGAAACGAATCTGTGACCCCATAGAATCTCGTTTTCTATATAACTAGACCTCGCTTGTACCGGCTGACCTGTCGATTCTATAATACCTTCAAAAACTGCTAAAATTTCAATCTTGCCACACAACAAATCGGCAGCTGATAAGTGGTATAATGGACTGTTTTCATTAATTACATGTATAACGGACAAAGGCCACAGAAAAAAAGTAGTTTCACAGCCATCCAAAAGCACGTTCAGCTTAATTTGTTCAGAACCTCCCAATTTTTCACAACTAGTATTCAGTCTTATCACATAGATTGAAGCTTTTATATTGAGTATCCTCGACTTCCTCATATCACCCACTTTGAAAATTAGACATAACTTCTGATCTCTCAAGCAAACGACAGCATTTTTGCTGAATAACATTGTGTTAGTTCTAGATTTGGGACGTGTAAATTTAGCGAAAAGGATTCCAACCATGAACGCTTGGAAAATAGAACTGACTATGCATTGAAAGCACATAGCGAGGATTGCTTCCGCACACTCTAAGGTAACAGCTCTGCGTCCGTATGCAAGTGTTGTATGGATTTCGATACTGAATAGAAAAGTTGAAGTTAATCCATAGATGTTTCTGATACAAGGTTTCCAATCTGTATCGTTAACGCCTGGCAAATGATCTTCATCTAAATCTCCATGAGCGTAAGAGATAGTCCAGTAAATAAGCCCGAACATAAGCCAGTCTGCAGTGAAAGCGAGACAAAAGCATAGAAGTGTCCATCTCCATCGACATTCCACTAATTTTATAAACACATTGGAGAAAAAATTATGGCTAAAGTTTGGTTTTTCAATATGAAATTCACCATTTTTCGATGTAACTCGCAATATTTTCTGGCGCGGCGACAATGAATGATACCGATGAATTGGTTCTGAAATTGGAAAAAGAAATATCAGCATAATAAACCATAATAAGTATCAGCATTGTAAGTATAAATGAAGACATAGTGGGGTATGGAAGAGCCTTTATGCTCCATTCAAGTGACTACCGAAGGTATAAATATACAAAATTAGTATCAATATCGCTACCTCACCCAACGAAACAGTTCACCCATAGACGTTCAGCACTGTGCTACTACATAACACATGATAAATTAAGGTGGTTTTTTGTAAGCTTCTACAAATTATATCCACAGGAATGAAGGTCTAGCTAGGATGATGCATGTTGCTGAAAATAATCCTTAACACAAAAAAAGGTTTTTTTTTCATGAACCACATGTAGGTACACCACATTATGTATGCCTTTGAAGGCTTCAAACTCTTACTTTTTTTAGGATAATATACTCCAGGGACAACTGCTTTTGCTTCATATAAAAACTTTTCATCGTCTTGGGCAAAATCACCGATGCTTGTAAAATGTCTTTCATTCATATCTGTAAATAATAAAAAATGAAAAAATATCAGCAAAATTATTTTATCATAGGCCGATAGACAAAATAGATTCCATTTCCATATCGCCCAAAAATTTCGATCGGATTCAATTGTGAATCTAAACACTCAAACCCACTCATCAAAATCGGCCCAGTAGTTTAGAAATTCAGCCACAATTTTTTTGTAAGTATAAAGAAATATAATATACTTAATAATATTTTAAAACAGAAATTACGTTTTTAATTACACATTATATTGTAAAATTACAAATTATGTTATTATGTTGTAAAATGATTTGAAACTTACTTGATGAAATTCCTTCTGTATATTGTCATTTGACAGCCGAATGGATGAAATTGTGAGAAAACTGTTTTAAACTCATAATTATTGCGATGAGCATCTGGTGTGCGGTATGTTCTGCATCTTACAATATAATAAAATATGAAGATAATGTGTTAAAACTGGTGATAAGGCGCTTAACTATCATTTACTATCTGACGTTGTGTTTAAGAAAAGTGTTTACACACAATATCAGCATGTTATTTGATGAAAATAAATATGAACTCTCAAAATTTTAAATGTTAAGGCTAATTTATAAGGCTTCCATTTTCTTTAAGTATATTATATTTGGGATAGTAAAATTATTTTAATTTCTTATCCAACTTGGTTACCATCTTCCATTTTGGACAAATGTCGACTAAGCAATATCTAAGGTCCATCTGTCCATATCCAAAATATATGTACATCTGTAAACAAGCTATAAGCTATAAGGCAAAAATGCCATCACAAAAGATATCAATTTGAAAAGTATTTGTTTAATTACATGTCTTTAATTGAAGTTTTTTTTTCTCATTTAGTTCCAACCCAAAAAACAGTGTTAGCCTAGTAGGTCGTATATTGGCAGGCAAACTGCCGACATGGCATGCACCTACAGAGTAATGACAATTTTACTCTATGATATTAGACGATAGGTACAAGTAATCCTATTTAATATTAAAATGCGAAATTGAGTTTGTTTCTTTGTTTGTTATGCTTTCACGCCTTAATTGCTCAACCGATAATCATGAAATTTGGCGTACACGTGTTCAGGGATACAGAAAAAGATATATAATGTACCTTTCATTCAGAAAAAAAGCGAGAAATATATGGGCAATAAAAATTTAATAATTTTTTTAACAAGATAAACATATTATGAAGTAAGCTTCTTTGTAAAATCACATTTTACTTGTTAAAAAAAAGATAGTTTCATTCAATTCAGTTTACCTATCAACTTTTAGACAAGAAACAACTTAATGATACAATTAATTTATCAACTTGCCTGTCAAGGGTGATAATTGCGAAATCCTTCCCTCCTTATCAGATGGGACGTTTATTAATTACGTCAAGTAATTTTATGTGAAAGGATTTTAATGCAAAACAGGCTTAATTCTAAGTTAAATTGTATAAAATTTAAAAGATTTCATTTGACGTATCAGTCAGAATTTAGTAGCCTTATGATAATATCTCTAGAGATAGCGGGATACTTATTTTTATATGACACTGTTTAACTTATTATTAACACTAATCATGTAAAAGACAACGTGATATTGTCAACAAGAGTGACTCCGTTGACTACAATCTTGCAGTTATGAAACTATCTTTAGACTTATTTATATTACTTACAAATTATGTTGTTGTTGTTTGGTATTTGAAGCTTCTTTGCGATAAAAAAATATAAAAAAATAATATACATTATTTTCTGGATAATCTATCTATACAAATTGAATTATAAATGATTTGCTAACCGCAAAACTCAAAAAATCGGTATTTTTTTGTCTGAGGAAGGTTCTTATACAGAAAATTTTGATATTTTTCCGTGCAAACCCGGAAGCGGGTCGCCAGTTTTTAGTATAAATCTTAGTATTCAAGCCAGTCTTGAATTTGTCCGCGACTTCGTCCGCGACATTATTTTTAGTTGTTAAAGCATTACATTCAATCTATTTCGCTCATATATTTTAGTCAGGTGTTAGATTTTTATTTTTAATTTCATATGATCCCTTGAGAACCGTAATTACATTTTTGTACATAAAACGTACCTATATGATGTCGGTTGATGATTAAATATGATAAATGATGTTCTAATCCAGACCTTCTGGATCGTTAGCCAAAAAATAAAAATAAAATCGACAAGCGTTCAGGTTTTTACAAAAGATAGTGCCTATTTATTTCTTTCCTCTTGTTTCTTTTAGAAAAAATCCTTAGGATTTTTTGTATTCTGTTTATACAAGTGTAAAATGAAGTGGCTTTTAATAGTAAATTTGTGGAACCCCAACTCTCTCACGAGAGTTCGAACCAAACAAAACAAATTCCCCACTGTTAAGCATCAGTATACCTAACACTCCCCCAGTATCGTATAATTCATTACGACATTACCCAACATAAGAAATTGTTTGGAAAACATCAATGCTTCTCCGATACCTAGCCAATAGGCAAAGATGTGTAACTCAAAATGAAAATATAAGCTTTTGGTAAGGCTTGTTTCGAACGTAATTAAGTAAATTATTTTATTTTATAACAAAGTGGAAAAATAGAAAATTATTTTAATAATAATAATTATTATTATTATTGTTTTTTATAAAATATATATTGTAAAAAATTAGGATTAAGAGAGAAAATAAATATGTGTAAATAATAATAATAATAATGAACTCTTTCATGTTTTGTTAAAGGAACAATATAGTGATTATTCACTCGATAATATAGAAAAGAACATTAATAATATCGAATAATGACAACGCAACCTATTACAATAGAGGGTGCGAATCTTGAAGCCTTCGCAGGAAGCTGGATGCGAAGGACAGTATCTGGTGATAAAATATTAAATTGTCAAAAATTGCAAAATTAGAAAAACAATTAGAAAAAGAAAAAAATTAAAAATAAATATTGTTAATTATAAAAATAAAAAATAAAAAACCAACTTACACGATTCCGCCATGCGGCCTGTGAACACTGGGAAACGCCGGGTGAGAGGGTATCTTGACGGATGACAGGCAATCCCTCCACATCGGTGAATGTTTGTCGTTCTATTAGCAAAGGAAAACATCTTCAACCCCGCAGTTATAGTTTCGTACAATGTATAGAGAAAATCAATTTACTAAAGCAATGAGTTGATGTCGTTTACCAGACTGGACTTATTTTTTCAGTTTTCTTATTGGCATAAAATGAAAATAAGCTACTTATAAAATATTTTGTTCTAACTGATTTATCAACGCGTAGCCAAAACGAATAAGTATAGAAATGCTGAAATTTGGAACATAGTAATTCAGGAAATCATATAGACAAACCCAAATTTGAGTTCCTCAGGAGCATTTTTGTTAATTTAGTAGGTACCGATGAGTGTAAGAAATTTTTGATTCAACCCTGTAGAAGAGGTGAAAAAAAAAACAGTTTCAGAACAGGTAGAGAAAATAATTTTACATAAAGATATTTATATATCTTCTTTTTTTTAATAAAATTAAAATTACAACATAATGTTTGATACTTTTTAGTACACTGATTTTTAAAATTTCACCAACTCGCATTTTAACCTCTACAACACTCTGTTAATTTTGACTTTAACAGAAAAGTTATACTTAAATTTTTTACATAATACTTTTATGTAAAAAAAATTCTAGCGCTTACCGTTTTTTTGTATAATTTCGAAAAAACATAATCATGATGATGATGAATAATATTAACATTTTCACACAGATCTTGTATGAAAACAAATGTAATCTAAACCTATTATAATAGGTTCAATTTATGATCGCTAATTTAAGTAGTCAATTGCAAGCGATTTTAGACACAAAATGTACTAAGAAGTTGAGTTGCTGAATCGGAGTTTAATAATATTGCAGTAATAAGTCGTGCTATATTAAAATACATCTATATGACTTTAAATTAAACAATGCTAGAACATAAAGTTTTAAATTAAAAATGAAATAAAAATGTTCCCGAGACATGAAACCCGATTAAGAATTTAAAGTTGTTTAGCAAAAACTTTGCAAGTTTAAAACTAATGAAATTCATAGTCAAGTCAAAATTAATATAAGACGTTTCAAAGAGCTGTTGTTAGTTTAATGCATATGCCAAAAGTTAATGATTACGTTTTGAATTGATGGCAAACCTTTTTGAGTTTTTTTTTTTAATATAGCACCTTTTCTCTTTTTTTAGTAAAGGTAACATAATGTCAATTATTTAAATATTCTTCCACGTCATAAGGATATTGGTCCCCGCTCACATAATACTAACTGTTGCACGCGACTTCGTCCGCGTAACTTTATAAAATATATCCTACTAACTAGTGCCCGCGACTTAGTCCGCGTTCTGGATAAAAGGTACCCTATGTCCTTTTTGGTGTCCCAGACAACGTGTATGCAAAATTTAATGGTGATCGGTTCAGTAGTTTTTGCGTGAAAGAGTTACAAACATCCATACCTACGTCCATAAAAACTTTCGCATTTATAATATTACCTACTACGGATGTTAATCGCTGATGATGTAGGTTTCTATAGGTGAAAGTATATTTAAAAACGGTCCAGTAGTTTTTGACTTTATTCATTACACACAAAAATACAAATCAGACAGTACTTACTTAGTAAATGCCGAATTTGTTTGAAGTTGATGTTTCATTTTATACTTACTTTCAAAATTTGTGAACAACTTATAAACTATAATTGTCATAACTCAACTTAACAACTATATTTTTAATTTTCTGAGAAATCCCATATTACAAGTGCCCAAGAATTGATGGATACCAAATTTTCTTACGTGAGTAAAGAAAATAAGGACTCAGCATTATTTTATTATCCTCGGTCCTGTCTTAACTAAGATGCTTGCCAAATAAAGGGCAATAACCCTAATATTAGCATAAGAATTTCATCTGGCTTCGTTTAACCACTTGTTTTTGGGCATTACTCATTGTGTTTCCAAGAATTTCATATCCGGAGACCGTCGTTTACGAGCTAGTTGAGAAAATAGCGAAATATGTTCGAAGAATTTCGTGTTCTGCTCCATGGAAATAAAGACTAAATTTATTCACCACCTCTTTTTGCAGATCGCATAACATTTTGTAATTTGCAATGAATCTTTGAGTATCCTTCTTTTATATTCTCAATATTTAAACAAAAATGAATTGTCATTAGGTTACTACAAAATAATTATGTTAAAATATCGTCATAATAAATATTGTCGTATAAATAAACGACATGAAAAGACATCAAATATATTTAATGTATACTCTGTGTACAGGGGTAGGGACCCCATAAGAGTATATTCCTTTTTTCCTAGCTAATTATTTTTGTTTAATTTATAGTTTTTAAATTATATAATTACATTTAGTATTAATATTCCAAATATCACTAACATTATAAATTACTTTGTAAAATATAAATAAAAACCATGTATTTATAAGGGCATTTTAATATTTATAGGGTGAAGTCATTAGCTTCATTTTATTAAGGATTATTAGCCAGTAAAATATTTATCATGTCCTCTTCCCTCTTTATTTATAATAAATATCATGGATCAAGTTTATCATCTGTTAATTTATGTTAAAGCCTTCCTTTTTTTAATGTTAATTTCGGCAGACAGGCTGACCACCTACTAGGCTACCATTGAGTGTACCAAAGCAACCAGTAGTAATACTGTCTGTATTGTATATTTATTTGTATTTAAATAGAATAAATAAATTTTAATATAAAAGGCGATGTGTGTATGTATGTATGTCTCATATATACTCCAAAACCGCTGAACCGATTTTGATGATACTTTTAGACAATCTTCAGATTAGTCCAGCGGGTGTTTCTGTGAAGTTTGGTAGCGATCGGACGCGGACGAAGTCGCGGGCAAAACACTAGTAAATAATATAAATAAACTATTTAATTTTGATATAATAATTGTAACTTTTTGTATCGATTAAGAAACAACGGAATAGAATACACAAAGAAAGATTGTTCTGAAGTAAGTAAGCTATAATTTAAAAGCTTCTAAGTGCAGGTTCGAAGGTCCCCTGAATTATCTGCCTCCTGCGTCTAATGGCTTTAATTTCTAAGTTGGGAAAAATCTTCCCAAAGTTTTCAAGCTAAGTGCGTTCAGAGATTTAGAGGTGAAATCTTTTTCGAGTTTATACTAAATCGTCTGTTTTTCAAATTTTCTTGTGTTTTTGTAATCCCTACAAATCCTACAATGTTTTGTAATCATTACAAATGCGAAAGTTTGTATGTATGTATGGATGGATGTATGGATGTTTGTAACTCTTTCACGCAAAAACTACTGAATGGATTTCAATGAAATTTTGCATACACGTTGTCTGGGATACCAGAAAGGACATTTTTACACTCAAGTAGAACATTTAAGAAATCCTATCCATTTATATTATATTTATGTAAGTTTAACATCACTAAATGTAAATGCTTAAACTCTTATTTAGGTTAGGGTACGGGGTTATACAAAACTAGGCTTTTCGATGCTCGTTAAATTGAATGAAATTATGTTCTATATGCTTATCGTATGTAACGTTTATGCATGTCTAACTATTTAATTAAAAAATACAGGCCTCACACCTAATGAAATTCCAGTCTAGAATTTCATAAAGACAAAAACTTCGCACGTAGTTCAAATAGCTTCAATTAGTGCTAAGCTCGCGACCTGCGCCAGTTTAAACCGCTCATGTACAGGTACAGCGAAAATTTCTGGCTATTCCTAGAACAGTCTAGAAGCAACGTGTGCTTTAATTTCATTTTTCGGGTATGACCAACATACGAAATGTTATGAAAATGCTTTTGTTTTTGTCGTTTTGGCGAGAACTAACAGCTTACCTCATTAAAATAAGCTTCTCTAAATAGAATACAAATTCTTAATACTTCTCTTAAAAATCTTAAAAAGTAAATGTCTATGGTAATGTCCAAAGTAATAAAAATATATAGAGCCTTAGCAACTGAGCGGCCTAAAAGAATTCTACTAAAATTCGTCATCTTATTCACGAGCTTCACACAAACACAAACGCTTGAAATCAAAAGACAAAGCTTCCTCCTAAGAGGTCTAACTAAGTCGCTGGAGTGCAACCAGGGTAATAGCACCTTGGCAGTATATGGACTTAATTTTCTCTATAACTTTCCTATTAAGTTTAATGTATTGAAATGAAATATAAAATTCAGGATATAGTCAAGAATTAATGCCATTTTCCAAGTATAAAATAATAAATGGAATAATGAAAGAAAAAATGTGGGAGACATACATTTAAGGCCTTCAACGTATTTTGCATACAATATAATATTGCGTTCAACTATGACTATATTGAAAATATATTCAATATAAACCTTTTGTAGTATTACAAATATGTTTTTCTTCTAAAAAAAAGATGAAACTTGTGTTCTTAATAAACATTTATATTTATTTATTATACTAGCTGGCGTTCGCGACATCGTCCGGGTTGAGAAATGAAAGATATAAACCATTATATTTAAATAAATAAATAAAAAATATATCGCTATGACAACGGTGGAGTCTATTTTTTATATATTTAGACAATCTCTCGGGAATCTAGCATTATTTCAGAAAAAAAAATCCTATTTCTTGAAGTTACAGGAAGGTTTATATGAAGAGAAAAATTAGAAAAACAGCCCAATAATACCCCAAAATAACTACGTAAATACTCCATTTTTCTTTTCCCCATCCGAAAGTTGCTAAGTGACAATTTACACATCAGCTCTCACAGTCCAATACGTGTTGACAAAACGACGTCTCTCAGTTCACCTATAGTAATAGAATAAAAATAGTCTCGGATGCCGTTAAAAATACTTAATTAATAAAATTAAAGAGATACCACACTGTGCTTTAAATTATTAGGATGCAGCATTGTTCTGCAACGCGGTTACTTAATTTTATTAGTCTTAAAGTCGATGCCTTCGCGAGAACTTTTGATTGGACAGATTTCGCTATTTCATCAGAAATCTTAAAAATATTTGGCTCCAGCGGTTTCAAATTTTAATACTGCTTTAAGAAGAGTTGGTGTGAATTAATTATTAATTTTTAAATTTGAATTCTTGTCATGGCAGTGATGATGAAAAAATCGCGGGATACAATTTGATGTTGTACCTAAACATCTATCATCTACTATTAAGCCACGCGGTAGCTACAGGATCGAAGAATTTATATATATACATATGGTATATTCGAATTCGTTGAAAGAATATATTGGTTGTAATGTAACTTCGACCACACAGCCACGCCCCATTTTTCTACATTTCACTGAATCGTATCCTATTTTATTATTCAATGTTTGGAAACAAATAAAAAATGTTTACAAATACTTCTCAAGATAAATATTTGCTATTTTCTAAATTACATCTTAAGCATTGTCCAAATAACAAATAGGCAGTTTTGTTATTTGGACAATGGCCTATTTTTAGACCAATTTTTTTAGCGTTAATAAAAACTATCTAGGCTTGTGGTTATCTTGAAAGTATTTTTAAGGGTTGCTATACATATTGTCGGACTGGCACATTTCATTCGGCAATTTTTGTTGAATAACAAAGCCGACCCGAAGTACCTTCTACATTTGTTCGACTTTCATTCGGCTTACCCGATCGGCAAAATCACCCGGGTTTTGTTTACTATACACTACGCTTGTAGGCGAAGAGGCCTTTCTGCCGAACGTTCATCTATACATAGTCTACATAGCTATAATTAAACCATAGCTATAATAATTAAAATATTTACATAATATCAATTATAAGTGACAAACTTGTCGTATTTAATAAATAATTTGTGTAACTTTTTACACCCATAATATTTTTTATTAATTTAGCTAAGCTATTTTGAGTGGTTGTTAATTCAAATTTCGCTTAAGTAATACCTAGTACAAAAAAAATAAAGACAAGTTAGAGTAGATTACCAACGTGGAAACCGAATTACAAGAACGTTGACATTGACAGAATAAGTCATGAGTTGAAAGAGCTTCGCGATCTGACACAGAAACACTCGACGCGGGGAACGAATCGCCAAACATAGTTTTCAATATTTGTTTAGGACGAGAAGAAATTTGTTAGCCGGCCGATCCCTAGACGTGATACGACACAGACTCGTTTTATCTGTTCAAACATGTTCAGTGGATCTTTGATGACATAGTGGACTTTGGGAAGAGAAACTTGAATGCAATTGACTTGCAATTTTTTTTTATGTAAGTACAATTCGGCAGGCAGGCTGACAGTCCACTTTAACTATTTATAGAATAGAATAGAATAAAATAAAATTTTATTTGCAACATAGGACATAGATGCATATAAAAACATAAAAAGACACACACAAAAGTCCACTGCCACAAACTCGTCTTGTTCATCTTCATAGGATAAAAAACTTAATATACCTAATACTTAAGTAAAATAAATACTGTCACAAGTTACGTCTCGTTACTAAAAATTCCTGTCAAAAAGTGTTTCTTAAAATCTTCATGTAAAAATATCCGTACTATTATAAATGCGAAAGTTTGTATGGATGTATTCATGTTTTTTACGCTTTCACGCAAAAACTACTGAACCGATCACCATGAAATTTTGCATACACGTTGTCTGGGACACTAAAAAGGACATAGGGTACCTTTCATCCAGAAAAAAAGTACTGCTCCCGAGGAATCATCTAAAATTAAGGAAACTAACTCCTGCCTAAGTATAATAGCAATAACGATGTCAGGCGATATATTGCTTTTTCAACGCGGACGATGTCGCGGGCACCAGCTAGTATAAAATATTTCTATTACTATACTTGTTTGCAGTTTTTTTAAGTAGGCAAGCGGGTTTATTTGATAGTAGACGGTTATGCTAACCTATAAACTAACACAACGGTTGCGAGTGGGCTCCTAACTCCGGATAGGGAAATGGCCTCCGGCATCCCTTATACTCTCTCATTGAAACAAAACATACTTAGTACATATTTCACAGCGGTCTTTCGTAAGGGGGTTGGTTATAGTCTCCAGACGATATGCCTATTTATTCCTCTCTTTGCCTGGCCCTTTCGCACTTTATTTGGGGTCGTCCGTATCATGCGTCTCCAGGCAGCTCGGTCCTGGGTTGTCTCTTTGTTGATTTGGGCTTCCTTGAGGTTCTTATTTAAAACGGACATCCATGTGATTCGGGATCTGCCTATTTATTATGCTTTTTAAATCAACTATATATTAATATAAATAGTTTACAGTTTCATTAAAATCGAATCAGTAAATTTGGTGTTATATAGTAACAGACATAAAATACATCTATGCCTTTATCATCAGTCCTCACAAAATTTTGCGAATAATGCATTTTAGATTAGGTGAATTACAACAATATTTTTTATTTTGCTTACTTTTTTAATATATTTTTTTATAATTGTCCGATTGCCTATGTGCTTTGTAATGGAGATAATATAAATAAATAAATATCTTTACACATTCCACACAGCACCATCTAGTTCCACACTAAGCAACTAAATGCTTGTATTATGCATACCACACAGTTGATATACTACATAGATTACTTTTTTTTGTAAATGGTAAATACATACATGTTATAAATACAAACATCCATGACTCAGGTAGGTACAAAGGTAAAATGTTAACACATAAATATTTCCCCCTAGCAGTATTCGAACCCGCGACCGTTTGGTTAAGAGCTAGGGTTAAGTACTAGCCACAAGACCAAACGTGTCGTCAACCAAACTTAACTTACTTTAAATCTAAGTTACTAATTGCCATTTTGACCAAAAGCAAGCATTTTTACACTGAGTTATTTATTATGTGAACAACAAAAAGAAACCCATTTAAATGTTGCGAAATGCATTTATTTTTATTATTCAATCTTTCCTATGTTCGGGACCTTGCCAAAGGGACCGATCATAGGAAACAGACAAGGAAACTTAACATCAAATTATGACAGGCGTTCTGTTGACATGTTGAGTAATTAGACGACAACCCATAAGCTGTGTATCGGAGTGAAGGCGTAACAAGCGAACAATTAAAGTGCGATTTGGCCGAGTATGGCATATTTGGATGACGGTTTCAAGTTATCGTAACTTGTTAACTTAGTCGAGCGGCCTTAAACGTACTACATGTGTTACGATATGCACGGAACATGTTATCCGACATGGCCCAACATATGGGAGGTTGGTAAAAGCTAAAGGAATCTGTATGAACTTGGCTGTAAAATTTTGGTATCATATATAATCTGTGTACATATTAGGTGCTTATTTCTAACTTATTCTTATTTATAGTAAATTTAGTGCAATTTAATCCTTTCCTACTAATATTATAAATGCGAAAGTTTGTATGGATGTATGTATGGATGTTTGTAACTCTTTCACGCAAAAACTACTGAACTGATCACCATGAAATTTTGCATACAGGTTGTCAGGGACACCAGAAAGGACATAGGGTACCTTTCATCCGGTACGCGGACGAAGTCGCGGGCACCAGCTTGTAGGCTATATTTTATAAAGTTGCGCGGACTGAGTCGCGTGCAATAGCTAGTATGAAAAAAAAACCAGTCCTTCATCTCTAATATCCTTCGCCTTGACAATTGAATACGTACATAAAATGATAATATTCAAATGGTGGTGGTACTGTGGCGCGAGATAACATTTTACTGGTCGTTTCAAATTGTACAATTAGGCCTTATCAACGCTCCTTAAAGCGTTGAAAAACAAAATTTCCTCTTTTATGTTGAGAAAATGTATTTACGGTTCAAGTAATTTTTGTTTCGCTAATTGAAATTACCATTAAAACTTTTTATTGTACGCGATAAGTCGGCGTTTGCTTCGCGAAATAAATTTTCAAGTTATTTTATTCTGTTCTTATTAGTAAGTAAATTTGCTAATTAGTTAAACGCTTCACTAATATTTTTTACTTCAATTAATAAGCCCTGTCTAAACTTGATGGTAGGTGGCTACCGTCACCTATTTAGTTTAGTAGTTTCCAGAAAAACTACTAAAAGGATTTTGATGAAAGTTTAAAGTAATACCTACAATTTATAAAATCAAAATACCACAACTATATTGTTAAATCTATATACTATTATATAAAGTTAAAGAATTTGTTTGTTTGGTTGAACGCGCTAATCTCAGGAACTACTGGTTCGAATTGAAAAATTCTATAATTATAACATTTTGAACGCAGACGAAGTCGCGGGCAACAGCTCGTATAAAATAAAGTCGTTGAAAAAAGTCATCGTAAAGATCAAAAAGTACCAATTCATACTTAAGGTAAAACTAGCAACTAACTTGTGACTACAATTACACGAACGAAAGGGAATAGGAAAAGGAATTTTTTGTTATACCAAAAATCTATTTTTATCAATATAATTCAATAAATATTCGGACAGAATGAAAATCATGGACCTGCTCCATACAATGTGTGGTGTTCGATTTACGCATACGTAAGCACAAACACGATATTGCTTCAAAACAGCGTGCACAGCAAAAATTGGAAAACTTCGTTACCTATTAGCTGAAATGAAATAAAAAAATATTCCGGTACGGTCAGATACGGAACGCGATAAATTTGAAATGTTTCCAATGTAACTAATACCCTGGTTAATCTTGGATCGATTGTAAAAAGACTAATCAAACGTAAGAACAAATCAAAATAGTTTTAATCTCTGAGTAATCTGATAACATGGGTGTCAGATTATATTTTTAATATTTTGATTAACCACAAACTAGCTGTTTCTACGCGAATTTGTCTGTTATATCATAAGATTGATGGTATAGTTTTTGTAGTATCAAAATGGTTATGTCAAAATATCAAAACAAGTTTATGGTATCAAAATCTCAATACGACACATAAAAGACGACACATTATTAGTCTAGTGGCTAGTAACCCTAGCTGTTAACCAAGCGGTCGTGGGTTCGAATCCCGCTAGGGGCAAATGTTTATGTGTTAAAATTTGCCTTTGTACCTGAGTCATGGATGTTTTGTATTTATAATATGTATGTATTTACAACAAAAAAAGTATTGTATGTAGTATATCAACTGTCTGGTATCCATAATACAAGCATTAAGTTGCTTACTTTGGAACTAGATGGTGCTGTGTGGAATGTGTGAATATATTTATATTTATTCAATATAGTAAATGGGCTACGTAACCATGTTTTAAATATAACCTACACTAAATTCTGTCTATATTTCTTATTTGGTCTGAGACTCGACTATGGATATTATTTTACCATGAGCAAGTAGCACTACAGATACGGGCTCAACAGATCCCACAAACATTCTTTGACATCTTTGATTATGTCAAATAAGAAAAAAACGTATACAAATATTTTCTTAATGACCGGTATCATTTTGAGGTCAAGTTATACCGGTAGCTGAGTTTTTTTTATTCGGACCTCAGGTAAATTGACGGCCCTCACCACTTGAGGTTCGTGTAAATATTATTTTATTGGGGGAACAGGTTCATGTCGTGTTTGAATATTGTTTGTCGCATATGTTTATGTTACTGTGATGATGGCTGTGTTGCAAGGGCGGGACTAAGTACCTTTCAACAAATATCTATAAAATTTTGTGCCAGCAATAGAAATAGAATTTTCGTACAATGTGAATACAATTAAAATATTTGATTTTTTTAAATAAATAAATTAATTAAATAAGTCTTTGGGATAATTTTTTTCCCAAAGAAGATATCTGAAATTGTTCATTGTAGCTTTCATATACATTTTGCAATTTTGATTAACTCTGAGAATTTCTCTATTAAAATCGCCATCATGTTTTAAAGAATAAAAAAGACAATGCTGTCTTTTTTATTCTTTAAAACATGATGGCGATGTTCCCGATTCAAAAAATTCCTTACGTTATTAATCACGTAGTAGGTATTTTAATAATATTTATTAATTATTTTTTAAATTATATTATACACTAGCTGTTAGCACGCAACTTCGTCCGCGTAACTTTATTAAATATAGCCTATGTTACTCGCTGATAATATAGTTTCCCAACAGCGAAAGAATTTTCCAAATCGGTCCAGTACTTAGTTTCGGAGCCTATTCAATGTAAGCAAACAAACAATCAAATATTTCCTCTCTATAATTATATTATACTAATGTAATGTGTAGTATGTTGATTTATAAATAGTTTAACAAAAGTTTGATTTATATTTTCATTGTAGTCAAATCTCTTCTTCTTTTTCATTTTCACGACAGAGTGGTCGTGGTCCTCATTTCAGGTGTTGGTGGCAAGCTTTACAACACGCCGCCATTCCTCTCTGATGGCTGTAGTCAAATATCTCTCGACATTTTCTCGTCTAAAATTCCTTAGTGTCTTAAAACAAAAGTTTTCTAGCAATGTGTGTTGCCCGAGATGACAAATATTACGCTGAAGCGTGATCTCTAAGTATGTGCCTTGTAAGAAAGCTCAACATTGCTCAACGAGCTAGGAGAGGGCAAAAACAGGCAAAGACTATATAAGTAAGTATATTGGTAGTAGGAGAGGAGGTTCGGGGTTACACTGTGAGATGGAATCAGGATCGAAATTATACCAAATCAACGAAATAAATAAATTAAAAAAAAATTAATACTAACAAAAAAATACCATCATACTTGACGTTCTCCTATAACAATAATTGTATTCTGTTCATTAGTCACGAATTCCGTGTAAACCGAAAAAATGTCCCCATGTCTCATCCGGAGACTGGATTTAATTTTTACGTCACCGCGTATAAATTACAACAGCTGATAGCATAATTGTGTCGAATGTCCGAAAAATTGAAAAATAAAAAAACGCTACAAAAACCACCGCACGTGGAAACAAAGCCTTAACTTGAAGCTCACGTTCTAACAAAGCTCTCGTGCTCTTGTGTGCGTGAAATGCGCCTGTGTGCGTGCCTCTGCAGGTATAGGATTGGAGGCTTTCTCAGTTCGCTTCGGGCTGCCGAGGTCTAATGACGTTTGGTTGCGGCATATTTCGCTCTCTTGCTCGTAACACGCGATCCCCAATTACGTGTGAGACGTTGATTTTTCTAAATTCTTCGATCTCTTTTTGAATTTTTCTCAACAGTTGTCTAACTGTGGCGATCGATTGCATCAAATGCGAACCCTTTTAACGATAAGATTTTTTTGAAATATGTGATTGACAGTGTACTTACAATAACATTGACTTATCACTGATTGTTGATTATGTAAATAAAAGTTATAAACGTTACTGAGTGTTGTGAATTCTATTACGTAATTTATATAAAATACATAGTGGTTGTAGGTAGTGAAAATTAATTAAAATTATAGTTTAAAAGAAGAATAGTGATTGAATGAATGGATTGTGAAATCATGTGCTGAAGGAATTCAAATCCGGATTAAAATGTTTGTGAGTATTTAATTTTATTCATATATCCATAATTAAAATTACGTAAGTTTTTATGTATAATAATAAAGAGAGGGCGGTTTTGTATGTTTGTTTATATTAGAATTGTGATCATTCCGTTCCGGAATTGTGTTTCCGGAACATCGATGCTCCGGAACGACTCAAAATATTCAAATAGTGAAAGAAAAAATGTTTCACTACATAGGTATTTGAAAGGTACATATATTACCTATTACAGATGGACATAGGATATATATTATGTATACTAATCCCTCCAATTAATATATATATAATATATGCAAGCAAACCTGGACGTTTAAACCAGGTTGATACTGAACGGTCTTTTTGGAAAATTATTGGGTGAGGCCTATGTCCAGCAGTGGACGTCCAGGTGAAGCCATATTGGGCCTAATCATTCTTCTATTTTATTAATCTCTATTTAATTTAAATTTAAATAAATTAATTAAAATAAAAACAAATGTAAAGAATTATAAAAGGTCGGGTTCAGAAATAGATTAACATAAAAAATGAATATGTCTATTCTATATAGGTATTCCAGGTGTATTATTACGTAAAGGTCGACGCGCAGGCTGAAGGTCCACTTTGAACGTATAAGTGTCTGGCGTCACCGCCATTAACACAAGCAAAGCCAGAGGGGTTGCAAGATCGTAATAAGATTAAGGATGAGGAATTACGAAAATATATGGAAATGAGATCTGGCATTTTACTCACTCACTAAAACACTTGTTTCACGGTAATAGTAATAGTCAATAGGCTGCCTAAGTATAATTTCTGACTGACAAACGCAATGTGCCCTGCTACTAATAAATTTTTGTTAGCTTACCAAATTTTTACTATGTTACTATATATTTTTAAAGCATTATAGTTAGCTATAAATTTAAAAATAATATTTTCATAATAAAAAACAATAGTTATTTAGCAGACGATACTGCGAAAACAAATATCTACATTATGCAATCGAGGTTGTGTGATCTAAGATTTGATAAACTTATCAACTTTTAAGATAATTTTCTCAAATTAACAATTTTTATTTTTATTATAGGTAAGTGATCACCAAAGAGACAAATACGTAGGTATATATAGGTGTAAATTAATAACAAACAATATATTTTTAGTTTGGTTTTGTTTTAGTTTAATCCAGATATAAACGGAAAATAATTTCCTGCAGCATACCCCAACGTCCTACGTAATCTGACTGAATGACTTCCAATCTTCCAACGGCAAAAACTTCCCAATTTAGTTGAGTGGCAATCTTCATTTAGCTTCAAGCATAATAAAAATGTAATTAGCACCGCTTCTCAAAGGTAATCTTTCGAGATTTATGGCGCAAATTAGTGGTTTTCAAACATAGTCGAGTGAAAGGGAATTCCGGGTTTAATTTTAGATCTTTTTTCATTTGGTGACACTGAGTTTTCGTTATTCATTAGGAAAATTATTAAACCACTAGACGATGCGACTTTATGGAAACTAAAAGCAGTCGGATTTAAATATCTGTCGTCATCATCGTCATGATCATCCACTTTTGGACACTCTTTGGCCCTCCCCACATATCCAATGCCTGCTGTGCAGTTGATTGAGACCTTGAGTCTTGCTCTGGGGTTATCCGTCCACAAGTGCTCTATTTTCGCTAAGGCGTTTCTTCTATTAAATGCCTACCATCAAGTGGACGGTCAGCCTGTCTTACAACATTTACATAGAAAAAGAAAACTTGCCTATAAATTATTAAATCACTTAAATTTTCACTAAAATCTGGTTTAAACTGCTTTCATCAGTTTTAGTTAACTTAAAAGATAACGGGATATTATTTTCTTACCATATTGAGAAGTGGGCAGCTCGACCTCTCACTTGGTGTGTCACCTATGTATGGTTACTGTAACATAGAAAACACCGAGACAATTATAAAAATAATTCTGGCATCTTTACTTACGAACTGAAACATAAAAGGACCTGCAGCGTGTGCAGGTGGTGTGCCATTCCTGGTTACTGTCGCCATACAGAGTTTATGACTGCGCAACGCAGTGTAACTGCAATTAAAATCGTCTAACTTTACAACTAATGACTTGCTCAAGCCTCACGCGATTGAAAATTATATCAACAATAATTTCTCAGTTTCGTAACATACCTGTAAATCTCTATATACTTAGACTATCTGTCTATATATTTAAGCTGTCTATATGACCGCTAACTCGTCTTAAAACACGCAACAGATTTTGATACCGTTTTCACCATTAGTTACATCATTTTCACTGAAATTTTATATTTATTATATAAGAAAACTTAAGTACTTTTTTGGGTGAAGCCGGGTGCGGGTCGCTAGAGACTGCTGTCAAATTTGGTCATTAAGTTAGAAATACTTAACGGTAAAGCAAAACTCTAACCTCTTCCTACTCTTAGACCAAGTTTTTTGCTTATTAGGTACTCATTTATTATTCTATTAATTTGAATTGTACATTCAATTGATTAACTAGTCTTGACAAATCTATAATTGTACATCACATGTAAATAGGATTTGTTAATGAGATATAATGACAAAAACACTTAGTGGCACATGTCAACTATAATTTTATCATTTGATTACTTGCTTGATGAAGAGTGTCTAATTGGAGTCGTACATTCTCATAGACAAAATATATGAATATCAAATAATGTGTAATAAATAACTAGCTGTGCCCGCAACTTCGTATGCGCGGTTTTCGCTTGGTAGTTATTTTTGTGTTCGCAATCGTAAACTGATTGGAATGAAACAAACACTAAAATGTTACATGAATCTTTGCTATAATAGATCAGTGAAAACCGCATTCAAATCGGTTAAGCGATTTCTGAGATTAGGGATTAGTTTTTTTTTTCACAGACAAACAGACAATAAATTTATTAACTATTTTTTCATGTAAAAGTTGTTGTATAATATAATATTCTGTAGCTAGAATATCAACTTTTTTATGATTAACTATCACAACAATGTATGCACTTTCTGCTCCTTGTAGAAATTGGGTTTACTAAGACGAAATATTTTTTATATAAATTTTAGACTAGTTAGATTAGAAACAACCGGCATTAAAAATTTCAAGCAAACAATTCACAAGTATCATTGCCTGCCGTAGAACCAACAAGGCGTTTTGAGGACGTCGGGGAAAAATAGGTACTTTTTTTTAATGTCAGAATTCCTCCCTCGCTAGTCGAGTTGTGTTATTATTTCTTATTTTTATAAAACACCCCAGCGACTTCTGTCTGCTTAGATGTGTCACTTGAAGTCACTTCGTCTCAGTAAATTTGAATTAGGATATCTCTTTGACACGCTTCATTTGGTGGAGACGTTTGTAACAAGTTTTAAAATAGAACATTGACTTATATGTGAAGTTTAACTTCTTGCTTAACTGTGTTACGAATAATAAATTGTAGTGGAAATATTATTATTTTATTTTCAGTCGTAACCACGATATATATAGTCATTTATCGGGTTTTATTTGTATGTGCGTTATAATGTCACTAGCACAGAGCTAGCTAGCACTAGCTCTTCTTTTTTTTAATATCAGCGCCATCTCTTTTCGCATTGATGTATTATTTTAATTTAGTTAGTTTTCGCAAGGTTGTATTATTACGTAACTTATTCTAATAGTTTCAGTGGTATTGTGTAGATAGCGCAATATCTGAAAATATACAGAGGTGTCGGTTACACGGTTAAGTTACGGTTACAGGTCGCGAGTTCAATGGTTTTTTTCCTATCTCAAAAATACAAAACGCGCCTAAAGAAGTTTTCACTTCAAAAATTGTATCCGTGCGAATCCGGGGACGGGTCGCTAGTAAATTATAATCTTTCCAGCTGGAACCAACCATACATCTACAAAATTAAATTAAAAACGTTTGAGTTGTCTCGGAGATTAGCGTGAACATGGTGTCACGTTTTAAATACAATATTGACTTATGCTAAATTAATGTTTTGCTGTAGGTACACTGTAATGAATAATTTAAATATTTTTTAATTATGATGGAATATTTAATGATACTTTTCTAACTCGATCTCATCTCATTACGATAAAAATTTACAGAATATTTTTTATAAAAATACATGTGACTGTATTACTAGCTGACCCGGCAAACGTTTTTTGCGAAAAAATAAAAAATATTTTTTGGGATGGACCACCCTTAACATTTAGGGGTATAAAAAATAGATGTTGGCCGATTCTCAGACCTACCCGATAAGCACACAAAATTTCATCAAAATCGGTCCAGCCGTTTCGGAGGAGTTTGGTTACAAACATTGTGACACGAGAATTTTATATAAATATAGTCTAGATTGAACTTGCTCTTCCGATTGTCAAATCTACTGTGTCAAAATGGCGGCCATTATAAATAGCGGTCGTATCGATTCAAGTCATTCATAAACGATCTCATTACTTCACTTAATTAGTATCTGTTGGTATTAACTTAATTATTACAACGATCAATCATGTAGATCCCCGATTCGGGTTTATTAAGTTCGCTCGGGATGTGTTCTTGAAGGAAAGCTTGAATGATGTTACGATTAATATCACATTATCAAGTTTAAGATAATCGTGTAGATAATAATATAGGATTATTTTTTAATTGCTTTTAAAAAATAATCCTAATAAACGGAGGTATTTCTAAAAAGCTTAGGTGATAAAATACTTCAAAATTTTCACATGTCTTTAAAAGTTTTACTTAGTAGATGACTTAGTTAAATTATTGAATACTTTTTTTTTTAATATTTCGAGAACAATAATTTATTATAGGTGTTCTACGAAAAATCAATTAATGTATATTCATAAACAGCTAATGGTCCTATCGTGACTTATAAAATAGTAAACTTTGCAAAAGCAAACAATATATCACACTACTACATATTGTATCTATTAGTTTCTATTAACAATCACATCGATCGCAACTTCTCAGTGTGTCGCGAGACTATGTATAGAAATATCTTTACACATTCCACACAGCACCATATAGATCCACATTAAGCAACTATAAGCTTGTATTATGGATACCTGACAGTTGATATACTACAAAAAATATATATAATTATAGATACAAATATTCATGACTCAGGTACAAATGTAAAATGGCACATAAACATTTGCCCCTAGCGGGATTCGAACCCGCGACCGTTTGGTTAACAGCTAGGGTTACTAACCACTAGACCAAACGTGTCGTCACCTGATGATCCATTTGATGGTATGGTGGTTGACGATTCACATGCAATGCCATGCAAAAATTTCGGGCGAGAAGAAAAAGAAAGAACGGAATTTCCCGAACGCTTCACATCCAAGCTGGGTTCGACCATTAATAAGGTTAATTATTCTATTTTAATTCCATAAGCTTAGATTAATTCAGAAGGTCAAATCTATACTAATATTATAACGCTGAAGAGTTTGTTTGTTTATTTGTTTGAACGCGCTAATCTCAGGAACTACTGGTTCGAATTGAAAAATTCTTTTGAGTTGGATAGATTATCTATCGAGGAAGGCTTTAGGCTATATAACATCACGTTGCGACTAATAGGAACGAAGAAACAGTCGAAAATGTGAAAAAAAACGGGGAAAATTATTCATCTTTGAGGGCTTCCGTTGCGTGCGCTGCGAAAAGCGTTCGAGATACCCAAATGATTCCCAAAATAACTATTCCACGCGGACGAAGTCGCGAGCACCAGCTAGTAATATATAATTATTAAATTATAGATAGATATAAACTACTGGTTACCGTAGTAACCTAACCACGTATTAAGAAATAAAAAATTAAAGAAAGTGACTTGTCTTTATAATCGCCTAAAGTTACGAACAAATTTTCTATCAGCTTAATAACCAAAGCTTCCTCATATAATAAACAAGACAACATGATGTTTAATAACATTAACGTCAGTAGAGAATGAAGTAAGAAAATCTATAATTGCGAATAGATTGGCTCTTTAAAAGAGCACGCGGTATATCGCGTCCCTGCAGTATGAAGCCTCAATTTATCAATGTAGGGGATTAGCTGTAGGTCGAAAGGTCACAGGTACAATCTCTGCCTCCATTAATTAGCGGAACTATTAGCAGTACACGGTAGCTGCGGATTATTTTAGTTATATTTTCACGTCTTTTGTGTGAATGACTTTTATGTTACACTAGCTGGTGCTCGCGACTTCGTCCGCGTGGAATAGTTATTTTGGGAATCATTTGGGTATCTCGAACGGTTTTCGCAGCGCACGCAACGGAAGCCCTCAAAGATGAATAATTTTCCCCGATTTTTTCCACAATTTCGACTGTTTCTTCGCTCCTATTAGTCGCAACGTGATGTTATATAACCTAAAGACTTCCTCGATAAATGATCTATCCAATACAAAAAGAATTTTTCAATTCGAACCAGTAGTTCCTGAGATTAGCGCGTTCAAACAAACAAACAAACTCTTCAGCTTTATAATATTAGTATAGATTTTGTCACCTAATTGAAATGGTTTTTTTCCTATGAAGTAAGGTCTTAGCGAACGTGCTGCGAACTGATGAAATTTGCGGTCATTTTACTTCTAAATTTGTGTGTGCTTTGTATCGTCACTAGCTTTAGCTCACTACTAAATTAATTACTATATTTCAAGTCGGAACTATTTATTTCATACTTACTTATTTCGATCAAATTTTGTAACAAATTACAAAATTTTATTGAAATCGGGTTTGGAAGATTGTGAACTGGGTTGTGATTGGTGAACGAACATTGTGACACGTGATTTGTACATAATAACATTAAAACTAGCTTGTGTTCGCGACTTCGCCCTTTTTTTTTTTTTTTTTTTTTTTTTTTTTTCCGTGGGAAAATCTGCGAACCAGATCCCCACCGACTATGGGGGGATCGGTGGAGTATGTGGGACTTCTACCCACTAAAAAACCCACGGAGTTTCTTCGCGCCGTCTATGGGCGGAGGATAGGGGACGCTATGACACGCTACCGTCTCCCCCGCCAGACGCAGCCCGCACACATTGCGGGCCCCACCTCGATTAGGCGCGGAGTGTGACCTCCGCGCAGTGAAGAGACGCACCGGAAACACACAGCACGTCTCCCCTCGTTGCCCGGTGTTGTGAATACGGCGGACGACCCCATGTACGCTGCACCCAGGCGAAGCGGCACTTGCCGCCCATTTTCACCTCTCGCAGCGGGCAGTCAGCGAGGGGCTTCACTTCTGAAGCACCCCATAACCTCTTATCTGCGGCACAACCTACCGCAGAGTTAGAGGCCGCTTCCACCTGAAATCCTCGGATAACCCCTGCTCGTGTGGCCGCTCATCTCTACGGCATTAAGGGTGGGCGGCCCAAAGGGGTGTCCACCTGGCATTTCCACAGCAATCGCGGCAGCCCAAGAAACGGGCTCCACCTCGTGATGCCGTCGCGTAAGAGTTACTAAGCCGGGTCGCGAGGCCGGGTGTTCACTCTTCCGGACGACTGCAGAGGGCGGTTACTAGGCCGGCCCCAGAAACCGGGTCTTCACCACCCTCCACAAAGCCACGATTGCGGTACTCTGCCAGGCGGTCCTTCCCTGCCGCAGAGCTCCGTCTTCGCGTGCGTTGCCCGACTATCACTGAGCGACGGAGCCATCCGAGAAAATCCGCCCGCTGCGACCCGCGCCGGTCTTCGTGCGCAGAACCGAGACCCATACCTCGGTCCGACGTACAAGGACCGGGGGTGCCGACTCTCACCGGCCCACACCCGCGTGGGCCGAGTACGGCTCCTCGGCCCAACGAGCGATGACCAGTGAAGCTCCAACGGACAGTTGGAGCCTCCAATCTGATGCTCCGCCACGAGGTCCGATAATCGGAACCCGCTCGGAGCACACGCTCGTGGGTCTTCTTAGTTCCCCAGCGACAATCCGATCAGCCAAGCCAAGGCCGGTGACCCCACCGGCCCCTGCAACCGTCCGGATTGCCGAGGCTTAAGCCCCCCCACCACTGCACGGTGGTGACCCACTTAGGGGGGGTCGCGACTTCGCCCTAGTATCTATAAAAATTATCATTTATGAAGATCAAATTATTCTCTTCAATGAGAAATTTTTTTGGACTTCAACGAATACTTGAAAAAAAAAAAAAATTGCCGAATTAGTTCATTCGTCCTCGAATTTTTCTTAGAAACACTTTAGAAACACATTTTCATTTTTATTTATAGATTTACATTAAAATTTGTGTTTCATAAGTTTTATTAGGTTCAGTAATTTGCAAAAACGTATTACCTACCTAATTTGATTGGCTCTGTGACTCAGATTGTAGTGTAGGTATATTCGCCAAAAGGTAACCTTCGTTTCGCTGAAAGTCTTAAAAATAAATATAGGTGCTGCTATAAGAGATTTATACATTATATAACTATGAATGAAAACGTTTTTGACAACAGTTTGCGTAACTAGTAAATGCGCTTATATCAAGCGACACGACTGACAGACAGGTTTTAAGGTAATTTTAGCACAAAGTAATTAGTTCACAAAGTACCAGGCGTACATAAAATAGTAGTAGTACTTAATTTCAGACTAATAATTCGAGCGAACGGTATAAGCCGCCGTAACCCGGCTTAAAAGGATGTTTGAGTAAAACTAACGCCAGCGGTTAACCTCTTTCATGGGACCATTACCTTTTAATTATACCCCCTTTGCTTAATTAATTAGGGTCCAAAGGTGGCTATGTACTTTAGCGATAATGATGACCATGTTCATATTGAAGTTTTTCAATGACAGAGCATTGAATCGTAACACCATGCTGTATGCAAGACTATAATCATAGATGATTGATTGGTCTCGCTGCGCTCGACTAGATAGAGCGCTATATAAAACAATAGCTCCGTGAATGCGGCAACTTTTTATTGTATTGTGTGTAAGACATCGTCACTTTTTATCACTTTTTACACAGTTTTATTATATTTTTACACAGTTTCACTACACAAACTGGCTTTTTATTATGCCCAAAATTTAATAAATAATTCGGCATGTACACATCACAGACAGCTTGCAGTGTGATTGGGTCGGGTACGCCGAATTCGGCGTAGTATTTGTTGCCGAATTTGACAAGAACGCCAGCGGAATCTAGTCGATGATTTTCATTAAACTTGATAGATAAACATTTAGACGTATGGGCACAGGATAAGCTACTTTTTTCACGGGGGCGAAGTCGCGGGCGCCAGCTAGTGTATAATATAATATATAACACGAACTGTTGCCCGCGACTTCGTCCGCCTTCAAATTCCTATATAGCCTAAAGCCTTCCTTGATAAATGGACTATCCATCACAAAAAGAATTTTTCAATTCGAACCAGTAGTTCCTGAGATTAGCGCATTCAACCAAACAAACAAACATACTCTTCAGCTTTTTATTATATTATTATATTTAATAAATAATAAACAGCCCATATATTATCACAAACAAATGTACAATCTAAAAATAAGCTTATTTACAATAAAATCTAATTCTAAATTATGTATATATATTTACACATTATATATTATAAAGCATCGGTCCCTTTGGCAGGGTCCCAAGCATGCTGGCTGCATTACCTCGTTGTATAGCAATACTTATCTGTTGACCGAGGTAATAGCCAGATTTAGAATCGCCGGTTATGTCGACCAAACGTTTCGATAAGGTGTTAAAAAATTTAAGCGCGTTGGGACCCCACGGACCCAGAGATTCGACACCGAAGGGAATGAATATGTAGCCGGTGCCGATATCTCTGTATTTGTTAATTTTCCGATTTTCGGCCGTCTCCGCAGCAGCACCAGCTGTGGCCAGAGTTCCATGAAGGTGGGACGGTGCCAAAGTGTCGACACAGGTGGCATCCCACACTAGTGGACGACCCATCCTCCATGGAACTAAGGACATCCCATCAGGCCTCTTGCCATCATCACGTACGATACCATTTGGTTCAAGAATAGAGGGTACATTAATGGTGGCAAGAGACCGATGTATGATGTCATTTATGCTGGCGTGCCTTGAAATACGGCCGGCGCTATTAACACAGGAAAGTCCGTGATGTCCCAATTGGTCGACATCCCTACCACAGGGACAAGTGTGGGGGATACATACCTCTGTACCTAGTCGGAGCCCGATTGCGAGACGGAGAGTGTTATTATCTAGAAAAGTGCCTAAATTAGGTGAAGGCACGGCGTGAAGCCAGAACCCCGATTCTCGGGTTTTTAGCGCCCTCAATCTAGCAAGATCGGGACCCGAAAAGCTCTCCAGTAAACTATCATAAATAGTTTGACATTGTATGTCATCCCAGCTCCTCTGTCTTTCCGGATTTTTTGGGAAATTTTGACTCGGAAAAGCCATATTCCAAGCGATCCGACTCTCTTCTTGATATGCAACCTCATTGTTTAAAAGGACAGGCCCCAATATTTTTCCAATGAGGTTACATGTGGCATGCACAGAAGAGAGGAAGGCTGGTAAGGCAACACTAGAAATTTTTCGTATCCCTAGCCCGCCGAAACGAACCGGTAGGGATGCTTGAGTCCAGGATTGCTCCTTTAAATTTATATTTAATATTATTTCTAAATTCATTTTTACTAAATCATCTATTTTATTGAGTAAATTTTGATATTTCCAAATAGGAGATGATCGGAGCAGAAAAGTAAATTTAGGTACAAAAAGGCAAAATTTAAGAATAAAAATAGCCGAATGAGAGTTAATACAGACTAATCTGTTGGAATAAGTTTTGAATTTAGTAATTTTCTCTTCGAGTATAGGTATCATGGCTTCTTCAAGAATTGGAGATCCAAGGAGAGTAAGCGAATCTTTGCTTATAACTTTTATATCTTTTGCAAAAACTTTAAATTTCTCAATCTTAATTCAAATAATTAATATATCTAAGTCACGAAAATCTGTTATGAAGGTGTTATGAAAAATCTCAAACAAAGACAGTAATATCGTAAAAAAGCAGTTTAATTCCAATCATCTTTTTGTTAATAAATAACAATGACAGTCTAATTATTTGAGACCGCAGCAATTTGTGGCCTCAAATATTAATTATGTCGGATTTTTTTTCTCATCAAATCTATTGTCAGGTTCCATCAACGCGTCGTACGTTCAATGTCAAGAAACGTCTCATTACATCGAAGTTTGTAATCACAACATGCATTCACACATCGACATGTTGATACTTTGGACAGTTAACTCGCAGTTAAAATATCAGAACACATCCGTCAATTAACAGCAAGTGTGTTACTGTACTGTGTTTCTGTCCATATCTTTTATCTTATCAAAGTCTGCAGAAGATTTGCAATCCTTACAGGATAAGCAATGTTATAGGGCTTTACTTGTTTTAATAAGAGATGGTAGTCACCCTGACTTGTGTTCTTCACATAATAATTAAATAGGTAATATTTTAACGATATTGATAATAATATATGAAACTCAAGAAACAGTAAGAATAGTTTTTTTATATTTGATATGCAATATTAATTGTTGCTGTTAGGTTACTAGGTTAATGTAATCTCGACATTGTATTAGTTTGTATTTACCAATATAACTAAGAAATTTGACTTAACTACAGTTCATTTTAATTTATAATTTCAGTTTTGTTTATTGTGACAAATAAGTAAATATTTTTTTTACATTACAAAAGAACCTAATTCTAATTTTTCTAATCTATTCTATAAAGCCTATATAAGGCTCATTGTCGTTTTGCCATACTCGCTTTTTTGGCATAATATATAAAATACAATGCCGCGGGGTCCATTTTTGTATTGAATTCTGGTTTTAGGTATAATTTATTTAGTTATTAGTTTGTAAATATTGTAAAATTATGGTTTCGCAATAAACGCTGTTTTTTCATTATGTAAAATAATCTATAAAATTCAACATTTTTATTATTAACTTTTTTTATATTAACTACACGGTTTTTAGAAAATATTTTTTTAATCAAATAAATATTTAATTGACTGTACCGAATACTCGTCCAATTTAATATGGAATTTGACGTGAACATTTCGTGCATAATTTCCATTATAATATTGCGCCGCTAATGTGCACAGTTATTCACATGTCTATCGTAGTGAAGGTTATACTATGGTAAGTACCATAGTATACCATAGTATAGTGTGTACCATAAGTATGGTACACACTAAATGAGTAGGTACCTACTTAATATTATAAATGCGAAAGTTTGTATGGATGTATGTTTGTAACTCACGCAAAAACTACTGAACCGACCACCATGAAATTTTGTATACACGTTGTCTGGGACACCAGAAAGGACATAGGGTACCTTTCATCCAGAACGCGGACCAGCTATCCGCAGACCAACTATCAGCTATTAACTTACTAGCACTAGCTAGTAAGTTAAAAAATAGTTTTCTGTTTTTTATGTAACGGTCTTATAGATTATTATCTATGGTAATTTGATTAATGCAACTACCCAAAGTGAAATTCACAAAAAACATACAATATTCTCGCCTAATCTATTTTATTCTACAACTGGATAACGAATGTTAAAAGTGGATTTAAACTTGTACCGTAACAATTTCAACTCAACGGAAATTATTTGAAATGAGCGAGAAATATTTTGGGGCCCTAATTTAGCATAATCCGTGTAGGGGTAGAGAAGGGCTCAACTCTCGGGCCCACCGGCACCAACTTCCCTTCTGTAATGTATTTGAGTTTAACTCAGTTTGGAAATTTAACTCGCCAAGTGATAATGATATTTCGGATAAACACCGCTGTGCTCTTCGCAACCGCTTCTTTGTACAAAAAAAATCAATTGCTCGTGTTTCTGAAAGTTCAAGTGGCAAATTTAACTGAGACTCCACAAGAAGCGATGTTTAGCTTTTATCACTTTTCTATATCGACATCTAAATCTAGCAAAAATAGTCTTCTCTGTCACACAATGCACCTTTTTATAATTGCGTGTTAATGAATGACAGCAATAGACAAAAATACCGCTGTACGAAACCGAAATGAACCGAATATTCTTCTCACTCTTGTTCCAAAGTGCCAAATTAAATGCCAATTACTGTATGTAGATTGGATATATTTAGCTTTATTAAACTGAAAATGAACTGAATATTTTATGAGTGAAAATAAGAGCTACGTTCCATCAAGTGGACCGTCACATGTGTAATGACATTTACTTAAAAGAAGGAGGAACTTTTATAAAACTACCCTAAAGGTGGCCAGACATTGTAGGTGGACTAGGCAAATTTATTATTATTACTTATTGTGGCTAGAAATATTTGAGAAAATAATGAGGGTATTTCGATACCCTCATATTAATAAAATTTGAAAATGGAAACAATCGTGCTGGTTGTGATGGAAATTACTTTTCTTATCGGAATCACTTCGAAAATTATACAGTTGAGCAGTTGAGCACACAAAGTTAAATGACTCACATTTTTCTAAGTCACACCAATTTTCTGGTCATTGCGCTCTTTCTGAAACCGCAAAACGTCTTTGTTCCCCGCGAAAACATTTTCGGCTAGGAACTGCTTAGTCATTGAAGCTCTATTGTGTTTTTTGAGAGGTCATAGCCTGACATTTTAAAATGTTTACCGAAACAATGTCGAGGAATGTGGACGAGTTACCTACTTACCTATGACATGCAAATACATTTTTTCTCACGACTTTAGACCCTCGTCGGCTTATAATAAAAAATCATATGATTACTTTATTAGTAGACGCGTAGCCTGTTTTAATTGTGTTTAATTTAACAAATGCACTGATTTTATTCAAAGTTCCAAACGGCACGATTAAAGCTTTGCAAGGATCAACTCAAACGTGCTTCGATTTCAATATTATGAAGATTTTCAACTGTGATTTATTTTTATTGCCAGGTTGAAATATGTAAAAAAACATACGAGTTAAAACAGTCTGGTTTCGCTACTAAACCGCATTTCTGAGTGTATTTTTATTTCATGTGTGGACTAGAAATATTTTTTCTATCTCTAATGGCCGGATTAAACCTGCTGAGCCTAAAATACTGAAATTATTAGAACACATGCGAACTCATATTCAAGCCATTAGATTAAAGTCAATAGAAAGTGTAACAATCAAACAAATTCACCTTTGATTTAAATTATTAGTTAGAATTTTAAGTTATGGTGTGTCAATGGTTTTTTATAGCCTATACCTCCTCACAGCGAGATGTTTGTGTCCAGAAGTGTGTTTCACTATATATACCTGTAGATATGTAGGGTTGTTGAGGCGTGTTTATTAGTTTACTTTTTCTTTTTTATCTCCTGTACTAAAATAAAATAAGCAATAAGCTGTTTTTGCACTTTCAATTCATAACATAACCGAGTCAGCTTCATTAAATTTATTTAATAACTTTGACTGCGAGCAAAATTACACTACACAGTCACGATAACTACCGAATCAACTTCCTAGAAAATGTCTTGTAATAACAAACGCTATTCGCAACTGCATTTGATTCGGTGGCTTTGAACCAGATTGCAGTTCTAGTGCGGATTTTAATCAATGCAGGTCACTAATAACTCTGTGTAGGTTTGTATCTTAACTAATAACAAAAGCTTCTTTTTGTAGAGAAAATTTATCTCTATATTTAGAGAATATACTTTTTTATTTTTTTCTCTCTCTATTGAGAAAGAGTATTCTAAAAGACAATAAAGGAAACTATTTAATTACTATACCAAGCTAGCATAAAAGCATAAAGCATTGATTTATTTAAGCTGATTCAGATTGCTTAGGAATTTAGTTATGATTATTATTGATAATCTTAAGATTAGATTTTTTTGGGCATAAATTTTAGTAGTCCAGGGTCTCTAGCCTGAGATCTGAATGGTTGTAATCGTGGCTCGAAAGCAAATATATATTTTTTCAGCTACATTATCTATATTATAAGACGTGAAGTCCTGCCGCAGAAGGCTTGCTTGGTGGCCCACCCCATATTAGAGGCTGTCCACGTCCAGTCCAGATAATAATCCTTGAAAGGTAAATGTAATCCTTGAATCTTTAGTTAATGTCAAATTAAAAGAGTTCAAAGCTCTACCCATTTATCCAGTTAGTGACAACAATGGACCGTTCTGTGCGAGTAATATAAGCGCAACTACTTTTAGCGTTCATTCAACTGAAGAGGGGATCCTTGTAAAACGACACGCAAGCGATTTTAATATCGACTCAACGTAGCAGACGGCCCTGAAGTAGAACACAGAAGATTATGAAATTTCAAAGGACACCAAGACAATAACCGTTAAAAGAGACACCGCTCACATTAATTTTTCATTTCTTTATTAATGTTAAGGATTTTGGATGAAATGTTACAAATGTTTTTCATTAATTTAATAAGTACTAGCTTTAGTCCGCGACTTTATCCGCGTCTGATTCCGTTTAGAACAGCACTTTGTTCTGGGTGAAAGACATCTTTTATATTTTTTAGCCCTGTGAATATAATATATGCAGTGGACTCTAGTTTTTGTTCTCAGAACCACTCTCAAACCAATAACGATTTTATTTTGGAATCATTTTTTTATGTTTATGATTGTGACTATGTTGTTAATGTATTTTATATAAATTATATCTTGGTACATTACATCTGAGATAATATTTTATTTTAATTAAATATAAAACTTATATGAATGAAATTTGTATAAAACTTGTTTGAATCATTTGGTCCACTTTATGAGAATAGCTGTTCTTGTTTGAATTTTCTAAAAGTAAGTAATCTGTCTGAATGACGGAATTAAAAACGTGTGACAGATACTGTGTAGCTTTAACATTGGAATTTTGCAGAGAAAAATCCGGGTTCAATAAATATACTTGAAGACCAAGTCTAGCTCCTGTCCTTTAAGTGTCTCTTTAAGATATATCTGAAATATCACTGTCAATTGGAAGACCTGGTTCACTGCAGGAAATTGTTAGCGCTAAGTATCGGGTAAACACCTTAGCTCTGATGCCTTTGAAAGCTTTATACAGATCATTACTGTCTTGTACCTTTATTTCTTATGTGACCTATTTGATAAATAAATATTTTATTTATTTGATTTGTTTGCTAGAAGTGTTATACTACATGTATATTATTTAAACATGTAATAAGAAATTATTTTAAACTAGTATTTGCCGCGAACTAATATTTGCCGCGAAGTTGCTACGAAACTTCACAGGAACACCCGCTGGACTAATCTGAAGATTGTCTGAAAGTTTCATCAAAATCGGTTCAGCGGTTTTGGAGTCTATATAGGAGACATACATATTATACACATCGCCAATAAAGGCGCCAATATGCGATCGATTCTAAGAATATTTCAAAGTTTCTCAGTTCAATTATTTACTTAAAATTAATTAAAATATTCAAATTAATTTTTTAATATTTTAATATAAACTTTGAAATCTTCATTTTTAAGTTTTATGATTCAAGCTTAATTCAAGCCAATATACTTAGTCAGAATAATGAACATCAATAAATAAAAATTGATATATTAGCGTAGTACTCTATAGTGACAAAAACTTCGGGCTTCCGGCGAGTGTCAAAGGCGTTCATGACCCGACTGACGTAGCAATTACTTTTCAGAAACAGTTTAAGGTGGAGTCTCTTTTGTTCAAGTGGCGCAGTCTGTTGTCAGATAGCGATAAACGGTGAAGATTTATGTATATAACTCACAAAAAAAGTATGGGTGTCAGCTCCGACATTCACAGCTGGAGTTTACTCCTTACTAACGATAAATAAATAATTTATGAAATAAAATTAACACATATCAATATACTTAATATATTATATAATTATATATTTTATATTATATTAATATGTATTGAAGCATATTTGTGCTTGTAACGCGTAACGTGTGACATGTGACTTTTTTATTTTATTTTTTATTTATTTACAATATAACATGGTACATCATTACAGGATAATTCCTAATTTGATTTTACTGCCATAAATTTTCATACCCCGGGCATATTTTCATATATAATTTTCATATAGTTATATGTATATTTATATATCTAAAAAATATTGCATGCATGTGAAGTCAGAAACTGGCCACTAGTAGTTAATAAAAATCAGATGTAACATTACACAATGACCCTTTTCCTCTCTAGAGGTAATATAAGGTATTGGATGTTTGTTTTCTCTGATCTCAGGCGGAGCTATTTGTAAGAGCGTCTCTTGACGGTTGTTATCACTTTAATTACCGAGAGTTTTTTAATCAGGAACCGATAAAAATGCAAATAAAGTTTACGCTTTCGAACTTAATTAAATTCATCGGTTTATTGATATGCCTATCACGGTTCTGCTTTGAGAAAACTGTCGGCTGATGTGGTTCAACTTTACTGTTTAGAAGTACTAAGTGTTCGTACACCGTTCAAAATTTGACCATAAAAAAATTTAAAAACGCTAAAAAAAACAAAATTATTTTATTCACATCTCAATTAAGATTTTTATTATGTTAATATAATAGGCAGCTGTAGCCACCTATCATCAAGTCAGTCAGTCTGTCCGACAACATTTACAATAAAAAAACTACTTATTCTTAGCTCTAAAAATAAAGTTAATCAATGAGACCCAATTCCTTAAAATAGCAGATTTTTCAAACATATTGCTACTGAGTATAGTTAGGGCAGAATGTAAAGAAGTTTGAAACACGAAACAGCCGACCCTCCAATCAATACCCGAACTCCCACTGTTTTCAATCAACAACTTGCATATGCAAAACACCCCCGAGATAATCACTGAGACCCGCCAATCCTGTTACTGTTACCCTGTTACCCCATTTAGTACCCATTTCCAATCCCATTTTCCTCCCATCCCGGTCTTTCGTCCGGAACTCTAATTGCTGGCACCCTGCGTTAACGACGGGGAGATTCCCGGGCTTTTGGCGATCGTAATGACTATGCAAATGAATAGTTTACTTCGGTATTTATAAGAAGTACAGAAAATATTATAAATTTATTTAATATAATCTATACCTATAAAACCGTTTGTCCTGATGACTAAAAATGACTAAGTTTTCGACGGGAAAGAATATATTTGCGGAATTTAATCATAAAGGTAGCAAAATGATTTTTTTGTAGACATCTGATTCCGACCCCGACCAGTAAATTCGTAGAAATTTTTGCTCATTTACTTTTTATACAAATATATTATGCTTTACTAATATTATAAATGCGAAAGTTTGTATGGATGTATGTATGGATGATTGTAACTCTTTCACGCAAAAACTACTAAACCGATCACCATGAAATTTCATCCAGAAAAAAGTACTGCTCTCGAGGGATTATCTAAAATTAAGGAAACTAACTCCTGGCTAAGTATAATAACGATGTCAGGCGATATATATTATTGCTTTTTCAACGCGGACGAAGTCGCGGGCACCAGCTAGTATATTCTATTTCACCAATTAATATATTGTATATATTTTACAATATATTCAAAAGGTGTCTTTTCTTCTCATTCTTATTTTACATACAAATGCAAGGAAGCAATACGAATGTTACTTTAACTAAGAAAATCTATACTAAATGTAATCATTAAGGATAAAATTTTACCATAATTATATTACACTCAATAAAGTAGAAATTGCCATATATGAAAATTTCAAAACTAAACCTCTGCGTCGCGTCGGTCCGTAACATAAGTGGGTTATTTTGTAGCGAAACATTCATTTTATTACATATCATAACTTATTCTGTCTGAATTGAACGATTTACTTACAGATCCCTAGGGCTAAGTCGAAAGGGTACAATGTCAATTTTGACTTTATGCAGGATAGCCATCGAAACATTTCTTTGTAGATTAACAATGCGAATGGAAACCTTCAAAAGGACGGATTTAGATAATGAATACTTTACTCATATTATATATTATTAAGTCCATCTGTTTGTTTGTTTATCTGAGACTATTAGATTGACTCGAAAATCGTTGGCTTAGAGTGTAAACCTGCTAAATCAATTTTTTACCATTTTACGTTTTTCATGTCATTCGAAAGATAAGATAATAATACACAATCTAGAAAAAACAGATACTATCAATTCTGATTCTAAATTGGCAAAAATGTGGCGCTATAAAAACCGTTTTTTTTTTGTTGCTTTGTAATAAAGCTCTTTTAGAGAATTTAATTCCCTACAATTTGTATAATTGCTATCTGAAAATCTTTCAAATCGAGTTAAAAATCGAGTAGGTATTGCCCTAATGTTTGCTGTTTGTTGTAAGGTAATCTTGAAAGAATTTCAAAGTTTTCTTACTAGAAAAACTCTCAGATAAAATTGCAAAAACTTTATTACTGAAGTTACACGAGATATTTTTTTGTTCTTCATTCCAAACTAGCATACAAAAAAAAAAAAAAAAAAGAAACTAAAGTCTGATAATTATTTCGAACTTTCGCAATTTCTTACTTTTATTTGGACACTCTTTATAATCACGCTTCAGTAGGTAATACTCGTACCTTTAATACCTGATTTTCGGTAAATTAGCTTCTAATCCAGTGGACCGTTAGTCTATCTGAAGATATAAGTCTTTATCTTTTAAAATAAGTCAAATAATTGGGGGCAACAACTTAAAAAAAACATCTTAATTATATTTAATAAGTGAACAAAAGAAAGTTGCTTTTATATAACAAAATGTCGTCTAATCTACATAAAACTGGTTGACTTAAATTTGTCTGACAATTACACACACTGATCACTATCTTGCATGACAAGTAAAATGATTGCTTCTATTATTACGATATCAGTGCCATGAACCATTAGCGAAGCATTAATTTCTTATTTTGAATATTAGATATTGAGCGAAGAAAAGTGAATAACATAACTTAATATTGGTTGTCAATTCACTTTATAGAAAAAAATGCTCTACTTCGTGCTAGCTGATTATCAGTGCTGTATTTTTGGTAATAATTTGTAAATTAGATAAAATTAGGATGAAAAAAAATTTGGATACACAATATGTTTACTACAAATGGGTATCTAAACATATTAAAAATATGTCTACAAATATTCTTTGAAATTTGCTAGCTTTTGTTCTAAGAATGGCTTTTGTAAAAATGGTAATTGGAAATTAAGCATAATTTTTTATCAAGTTACCAATACCTAGAGTGGATGAAACTAATGTGAGACCACATGGCTATACTCAATTACAGTAGTTGTAAAAGTAGAGCAGCTACATCGCGATCCCTTTACGGATTCATAAACTAGAAAGCTGCTGGATGGTAAAAAGGGCACATGTGCATATTATGTTTCAGTTCGTGAGTAAGAAGTTTCAGAATCCATCACTATCTTTTTCGGTCATTTAGATCAGGAACACATATGGTTTACGACTTGAACTCTAGGTATTCCTTAACCAAATATAGGTGTTCCCAGCCATCTACCATCAAGGGCATAGTCAGTCTAAGGCTATGCTTATTATAAGTCATAGTAGAGGCACTGATGTTCATTACGCTATTCGAAACTCGAGAATTGACGCAAAGAGGATGAATCGATACATGTACGAGTGTATACTATATGAAGATCTCCCTACAGACATGAAGAAACATAAGAACAAGGGAGAAAGTTCTAATTGAAGCCGACAGGGAAAAAGCATTCGGTCTGCACTACCCGGATGATTTACTGAAGGACGCGAGTGTCCGGATAAACCGGGTAAATGGAGCGACCATTAGCTGTATCCCTTTTTTGGGTTTTGTTTCTTTATTTTTATTTTATTTATAGGTGCGTGTGCTTTCGGTGGATTCGCTTTGGTTTCCCTTTTTGCGTTGATTAATTAACTTGTTGATTTTTTAGTCATTTATAATGGCTCTTTGCTCCTAACACACGTTCCTCTATTTGTTTCTTAGTTTCAATTAGAAACATTACTGTTTCTTTTTTCAAATTCATTAATTGTATATTTGAAACTCAAATCGTTTTGTCTCCATTCGAAAACAGTCCCTTTTGTTACATTACATTATAAATTTCTGATCTCATTGTTTTTGTTAAAAAAAATTACACGAATACATTAAATATTTGTAAATGCTTAACTATATTATGTCACTCTCTGCTTTTAAAGTTATAAACAAACTTTGCAAAATTAACCACGGCTACTCTGAACTAACTATACATCACCCCTAGTCCGTTGGTGTGGTTACTAGAGTACAAGTAAGTATAGTGGTGATTTTGGAGTTACTTTGGTTTATATTTTCTATATATTCTTATTAAACTTCAAAGCTCTCATACAAGTAGGTGTGAACCTTAATTATTAACTTGTACGGAGTAAATTAAAACCAAATTTTGAGATAGGTTAAGGACCACTG
The DNA here is from genome assembly GCA_947623395.1 of Synanthedon tipuliformis. Lineage (NCBI taxonomy): Eukaryota > Metazoa > Arthropoda > Insecta > Lepidoptera > Sesiidae > Synanthedon > Synanthedon tipuliformis. The sequence continues at coordinate 671,238 of OX392424.1, read as the reverse complement.
CCAATGTTCCGCTCAATAATTTAGAATATAACTTTTCAAATGTTTTTTTGACATATTGTACGTAAAGTGGTCACATTGAGTTTCGCAGGCATAAATTAGGTCCGTTGGCATTAAGACGTCTTATACATCTTCAATAAGACCGCCAAAAAATAAATGCATAATTAGGATAGATAGCATAATGTGCAAGTCGCAAAATGTACAAATCTTATAATGTGCAGATCGCAAAATGTGCAGATTGGATTTCATAATTCCGTAGAAGAATACCGATCTTGTTTCGTTGAGTGAGTAAAGGATCCTCGATTAGTAGGTCGGTAAGGCATTTACAGCACTTAGAGTTGCTTGTGTTATAGGCGACGGTAACCACTAACCACCTATATCAAGTGGACCATCAGACCACTAGAAGACTTTTACATGGAAAAATAATGTGTTTATAATAGTGTATTAACAAGCTCTTTGTTTAATTCATGATTGTTAAAAAAAGCTCAAATAATTCTAATAACATTAGGAAATAACCCAGAGCTGCATTTCTTCCAGAATTCATATCTACCGCTTCCTACATCGATGCTTCCTAAATATATTTTCGTCCACCGAAGATCGTTTCATTTATCAGTTCTCAAGATTCTGTTAACGACCTCAATAAATTTTGCATATGAAATCGGTATTTTACGAGTAGTCCCTGTTTAAAAGCGCATAAAGTTACCAAAACACGTTTCACACACTTCTAAAATTTTTTTTTTTTCGCACATTAAACAACTAAAACATCCGGTTCTCTAACGTCATAACGAATCACAAAATTAATTTAGAACGAGACTTCTTATGTATGAAGATGTCTCTCATTTTACTAGTAAATTTCTAATAAGCCGTTGATTAAACAGATTTAGATTTTGAATGGTGGCTTTACATTTAATTTATGGTTATGCCAGTAGTTGAGAATAGTTAATTTACTACTAGTCGCGGGCACCAGCCCGCGACTTCGTCCGCGTTGAAAAATGTTGAATATAACACCTAAGAAAATATATCTATACTATATCTGTACTAATCTATACTTCTATATGTACTAATATTATAAAGAGAGCAGATTTGTATGTTTGTAATGAATAAACTCAAAAACTACGACTGATTTTGAAAATTCGGGACTATTATCAGCGATAAACATAGAGGCTATATTTTTTAAAGTTACGCACACTAAGTCGCGTGCAACAGCTTATTTAAAATATAATTAGTAATTTATGTAGGTACTAAACCTAATGTTTTATAGAAGTATTCTTTAGAAAATTATCCACATCAAAATATTCAATAATAATAGTTTTTTTTAATAACTCTATTACTTAATAGAGATCTCATGTTAGAAGCTATTGGAAAGTTTTAGCTATTATCAATAGTCGAATTTCCGCAATGAAACTAGAGTATTCATAATAAAGCGTTTAAATAAGGAATAATTTTAAGGTCGGCAAGTATTTCTTGTTATTTAGAGAAGAAATAGAAACATACAAGTGTTGATGTCCATGAACAGCCTCACCATTCGGACGTGCCTTTACAAGTGAAAATTTTGCGGAAAATGATAAATTAGGGTTTTGACGGCGGTCGAATTTTGATGGGGACCCTTTTGTATTGTATCTTGTTTCAAAGTGCGCTCCCGGTCACTGTATTAGCGCCGACATTTCCACTTTCGACATGCTCATCTTTAACACCTATCTAATACTTATATAAAATTCTCGTGTCGCGGTGTTTGTTGCCAAACTCCTCCAAAACGGCTGGACCGATTTTGATGAAATTTGTAGGTCTGAGAATCGGCCAACATCTATTTTTTATACCCCTAAATGTTAAGGGTGGTCCACCCCAAAAAAATTTTTTTTTTCGCATAACAACGTTTGCCGGGTCAGCTAGTCAATTTATAATATTTTTCATCAACACATATATTATCTGTTTATGGATGTAATAAACGTCCATCCATACATCTATCCTGACAAACTCACATACTTTAGCATTTAAAATTAGAGCAGGCATTTTCTTTAAATGTGAATCGATAATGAAATTATAAATATCCGCTAGTGAATTATTATTTGTTGCATATTCGTAAGTTTATTAATACGAGTTGACTCGTATTATTAATTAGATTCGTTCGGGTTTTAAGTGCATTTCCTTGTTTTATTTATATTTTTTCCAACTGATTCCAGATATGCAAGATATGATTTCTACCACTTACCATTATTGTGTTCTTACTAATAATAATATTATTATTCTTACTAATAATAATAATAATTATTGCGATTCTCATCATAAATTGGGCACCCCGACCTTACAGAAGACAACCAGATAAAAACAACATGTGTGCTGCTGGGTTGAGTTAAGTGAGTAAGGAACGAAAGAACCAATTATCCTATCCCGTTCTAATGCCTTATATTCAATCCTACTAATGTCGGCAGCACACTTACAGAATTCATGGTTTTATAGATGACTTTAGCCATCAAAACCAAGTGGAACAAGAACCGTTTCCATTCTACAAAAAAAAAAAAACATCCACATGCAAATTTGTCACATTATGAAATTCGTTTATAACTGCAATGTTTGCTTTTATCAAATCTTCATAGATCTGCTTTCACAATATTAAAAGTGCCTAATTTTCAACACATGAAAACCCAAGATTGTGTAAAAGAAAATTAACACTTAAATTAAAAGTTTAAAGAATAAAAATAATAAAAAAGTTACACTGAACTAAATATTAGTCAACACACTTGCGAAGACAAAATATCACACTTTGCACTAATCAGACCGCTATCTCTAGAGGAGCGAACGAGACTCCGAAAATGGAGAGGGCATTGTCAGCCATCCCTCCGGTAAGCCTCCGGTCCTCTATTGAGTTTAAGATCAAGCCCATGTTAAAAAATGAACAGTAAGGAATGTCCATTAAATATTTATATATTTTTTGGTCTTCCTTAAGAATCGATTTGCATTTAGAAAATTTATGGGAGTAAAATCAAATGCGTTATGTTTATGCGTTATACATACTTAGTTACGTTACGTACATAGTATTTTTTTGAATATTTTAGAATATCTGAAGTTTCATAGATATTGCGCCATCTACACGATATTATTTAAAAAAAAAGAATAAAGTGGCGTGTTCAATTAAAAATTTTCACTATTCGAACACGTGCTTGTAATATTTTAAATCGTTCGTAAGTTTACTACTGACGAACGATTTAAAACAAACTAGCTATAGAAAGTCTTGTGTAAGCGGCCATTTTGGGTGTACTATATAAACCCAAAAAAAAAAAAAAAAAAATTACAATTAATTCTGATCTATAAATAACTGGCTTAAGTATTGAAATTACTTTTAATCACTTCCGTAAATCGCAACAGGTTATTTAAAAGGTTTATTGAAGAGAATATAATGAATTTGCGTTAATACACCGTACCTACATAACAATGTCCAATGAAATTTGATCTCCAAACAAAATATTGCGTTACACAAACATTTTCTGTGCCGGCTCCAAATTGGATATCAAATTGAAAGGGAATTCACGATCTGAATTTTTTTGCTGCAGAACAAACTTTCTATTGGAAAAACGTCAAACGTGACATAATGTTAAATATTTGTCTCTGTTGGGTGTTAAATACAGAATACTGTAAACAAGAATGAAAAGGAAAATATAAACTATTTTATTTGTTGGATTTACAAAGTGGAAAATCGTATTTGCCTATTAAACGCTTCGATTATTGTTATTTGACGACACGTTTGACCTAGTGGCTAGTAACCCTCCTAGCTGTTAACCAAACGGTCGCGGGTTGGTTAGATTAGATTTAGTTTAGATTGTCAAACGTAGTAAAGTCATTTTTGACGAACAAAAAAATCATAAAAATAGATAATATATGTCTTATAGGTATATATGTCTTAAATTTATCACCTATCTTAATTAAATTTCCAACTTTATTACTGCCATAAATTAAAAATGCAAATATTAGTATATATCTTCTTTGACAGTAATTGATAAATATTGTAATATAACTGTAATATAGAATCAAGTTTAATTATCTCAATTGAGAGATAAGTAGTACGTTTTTCATTTTGAATTCATTTTGAAACTTGAGTCCTTCATGAGTCTTGAACCTTTCATGAGTCCGTTTAGAATCCTTACCTACCTTACCTTCGTACCTTATCCTTACTTTAGCAGGTATAATATATCCCTGTACTCCTCCTAAACCAGGCAACGGATTTTAAAGCGCTTTTAATTACCAGTTACATAATTTTTTTACTAAAGTTTTGTATATATATTTTATAATATAATAAAACCTAATCAACAAAAATCAATAAAAACAATAGTTTGTGTATATAAAAAAATTGCACCCCGGGCGAAGCCGAAAAAGGATCTCTTAGTGTATAATAACATTGACATCTACAGCAGCAATTAACCAAAGACAAAATTATTCATAGGCAAGCTACACTTCAATAGAAATGTACAAGCGAATGTTTAAACAAGTTGCTATAAAACGAAAGGTATTAAATCACCACTTGAAAGAGATTCTCACAAAATGTCCGTTTAATGTACGGTGAAAATGGCCAATTTAAAAACAAACCAATTTAAGGGCTTAACGTTTAAGTGTTCATTTTATAGAGCATTAAACATCTTTTAGGCTTGTTATGAACTTGTTTTATTAAAACACTAGAGACCCGGACCCAGCTTTGCACAACTACATTAAACCTTCCTTATTTATCGTTCTTTCAATTAGTGAAAACCGTATCAAATTTCGTTGGGTGGTTTAATTTTCCAACAAGATTGACGCTTCCCGGCTTCGCCCGAAAAGTATACATTATGTCAAATATACAAATTCCGCCCTTTCTCTTTATTATATTAGTAGGTATAGATATAGATATTACGGAAAGTTGAATATTGTGGATACCAGACAGTTGATATAGATTACATATAGATTACTTTTTTTTTGTAAATACATACAAAACATCTATGACTCAGGTACAAAGGTAAAATGTTAACACACAAACATTTGCCCCTAGCGGGATTCGAACCCGCGACCGTTTGGTTAACAGGTAGAGTTACAAGCCACTAGACCAACCGTGTCGTCAAACTATGCCACATATAGTTTAGTAGGATTGGGAAATTATAGATAAATGGGCTCTTAGATCCGTTGCTTACTAGCCGAAACAACAGCACACGTGTTGTGATTTGCATCCTTTCCTTTATAGCGCACTTTCAGCACCTATGGCGTTGCTTATGCTATAGGCGACGGTAGCCACCTGGTTATCATCACACTTGAAGTTGAGGTAGACAGAGATACGTTAATAAAACGCCCTACTGTTAGAAAATTAAACGAACAAGGCATTTAAAAAAAATACTGATTCAAAAAAAAGAATTGGTAGCGCCAACGGAAGCGACCGCCATTCTGCGCTTGGTTGTCAAATCGTGAGGACGTTCGCTTTACCTAGTCGGTATTTTATAATAAGTAAATAGTAATCATTATGTAGAAAGAACAAATAAATAAGTGTCCTACTACGTGGAGTATTATTCACCATGGCCTAGAGGAATTTCAATACTACTATGTACAAAACTCGTCTTTATCGTGTCATTTCAGCGTCTATGTGAAATTTTGATTTTCTTTTCCCATTAGCGAATCAGGAACATCAATTTAGTAAAAGTGCGGCTACACGTTCGCGCTATTAACACTTCACCGGCACGAATTCAAACTGCACTGAAAATACAGTGGGTACATTATGAGTTGTAGAAGTTTCGACAAACAAACCTGTAACAGTGTTGTGTGGAAACCCACCTGAATCGTGACCGCAACAGCTCCAGTTAATTACAAGCGAGCATTTCGCTTCACGAAAACTTCGTTCCATATTTATTTATTCCAATTTCGGCTTTCGCTTCATCAGAGTTCATTAAAGTGAGAAGTTTCGGCGATTTTATCAAATATTCGCCTTTATTTCTTATTCGTATACTACTTGAGCGTGAAAGTGACTTGAGCGTACTTCTCGACTTCTAATAGTTCTAACCAATTATATTTCATGAAATTTTAATCTTAAAATTTCAAGTTTAGTAAATTGCTCTTTAGATATATTTTTTTTAATAAATAATAACGTGCTGAAATCGGTTTTACATTTTATATGAACTATTCGAGTTTCTAACTAAATATTATAAATGCAAAAGCAACTTTTTGTTACGCTTTCACGCTTTAATTGCTCAATTGATCATTATCGAATTTTGTATACACATTGTGGAAAAGAAAAAGGACATGGGATAACTTTCATCATGAAAAGTTGGCAGGACAACAGTTAAAGAATAGCTTGTGTGTTATTTAAGGGATATCAGAGCATATTTCACTATCCCGTATTCTAATCCCTCATATCCCTAATCCTACTAAGATCGGCAGAACACACGTATGGCGATGCTTCAAGTAGGTTAAAGACCTACCATCAAGTAGATCGTCAGCCTTTAAATAAAAAGCAAAGGTAACCACGATAGAACAATGCACTTTATTCGAGGCATATTATCTGCGTCACATTCGCTCCCTAGTCGCTACTCGTATATGAGACCTTGTAACGTTTTCTATTAAGAAATAAAACCTCCGCCGGGACGTCATAAAAAGAGAAAATTATTTAAGTTGAAAACCACAAAAATGGTATGCAGCGTAACTCATAATGTCTGTCGACCCCTATACGGCTTTGAATGGAACACATTCGCATAGACGCATACTTTCCCGTATGTAGGTCGGCCCGCTAACGAGTTTATGCACGTAAATATTACAAGTTCCTCTGCTACTCAAATTAAGTTTAATCTCAACGGAGGATTGCTCGAGACTACAAACTTAGTTTCGTGCCCACTTGTATCTGACTGGCGCAGGTAGTTATTCTCAGCCCTTGCTTAAGTCGATACAAATTCAGTCAGAAAATTAGTGCAATAAGTGCTCATACAAATTATTCAGTCTCGTTTTTCTAAAGGTTTTAACGTTAACTGCTGCCTCATTTTTACTCTTCTATATGTCACAAATGCAAAAGGGGCACATGCCAATTCCGCCTAAAAAGAAATCATGGCGGAATATGTATTTAGTACCGCGTGAGCTGTCAAGTACTAAACATATCTTGTAGAATATTGTTGGATATATTCCTAAAAGACAAGCTATTGTCCTCATTTACGACGGTAGCTGTCAAAGCTATTCAATTTGAAAATACTTTTCAATTTGACTTTGACTTTGAAATAGCTTTCACGAAAAGCTTGTAATTTAAGTGTTGTGATCGTTTATATTTAACATAAATAAAACAAATGCTTAATTTTGATTACAGATAACTGGGAGACCGCAGAACAAGTGAGTAATTTGTCAATTAAGGTGACGCTCCAAAAACGCTCTCTGTGGGCGCACAGCGCGGTACTGAGGAACACTCGCATGCATTCCCTTTCAAACACAAATACGGTTCGAATAAGGTTGAATATCGAATGATCCATTTCTCTGTTTTTCTTGCATAGAACTAAAGGACGTAAGTCTAAAATCAAATTTAATTTATTATGAGAATAATAATCGTTCTAGGTAAATTTTGTCTTGAGAATAACTAATAAACCTCATTTTTTTTCTATGAGTATTTATTTTGCATATGTAACTAAAGTTGCTTCTGAGATAAAACAAAAAATATCGAAAAAATGACTCAATTTTAAAAAATAAAAGTGTCGAGTCAATTTCCACTAATTGTGTTTCTGTCTTGACATTGACTAGAAAAAGGTGTAAAATATAATATTATTTAAGTTTTACATTGATGTGATATTTGGTTTACTTACAGTTTTACGACAAACAATCATAATGTTTAGGGAGCGGGGCCTTAAGAGCATGTTTTAGTTTAATGATCGTAGTAATTTTAGAACAAAATTTATATTATCAAAAATGACAAATATTATCTCCAATTCGCAAAGCAGGTACAAAACTTGAAGATTTTTTTATCGCGGAATGACTAATTGTATATTCTATTGTGTGGTATTCATCATTTTTATTTGATCATTTATCACTACAGATCAGTTGGAATTCACATTTCTTCAAAGGTCAAATTTCACAAGTCATACACAAGGGAGAATTACTTAAAATCCATCTTATCGCTTTTACTTTATCTCCTCAGAATAGGCAGAGCATTTGCATCCCTACTGATGTTGCGGCTGTATATACATAGGTACACGTCTGCCTTAGTGCCACTATTAATTAATTCAGATATGAAATCCAATAGCACTCATAGATGCAGGTAGAACCCATTCATACACCAAACTAATTTACTTCAATACTCGTAATGTCATCAATCCCAATCTTTTATACCATTATGGCCGTTCAACTCAACAGTAATATGTTGTAAACTATTTTAATATAAAATTCTGAAATAAATGATAAAAGTGAGATCGATGTCCAAATTCCTCGTGAAAAAAGGTTCTGTGGGTAAACAAGACTCGAGTGTGAATTCCCCTGACGCGTGTCTTTTGATCCGTTGACTTTCCAATGTAAAGTTTCCCACAAACCTGTGTAATTCGGATTAGTTCAGGTGGACGCCGGTCTGTCGGGCATCCATTCAATCGTATCAATCGAATTCGCTCGATCGAACATCGAGTAGAATCGACACGTAATCGCTATTCGATTGTTTCCCGACAAACCTTATTTGCTGCTGACGAGACTTCCTTGCGTCGCTTATTCCTTGAACCTCTTGGTCGTAAACGTGAAAAGATCTTGTTGGGTGTAAGATTTCAGCAGCAAATGAACATTTGCCTCGTGACGTTTGTGGTGGCCAAGCAATTGATTGGACACAGCGTTTTGTTCTGCGTCTTAATTATTGGTTACGGTTTTTGTATGATTCTTGCGGTAGGTAAGTTCTCGAACGGTTCAATTTCCGTTGAGATTTAGTAATGAAGTTTTTTTTTGTTTCCTGCATTCTTTGTTTCTCTGTAATTGTTTCGTTAATAAATGTATTGTTTAAGACCAACAGTTATAAAATGACAATATAACTGTGAATTACTGTTGGTATTGTTGGTACTGTTTGAGGGTTGTAACGTAGTGTTATTTATTTTATTTTATTATATTATATAAAAAACATTAAATCAACAATAGATCATCAAAAATAAGATGAAATACGTACCCATATAATAATCGGGGTTTTTCAAATAAATTTTTAAACTAAATAAAATAAGTAATTAACATTTCAAAAGAAAATAAACTGATAAAATTGAAGCTAATATCAGCAAAAAACTGAACCTCTCTCTGTGACGACAGGCAACAAAAGACGCTGTTCTAGAACGAAAATTTTGAATATTGAACGTCAAAAGATGGAATGGAACTACGTTACAGGGTACCACATAATGGTCATCGCGAATTATTTCTTAGTTAAATATTGCCCTAAATAAAATCGACGCCCCCTTCTGTCTGTTCCTAAATTCTTCTAAACCACTGTCTAACTTCTTTGATGTAGTTTTACTTGGGGAAAGAGCGATAAATGCCGAAGATTTTTGTTTAAAATGTGCAGAAAAAAATTGCAACCTTGCGAATCTGTGTTTCACATCCCTATGATACTTTAAAACAATTTTTCATTTAGCATAAGTAGGTATACTATAACATTGTGATTGATAATGTTTTGATTTTTAGGGAAGATACTTGTTTTTAAGAGTCAAAGACAGACTCCACAAGAAAGAAAACAAGACAAGAAAGGAGAAACGAAATCAGACTAACAATCACATTAAACACATCAGAATAAATTCTACCATTGGAGCTGAACTATTGTTAACGAGAATTTTTTTCCTACTATCATATAATTCAATTCAAGTTTTATAATAGAACCGAGAGAGAATCTTTTACGGTGAAATAACAATAGAACATACGGATAAAGAAAACTCCAGTTTCGCTCCAGGGTTAAGAACTAATAAGCAGACATTGCGTGTATTCTGCTCCCATATAACTTCCCTTTCAGTATATACATTGTCCTCTACAATGAAGAAAATACTTGAAATGTAGACTTTCACATGTTGTCCAATCACATTAAGGGATTCACAAAGGCGAATGACATTGACGATTTGACCTTCACCGATATGACCTTTAGAATGTTTATATATATCATACTAATTCCGCACGAAAAACACAAACGTAATCCACACCTCAACGCAGTCACTGAGACACTGTTGCTCCATATATTTAGAGTTCCGAGGCGGCGGAAACAATTCAACAGGCCTGATAAATGTGGTTTTTTGTACTTTTCATTAAAACTACATTTAAAAAAAATAAAAAAATCATTAATTTTTTTTTAAATTACATTGACTCATTATTCGGTGTAGGAATCATTTGCGCGCAATAAACCGTTTTCGCAACAATTTTCAATATAAGTCAAATTTTTCTTATGTTCTAACTTTTATTGTGGGGTTTCTACTACTTTGATGGAATTTATAAACAATACAATTTGTTCTTCACATGTTTAAGTATAACATATATTTTTTTCAAACCAATTGCATTGACAGTTTCTTCTAACATATTTTTTTAAAAATGCAAATTTTTAGGATTGGCGTGTGTTTACACCTTAACTTAAAATTATTTTATTTGTATCTAAATCACCAACATAAAATACATTATGTTGAATTGTAATATTAAAAAAAAACATTAGATGAATTTGCTAAAACCTATACATAAAAAAAGTTTCTAAATCACATAATCTGTTTTGACTTCCTGCCTCTCTGTGACGCCGGATATAGGTACATTTAAGCAATTTCCTCTTCCTCGCAACATTCGCTCACACTGTATTGATTATATAAAACACACGTGGATTATTCTGTGATTATACGAGCCCGTTAGATGAGTTAACCACTCATCTAACTCTTAACTCTCTGTTCCAGGGTTTCCCTTGTTCGATTCCCTGCAGGGTCTTTTCAAATTGGCTTTGGTTTTGTTTTTAAAAGTTTTCAAGCCTGAAAAGTAGTAGTTCAGCCCGTCTGGCGGCAGTAACCACACCCCCTTACAAAAGAAGATCTTATAAAAGATACCGGGGAATAATAATAGAATAATAGCACGTGTGCTGTTGTGTTTTGGCGAGTGAGTAAGGGATGCCAGAGACTATTTCCCTATCCCTTTAAGGGATAAGGGATAAGTTTAAGGATCCTTATCCTTAAACTTATCTCCATAATAAATTTTGCCGCAATCACCCCAAAAATTATAGATAACACCCAAAAAGTTTAGTTTAAAACCATTATGCAACACATATAGGGCCGGTTCCTATATCCCAACAACGAATCGTTTTTGCCTACAAACGGTACTTATAGCCACGAGTTGTAAGGGTGACGCGTTCCTATATTCATCTACTTGTAGAAAACTTGTGGAACGCTTTGTTACAATCCGTTGTCGGAAAATGAAAACGAGTAGTTACTTGTAAACAGTGACGAATGGTAGATTATAGGAACCCGCTGTTAAACACACATGAATGTGTTGGACGTTTACTAACTAATGACGTCATGGAAATTAAAAAAGTGCAAAAAAAATATGGTTTTTGATTGATAACAATCATAAATGACTATTTTACCGAACCGCTCAAACGTCACGTTATAGTTACCGGCACTATCTGCTACTCAATAAATAACTCGGATTGATACCGTACCGGTTTTATCACAAGCAATTAAAGCGCTCGTTATTGCAGAACTTTTTTATTTTATCCGTCGAATAAACAGTTCGAGGACATTAAGCTAAGGTATATAAATGAATGAGCTGACCACTATTATAGGCAAACTAAGCGATAAAATTTTACTTATACTCCGAATAGGTCAATAAATAAACAGGAAAAAAGTGTGTAGTATTTTAAGTACATAAAAGACTAGGGTCACTATCTTGAATACAAAGAGAATATAATAAGAGCAAACGGTCATCAAATATTTAGGCCAACATTTAGCTTAAGTATTAACTAAATTGCGATTGCAAGGAACACACCAGTGTCATAATTTCGCGGTAACAGAGGACACTAATTCCAAAAGGCTCCAGTCGCCCAGGCTTTTCTGAAACATCATTCGCGATTTAAGTGATAAGCTTAAGCGGATGGCGATTTCTAACGCTCTTGACACAAAATTTTACACAAAATTTTTGTAAATTTGAATGCTTGAATTTTAAAACGAATAAGTTTAAGAACCAAAATTCATCATCAAAATCATCATCTCAGAATATTAAGTCTTCCCCTATAACTTTTTAATATGACTGGACTGAAGCAGCCTTGATCCAAAGACGACAAACGCAAGAAGCGTTGGCTATCTTGTGGATGATATTCTGAATAGGAATCATCTGGAACATCACTATACTGATGAAAGAGAAAAATTGCTTAATAAATAAATAATAAATATCTTGACACATTCCTCACAGCACCACAGTAAGCAACTAATGCTTGTATTGTTGATACCAGACAGTTAATAACATACTTCAATATAAAACATTCTCTCTCTCTCTCTCGCTCTCTCTGAAACCGCTTATCGCTGCAGCTAATGCATTTGAGCTCCACTTTTATAATTACTCCATAATTTCACTTTCATTACTTAATTTTGTCAACGTTACCTAATGGCGTTTAATTTTTAAGGGCTCTGACGTTGATTTATAAAAAGGGAATTCAATTAGCAGCCACTGAATTTCTCTTGCAAAATCGCAAGAGGGTTCGCGAAGACGACCTTTTACCATTAAAACTAGATTTATTTGTTTTTGACACTAATTGTGATTAGAAGGTAATATTGTCACGGAATACATAACGTTATTAATTCCTGTAGAGTTAAATTAAAATAATGTGAAAGAACGTGAAAGTCTTTCTACCGGCGACCCAGCCTTATATTGTATTGATATCCTTCCACAGAGATCTCCTCTCGATAATCATTTTGATTAATGTACCATTAATTACGACAGATTAATCTATATAAATAGCTTTGACGAATAAAGTTAAAAAAATAGAATAAAATTATAATACCTACGTTAGAATCGGTTTTTAGAATCGATAAGTAAAGGGTGTCCCAGAATGTTTTTCGTTTTTGAATTGACCAATACGCCCCAACCGCAGGTAGCAGAGGGAGAGGAGTGGTCTCAAACGCTTGGTCGACTTGTTAAGTTTAGTAGCCATGAATCGTTTCACGGGACCCCAGCACGCGTTTTGCGTGCGAGCGTTTTATAAAAACAACGATTTCTACACTATGTTCGTCGCCTCTACAGGACACATTTTAATTTAACAAGCTTAAAACATGTGCCAAGTGCCAATTTAATTAAGCATTGGGTGTACAAGTTTGAAGAGACTGGGAATACAATGCCGGACAAATCGTCTGGGCGCAAAAGAACATCAAGAACGTGCATGAACGTCGACCGCGTTCACCAGTCTGTTATGGACGACCCACGACAGTCGTTAAGATTGCGCGCAGCTTCTCTTAATTTGAAAAAATCTACAGTTCATCGCATTATTTCGAAAGATTTAGATTTTCACCCCTACGCAACACCTTCTTCCAGCAAGATGGAGCCACTTCTCATGTTACAAATGACTCATTAACTGCTCTTCACGATTTATTCCCTGGAAGAGTGATAAGTCGCCGAGGAGACATCAACTGGCCACCGAGGAGCCCTGATTTAACGCCTGCTGATTTTTTCCTGTGGGGCTACCTAAAAAGTAAAGTTTACAATCCATTGCCGACCAACCTGAATGTTTTGAAGCAAAGAATCACTGAAGAAATCAAGTCTATTCCAAGAGCGATGCTCCAGCGAGTGATTGAAAATTTTAGGTCCAGGCTAAATGAATGTGAACAAGTGAATGGTGCGCATTTGAAAACGGTTGTTTTTCATAAATAAACTTCAAGAACTGCTATTTAATTTAACAATAAATAAAAGGAGTTTTAATTGATATTGTTGTTTTTTATTTAATATCTAAAAACGAAAAACATTCTGAGACACCCTTTATAAAAAATGTGATAATAGAATGAAACCTAATACGACGGTATTAGCTTCGTCTCAAAGTGATTTTTTAAATTAGTAATTTTAGATTTTAGATGTAGTTGTAACAATTTATTTGTTAATAGTATTACCTATGTATTATTATGGTAAAATTTTAAGGGGGTACCGAGCTTCTTCCGCGTTTTGATTTTAGGTAGTGTATGTGTGCGTGAGGCACAACGCAGGAGCGGGAGAGCGGTGCGCCGAGTGGCTAGAGTCGTGCGCCAATCGCCTACTAATATTTACAAAATAAAACAATAGAAACGGTCTCAAAAACTTTTATTAAATTAAAAATATTATACGGTTGGAAACTTCACAGATTTCACACATTTATTTTTTATAACTTACTGTCCATAGGTGGGTAGGTTGGTATATGTTTTACGAGCGTAATTGAATAAAAACTTTTATCGATAAACACGACTCGTAAGATCATGTATTAACTTATATATTTATAAATTATATGTGTACATATAATATCGACATATATACATATTATAATAAATTAATTCGTTTAAAAATCGGCGATTTAAAAATATTTTAATTTATTAAAGTAAGTAGTTTATATAAAGTAAGTAAATTTCTTAAACTCGTAACATTGTCAAATAAGTAGGTAATTAAACTTAAAATTAATTAATTGATTTGAAATGTATAGATGTATGTCTCTAAATAGTAATCCAGTAACTTTAGACGAATAATGGGCATGACTTCGGAAAAACTCCAAGCAAGCTGAAAATTTGTATACATAAACTTAATATCACCGTTTTTCTAGAGAATTTTCCATTCTTTCTTTTTTATAAGTATACCTCATAGCGGTAAGATCGAAAGGAACGAAGATATAGGCAAAATCTGAAAAAAAGGTAACTTTTTTCACCGTTTTTTGGCTGTCAAAAGTTACCGGTTCGTCAGATGACTCTTTGTTTTGTAGTGAAACGCCAACAACTGGTATATTTATTCTATAAATAGAAAAAGATAAATAATTATAATAACATAATATATAGACGAGCCCGTCGGAGGAGGTTCGATTCCAGGAGGTGTCAACTTTGAAAAGTTTTCAAAGTTGGATTTACTATGGTCGTTAGCGCACTTGCAACACCTGTGGCGTTGCTTGTGTTATAGGCGACAATAGTTACTTACCATCAAGTGGACTGTCAGCCTGTCCGTAGAGATCTCCTTATTTTCAAATAATCATCCTATTAGATTGTTAGAATCAGTTTTTTCTAAACAGTAATAATAAATACCTATACTGGGCACCAAAGAAAGCGGGCCGGTTATAAAAACAAAATATTGAGCACCATAAAGTCTTATGTAACAGAAATATGTTTTTTTCTTGTCATTCACTTTTTTTTACTTTTGAACTGGGGACAGCCAACGAAATATCTCTGCGTATAGTATATCTCTGCGAGCTGGGGACAGCCTTGAGCTTTTAGTAGCCAGCAAGTAGGTAGGCAAGTATGAGTATACTTATAAAGCAACAGGAGTATTCTCTTTGTCTTCAAAATTCGCGGCCAGTATTCATCTTGCTCTAGAAAGATAAATTTATTTTGTATTACAATTAATTTTTTGTTGTATTGATTTTTTTATAATAAACATTGTGGCGACCTCCTTCATCAAACAAATAAGAAACGCAAAAACAGAGACAGAGTATACACATCTGTCATTCTGCTGCAGAAATCTTGTATGTAAAGCAGACAAGAAAATAGTCCATTGAAATGTTACATTTTTTTGGCTTTAGAGTGCGTTTGTCAGAGGATGCAATTTTATTTTTTAGATATGAAGGGGGGGTTATTGTAAAGTTAAATCCGAGGTTTTGGGGTTGCAACCCTTGCCCCCACAACCTCGACAAAAAACAAATATACATTTTGAAAATGTGAAGAGTGTACGTTATAGAAAACATGTTGTTTTGTTATTATTCACAAACTGATAACCTTACGTGAAGTATTTATGCCGTACTAACGGTTTATTTATTTTTTTAGAGGTAACTTTGGATTTTTTTTCTATCGAGAAAATTATAAGTAATCGTGTTTCTAAAGAGTGTGATTTATAGAATGTATCCTTAAATATCTTACATACTAATTGCATAATTAAAACTTTAGTAATAACGATACAGCAAGGGATCAAATAAACGCAATTATTTCACATTTTCACGACTCAGGCTTAATGGTTTTAAAATTTTGTTAATATAATTACTTAATGCCTACTTTATAGTTTTTTAGATAATCTTAAAATGATGTAAAATTATCAATGATACCAATAAATAATTATAATAATTATTGAAATAATCTATATCTAGCCTGAACAGCTGCTAATGCAAAAATGCATCTAAATTCATAAACACATCGACTTTGAATATGGAGAAAATTTTTGTTTAAATAGATGTTCATCTGTCATTTGTAATTTTCCCATTACGAAGTGTAATTAGTCGATAAACAGCAAATTCTTAAGCACTCCATTGTAAAGTTACGTCGCTCGCTCTTTTACAGAGTTTGTACGTTGAACTTTGGCCGCGGGCGGCTCGGCATAACCTTTGTTCGACGTCTGATTGCTTTGTTCTCTTGAGAATCGAGATTTGAATTTATCATTAGAACGCTCCCCGCCCGAGCTGAGTGTGGTTGAGCCATTCAAATATTCAGCGGGTAGCTCTTACATTTTGTTTTCGTGTTCCGAGTATTCATTTCTAATGTTTCAGTTTTGCGGAACTCGCAAATAACTGCTCTCTCGCATCTAGCCAACAGATAGGCTTAGGGTTGCTATACATAATATGGTCAGGGCGGCACATTTATTCGGCAATTTTGTTGAACAACAAAGCTGACGCGAAGTACCTTTTACATAATGTTCAACTTTCAGTCGGTTTACTCGATCGGCAGAATCACCCGAGTTTAGTTTAGTATACACTGCGCGGGTAGGCCAAGAGGCCTTTCTTCCGAAATGTCTACCGCCCGGCTATGCCGGCCCGACTACATCTATGGCAACCCTTACTTTTCGTTTACGCCCGCCATCCTTATTTTTCATTTCTACTGAGAAAACTCTCTAGATAAGTATGTGTTTCCTGTCGTGTTAAAGCACATTTTACAGGAAACCAATTGCGAAGATTTAATATAATATAGATAAATCTTTCATGAAAAACTATCTAACTGATGGTGAAAACCGCATCAAAATCCTTTGCTTGGTTTAGGAGTTAGCAGTTATACAGATAGATAGACGCGTAAAGTGCCTTCAAATCGCATACTATGTGAGAATTATACAATAATATTTTCATATGTTACAAAATAATAATAAAAAAAAATCGCCCTTTTTAGAGAGTTTCATTCAGTTCGGGGAATAAAATAAATTAGTCATAGCTCGCGATCCATATCAAGCTAAGTAAAGCTAAGTTATCAAGATTTAATATTTCATCGACTAAAATAAAAAATAGGTAACATTTTTGTTTGAACAGAAAATATAACTCAGTTATTTTTTAATGATTTGACTTTTTCGTTATAAACATTAAAAGCTGAATAATAAATAACAGTCACTCAATATTTAAACCAAATTCTAATAATTTAAGATATTAAGATGATGTCTAAAGTTATAACATTAAAAGATGAAAAGTTCTAATCATTAATCTTACAAATATTCATGACATTGCTTAATATTTAACTATACAGAAATCTGTGAGTGAGTAAAGGTGCTGCCATGTTAAATAACTTTGTTTTATAAGTTATAAAATTATGTTGATCCCATCTCCTCTCCATTCTCATAATCCTACTGTAGTCCTTATCCTCATCCTCATCCCTATCCTTATCCCTATCCTTATCCTTATCCTTATCCCTGATCCTTAATCCTACTATAGTAATCATCGCACGTGCAACGTAGTCGTTAGCCACCTACCATCAAATTAACCGTCAGCCTGTCTGCTACCTTAACAATAAAATGTAATATGTCTACAATTATTGTCTTGGTCGCACAATGATGCAAGTTACTCACGCGTAAATGTTATATAACTTTGTTATACTACCATGCATAGTTCACACACACATAAAACATGCTGTATAACTATGTTATATTACATATTTTGTTATTATAGTCACCTTTAGCCCCTTGGCCTATCCCCTCTTAATCGTACTATGATTTGCAAAGCACTTGTAGCTTTTGTTAAAAGGCTAAGAAACTTACTTAAATCAAATGAACCGCGTCAGACTGCTTGCCCTCCTTAAAAAACTAAGTAAATTTAATATTAGCATTTTCTCAAGCATATTTTATGTCGTCATTCTTTTGCACAACCTTATAAGGAAATTAATTCGTTATAAATGTGTTTTAATAGTTAATTCTAACGTGTATAGGCTTATTTACATATTACAAATTCCGTTAAAGTTCTCATAAAATAAAATTATTACGTTATATCGTTAAAAATGGGAGTGACTGCGATTTTTAATTAAATAGGCCTTAAGTATTTAAAATGTTAATTTTATTAATACCATTGAAACTTTTATTGGAACATTTTATCATATCGTTTTTAGCCTGTCATGCATACATATTTATAAAATACGGTTGGGGGGACACATTTTTTATATTATAAAGGGTGCCAGACAGGCTGATTGTCCACTTGATGGTAAGTGGTTACCGTCGCCTAAAGCAAGCAACACCAGGAGGTTGTTGGTGTGCTGCCTACTCTGAGTTAGATATCATAATATGATATCAATATTACCCATATTATGGGTAATATTGATATCGGATATAAATATCGACATATCTATATGTTCCCTGCTCAAGCGATCACCGTGAATTTTTGGATACAGGTTATCAGTATCAGAAATTCCGCGCGGACGAAGTCGCGGGCAAAAATTAGTTTTGATTAATAAAAATATCACATTTGTATTTCACTTCATAGTGTTTATTGGTGTTAGAAAATGTTCATTTTTGAATATTTTCAAATAGTCCATAAAAAGTGTTATGCTAATAAAATTAATTATGAATTGAATTCGAAAAGATCGGAAATTTACATGCGGCCATGATCAAGAAATAAATTATAGCGAGTTATGAGACTTGACGTAACATTTGGAACCAGACGTCTCGGAGCCAAATACATAATGTTAGCACAATCATGTTAGTATGTTTTTTTAGAATATATACAATCAAAATGTATCCGAGTTTAATATAATAATTATGTTACCTTACAGTAACATTATTAATAATTGGAGTTTATACCTTAACAATCGATTTCATATATATAAGCCCGGGGTATGAAAATTTGTGGGAGTAAAATCAAATGTCACATGTAACACGTTACGCGTTACAGGCTACAATATGCTTCAATATGTTTTAATTATATTTATTAAGTTAATTATTTATTTATTTGTTCGTATTTATTAAATTATTTATTATCGTTCGTAAGGTGTAAATTCCAGTCGTGAGTTAGAGCTGGCTGACACAAACACTTTTTATACTTTTAGCTATCCTTAGACTCTAACTACGAATAAATAGAGTATTATTAATTCATTCGTAGGACTCTAAGAATAAAGTGTGTCCAAGAAAGACATAGGAAAAGAACAAGTCACGAAAGGAATAATAGTTTCTTTTAGAACCGAGAATTGGATAATAAAATTGAACTTTGTCTAATTAATAATAGGACCCAGTATTACTGAGACTGTTGTAGCCCTTGATGAGTTACGATGTTTACAACTGACCGACAAACAAAATTAAATTTTATGGTCCGTCATCTAATTATTATGGTTATAATTATTATTTAAAAGAACCTGTGTGTTCTCGAAACTGGTTCAAGCCAAGGCCTGAACGTTGCGACATTATGGAGACGACCTTGGTTCACTGATTTTAGTGCGACTTTTGTAGTCTTCCTTTTTTATAATATACTTGTATAGAATATAATTTAAAATACTGATAATAAAATAATATATAAAAATTATTTAAAAAAATGTAAGCTAACTGAAACATACGCGCTGAGTAAAGTACCTTCCATCTAGAAATAACAGTTGGGCTGAAAAGTTCGTGGGCTAACATTTTTTTTTTGAGAAAATTTTGTTTTATTATTCATTATTCGTTGTATCGCCTTCGAGGGCGATACAACGATTATAGCGGTCACACAATTTGTTGATAACATTTTTATAGTATGATTTGTCTTTACCCTCAAAATAGGCGATTACCTCTCCATCGGCAATAAATTTCTTTCCAGCGAGCATTCTCTTTGAGAACAAGAAAAAGTCAAACAATTCGAAGCCCAATTCATGCAATTTTGCTATCGTTTCCATTGATTTGTGATACTTACGGTGCATTGTCTTGATTGTTCTTCAAACTAAGAAAAGTTGTTTCATACAAAATGCTCTATCCCACAAACAAATAGTCCCGACACCTGTGAAATTTATACACGTCGTGTTTTTTGAAGGTTAGGGTTAACTAAAAATCATATGCTTAGCCTACGAACTTTTTAGCCCAACCTTGTATGTAGGTACTATTCCCTAAGGATCATCTACATAATAAAAAAAAATACCCAGAAAAAACCTTTCATCTAGAGAAAATTACTGTGTCTCGAGACACTTCAGACGAAGTTGTGGTTAAAAGCTAGTTATGTAAAAATGCTATTAGTGATTTATAATAAGTCAACACTTCCGTACGACACATTGACGCTATAGAGGTGTTATAGTGGATAAAAAGTAGCACACAGAAAAAGGTGCTATAGGAAATGACACCTTCACTGATATTAGTATATTTACGGTAAATGAATGATAAACATTAAGAAGAACTGAATCAGTATCTTTGGGCGCTTTGATAGCAGCGGGCTTTTTTGCCGCTATTTCCACACTTTTAAGCGTTTCAAATTGTTATTGTTACTTAGAGATAGTTTAAGTGGTCGTAAACAATGAAATAAATTATTGAAATTCTTATCAAATAATATATTTGGGACATTTCGAAAGCAGTTAAATGAGGATTACAAAAAAATATATATTGCTATAATGAATTTATAACAATAATTAAAAGTTTACCTTACATGGTAAACAAATGGTTTGGATTTCCAGATTTTACAAATAATAAAATTAATAATAGCTAATAAAAATAATAAATATTATTTATTTAGTTATTTATTATGACATGATTTACAAATAACTCGATTGAACCAACATTGAACTAACATTGGTTTAATAAAAATAATACTTAAAAAAAATTATTAAACATTTATATGTGGATTATTTGCTAAGGAATGTTATATTAAATTTAGTATGTACATAATTTGCTAAATATATTTTAAATAACTCAAACTCAAATACACGTTCGCTTAAATACTTAAATGTACTTAAAATATATGTAAAAGTACATTTGAACCGTTTTGTCATTAGCTACAATTTGTTCTTCATTTAATGTCCATTTAGAAGACCTAATTAAATTTTATTTGTGACTATTTCGATTAGAATTTCATTTGGGACAAAACGTCCACTATCAGTCGTGGTCACTTTGAGAGCGGGATAGTCTTCTTGTGGCCACAAAAAACCAAATTATTCAACAATTTTTTTTTAATAATTAATATATCAATCAAAAAAATGACTGAAATCTTGGCGTTAAGTAAAAATATTAAGAAGGTTTATATTTTTTACGAAGTATTTTTTTAAGTTTTTTATTTACTTACTGTAGGGGAATTTTTAATACATAATTATTCAATATAAAAACTAATTCTTGTTACGTCCAACAAGAATACTGCTATTGTTAATTAATCCCGCGCACAATGGCACCACACCCTTTTTAAAAGCGATCTTCATGCATTATCAGCGCTATAGTATAATAATTTAAGACACGAGTATTCGGTATACATTTTGATATCCAATGAATTAGTGTATCTGAAGTCCATATTTTATGTTTTTCATTACTTCGTTAGCATGTAATGACGTGTTTATCTAATGAATTGTATGTAAGGCTTTTTGATTTTATTAAAATGCATGCATTACAGGTTTGATTTAGATGGTTTCTCTATAATCGTGTTTATAATAGTCATCTGAATAATGATAGTAAGGTTCGCTGCGTTCTGTAGCCAAAATAATAGCAGACGACAAAATAATAGTTTGTTTCAAGGCTCTAAGAGCCTCGAAGGATCAATTTCCCTTCTGTTTTGGTTCCGTTACAAAATGGGCTTCTTCAGATCTTCTTTCTTTATAGTAGGAACTCTATACAAATTCTTGTAGGGTTGAAAGCACACTTTAAACCTCCCAGTTGTTGCTTGTGTCGTCAAACATCAAGATTTTTACTTTTTACTTACTTTTACTTTTACTTAATTTTAAAAATAACCATTCAACATATTACCAACTATCGGTTGCACGCCACTTCGTTCATGTAACTTTATGAAATATAGCCTATGTTACTCGCTGATAATGTAGCTTTCTAGGTTCCAAAGAATTTTTAAAATCGGTCCAACTAGTTTTTGAGATTATTCTTTACAAAGAAAAATACAACAATACAAATATTTTCTCATACATATTTAAGTATAGATGGATATTTTTTGTCAAATTGGTAAAAGAATCGCTACCAAAGTAAAATGGTTATAGATATTTCTTACAATATCTGTTTTTAATGTCTTCTGCTCCATATTTATAGAGTGTTTTCACAAAAAATATATTCACTTTACTCTGTTGAACGTGCATTCGTGTATAAAATATAAAGAGAGAGTATATTTTTTCCCGATGCTTTCACAAAGCAGCAGAAGGACCCTTTAAATCTCCATATTCATTTCGGGATATCTCACAACGCTCTGGATATACGAATACCTATGTATTTAATAGCTGTTCTGAATGTATGTATGTATGTATGCTTGTAGGGATGTGTGAACGCCCCGTGACGGGATTCCCGCCAATTTCCCATTCAAAGATCGAAGGTTAAACGAAGCGTTTTGGTACTTCCATCTCACGCTTACGGTGGGGCCATGAAATTGGAGGGAATTTAAAGAACTAAAATAAAGTTGGTTTTTTGTTATTTTTTTTAAGACTTTTAAAACTATCCTTATCACAGGAAATCTATGATCAAAAAATGTTTGCATTTAGGCAAATAAAAAACACTGGTATTGCTGAATTGCTGAATTGGTGATCCCCATAGACAGACACGAATTAGTAGCATTAATTTTTGTACACACCAAGTCAGAATATTATTTAAAAAAATATATATGTCAAAATCTTTCAGAGTCGATAACGCAATTATCGTTCAGTTTCTTATGTTCCGGGGTCTGAATTTTGTATATGTAAAGATTGAAATAAGTATTTTTTTATTAGTTTTTGTCGATAATGTTACAACATCTAATGTAATGTTAATGTTAGCTGTTAACCATGCGGTCGCGGGTTCGAATCCCGCTAGGGGCAAATATTTATGTGTTAAACATTTACCTTTGTACCTGAGTCATGGATGTTTTGTATTTATAATATTATTATGTATGTATTTACAAAAAAAGTATTGTATATCAACTGTCTGGTATCCATAATACAAGCATTAAGTTGCTTACTTTGGAACTAGATATGTGTGAATATATTTATTCTTTATTCTTTAACTTTCTTTTACAATTATTCTAAACGATTTTCCAAGCTGGCAACAAATAATAAATCTCCATTTTAGTGGCCCTAAAATAATTCTCGTCGGTGAATTTTGTCCCATAATTCTATGGCAAGGAGCCTGGTGCCGGTGTAATCTTCGCCGGGTGAATCTTAACGCCTTCTGTGATTGGATCGGCGCGTTTTTATCGTGTTATCTAGAAAATTCTTTTGATAACCGCTTTTTTGTTATGGTAAAACCGTACCGTTAAGCCGTGCGCCTTTGTTTCATCGTAGAGGGATCGGGGATTAATGGAAAGGGGTTTTAAAAGAATCTTAATGATGTTTTGGGTTTAGATTTAACGCGGGGCGCGTTATTTTCTGGATTGAGTTTCTGGATTTTGAGTGAAGATAGGAAATTGCGACTAATGGGTGTTATCTCTTAATCTCTCTGGGGAATTAAGTTGTTTATATTAAAGGTGGTAACCGATAAAACTCAATTTAAACCACACTCAATTTATTAGATACTAGCTGTTGTACGCGACTTCGTTCGCGTAACTTTATAGTTTTTTAACAGTGAAAGAATTTTTCAAACCGGTCCAGTAATTTCGGAGCCTATTCAAACAAACAAACAAATCTTTCCTATTTATAATATTAGTATATATTAGTATAGTTTAGATATAACTATTTTAGTAATTAGTTTTAAATGCCAATAATTTCCCTGTCCCTTTCTTATCCCAAGTACTTAATTTATTTATTTTTTATTTACGACATAGGCGGCTGGCCTATGTCAGCCACCTTCGAGATGGCCCCGAGATGGCCGTCTTAAAGCGCCTGCACTCGGCCCTAAAATCGGTGGCAATGTCGGGGCAGTGGTGAGGAGGTCCTAGATCGCTCTCTAGATCGCCTTTAATTATGTTTACAACTTGCCTACACATGAGGCGATCAAGGAAGCGATTTAGGGGGCTCCCCAATACTGCCCCGATATTGCCACCGATTTTAGGGCTGTCTTACACACAGCCCTACAGGTCCGACTGCAGGTAGTAGCGTAGCCCTCCCCGCGAGGATTTCCTAACGTTAAAAAAAGGAAAATATAGGTATAAGTAGTAGTGGGCATAAATAAAAAAATGGTAATAACAAATACATATAAGGTATAAATAAAATAATAAGGTAAGTATAAAAGTAGGTAAATATTTTTTTGACATCTGGTTAACACATCTGTTTTTAGTTTTTAATTTATAAAGAATTAAAACAGCTGCCATTTTTTTCCCATAAAATTAATAAACATAGTTAACAATATTATATGAGTTTAAGGAATTTTAGAACATAAATAATTTATTACCGCGCATATGATTATTTACATTATGACCTACGTGAGGTCATTTTAACATGTAACTTTGACCTAAAACAGCTAATTAAGATGTAATCGCGTTATTTATCTATAATAGTATAATAAAATTATAGTATTTTTATTCTTAAAACATTTTCTTGTCCGACTTTTAACATTTTGTTGATTTATTATTGCAATAATTACTATTATGTTGACTTTCTAAAAGGTTTAACGCTAAATGGAATGCTAATATTTTGTATAGGAAATATTAGCATTCCATTAATAATTGCAATTGTATGTTCTCATATTGAGACTGACGGGGCTGACGGTCTGTCTGTCTGTGCCTCAAATAGATTGGTAATAATTGATAACAAATTTATTTCTTTTAAATTTATTAATGACGATCATAAGAGTTCTTGGAGAAACCTAAATGATAAATAAATACCTATTTTGATTTTGATTTTTTGATTTTGAATGAAATGTATGTATAATAAGAATGTTGGCATACTCGCCAACTTTATTGTTTTGAGTAGGTACCTTAATAAATAAATAATTAATAAATAAATATAAATATCTTCACACATTCCACACATCACCATCTAGTTCCACAGTAAGCAACTAATGCTTGTATTATGGATACCAGACAGTTGATATACTACACAGATTACTTTTTTTTTGTAAATACATACATATTATAAATACAAACATCCATGACTCAGGTACAATGGTAAAATGTTAACACATAAACATTTGCCCCTAGAGGGATTCGAACCCGCGACCGTTTGGTTAACAGCTAGGGTTACAAGCCACTAGACCTAACGTGTCGCCAATATTATATAATACTAGCTTGTGCTCGCGACTTCGTTCGCGTGGAATAGTTATTTTGGGAATCATTTGGGTATCTCGAACGGTTTTCGCAGCGCACGCAACGGAAGCCCTCAAAGATGAATAATTTTACCCGTTTTTTTCCACATTTTCGACTGTTCCTTCGCTCCTATTAGTCGCAACGTGATGTTATATAGCCTAAAGCCTTCCTCGATAAATGATCTATCCAACACAAAAAGAATTTTCTTATTAATAAGTCGTCAAATACTTATTAATAATACTTAATAATAATATCATTACTGACTTTAAAATATTTTATCATATTTTAAACGTTTATTTATTTCTTTTTGGTAATCCCATTAACAGATTAAATGTATTCAAAAATATTATTCAATATTAATTTTCGCATATGAATAATGTCACGATAAAAATATTTTCCAATATGTATAATAGCTTCAAAAGCCAAACGAGGCTCATCAAGATAATTGTGGGGGCGTTTAAAAACAATCTTATTCATATTATTTACATTTATTCGTTATTTTATGATAATATGGAATCGTAATGAAATATGATAAACTAGCTGGTGCCCGCGACTTCTTCCGCGTTGAAAAAGCAATATATCGACTGACATCGTTATTGCTATTATACTTAGCCAGAAGTTAGTTTTCTTAATTTTAGATGATCCCTCGGGAGCAGTACTTTTTTCTGGATGAAAGGTACCCTATGTCCTTTCTGGTGTCCCAGACGACGTGTATGCAAAATTTCATGGTGATCGGTTCAGCAGCTTTTGCGTGAGAGAGTTACAAACATCCATACATACATCCATAGAAACTTTCGCATTTATAATATTAGTACGGATTTGTAGCTTCAACTATTGTTGCATATAATGTGAAATATGACAAAAAAAATTAATAGCATTTTTATAGAATTTTTGTCTGTTTATCTGTGCGTTTATGCACACTTATCTCAGAAACGGATTAATCTATTTGAATGCGGTTTTCACCGATGTATTGATGAATAGAATACCTACTTATTTTCCTGGAAAATTTTTAGGGGAAAATGTGTGGGATTTTCAAAAAACAAACTACAGCGCGTACAAAGTTGCGGGCACCAGTTAGCTTATAATAATAATGAGCATTTTATGACCTACGTGGATTTATAGCCACGATTCAAGTACGATAGTAAATTGACAATTTTTGAGCAATGTTTAAGTGACCTCATAGTTTTTTCCAACAATGTTTACGTAATGAGCCCTCACATACTTAGCATTAACACCATTGCGTAGACGTCCACCTTAAATCTTAAATTATTTAACCACGTACAATATTTTTGACACCTTATTTGAATAAAGAATAACGATTTCAAATTGTACGTCGAATTATTGATGTTGTGGGTAACAACCATGACGTCATATCAATAGGTCATCGTCGACGGCCTTCGTGAATTCTTGGTAGTGATATTGAATCAAAAGGTGTACGCTCATCAATAACTAAAACCTTTACTACTTCAATAAAGCCAGTGTCACACTCCCATAAACACTTAACAGCTTGGTTGGCGTGGTGTTTGGATGAGTGGTTCGCATCAAGGGAGTATCATTCGAAGCCTAACATCGTTCTGTCACAAATTTCTTCCGATTGCCGTGGGCCGTGGCGGGGCACCGAAGTCGTGTCATAAAGTCCCAACAACGGCCGCGCCAGAAAGTCGTTGGAGTCAGGACGAATCTGGCATAACCCCGCAGTGCCCCTACACTGTCGGACATCTTCTTAGATGCTTCTTCTTAGATCATCTTCTTAGATCAACTTCTTAATCCTCTTGGATTTCCCAAAAATAAAGAAGGGGTTCATTAGGACTTTAATCCTAATCCTAGTAATATCCTACTAATCTCATTAATATGTACTGGAACTGTGGTCGCATTTAGTGCCAATAAGTATGTGCTTTTTGTATATTTTTTTCTTTTCGGTAGGGCTTGTAAGTACGCGTAGATATCAGATTCTTTGTGATTTCTTTTGGGACCTACGAGTGATTCTTTTTCATTTATAAAAGTCAAAAATATTAAATAATACCTAACTTCGCATATGTACATAAAACTACTTTGTTAACAAAAGATATAATTATTAGTTCTAAAAGTTAATCAAAATTATTTTCCAATAATATACTGTTAGAATAGAAGGGAGATAATGATTTTTTAAAAAGAATAATTCATTAAATCAACACTTTATAATTAATACAAAATTCATCAAATTAACAAATAAAAGGAAAATCAAAGTAAGATGACAAATAACTAAGCGAATTGGTTGCTATCTTGTACACAATGCTAATTCACACAAAACAATAACTTTTCTATATAAACCAAATGACACGAGTGACCTTAGATTGAAGTTGTTACTTTAAAGAGCGCTCGAAATGAAATGTGTCGTATTGCCGACCCGGGTTGTTTATATACACACGTAGGGTAGTTTTAGATATCACTCTCAATATTCGTAAGTGTAGTGCGGTAGTTTTGGCCATTTTTCGGAAGTATTGCTGATACGGCCTTTCCTGACGATGTGTCGCCCCCGACACCACCATGTTGACAGAATTGCTGGATCCAGCAACCTCTGCTGACAGATGCCCTGGAGCCAGCCACCTTTGCTGACGGATGCTCTGGAGCCAGCCATCTCTGCCGCTCGGCTTCGTTTCTATGAACATAACCATCAAGGACACAAACATTGGGCAAATAAGCAATTTTCTTATTCAAAAGTAAACACGCATACGTTGTCTATTAGATAATTACGATAGAGACGAAATTACGAATAGTCAAACCAATACGGAGCTCAGGCCTTTTCTGCTTCGGTAGCACAGGTCTGCGGCCTGGAGTAGCGCCGCAGCTTGGCCGACGTCCTTCGGAAGCGCAGGTCTGCGGCCTGGAGACAGCGCCGCAGCTTGGCTGACGTCCTACTTCGGAAGCGCAGGCCTGCTATCTGGAGACAGCATTGCGTCTGACTGGCCTTCCTCGACGTGGACTGAGCATTTAAACTGTAACATGACCTCACTAACGGGTCGACGTTGTAGAGCACTTGCCTGAAGACTAACTTAACAGGCTGTATACCTGACGACTTACGCATTAGTAAAATAATCGATTAAGCCATCGGTAATGCGAAGCGTGGAAGACTAACTTCACCACACCCAAATAAATTTTATCTGTACAAAAGGACATAGAAAATAAGAACATACACATTAAATATTAACGCTATGGGTGGAAGACTTACTTAACCACACCCAAACGAATTTTATCTGTAATAAAGGACATAGAAAACAATATTTGAATAACATGTAAGCGCCGTGGGTGGAAGACTAACTTAACAACACCCGAAATAGCGCTATGGGTGAAAGACACACTTAACAACACCCGAGAAATACATTAGCGCCATGGGTGGAAGACTTACTTAACAACACCCGAGATATATATTAGCGCTATGGGTGGAAGACACACTTAACAACACCCGAATAATATGTTAGCGCCATGGGTGGAAGACTAACTTAACAACACCCAATTGAAAATTCATGTTTCTGTATTAGCGCCATTCTTGACGCCATGTTTCGGTGCGACATTTACTCTGTTGCATCATATGTATATTGTGCTGCAGTTTGCATAGGCTCTGCTCAACAGCAAAGCCCGTGGCGACCTCTCGGTAATACTTAAATTATGGCTCTCGCATGCCAGGCTCGAGCTTTTCCGACATCTCAGAAAATCTGAGCAAACACGTGGTCATCATCATTTTGAATATTTGTAATAAAATGTTTCATACAGAATATTATAGATGGAGGACTTATAGTCTGAAGCTAATCCCAAACAAATACGTAATTAATTTTCATGTGACAATTCTAAAAGTTACGATACGAACACAAGCGTGCACTCAAGTGTTCGTAACGTCATGTAAAAACGGTAAAGTTACTGTGATTAGCTTCAGAATAAGAAATAGGAACAGGAAATATTTAATCGATGCGTCATAAATGTTTGATGTCAGATTTGAAACCAAACCATTTGTATACTTTACCACGACCCGTCCCTAAAACAGAGACCTAAAAGTTCGGACGTTTCATCAACTGACAGAGGCTCAGAGTTCGCATGTCTCAACCACCAGATGGTGGCCCAAAATTCACATGCCTCAAGGAAGACCAGCGAGCCCTCTTTGACGTGCAGTCGCAGCGCCCAAGCTCAGGTTTAAATACATTGCTGGCCGGACTCCATTCTACCGGCTCTTTGCACGGCCCTGCTCACAAATCACCAACACAGGTGGTGTGTGGTCGCTGCTGGTCATCGTTTAATATACGCGTTAACGCTACTAATCTGTAAGCAACTCAAATGCTAGCTGTCTCTTAGGAGTCAGCAAAGATACTTATATAGTTACAGTTAAGATTTCCAGTGCGACATTTCGCACCAGCTTTGGGTTAACAAATGTTACACACACCATCTCTACAAGTATTATTTGAACACAGTTTGGCAGTATTTTTCATGACTACTTTACTTTGGGTTTGGGTTTGGGTTAACAAATGTTACACACACCATCTCTACAAGTATTATTTGAACACAGTTTGGCAGTATTTTTCATGACTACTTTACTGACCCCATCAAGAAATGATTGTCAAAAATTCAGTCTCGACTATATGAAACTTTGTCAAATAACACGGCGTTAGAGAAATGTTTAAGTTTATCAACATCTTGTTGATATAAAGGGCAATACTTGTTGATACAAATTAAGCAGTACTTTGACAAAAAGTCAACAACAGTAAAGATATACTTGACTTCATCTTATTATAGAAGATGTCCGTGTACTTTAGAAAGAATTCTTAGACTGATTCAGCTGTTATATGTGCTGAACATATCATGGAGTGCTGATTCTTACGAACTGTTTCAGCCTCGGAAACCAAATAAATGTTGGAGTACCAAGTCAGTAGTTCTGCCTGCAGAGAGCTGATGATTATCATCACGAACACTCGTATGTTCATCACGGAACAGACTAAAGTCTGTATCCCTTAGGAATGTAACACAATAGACAGTAAGACATTAGGTAGGAATTTGTAAAATTATCAACTGGTTTTTAATCACATACCGCCTTTGATAGGTACTCATTCCCTTTCCTCAGTCAAGCCGTTACTCCTTACGTCTCAGCATCAACCGATCTTTGCTCAACTGTTCGGACTGCAGATATGAGCAACACTAGTAGGTGGAGGTTTGCACCTGAGGAAGTCACTTTCCTCCAGTCTAGACTTCGCTCAAATATTGACGGAAGCGTAGATGGGCGCTCATTACTGCCAGTGTTTCTAATCCTCAGCCAGGAAAAGAGATTTAGCACCTCGAGCCGGTCCAATGGAACAAGCAACGCTCCTTGCTCTCATTATGAAATCACTGCCAAAGTACCAACGCAATCACACTCGCATCGGTGTGAAGCTCCGTGGGCAGCCTTAGTGTTAAATATTTCTGGAATTGACTAATTAGAAACAAGCACAAGCAATAATATATTCGTAGACAGTATTTTTATATACGCGCCTCAAGAAGGAATTATTCATCTTTAGAATCCTCGGTATACTCGCAGTATACTCGATGCCTTTAACATCCCTCTCCATATATCTTGTTTGAGCTCGGCCGTACCTGACCTTGTCTTACCAACCTTCCCAAATATCTCAGTGTTCAGAAAATTACATGACGGTAGCATCGAAGTACTAAGACTGTGGAATTTGCGTTACAAATGCCAAAGTGGAACATAAAAAGTACGCCTAAAACGGAATCATGGCGGAGTCTTTGCGCGTCCATGGTAAAAGGTAGTAAAGAGCAAGTATATTGACATAAAGTCACATTTTGTGTCACACTCTGCTTTCATGACTTCATGACACTTTCACACTTTCATGACACGGTTCATGCTCTATGCATAATGTTACTTTTGAATGTTAAAAGTTACCGCTTAGTGTTTAGTATGGCGTGCGGAATCTATAATCTTAGTACATTGATGTGACATGTCAACTTGACTATTTTTTTCGTTTTCGATCTAATATTTTATACGAATACTTGCCTCTCTCTTTTTTACATCTAATTCTGATTTTAATAAAATGTCGAGTGTCTTTTAAATTACAGCTGATAATACGATTCTTGTTTTAGATCGATTTTAAGCAAAAGTTTACTTTACTAGTACTTTGCTTTTCTACGACCATTCTTTGGGCGCACCCTAGAGGACAAAATTCTATTAAATGTCTCTTTCGCTTACGAAAAACATAAAATTTAGATGCTTCACCACAGCATATATAACACGAAGGCATGCTTTTATTTGTAAACTTCATGGCACAATACCATTTCTACACTACAGAACATTTTACAGAACTAGCGCATATAACTTTGAATGGCGCGGTAGCTGCGTCTATATTACATAGGCAAAATAACTTGAATTCGGTTTTGACCTTACTCCACGATCTATTATTTACTCGTTACCTAGTCATTTAGCCACGAATATAAAATGTAAACGTCACATAAACGTCTACTACCTATCCGTCCGAGACTACCGCAGTCATTCCGAATCATGGAATTATCGAAATCATGGAACATAAGAGGCTATGACAAATTATAAGCCCTCGTCTTTAAAAGAATCGCTGACGTTCCACAATAATATTTGCAGCGTCCTTTTTTTTTTATATGTTGCTGTCAGGTAGATTTCAATCTATTCTAGCGGTCACGGAAACAAAATCAAGTGTAACCCGTTCCCTGCTGACTAGCAGAAATCGGTGCAGTCGAGAACATCAACGATGACGTATGACTTTCAAGTATAGTTCGCGGTGGATCCTCTGACTGTTAATAATTAAATCAAAATACAAGTTGTGCGAACTTTAATAGGTACCAGCATAATGGTCAGCGAATCTTGTGGCAATCCTAAGACTACAGCCACTAGCAAGTTCTGACCTTTTTTTTTCTGAGTAGACTGAGTACCGGTCACTTGAGCTAAGTTGTGAGTCCCTCTAGCTGAATGTCACTTTTCCTATGTCTGGAATCGCGCCTGCTCCTGGACCTAACCACATTGCATTCACGCGACTCACCTGGAGTGCGTTTCTGGTTGTGTACCATGCTTAACTTTCAAGAAATAAAATAACTCACTCACCTGGTATACAGGTACAACATAAGAAAGCTATAACGCTATAACTAAGCTTAGCTACAGCTTAAGAAAGCAACCAACCGCAAAAGGACACAATAAACTAAACACGTTAATTAACAACGTAAATTGTTAACCTAATAGATTAACACTATGGCCGAGTTACTTGGTTTTTCCTGTATAATGGGCTTATGTGATCTTTATCCCACTTCTGATGTTAGAATAGAAGGGAGATAATGATTTTTTTAAAAAGAATAATTCATTAAATCAACACTTTATAATTAATACAAAATTCATCAAATTAACAAATAAAAGGAAAATCAAAGTAAGATGACAAATAACTAAGCGAATTGGTTGCTATCTTGTACACAATGCTAATTCACACAAAACAATAACTTTTCTATATAAACCAAATGACACGAGTGACCTTAGATTGAAGTTGTTACTTTAAAGAGCGCTCGAAATGAAATGTGTCGTATTGCCGACCCGGGTTGTTTATATACACACGTAGGGTAGTTTTAGATATCACTCTCAATATTCGTAAGTGTAGTGCGGTAGTTTTGGCCATTTTTCGGAAGTATTGCTGATAATACCATACAATTTACTTGTATCGTTTTTTTTTTAAATAATATAACTGAAATAGAACAAAGAGTTATCTCATGTTATTAAACTGTTAACTATATTTAGTTTTTGATTCTACTTTAGTATTCTCGTCGT
This sequence comes from Synanthedon tipuliformis, assembly GCA_947623395.1. Taxonomy (NCBI): domain Eukaryota; kingdom Metazoa; phylum Arthropoda; class Insecta; order Lepidoptera; family Sesiidae; genus Synanthedon; species Synanthedon tipuliformis. Next base: position 637,813 of record OX392424.1, on the reverse strand, counting down.
ACCTAGTTACTATGTAATATTCAAGGTCTTAATATTAATAGCGATGTATTATACAAATTAAAAGTTTAAATAGGGATTTAACTTTCAGTGATATACATCATTACTTTATTTTTAAATAGAGACCCGTTCCCGGCTTCTTAAAGTATTATCACCAAAAAAGCGAGAAGAAACTGCGGAACTATATACGCAACCGCCCGCCGTGCTGTTGAAATAATATTTTGTATCTAATTTCGAGCGGAGCGAGCGACACACAAAATTCGCACCTACACAAAGCATAAAGGCATAAAGCTCTCTCTACTAATGAACGTCAGTCAATCAGCCGCCTGCGTTCAACCGACGCAAATTAGTGAAAACGCATCTGGCGATCCCTAACAATCATCGCTGTTCAGTTTGTGTCGGTCGGTAGCTACGTAGGTCGGTAGTGGTAGCTTGGGAAGTGGTTCTTTTGAGGTCTTTTAGAACTTGTTTATTTCTGCTTTATACATTTGTGTCTGTTCGGACTTTTTGACGTGAAAACCAAAACATGACACGTCTTTAAATTTGCTACTATGGTGAGAGACAATTCAGAAACCCGATGATAACAAAATACAGTGGTTGATGCTGTAGCTATTATCTACATAAAATTTTATTACAGCACTCGATATCCAAAGGATCAAAGAATGTTTTGGTATATATATATTTGGATATATATAATCGGTCAAAGAAAATATTATACTCGTAACGTACACACATGACCGTGTCCACGACACAGCCACACCCCATTTTTTCAATGTTAAAGTCGTTAGACAGGCTGACGGTCTACTTGATGGTAGGTGGCTAACGTCGCCTATAACTCTCGTAACGTAGAAACAGAAAACTATTAGAGTGGCCTATTGGGTACTGTATTGATTTTTTAACTGTCTCGTTTAAATATTTAATTTTTAATAACGATGATAATTTATAAATAGTGTCATGAAATGAAATGATTTTGGCGGTAGTAACCACCTTCCTACAGAAAACCACAATGAAAGAGTGGCACTCGTGCCATATTTCCATAGACTATTTCCCCTCTATATCCCTCCTAATCCCTTATCCATAATCCTATCAAGTTCGCCAGCACACTTGCAGTAAGCACCTGTGGCGACAGTAGCCACCTTCCATCAAGTAGACCTTCAGGCAGGCTGCCAAGATTTACATTAAAAAATAGTTAAGGTCACTGATAACGTCACGTTGACATAGAATTGTCCTAACGTTTGGATTTGATTAGGTATTCACGTAAATCAATGCCTAATCAAGTTAATTATCAAGGTTCATGTTTGCCGAAATATCTCCTAATTAGCTATCTACTTCCATCAGTCTATCTCTGAATGGTTAACCGCCTGTTAGAGCATTTGCGTCTCACACACTTTGTTTAAGGTTATATTGTTTAAGGTTGTACAAAGAAACTTTATTCATATAAGACATTATTCTTTATTCATATAAACTTTATTCCAACGGTGTTTGAAACTTTGAATTTTTTTTTTGAAAAGCAACTTTCAAAAGTTCATTTCCATAGTTTTGTTGGAGTTGATAAATTACCTATTCGTATTTAAAAATTAATTTAATAATTTCGTCTCTTTTCGTGTGTAAATTCAAAATTCAGAACTTTGTACAGACATATTTGATATTTCAAAAATACAAAGCAACCACCGCGGTTTACATTTCAGCGAAGATGCAGCTATTCATTTTGTATTCCACAACGGGGTTTACCGAATAGCTACCATAGAGTCACTGCTAAACAATTATTCCAATTAGTAGCTTTGAACTTTTAAATAAAATTTAAAACAAAATTAGATGATCCCTAGCGAATTGTGCTTTTTTTCTGGATGAAAGGCTTTTCTTGTATCCCGGACAACGTGTATGCAAAATTTCATGATATCGGTTAAGTAGTTAAATTGTGAAAAAGTAACAGACAGACAGAGTACTTTCACATTTATAATATTAGTATATAGGTATTTGTGTGATGGTCGCCGTAGGCTAAAAAAATTGCAGTTGGAAAATATCTTAATTGCTAAAAAGGTTTTCTTCATTTCTCTGCGAGAACTAAATAATATGTGCCAAAATATATCTGAACGTGAAAGTAGTGTAGTGTGTGTGTTTGCAAATCCTATTGATGTTTGTAATTTTCCTCTTTATTAATAAAATTTTTTTTTTTCATAGGTATTCAACAATTTCTTAAATTATTTTCTTAACTATTTCACATAAATGATGTAAGTAATATCTCTATAGAACTTAGCGACTGAATAGTTGAAAAGTTGAAACTGTCGAAATATTTTGGCAATTTCAGCTTCCCAAGACCACGTTGCGTCACACATATTCCCTAAGGTTTCCATCTTCGTAACTCCGTCTTCATTATCCATTGTTCAAACACAACCGTTTGCTAAAGATCCGGGAATTTCGGCTCTGGGAATTCGTCTTGATTAGCAAGGCATAAAGTTTCACTTAGCGTCTGCCGACGTGTTATAATATTATGTGCATCAGCTGTTTCTAAAGGCTTCCACGGGATACAATACATCAAAGTGTAAAGACATAAGTAATCATTTTGGTTACCAACTGTTTCAATAATATATACAGCTAAGTGATAAGGGTAGCGTAACCCATTTTTTTAATTTTTGCATAACAACGTTTGAAGGGTCAGCTAGTAACATAGTTAGTTGATACAGATAGGTATATTCTGTATCAACTAACTTCGGTAACAAGAGGTGGTAAATTTTATAATAGGATAGATCGGAACGGGTTATTTTTAGATATCAGTTTTGTGACTTGTGACCTACTGATCGTCGAGTGTACTCATTGTGGTTACCCGGGTCATCCGGGCGCTCGGGCCGGATATTGGCGGAGTAGCAATACGTTACAGTATTATACAAAATATGAAAAGTTTTCACAACTTTAAAACGAGAACCGTTTCTGTAAAATTTATTTTCACAATACATGAAACCTCAAGCTTGATTTTTGTGATTTGCTTTATTAAATTAAAGCTTTAACGTTTAATAAAATTTATAATAAAATATGTGTAGTGACATAATTATGTCACACTGCATGCCACACAGCGATATGTTAAAAAGACTTTTTTTAACATATCACTGATGCCACATACAAAAACTTGACAGCAGTTCTGGTCGTAATCATCTTTTTTTTCTTAAAAATACTTTTTACTATAAAAACAACTTACTTTACTATCGAGTGGTTTATAGACTTCTTGCGCTCTGTATATTTGTCGTTTGTCACATTTAAACGCCCGACGCAAAAACGGGTTGTTATAATTTTGACTTAGTATATGCAGACATACACGTCACACGCATACACTCATACACAGCAGGAACAGTCAACTCCTCAGCAACTTACAGTAGATATACTCGTAGCTAATTTGAGTTCTATAAAAAATGGAGGTTTATTTATAATTTTAATTTTTAATTTATAATTTAATCTTAATTTGAAACTGTGTTTAAACGTTATTCATAATTTAGTCGGACGCTGCCGAAAATTTCTTTGCGACTTAGTCTAAGGCCGACGCCTTTGATGTTGGGCGATACCGCTTCCTGTGTAGGTATTTAAAAATTACGGAAGGGTTGACACAAATTAAGTAATATAAAATGTGCTTAAGTACCTTTCTTCATCGTGCGGAAATTGATGAAAGCTTAGTTCTTTATTTATGCGAGATAAAGATTAGCTCTAGAATATTTATCCCAAGCTACTCAGAACGACGAAGTATGCAGCTTGGGCTATGTATGTATGTAAGTATGTATGCTGTGGCTACAAAGAACCTGGCTTGATAAGAGCCAAGTAAGTTGGATATTTGTGAATTTAGTGTTATGTATGAATTAAGTATTTTTTTTTTATTAGAGATCGATTTGATCTTGCCCTACAACCGCTATGTAGCAAGGATGAGGCCTACAATGAAGCGACATCACCCAGAGGCCTATAATGCCTATTCACTCGAACTTTGAAAAGATTTGGGTTATTTAAGTTAATGAATTAAGTATATATTATATAAATATAAATATTATAGTTTAATATATATAAATATATATTATAGTTTAATATTGAAAATAGATAAAGAAATGACTATGATTGGTGGAAAAGTATTAGCTTCAAAACTTTTAACAGACCTAAGTTAGCTTTTTAACCCTTTCAACTTTTTTATGATTTTAGTTAAACCCTTCAAAGCTCTATTCCAAACGCGATTTGATGGCTGTCAATAATATACGATGTTAAGTAAATAGTGACGAGTTTAGAAAAAAACCAATATAAAGTAGGAATGTAAAGAAAATATAATATTATTTTTTTATACTAAATAAATAATGAAAGAGTTAAAATAACATATTAATTCAACAAGAAGAAATTTAATTTAAGACTAGCAGTTTCTATTAGAAATAATAAAATAAAGAGTAAGTAGGTAAGACACGAGAAAATTGTTTTGAGATTTCGATTTTCATTTGAAATTTAATAATGTGTACCTACATAATTATTATAACTACACATCATAATATGGCAATTATGACTATTGGCAAAGAGGCGTTGAGGCGAGATGGCAGTGAGAATAAATATAAAAACGTTGCTTTTGAAAGTAAAGTAGTTTTACTATTTAGTTGAGTTTACAGCGCGAATTTCAGGAGTTAATTTTGTTTGAAACACGTCTGACGCGTACAGCACTATGCGTTTTATTGCATTCCTCGGACACGAGACTCAGGTGAAATTTAATTGAATATTTTGGTGGCTTCATTAAATGCTTGCTGAAACTATCGAGAGAATTCTTTATAACCTACTACGACGGCTCTTGAAAATTCTTGTTCATTATTTAAATATTAATATTTTAGCGAAATATGCCGGCCGACTTTTGATAAAGGATACACTATAGATTCTGGCATAGTAGAATATCACCGCACTCACAGCTTGGGGTGATATTTCAAATTAGTTGCACAAAGTTGTCCTTATGGTGAACACTTACGGCTTGAACCATTATTACTTAATGTTAAGGTTCAAATCAGTCATGCAACATTTACATTATTAATCTTTATATCAGAAATTAACGAGAAAAAGTGATAGCATGTATAAAAAATCCAGTGGATACTTTTTCGCAGCTTTTGTTTGAGACCCTGAATCTATTGTATCCTTCATCAAAGCCGCCGACATACCGGCCAGCATTATGTGATCTACAGTTAGAAGACTCGTTTTTGTTAAAAGAAACAAGAAAATAAAGTTTGTCGTTTTTGTCATAAAATACTCTGAGATTGAAAAACAACTAAATCTTTGGTTGAAGGTAAGTTTAACCAAAGCAAACCATATAGGTAAGTCATTATTGTGTAATTTATTAAAAAAATCACGTATTTTAACATTTCTACAGATATTCTCTTTAATAAATCACAGTAAAATTCTTAACAAAAGAACTAAGCAGACAATTTAGAAGCGGGTTCTACATAGGTTTATAAATTAATTCGAAATAATAATATTTATATAAAAATATAAGGAAACTTTCCATGTTTAACAAAAATTTCTTTGCGCATACGTAGCAAACAATTCACTTAATTATGCATTAGTTTCCAACGTATTCCTTCTTAATAAAAGCGGTCAAACAAAAAAGCCAATTCCCGCCATCTTTGTTTACCAGAACACCAATTAACTTGGTCATTTAATGACACGAGCGGTTCGCCCACAGGCGTTATTGGCCGCATGGCATGGCACGGCATGTATACGGCGAAACGTACTTTCCTTCCGCATACTAGCGTTTGTCTATTTGCACGATGACAATTTGCGCAGGACGATAATCATGGACGATTTTGTGATAACAGTGGCACGAATTCGATTAAAATTCAGCTTCGATAGAGCTTTTTGTGGTGTATTTGTTTTCTGTCTACGTAGATTGCTTTTACGAGTACCGACCAGTAAAACGGGAAAGTGATTCTGTTAGTAGCGATTGGGTGTTGATAGCCCGCGGGCAGGAACACTGCACTATGATCAATTTTGATCGTAATATGTATGCAATTGGAATTTCTAGGAATAACTACAAGCAGTTTCTGTCAAAGGCGAATATTTATTGCGGCTACGGTAGCCAAGAACCTACCACAGGTTAAAATGAGCATAAAATTAATCATAATATGGACACTCGAGGTGAATCTTCAGGCAAATTCCCTGTAACTTTAGTTTTAGTTGTAACTTTAAAAAATAAGAACAAAATTTTAATGATTTAGTACAACGTATGAACGTTAATTTTTGCCACAACACTGGCATCCGAAGTCAAATGAATCAAGTATGGTTCGGTGATGTCAAAAATATAATAATGTTCTTTTCAAAGTTAGCTTTGGTCCGGATCTTTAAGGGTGGGACGCTGGTATAATAAAACAAAGTAAATTCATTCTGAAACTTAATGTAACGCAAGAAACAAACTTTAATCTCGACTTAATCTTAACTTTAATCTTATTTATCGACAAAGAATTAACAATCCATTATCCCGTGCATATGGGGATCGGAACGCGAACTTCTTAATTGATGTATCGTTCGATGAACGAACCTGAGTTTACTTTTACTCTCTCAGAAGAAAGTATTTTGGGATTACAAGAAGGCATGAAACAAAGTATTAGCATAATTATTATACTAATACTACTACTACTACTAGAGTTTAGACTCACAGAAAACCTGGGTACGCGAGTTCGTTGGGCGATAATACAATTTTGAATTAACTAACTGGACCCTCTTTTTATCCCTGGGTTTAATTATTAAAAAAACATAATATTTTTCAGACTTCAACAGACCTTACCTTACCTTCGGATGCCAGTCATGTGACAAGGCAAGGATCAACGTGTATCTACGTTGTACTAAATCAACAATCACTATTAAATTCGGTTCTTCTTTTTCTTATTAAGTATGGTTTTTATAGATCTTTGCTTGGTTATCAAATTTACATACCATTTAATTACGGTTCTAATTTTCTGTATGAATTATTAAAAATATATACAAAAATAACCTTAACATTACTATAGATTTTTTTTTACTATTAGAAAATAAGGTTAGTGTATCATCATCACCATAATTATAATCATCATCACTGCCACCGTCATCATCATCATCTTTATCGTCATCGTCACCATCATCACAGCCGTAGGACATCCGCTGCAAAAATAAAATTGTTAGTGCATTGTTAAAAAAATAATTCACACAAAATTTCCAACTCTTACAGTTACAAAGCAATATTGAATTACCTGAAAATTCTGTGAAGTGTGGCGCTAATACTACTGTTTTTCCTATACTAATAATATAGGAAAAACAGTTTTGAGTTCAGAGGCGGCTCACATCAAAGGAGATCAAAGAGGCCGTCAGAAACGACCTCACGTGACTTCCGGTGGAGTTGGCGTAAATCAATAAAAAGGCTTCGTTAAAAGTTCGTTGAGTGTTCAATTGATGGGATTCCGTACTGTTCGCTGTATCAGTGCGAGAATCTCGTCCATCAAAATAAAGATAAATATTTTGACTTTCGCTGTTGTGCTTTGCCTAATTCATTTTATACAAACATTTAGGCAGGCACGCTGTCGGTACACTTGCTGGATGGAGTGTGTCTACTATCGTCTACTGACCTTTGAAATAGTTTTAAAACTTTTTGACTATTTGCTTTTGGCCACACTAGAATAAAAAAAGAAGTAAAAAAAAATAGATTTATCTTCGTGACATTTGATATAAAAAACTGAATAGAGTTAACAATGTAATAAAAAATATGATTCCAATAATGCTTTTATCAGTGAAAATTTTATGAATTTTCTTGAAAGGTTATTGATATTTTTGGAATTTAAAATGCCTTTGACAAAAAGCTCAGTAACAGGTGAAATTTCTTAATAGGTTTCGTAATAATATTGACAATAATAGTAAGTAATAGTCAATTTGTAATAATACAATTTGCTTGTCAAGCACAACATGCATCTTTCCAAAAGATCTAAATTTCTTGACGGCCACAAGGGATCCCTTTAGACATCATCCGATGATAGAAGAGAGGCGTGTTTTGTTTTAACAAGACGGGGCTTATATGTATTTTAATAGCAAAATGGTCACGCTACGCAAGTTACCGCAGTTATCTGCTCGCGGCACTGAAAGTGTGGGCTCATGGGAAATTCACGCGGGAAACTGGAATAATTCCTCTCGAAACTTCCCCCTTACACCAGAACTTTGAGTAGATAAACTTGGGCATGAATATGAAGGCAGGCACACTGCCTGTTCGGGCTATGATAATAATTTAGTTGACAGCAACAAACGATTGCGATCATAAGTTTGACCCAGCGTTGAATGGAATATATGTTTTATACGAAAATATATAACATGCGATTTGTATTTCACATGTGTTTGAGTTATAATCAGGTTATAAATACACATATATAATATTATAATACAGGTACGAGTATTCTTGGGATTACTAATTATTCTTAGGTTCGCTCAGAACTGCTTCCAAATTAGTAATGATAGCTCACAAAGCAAAGCAGACGCAGATTCAAATTCTTGTCTTACCTGTGCATGTCGAAGTTTTTACGGTTTCATTTTTTTTTTAAAATAAAAATGATTTGACGAGATGAAGATGATGGATGAATCATCTTAACAGAAGTATCTGTGCAATATTTAACTATTGTTTTTAGTGAACATTCGTTAGTGATATTTACGATAACTTAATGTTAGTGTACACATAATAACATAAATTGTTGCTATTTTATTATTCTCGGGTTTTTATTATTCTTAGCTTCGTTCTTAACTACTTCTGCAGTAATTATAGCTCCAACAGAGACTTGCTCTAAATATGGGAGAAGATATCGTTAGGAGTGTAGTGGCCTGGTGTAGTGGTGGCCTTTAGTGGTTTAGTGGTGGCCTTACTTAACTATCTAGGCTTAATAGTTTTAGCTGTGTGTTTATAGTCAGGACAAACGATTTTATAGGTAGTTATATATATCATAATCATTTAATTCGATTGTAATTCTATTTATATGAAAACCACTCAGCTATTTCTTGCGTATTTATACCTACGGCTGCGGTTAGTTCATTAAGTACTCCAGTATTGTTGTTTGACATAGTTTAATTGTTGCAATGAGAACATAACCACAAATTAACCATATTTCATCAATACAATAATATGTACTATTTATGTTAAGCTATGGGAAATATTATCAGCTACCTAATTTTGAATTACTCCACCGTTTAGGTGGTGTATTCCCAGTAGTTCGGTTGACAGTTCGGTTGACCGAACTAGGGAGACTTTTTTTCCCAGTACTTCGGTCGAAAAAATCAACCGAAGTAGATAATAAAATTGTAGGGTTTATAGGGTTGATTTTTAGTTTGATTTTCATAAAGTAGCCGAAACGAATTTTGACTATAATATAATATAATCTCGCAATTAATTACAAATACGTAATACAATTGAAAGAGATGTCAAAAAGGCTTATCGACACCACTGGTGACCGACGAACTGTCAGCTTCCTCGGGTAACGCATTAGTATTGCAATACAGCCATCCTCGGCACCATAGAGTAGGTAGTCATTGCTCGGCACCATGCCGCGGGCGCCCAATTTTTTAGATATATTTTAGGCTTATTTATTTTTAGATTTTAGTTTGGTTTAAGTAGTTTTATGTAGAGATTAAAGTGTCCTGTTTTAAATTAAAAATTTTATTTTATTACAATGCTTTCATTTTATCAACAAAATTAATAAAATTCCTATTAATTGCTTAGTACTAAATTTCTCGTTCTTTTCAAGTCAAAACTCCATTGGTTGGGTTAGAAGAAGTTACTTAGAAACAGAAGCGGACAACCATGTTATTTTATGATATGTATATAGATATAAATATTTTCATTGTATACCTACATTATTTCTTTAAATTATATTAAATAAAATCGACACGTAATAATGGTTTATTGTAATATAGAATAGAAACGATCAGAATATATAAGAGAATATAAAAGCAAACAATAAAACCGATAGTTTTATACTTTTCGACGACAGGTGAAGCCCAGGGATCCCGATATTTCACGTCTGTAGCCAACTTCGTATACATTTTTATGTTCCACAAGGGATTCGAGCAATAAAATACATGGAAAACCGTCTTTATTTACATATGAGCTACTGGTTATGCAATCCGAATTTAGAGTACACGACACGATCATCACCTTAGTTTTAGTTTTTTCTTACTGTTGTTGCGTAAACGAACGTTAAGCATTTTATATGCCAATAATTAACAATTTTCATAATTATGTAATTGTACATAACAAATAAACACATTAGAAACTGGTTTTGCCAGTGGATTCTTCAGTAAAGAAGTTAATACTTTGCCACAGGCAATATATATCTATATACTTATATATAGGCAATATATAAGTATATAGACTCATAGAGTTGAGCTATCTGAATATAATTCATCATCTCAAATAATTTTCCAACAAGACTGGTCCACAGAAACAGTCTCCAATGTTCTCCACTCGAGAACTTTCCGGCCCCAGCGGCCAAAGGCTCTTCGTATTATATGTTCTGTCTACTGCCATTTCAACTACCGCCACTTCCATAGCTCGTTGTGCGACGCTGAGTTTTCTTACGAGGCCTATAGTTAGAGACCACATTTCAGCGTTATAATTATGTCATCACTGCCAGACAATATAATGATAAATAGATTGAAAAATAAATAAATAAACAGCTGGATTAGTAGGAAGCAGCCTAGATTCAGCCTGGATCTGAATAATATATTGCATCAAAAATATTTTAGTAATTTTGCAGTAACATTCTGGTTAAAATATATTTCTGTTTAAAATGTTGATAACTGTACTTTCTGAAACACGTCTTTGTAGTTCATTAATAGTTACTTTAATCCTATGCTGATTAGATTGCACGAATAGATTGATTATGCTCCATTGCAGTGCACTTATTAGATTGGAACTTATTAGAGTCAAAATCAATGAACAGGACAATTTGTGGTGTGGTCGTTAATATAAAAGGAGATTCCGAAACGGAACCGCGTAAGAGACCACTCCGAGGATCTAACCAATATATGAAGCGGAATATGCCAATAAATAAGAATTTACTGCCGGTTTCAGCAACATATAAATTGGATAAAGATATTTGAAATCGGTCTGGAGAAATGCGGCGATGTGGAGGAATCCCTCGAACCGGTCGACTGGAGTTAAACTGTACAACGTTACTTGTATCGGAATTTTAGATACAAGAGGAAGTAAATAGCCTTCAACTACGAACTTGTGCTTTCAGTTTAAGTTTTAAAAGTTAATAAACGTGGGAATACGGTTGTGTATTACATATAATACCTATAGCATATATGAATAAGGCTATTTATACTTCTATACTATTTTTTTTGTTTGTAATGAATTAACTCAAAAACTACTGGACCGATTTTAAAAATCCTTTCACCTATAGAAAGCTTTCATTAACAACTAACATAGGCTACTTTATAAAGCTAATTTATAAAGCTACGTGGGCGAAGTCGCGTGCAACAGCTAGTTATTAATATGTGTGTAGTGGTGTGTGTATATATAACGTATCCCCAACAAATATGTTAAAAATAACTACGTGTAACTACAGTCCATTAAAGTGTAATAAAATTTATCGTATCGCACTTCGGTCTAATTTGTTTAATTGATGATCGCCCCGGGCCCGATTCTAATCGGACTAATCGGACGGGAAGAGGATACATAATCGAGACCACACACGATCATATGAAAGTTACAGATTCAATTTCAATGAATCGAATTAGTTTGCATACCTATAATGACACTTATGTAAAGTTATACATACACAACAGCATTACCAACTCGAATATCTGCGAGATACCCAACTCCTCAGCAGCATACAGCAATCATTAAAATGGTCTCACTATACTTAATGACGGTGGTTATAATTTTTAATTGTAGCTTATACATTAACTTTTAAATCAGCATTCTTAATTTAAAATTTCAAATTACATTTGTTTTAACTATTTTAAACCATTATTGAAACAATAATGTTTGCAAGAGGGATTTGCACATTGCGAATTAAGCATGACTGCTAATTCACAATAATATTAATAAATCAACCATTAATATTAATTATCACCAGAGAAGGTAGCGCTCATGCCTTGCTCATCCTTTGTGCTCAAATGCATATATCATCTGGAACATAAGTGCTGTGTTAAGCGTCCGTTGACAGGGACGCGGGCATCACCCTAACATCATAATATACTATGTTTTCATAATTACAACAACAATTAGGATTGGATAATACTGGAGTTATATTATTATAGTAAATAATAAAGGACATCATACAAAACCAGACCATTGTTATGTTTTTAACTCACATTTTGGAAAATTTGGTAATAAAATTCTTTCTTAATTTAAGTAATATTTCAGATTATAAATTTCAATATCAAAATTATGTCTTGTATTTGAGAAATACACGGTATTTTATAACAATACTTTCAAACTTACTTTGTATGAAACCCTATTATTAAATGACACGATATTTTCCCAGTAAATCTATAATTTTTTCTCTTACCTATAATGGATCTTCATACAAAAAACTGATTTGGACAGGACAAACTCCATACAAAAGGATCCAGTAGTCCGAATTGTGAACCAATGTAATTTCGGGGAAATGAATTATATTAAAATTTAATGTTGTATTATTTTATGAAAATATAATACAATTACTCGTAAGTACCATTATAGCAATAATTATGTAAAAATAATTACTTGCCACGTTTTCTGTTTGAATTAACCCACATTTTTTTTCATGTTTTAATTATTTCAAAGTATCAGATTATCCAACCTCATTTTCTAACCTTTGTTGAAGGTTGAATTTCTAAAACTTTTAAAGGTTAAAAAAAAATTCAACTCGCCCTAAGTAACCCATTAGACTGCTCACAAATTATTAAACATAATTTTGTTTCCTCTTCATTAAAGGCTTGCCTTAGTTTTCATTAAAGTAGCAACGACTAAAGTTGTTTTGCGGATAGATGGAACTCTACTCTTGTATAATCAGCCATCTATCTTCTCGCGAGAGCTTCATAGCGAAAATGCACTTTACAATGCATGTCGAATCGACATCCCACATGTCGGTCACCTCGTGGGGGATAGATTAGGGATAAGTCCACATTATTATTACAATGTTAATAAATCTATATAATAAATAAAATTTAACTGTCTGTAATGTCATATAACTGCTTTTTATTAAGTGTATACATAATTATCAAACTAATATGGTACTTAGGAAAAAACAATTTTTTTTTGTCCGTCTGCCTGTTTCAGCTATTTTCCAAAACGGCTGTTTTTTCCGGTTTATCAGTAAAAGTCTGATGTAGGTTTAAAAGAAAAACTTGTGTTGGAAGTCACCAGACCCCTTCCACAAATATCTTTATTTTATATTAAGTAGTATATTGTTTCTCATTTTTAAAATTATCAATATTTTAGGAACATAAATTTCCTGACGTTATTTTCGGATGACATTTAAAATGATCCATTGTATAAATAACATGTTCATTGTTTTTATAGATATAAATGAATTTGTTATAGATATAATTTAAAAGCATTTAGATAAAAATATGGAGGCAAATTTATATAAACTTTTAATTGAATTTAATACTGTCATAATTTTTGCCACAACAATGTTAGAGGACATTAATGTTTCTCACGGGTTTAAACTGACGGTAGCGAAGTAAAATTAGGGAGAATACTTTGATAACGGGGACCCCGAGCGACATGGCCCGCCTTTGTAAAGATAATCAAGTAAAAAAGAGTCTTACGAACTCTCATAACTAATTTAAACTTAATTCTGTTATCTGGAGATGTTCCGACGCTTATTCTCGGGATGCGGCAAAATTGCGCAGACGGTTTGGTCACGTTTTTTTCATCCTAAAATATCAAGTTACATTTTTAATTGGTTTATCTCAAAGAAGATGGTTCCCCCTATCTCTTTATATTTATAAAATATTCTGCTCAATATTGCTAATTTGAAAGTAGAACTAATAGGTGATTTTAATATAAAAAAATTATGACAATGTCTGAATTTTCAACCGTTTAATAAAAGCTAAAGAGTATAAGTAATATAAGCTAACAGTTTATATTTATTATATTTAGTAAATTTTATCTCAAGGTTGTGTTTTTATTATCAACATATTCAAACAAATTATATTTTCATAATTAATTTTTAAAATTTAAGTTCTATAACTTAAACTACTATTAGTGGCAAGGCGTTTTAAACTTTTTTTTATCCTATAAAGGCAGAATTTAATTTTTTTGAGTTCATTCACAACTTACAAAAAATACAAATCTCCTCTCTTTGCAATATTCTCCTTCGTAAGAAGTATTTCGTCTCTTGGCGTAAAACTGAGGTTTTATTTCTCCGATACCTTGTAAATGTCTTTTGAAGTAACATGTAGCGAAATGTTGTTTCTTCATTCCGTTTCTCTATTAAGAATAGCGGTGCACGTTTCCAACTCCATTTCAATAGAACACTCTTTAACAATTGCAGCAAAGAATTTCATTTATAACCACTCTAATGGAAAAATAAATATAACAAAAGTATTCACGGTACTGTTGGAAATTGTATTTTAGTTTTTAGAAATATGCTCCAGACTGAAAACAAATCACGGAATGCAATGGGATACTGAAAAAACTTTATTTTATTTTAATATATTTAATGTATCAGCTAAGTTAGCGAGAAGCAGACAGCGAGTTTACTTAATAACTATCTGTTGCACGCGACTTCGTCCGCGTAACTTTATAAAAAATGTGAGAAACGGAACGCAAGTATGACACCCGTATTCACAAACGATACTATGAGGTCTCACAGTGCTCACTAACGCATAGGGTCATCAAAATCAATTCATAGACAGCACTTAGAGATGAACAACACTGTGCGTCCGTCAAAATCGACGCACAGGTAAAATAGCTGCCGAGGTATATTACGGTACGCATAGTGTCCTGTCTTATGTCAAAAGCAAGGTTATTATTTTTTTAATTAGCGTTGGAGTTTGAATTGTCGTCGGTTATTTCAGTTTATACTATTTAATTTGAAAATATATTTGTATCAACTATTTTCAATCAATGGATACAATGGATTTTGCATATATAATTGCATATAATTGTGTATATATATATTGCATATATAATTTGTATATAATATGCATATTTAATTAATATAATTTAATTAAATAAGTTATATGTTTATTAAACTATAATAAACATATAATTTAATGCAATATTATTCGTAACCTTAGAATAACTCGTAACAATGAACACTACGCCGAAATAAAAATAAAAGAAGCAAGCAAAGCACAAAGCAATATGTAACAGACAAACGAAAAATATAGGTATTATTAGCATCTGTCGTGCATGTCGAATACTAGAGTGAACTATGCCGCAACAAATTAACCAATCACAGGGCCGTATTCAACGCAGTGAGATCTCTTACTAAAGAAATACTTGAGTGTTGTTTATGAATGGGATGGCTTGCCATAAGGAACGCACAGAGAAATAGCGTTCTTTGCATAGTATTGCTACTTTACTGAAACAAGTATTGTTTGTGAATACGGGGGAGAGTATACACTGCATACACTGGACCGCAAAGAAAAAGGGTTGGTTAGAAAATCTTTAATATTTTCAAAAACACCTGACCCATGTAATAAATATTATAAATACACATTTGACACTGTTAAGAAAAAATACAAAACTATCAGAGATCTTTCGAATATCTATAGATAGGAAATATATAAATCATATTTTAAAAATTATATCATTACTAAAAATCTTTCTAGGTAACAAGAAATCGAAAAAATGCTGTTTTCAGAACCTAGATTTTTGGAAACATTCGTACAAGTTCGAATGATATTTATTTTTATTTAATAAATTAATTAACACTTCACAAATAAATGGAAAAATCAAATGAAACGCGTTAGTTAAATGAACGCGACATACATTTACAACCCTGTTAGTTGCAATTAAATAAACAGACGAGCCAATACGGCGCTTTTAACATAATGACCTGCCACATTGATTGATATTGCCCAAATAACTGATGACGTAATATTGTACGTCTTGAGCGCTCTGGGAAAATGGGAAAATTGTTGGGAATGTTTCCGTGGGGCCGTTGTTTATTTTATTAGTGCTCCCCTTGTCTCAAATTATCTTTGTCCCGGGGTACTATAAATGTTTCACTACAATGTAAGCCAGATCGAAATTACATATTTCAAATTATGTTAAGGTCGACAGACAGACAGATCTACTTGATTGGTAGGTGGCTACTGTCGCCTATGGGATCGGGAATGTATAGGAAAATGGGAAGTGGCGTAATTTGGACTATTAAAAAAATTATTTGATACTTTAGGTTAGGTTGGTCTAAGCCGCGTGTCCAGCCAATATTTGAACTAGCATAAGAATTTGTTAGTGTGACATTGTATATATAAAGATTAATTACTGTGTCATTCATCACTATTATGTATTTATTCGCATATTTTTCAAGTTAAAAGTCAAGTACGCAATTTTCGTCAAAGTAAAGAGCTTTTTGCCCTCTGAGGTTTTTTGGTACTACGCACAAAAAAAATTTTTGACTACCTATGTTTTTACATTATATATTATGTTCTGTATATGTATAACACTCATACACAATACAGTATGTTGCAACGTTCACGTCCCTTCGAAACAATTTTCAAATTTGTTTACAAATACAAATAAAATCGGCACCCGAAGGGGAATAAGGTCGTACGAAAAACAGTGTAAGCAATCGTGCCGCGGAAAAAATTGGGATAAAAAATAGAATAAATTCGACAACAGGCTGACGTTGAGCGGACTCCGCGATTTTCGATATTGCACGAAAAACGAATGACCCGGGGTGATATTTTCCAACGAGAGCTGGCAATAAGTTTGTTCCGCTCCCTCAGAGTCGACTCAATGGATCCACTAGATGGAATTCGTGGGCGCGAATTCGACATCTCGAAGCGAAAGTGTTTGATTCGTCAAATTTGTCATACCTATCGTTTCTCCCTTTTCGCATAGATTCCTAGCTAAATTAAATTTTTCACGAGTGTCGTCCAACACTTGATTGGATTTCTGTAACTCGCAAAGAATCTTTGAAATCTTACATCAGTCGTCAGCGTCTTCGTAGCAAAAAGATTTAGTTCAGATTCTTTTATCACTTTTAAAACTTACATTTTGAACAGTAAATTTCTTGCCAGATGAGCCCTGTATAATATAGATTACGGTATACTGTTTACCATGGGTAATTTTGAACACACGGCACTAATTAGGTGACGTTTAGCTCTCATCCTATTTTCCCTAAATATCTCATTATTTCTAATACTTTTTCCTGTACAATTTGTGACTCGCACTTATTCAGTTCTACATCCGACTATCCGTTTACTGGAAAATTATCCAAATATTAAGCCATACTAAATGGACATTCCTATTTATGGACTAATTCGTGACTCGCACTTATCCAGTTCTAAAACTGACGTTCCGTTTACTGGAAAGTTATCCAAATATTAAGCCATACTAAATGTACATTCCTATATGGATGTAGTTTAACCTTTAAGTATACTTTGTACTGCCCTAATTAAATCTTAATTAGTAAGAGAAACAGCGAAATAATATGATAAAGCTATTGTCTGAGCACCCGTTGAATGATAAGTTAAAGTAAATAAAATATAAAACGTTAACGGTCTTACTACAAAAACATTAAACACACTTTAATCAGGCTTAAAACACGTGTTAAAAAAAAAACTTTACTACAAAAGAGTGTCTAGGCATTGTTTAGGGTTTAACAATGCTTGAGCATTATTTAAATTTAACCACCGCCATATGCTAGTTTAACGAGTGTCTATCTAGTTAACGGCCTCTCTTCCTCTGACGTATTGTGTCTAATTTCGTTTTGCGTATACTTAATAGTTAATATTAAACATTTCTTTTGATTTTATAAATGAGTATGGATATTTTAAATTTAATTGACATTGAGGATATGGATTACATGGATAATTTTTGAGATAGAATACATCGTGAGAGAATTAATCCATTCGAATATATAACTTTGGTAACAAGATTATTTATTTAATAAAGGATGATCTACCATGTGATGCTAGAGGTGGATCCTCAAATAAAAATTTTATTTAACAATTTTAACAAATCAAACTTTACATTTGACCACATTTGACAATTACGTCAGTGTTAGTTACGTTCCATTATGCTCAATACTTTTTGGTATTACGAAATTTTATAAATAATCTAACATATTTGTTGTAATTTATTACTTATTCCAATCTTATAATTTGCTGATATCATTAACATAGTCCGTAATAATAGCTTGTGAAAACCAAAATTCATCATTATACGCCTATCAGATCTGCGTAAAATGAAAACGACATGAATGCAGGGCGAGTGACTGAATGAATGTTTGCCAAGGTTGCCATAATTCAATAACATTCACGTACTTTAACACTGCCTACCGAAACAAGCGCTAAATAAGGTTTTGTGGTAGGGACATTTTAAACGCTCGCTGACCAATGCTTAAATGCTTAATGCTTGTCTAACTAAGCATGTGTTTGAACAGTGCTTACTGAATCTTTTGTAGTAAGACCGTAAGAGTTTTCCGCACTACGACAAAACATTTTCGGAGGGTGGTATATGATTTTTTACTTAGAAAATACGCTCACGACCCCGAATAAATCATACGTTCAGGACGTTTTAGCGCCGGAATGTCGAGTGAAGGAAGCATTATTACAAGAAGAGTGGTTGTAGATTTGGATAACTTGGATATGATTTTACTGGAGTATCCTTGCGACAATAGCACTCAGGAAATATTGAATTCGGATGAAATGTGGACGAATTCCGACAAGACTTGCTTCAACAGCTCTTTCAGAACAAACCTTTAAATTGTCCACATATTTTACTTTAAGTATACATTTTCGTGCGGAGCGTTATTTATTTGGTTATATTAATATTGAATCTTCTGTAGTTTTTAATGTGTGTTCACTATCTAGTCTTAACATCTATATATCTGTATCTATATCTATATCTATATCTATATCTATATCTATATCTATATCTATATCTATATCTATATCTATATCTATATCTATATCTATATCTATATCTATATCTATATCTATATCTATATCTATATCTATATCTATATCTATATCTATATCTATATCTATATCTATATCTATATCTATATCTATATCTATATCTATATCTATATCTATATCTATATCTATATCTATATCTATATCTATATCTATATCTATATCTATATCTATATCTATATCTATATCTATATCTATATCTATATCTATATATTTCTATATCTTACATGACCTATTGTTGTGCTAATAGGTCATGTCTAAATTCGTTTAATCTTCCCATTGAATAAATAATTGCTCAATGTTTTTAATTATTTACAAAGAACATATAAAATACTATTTGAACCCGGCCACGCTAATATGCTGTGCAAAATTCCGACAGATACCGATTTTTTTGTCGGAATTTTGGGAAAAAGTACATAAGTGCATTCCCCTATTTAAATGCAATCTTGTGTAAAAATTTCAACTCAATCCGTCGGCTAGTTTTCGAGTAATACACAAACCAACACAACATTTTTATATATATAGATAAAGATTTAATTTTAACAAAGCTTAACGATTTGTACCCAGCGGTAATATTTTGAATAAATTCGAGGCTACACGTTCAATACTTTGCGCTGAAACGAATACGTGCTCCTATAGAGTTGGGATACGTGGTTGACGAAGGTCCGGTCCCTTCCAACGGCCTCCGCAAAAACTGTCCCAATTACAAATGCCCGAGCTTGAGACTTAATTAGGAGAATTTATTGTGTTACGTGTAATTTGCGACCCACCGGCTGATTTTTCTGCTAGTCGCCGACTTATTCATTTCACTACCCTCATGCCTAATACTTACTTCACTATACCAATACTGTAGTGTATTTTTTTCCTGAATTTTATTAACATAACTAGCTGTGCCCTTAACTTCGTATGCACTGGAGTTTTTATTTTTTTGAAAATTTCACAGGGTGCTAACATTTCCTAATAAAACATCTACGATAAAAAGTGCTAAATTTCATCCAAATCCGTTAAGCAGTTTCTGAGATGAGCATGAACGATAATTTACATAACTTGTGACGAGCATTATTCATATCAGATCTGTTGACCTTGTTTTTATGAAAAAAGAAAAATTAGGGTAACATGACCTAATGTTGGCACCCCTCCAATTTATTGGCACCCTAAACTTTCTTCCTAACCTTAAAGTGCCAATAATTGGGTAGTTTCCCCTACTTTTAAATTGTAAACCCTTATAACACCTGTTTTGTATACTTATAACACTTGTCTATTATAATATTATAAAAAGAGAAGATTTTTAATGTTTGTAATGAATAAACTCAAAAAGTACTGGAGCGATTTTGAAAATTCTTTCACCTATAGAAAGCTACATTATCAGCGAGTAGCATAGGCTATATTTAAAAAAGTAATACGGGCGAAGTCGCGTACAACATCTAGTTTCAAATAATTGAATAGTAGCATCGTCTAAACATCCTTTAATCGTCAGCCAGCAAATTGGTTCCGCCGATAATTTCAAATGTAAATTGTCAATTTGGGTAACACGTCGATTTCTAGTTCGTGTTATGTATAATTTATACAACTGTTCAATATTCAATAGATAAGTGCTTTGCGAGCATTGAGCCGCTCAAATTATTGCTTTTATATCAGTTTGGTGTCGTTAACGTTGTTTAGAATAATTTACTCAATAAAATTTATTTACTCATGATTTGAATCATTTTTTTAGCTATAAGTGTTATATTAAAGCTAGGCAATTTAAATAAGCATTCTTTATTTTATTTTTTAATTTATTCGTAACTTCAGTAATAACTTTATTGTTAAGTGGCGTCAGAGGATACTGCGTTTTCCGTCTGGCACAGTAAACACTCTAGCGCATCACCATATAACAGCATATGCATCAGTGATTTTGATAAAATTTCGTAACTATGTGTAATTTGGTCCAACTTAAAAGATTTTTGTGTTTTTATTTTGCACCCCGAACAAAGCCGGGAGCGGGTCACTAGTACAGTATAAAACAGAATAACAAATACGCGTACATACTTGCGACCAAAACTAATAATATTGAAGAAAAAAAAAAAACAACAAAGGGAGAAAATATAATATGTCGAAAGGAACGTCTTTAGTATACCAACATTGTTCCTTTATAAATATACATGAATTTTGTTTTATTCAAGAAACTATTATACTAAAGAAATAACTTATAAGGACAAGGAGGATGTGAAAAATAAAGCAAACACTATCTACAAAGTGGTTTCATAAAATTTTTGCGGACTACAAAAATTTAATAACATATTCCATCTGTGTATTAAAACAGTAAAGAAAGAAATGAACTACCGAAATCCGCACTAAAATTCTGCAGAACAAGAAGCGAGGAATTCCCAAGATTATAAGAAGCTGTATTTACTGCTGGTGCTGTGTAGAGAATACGTAAAATAAGCGTTACAATTTAGCTCTAAAGCACATGCCACATCCCTTAACTAAGAGAAAACTAACTAAAAAAATACGCAATCAGCTAACAAGTTCAGCTAAAGTGACTAAAATAAGAAATTAGGATAAAATTTTTGGTAAATAACGTGATTTTGCCAAATCCATTAAACAATGAATCACTAGTTTCGACAGAGCTCAAAATGTCGATCTACTTGATGGTAGGTGATGGTATGTACGGTTTTACTTGATGGTACTACCGTAATCTACGAAGCGTCACCGAAGGGACACTAGAGTTCTTTGCTGTAGACAGGATCAGGTACTACCAGGTTAGTGGAATGACCTCTGGTATGTTTCTACTCATATTACTTCACAGCGATATTACGTTTACTGCCATTGAACTGGAAAATGCTAAATGTAGCAACTTTATTATCGGTAATTGATTCGGTTCCATTTGCTTGTTGAAGATGAAAAATTGAAAAATAAAATGAATTTCAAATACATAGCGAAGTTATGGAGAAGCACGCAATTACTCTTATCATGAAAGGTCTTAATTATTTTTTCAATATTTTTAGATCATCCACTTACATTGGTTTAAATTGTGAAGTGTTCGGGAATTTTTGAAGCATTTTCTTGTCCTATACAATTCAGTGCGATTATATTAGGTACAGTATAGGTAATTATAAAAATTAACAAATATTCTAGAAGCGTATTTATATATTGATGACGCACAATAGAAATTAAGTTCTTCAAGAGAATTGTCAGAATGCTCTTACAATTAAAATTGAGATGACTGTGAAGATTGAAACAGAATCTTACCTCTAATATTAGTTGTATTAATAGCGATACCTCTAATATAGCGAAAGTTTGTATGGATGTATGTATGGATGTTTGTAAATCTTTCACGCAAAAACTACTGAACCGATCATCATGAAATTTTACATACACGTTGTCAGGGATACATTAGGGTACCTTTCATCCCGAAAAAAATTACTGCTCCCGAGGGATCATTTAAAATTAAGGAAACTAACTCCTGGCTAAGTGTATATAGCAATAACGATGTCAGATGATATATTGCTTTTTCAACGCGGACGAAGTCGCGAGCACCAGCTAGTGTCATCATATTTTCAGTTCCTTTTAAAATTGATCATGCCGCCCAATGTAAGCAAGGAAGCTATTAGAATGAAAACGTGTGCAAGAATTTTCTATAGCGAAACACATTATTTTTTATTACGGCCTTATTCTGTTGGCATCTTCCCCTTATTCCTTGCGATACTAAAATTTTACTCAGGGTAACGAAGACTACTCGTACGATTTCAGACTATTCTATTAAGGTTAACCAATTTCAAATGAAACATTTTATTTTTATCGTTCAACATTTAGACTATTTTGTGTCTTAATAAGCTACGTTTTACTTAAGATTTTCTTCAGATCAAAAATATTAGTGGTAAGACCTAATAATGGCTAGAAATTCATCATTTTGAAAAATGTTCGAACAAATGTTACCTATTTCTATCTATTAAATATAAACTTAAGGTTAAGTGTATTTTTTTTTAACTGAAAAATTAAGTCAAATTTTCTATATTTGGAAATAAACCTTTTCAAATATTAAGATGCATTTAATAAAAATTGTGTTGCGATGTACGATAAAGACTATAAAATCTTCAGAGATATGAAAAAATGTAAATAACAATGTTAAAATATAATTCTCTTTTGAATTTATTATAATGGTTACGAGTATTATTAAGTTAAATTTTTACATAGAAAGAAAGACTTTATTGTTTTAATTGAAATTTTCAATTGTTATCGCAACAGATTTCTTTTGTGGTGGAAATGCGAGCTCTTAGCAGCGCAAGTTGAACTTCTTTGAATATTCTCTTGCTTTAGTTTTAAATGGGAAGTGTCTTCGTTAATAGCGACTGTACTTTCCAATTGGTTTTTGTTTCACAACGTCATATAGTTTTTTTTAAATTAAATTTATAAAAAAATTAACAGTTTTTTCTAACGGGTCGAATGAAGTGAACTGCACACTACGGTTCCCCTTAAGTGTGTCAGAACTTCCCATAGTCGGTAGATTTACCCACGAAAAAAAGGCTCACTACCTGTCCATATATATCATAAAATGAATTTAAATATTACTGTAACACTAATTCCCCCAGTGAAAATTCAAGAAAAATAGGTTCGCATAAAATGCAAATTCATACTGCCCAACAAAAGTTGCATAAAAACACTCCCAGCTCTACAAAGGCTAGTATAAATTTATACCAAAAGAAGCCATTTTGCGTTACGCTTCATTGACCAAAGCAATAAACGCAGGCTTTATAAGGGGCCACTTAGAAACTTTCAAGATGTTGTTTTGATTAAATTTTCATGTTCTCTCTCCGACTAAGATTGGAGCAGACGAGCGTATTTTAAGGAAATATTCAAATTGCTTCGATTTCTGGTCCGTTGTTTCGTATTATTGCATTTTTACTTTTTACTTGCAGAAGCTTTAAAAGAAAACAAATGTCGAGCCAGTTGGATTAGTGGTTAGGAGGATGCTTGATTTAGCTTTCTGTCTTATGGGTCTCGGGTTAGATTCTCGGCAGAGTTGGAAATGAACTTTTCAAAGTCATTCGGCGTCTGAAGGCTACCACCCCCTTACAGAAAGACCAATGTGAAATAATAGCACGCGTGCTGTTGTGTTTCGGTGAGTGAGTAGGGTATTTCCCTATTATTTCCCTATCAATTAATTAATTATTTTCCCTAACAATTAATTAATTAATATTTCTCAATTAGGATGAGACCCTTATCCTTAATCATACTAAAGTCGGAAACGCACATTACCTATAGCTTCTGTGGCATTACACTTGTGTTATAAACACATATATATATACATCAAGTGAGCTTAACATAAAAAAATACATTCTTATCAAATAATAAAAATAAATAAATACTAATAAAATTTTATACAAATATAAATTTCCTGAAAGTATCTCTCTTTTTGATAAATCAAAATATCTATCTACGAAAATAACTAATTTTCTGTTTCAAATATTAGTTAAAGTTCGAGAAGGTTCTTATGAAGACAAGAATTGGAAAATTGCATCCGAGCGAAGCCGGGGGCGGGTCGCTAGTTATAAATAGATAACATCTAACAGTAAAACCGCTCGTCTACTGCGTTTCGTAATTATACAAAGCGTCTGCAAGTCGAGTCGATTTTGTCGTTTAAAATTCTCCGCTATTCCACTTTATGAATATCCTTTGTCAGGATTGCTGCCGGTCCACAAGTAAAAGTTGACTGTAGCGGCCGCAAGAGATTCTTGTTTACAAGTCGATGGGGAGAGGTTTTTATTAATATTTATTGCGATTGCTTAATCTTGAATTCCCAACGAAATTACAATACACGGATTCCGTTTTAGCATTCAACTTTACATTATACTTCGAAGCTAACCATTTTCGTGTAACATCGCTTATAAAAGACTAAGGAGATGTTTTTATTTGAACACTGATTCTGAACACTGTTATTGTTATTAAAATAGGCAGCTTCTTTGCGCGAGTTGTGTGTAATATTTCAAGTAAAGGTCAAAGACTATATAATTATATATATATAAGTATAATTGGGAGTAGAATATTGTGTGACGCTTCAGTGTTACGATCAAGTGACGCTTCTTGTAACATTTTTATTTGTAATACTCATTTTTATTATAACTGTTTTATTTATTAGTAATAATTTGTTTTAATACACAATTTTATTATTATCTAAATTTTTATTTCGAGCATTGTAATAGTTGTTTCATTACTATAATCGCAGTCGCGTGTTTCGGTCAATTGTCAATGACGTCATGGGTTTTCGTTCTTACGCGCCTTTTTTTTTTTTTGTTGAGGAGGGGAAATGACATTTACGCACTATCCCTCGTCGACGGGACAGTCGACGAGGGGGAGTGTGGGACTCGCCCGGTGAAGTGACTTATCACCGGGAATACCCACTAAAACCCCCCCGGGTTGATCCCACCATCAGCGGTGGCGTGTGGATCCGAGACGACAGCCGAGGCCCTGTTCTCGGATCCCCACACACCGCTAAGTTCTATTCGAACCCAGCTCAGGGCGATGGGTTCGCCTCACTTTAAATGTGGCGGCCCACTGGAATGCCGTGAGCCGCCACGCAACTTTTTTGGGTGTTTCAGGGCGTCAGACATGTCCCCTTCTGACGCCCTGAAGTTGTCACGCGACGTGCGCCGCGGCATACGCCCGGGCACGTCGGCCGGCTTCGTTCTTACGCGCCTGCCTTGTTAGAAATTTACTATAATGTTACCATTCAGAACTAGTGACGTCACAGCTTGTACCGAACGCTTCGTGTCGAGCGCATATATAGCGATTACCAAAAACTCAGATGTAGGTAATGTCGTCATATTTTTGGATTCTCTTAATACTGTCAGCGAGTACCGCTACTTGAAAACTATATATTTTTTAAATTTATTTTTATAAATAAATAATATAATAAGGCAGAGCAATTGCTGGAGAGTTTTTTTCTCCCGTTTTCTCTCTTAGAGAACGCCTTTTTGTTTCCTAAACGGTACATAGTAGTCTTTTTTTACTTCAAAAAAGTTCAAAATCTTGTTATCCTATTTTTGAGAAATAAACTACTACTTACGTGATTTGATTTTTGTATGTTGTGAAACACTAGAGCTATGCTATGAATATGCTGTGTCTAACAAGCACTGTTGGCTCTCGAGTACCTACTCGTAACCAAAATCTGGACAACACTCGGCCATAATTGCTTAATTTCGTGCTTCGCTCGGACAAGTACAAATTTCCAGCTATCGTTTTGTAGGTTGACAATTATTTTTGTTAAACAAATGAGTTCAAATGTGTCGGAAATAAACATCGATTGGCCACAGATAAGCCACTTGATTTGTTTGCGTTATTGATGGATTTTTAAGCTCCCTTGTACAAATTACTAGTACCTATATAATATTTTCTAATAAATACACATTTGTTGAGATTTTCTTTTTATCTATTGATTAAATATATGTGCATGAGAAGTTTTTTTTAATATTATAATTATTAAAAAAATAACATAAATATAACCTTAAATCTTTACATAGTATAAAACAAAGTCGCTTTTTCTGTCCCTATGTCCCTTTGTATGCTTAGATCTTTAAAACTACGCAACGGATTTTAATGCGATTTTCACTAATGGGTAGAGTGGTTCTCGAGGAAGGTTTATAAGTACCTAAGTTACGCGGGCGAAGTCGCGGGCAGCAGCTAGTCTTAAATAAAATAAATTATTCTAGTGTTAAGACGTCATAAAAAGCGTTGTATACTTATGGCTCAAAATGGACCTTTGTAGTCTGTAGGTACAACACTAATAAGCTCTACAAGATGACAGGCTGACTATTTAGTATAATGTTAATTCTTAAATAAAAAAATAATGTCAATATAACGTCACTCATTTTATTAAAATGTGTAATGAAAAGGAAGGTAATAAACTTTTAATTGTAAAATTTGACATAAAAATAAAAATTCAATGAAACTGAGATAAGTGGTTTGAACTCTGACTTATTAATATAAGCATAAAATCCACCTGTTTCCATCTGAAAAATCGTTTTCATTGAAAGTATTCGAAGCGAAACCGAGTCAAACAAAGGGCGGTCAAAACAAAAACCTTACTATGACCATAAAGAGGGTACCCTCGGATCTTTACCTCCTTACCTTTTTTATTGTTGCCTAACCTTTTTCCGTTCATCCACTCTCATTTAATAACCTTTTTTGCAGTGTACCACATAAAATAGGGTTTCACTTTGAAGGACTAGGGGGGAGATAAAACTGTGTAAACACTCGGAGCTTCCGTAATATTCACCTCAGCTTTGGCGCTTGGCATCTATCAACTGACTATTTATTTTAATAACTAATGAAACATTTTAATTAAATAATTTAAATTTATTTATTTATTTATTTATTTATTCATCACAAAATCTACAGCTCTCAAAATTTACAGAAAAAGAAACAAAAACATACCTTAAAGCCAATAACAGATTTTACATTTATAGAATAAGTAAAATTATATAAAAATATATAATATATAACAAAATTATACAATTATGTACCTACAAATTATACAAATCACATAAATAAATAGCTTGTTCCTAATAAAGTATTCATCACTATTAACTTACTATTTAAGTTACTTGGATATCCTCATCTAATTTTTGTGCTTTATAAGGTTTTTTAAAAATCGAAAATTATAATATCCATATATAAAAAATGTTCATTTTATTATGTATCAGCGAGAGATTTGTAGGTATATATACTTTATCTGTAACCAGGTACCTTCACGACCGCAACACTATGATAACCTCACTTAATTTTCATCTCACACGCTAGAAAAGCAAGTACAAAGGATAGGTACCAAGTAGATATACCTAAAAATCCCTCGCTAAAAATGAATATTTTTTTTATATTATGGATATTAGTTAGTATTTTCGATTTTTAAAAACTTTATAATGCACAAAAATTAGATGAGGTTATCCTAGTGTCGAGGATTATTTTTACACTGTACACAGCATTTATTTGTCTATTTATAAAATGCTGAGGTCAAATAATCTGCTGAGAGGCCTAATGGATGTTGTTTTCGATTTTAGATTAGAGTTAGCTAAGCTCGTTTCAGCTGCCGTAGAATAGTTATCATCAAAACCAGCTACAGGCTTCTAATGCTAAGCACCATATCTTGTTTGGCTACAGTGAAAGCTTAAACGGCACACAATGACTAAATAAGCTTTTGATTTTCGCATTTATTTAAGTCTTCAACTATTTAATTTTCGCCTTGGTCTGATGAGTATAACATAAGAAAAATCGGTCATCAACTAAAGCATAGCATTGTTGCCTTATTTTCACTTAATCTTCCTTCTGATTTTTTTTACTCTTTATAGGCTCCTAAGAGTCGTACCTTTATGT
Source organism: Synanthedon tipuliformis (assembly GCA_947623395.1). Classification (NCBI taxonomy): domain Eukaryota; kingdom Metazoa; phylum Arthropoda; class Insecta; order Lepidoptera; family Sesiidae; genus Synanthedon; species Synanthedon tipuliformis. The sequence goes on along the minus strand of OX392424.1, from coordinate 609,376 downwards.
TAAATAGTCAATAACCCTATTCAGAGATCGAGCTATCAAATTCAAAAAACTTTTTTAAAGCCACTAGCAACGTTAACGCGTTCAAAGAAATAAAAAACAAACAACAAAGTCTTTGACTTTTTATATTAGTACCAAGTACAGATATTTTAATGATTTCACTTTTGTCCCTGAATTATCCTGCATACAGATGTATTTTACACGCAGGATTTATCTAACCTAGTATCTTCAAAGAATTGAGCATCATGATAAAACCTCTAAGGACAAAATGATAGTAGACCCATAAAAAACATTAATCCACCGTTGAAGACACTTGTGACGATGTCGGGCATTAGTGGCCCGAATTTACGCGAAGGTTTTACGTCCCACTCGAATTTCAATGAATGCCCCAACGGTTTCTTCCTTTCCACGTATCTGTGGTAGTAAACGGATTTATCGAGAAATCCCTTCATTTTGACTACACGGCTCATTTACAACGGGATATTTTCAACATATTTGTCTCTTTTCTTTATGTTTATTAAAACAGCAACATTTGCATTTATTTTCCATCCACTATTTTATCGATTTCACAATCCTTGTAAAGAATCTCATATCTGTATGTCTGTTGTCTTACACTTCGTTACTTGCCAAATATTCAGCACTAAATTGATATTTAGTGTTTCTCAACCGAACAGACGTATCTCTAGCAAAAATAAAATCAAAGTTTCCTTATAAAACGTATATCCCGTCGAATATTTGAAAGCTTGTAAAACACGCTTTCAAATTTCTCATTATCGACTGTTAAAGGAAGAATTCTTTTAAAATGCTTCCAAAGCTATTGTTTCCAACAATTTGAAGACATTTCTTTAAAGCATTTCGATCTTCGAGTAAGAAAAGATCGTCACATAAGTTAAACAGAACGTTAGATATAGTACAGCGACTGCCATACAATTCCAATTGAGATGAAACGACATCTTTGCACTAGTGGACGTCGGTCGAAAATAAAATGTTCAACTTTTGTCTCTATTCGTCATTGTGAAAATATCAGAGGGGTATCAAAACGTCTGCCTCCAAACAGAATCTGGACGGAAACCGATGAAAAATTATACGAGGAAGAATTGTCGAGTACATTCTTTGTTGTCGTTATTGGAGATTCCGATCGACGATTCATTCGGATGTCGACAAAGGGAATTTATTATTTTAGCGACCTTTAGGTAAATCTAATTCTTGGGGCTGACAACCAGTGCCTTTACGATTGAGATTAAAAAACTTTTCCACCAAAGTCTCGGTACGGAAAAAATATTAATGAAATTTTCGCAAAGCCACCGTCGTCGTTGACCGAGCCAGGGAGTTCATCAAAGTATTTCTCTGTAGCGGATAGGCAATTAAGTATTTCAATTTTCTGTTACTTCGCCAAAGAAATTGTTTCAACGGCATTATTGATTAATGGCCCATTATGTTTATCATTACTAAGACTTTTTCTTTACTGTAATATTAATTTTGTTGTTACAAACAGATATTTTTGATAAAATGCGTCCAGCAGCTAAGAATTTGTTGCAAATGTTGTTGTCATTTAAGAGCAATTTAGCCGTTTTGTGGACAAAAAAATCTAGGAAATAGATTAGGGCATGTTAAGACTTCTTCAAATATTCTTTTCGAGATATACGATCATTTCTGAATTTGACGACTTCTGTTATCCATTCTGCTATCAACTAACACGTGTTGTTGTTATTTGTGGCCTCCTAAAATTCTGGTTACCACCATCTGAAAAGCTCTCCAGTTTATGACTATAGATTGAAGAGCCATATTTTTTAGTTAATAAACTTTACAGAAACGGTAGTTTATTTTACTGTCGCCAGTTAAGTTTCATGTTGTTTTCATGGTTTTCTTTGTAACGGATTTTGCAAGGTGATTTTATAACATTTGCAATTTTAAAAATAGAATACACTTCTATTAGAATACCTTTAGACACTGGAAATATTTAAAAAAGGAGGAGATTTTTCCAGAATATAATATTCGGAAAATGTTATTGTCTGTTTTTATGATTTATAACCGATAGATATTAGATTTCTGTTCAACTATGAGGATAAGTTGGGCATAATTGGACCAACATGATTTATTTTTTACTCCCCTCCTATTTTTCGCCCCTTACAATTCTCTAGGATTCCATAATTCTCCAAAAGGGTTCTGAGAAGTATTTACGTGATATGGACATTTTAGATAAGACAAATTCTGGGTGCCAGTTTGATCGTAACATTTCTGAAAGTAGGTAAAATTGTTCAAATCTAAATTAATACTGGCTCGTATTCTCGCATTATTAATTAATTAATCTTCAATTAATGATTCTCGTATTCTGTAAAGTCTTACAGGAATTTGTTTATTTATTAGTAAAGAATGTTTATTAATAATTTTAATAAGAAACTTCGCAGTCAGTGATCATTATAATTATCGCAATGTATTGTATGATTAATAAATAATAATTGATTTTAAGTACATATGTCTTTTGTCAACCATAATCACCAGCTTAGTCTATAATGTACATGTTTTTAGTTTTGTCAATAACTAGGTAGTCTTATCACACATATTGAAATACCAAGCGTTTTCAAAAAGAACTGGTTCCAACTAATATCTGTTGTTAACTCATTGACACACAATCCAGTCGTAACCGGTTGCCGCCAGTGTTTGCATCTGATCGGATCTTGTTTATGAGGTCGTAAATTTTACTATCAGTAATGACCGTCATTACATGCATTTAATCACTTCTGCCCTTAAGTAAAATTATTTTTGCCAAAGTATTACAAAATTAAAATAAACCATATGCTGACTGCACTGTCTATAAACAACAGAATCGTTCTCTCGATCCTGATAGGATAAAAGTTAAAAAAAAAGTATACGACTGTAAACTATACAAAGCGCAGTGACGAAGAGATACTATTATATTGTAAAGTCGCATCGCGGAAAGGCCGAATGCATGTATTTGTGCTAGTGGAAGTTATTACGGATATTCGCATCCGCATCCGCAAATGCGGAACTTCCGCATCGTTTAGTCATCTGCACCCATTGTAGAGCTAGTCTTAAATCTGTCAGATTTCCCAAGAATGAATTTTGAAATCTTTTCAGTTTTTCAGTTTTGATTGTTTCAATTTTCTGCTGAAAGTTTAATTACATATTAAAAATTTATTTAAATTATAAATAAATCCAAAAACACGCTTGTCTCAGTATACCCTTAAATTACCTGACTGTGCCGCCGTGATGTGCTAAAAATATTTTCTAAAGTAATGTGAAAAAACAAATCTAAAATAGTTATCATAATATGCAAAATAGGATGCAGGATGCACACCCAGTTTTCCAGCTTCTTCTGTAATAACACGCCGAAAAATGTAATATTATAACTCATTAAAACAGCGACCCAGTGAATATGAATAGAAATAAAGCCATGCACACACTAAAAGCTACATGTTTTCGTCTGACTATAAATTTTATAAGCGACTATGCCTCGCGTCTTCGCTTGCTTTAATTTGGAAAACTCATTAAGTGATGATTCGTCCACAATTTTTTATCTATACTTTATTTACATTAATTAATATATCTATGCCCACGACTTCGTAAGCGCTGTAATTAGTTTTTTTTTCAAAGTCCCTAAAAAACCTAACAACCTAAATTTCAGCATAAAAATATCCTAAATGTTAACGCAGTTAATAAACTATATTAAACTGCCAAATCTTTTAAAACCAAATTATCTACTTTTGAAGTTAATTTTTATAAATATTGTATATGTTGAATTATATCATTACTCGTATATATTAATTTTTTAGTTAAAGTTAATTAAAGTTATTGTAAGTAAATTTCCAAGCTACTAAACTTTAACGACGCTCTTAACATTAAAATATTAGCCTAGCTCTCGCTTCGCTAATGTAGTCGCTATCTTAATTCTGTGTACATGTGAGGTAGGAAATTTCCCGTCTCTTACTCTGAATTCGAATGGACTTTTTCACCTGAATCTACTCACATTATTATTCCGTTTTATGTTTGTTACTGTTATATATTTTTTTTATTTTAATTTCTAGTTGATACAAATGAATGTTAAAAATAATTTTCTTTGCTACAATTACAATTTCATTTCAGCTTGAAAAGCTGAATTTAATCTAATTGAAAATTTTCAATTACTTAGATTGTAATCTTTATTTTTTTGAAACATGCTCTCTCACGATATTTTTTTCTTTGTTCAACTAAATTCGTAATCATCATCATCATCATCATCTGTCTACACTTCTATATACTTACGACTTTTTAAGCTAGTTAAAGACAAGTAACTATGGGCTGTCTTAATACGTGAAACAACTAAACTCTGTCTTGGTAAATGGTGGTTTTAACTGCTGAAAATACAAGCCAGCTGGTGTTTCATCTCATTAAATAAGCCGTGGCTTCAGGTTGGTCCAGACTGCTTCTGACCAGTCCTTTTAGAAAATTATGGGGGAGGCCTATGTCCAGCAGTGGATGTCCTACGGCTGAGATGATGATGATGATGATGATAAAATAAGCCGTAACACTTTTGCAATTACTGTGAATAAAACTCAAAAATAATTGACCCAGATTTTATTTACAATTCACCTTGACGTACCCTTATTAGGCATCCATTCAGTCCGGAAAATGTACCTATGCCATTTCTAAATGTAACTCCATATAATCAGACGTATCTCCGATTTCAACTCCGACAGACTAATTTGCACGGCCCATTTTTGAACGCCCACATCGTCGACTCATTGACCTGAAAGGAATAAAATAAAAGTATATAATACCGAAGTCGTGATGCTGCGCGTGTGTGACAGCAGACGGCAACTGACGAGGGTGCGCGGACAGAAGCCGGCCCGTGACCGCGCCACGAATACAAATTGACCGGCCAACCGTCACGTCGGATGGCCTTTATTTGACGACATTATATTTCACAGAGTCCGGTCTCTGTTTAGCCTTCGTACAACTAATAGCAAAGTCAATACGTTTATCCTAACACAACAAAGTCATTCATTGTCTAGCACAAAATTTCTGCTGTCAAATTTTGACAGCTGTTTACAATCACGATTTAGAAATTTTACAATTGATATCTAGAAATCAATGAATGAATTTTATTAATATCTAGAATGACTTAGGATCTGAAGCAGTCTCATTATTATACAGCTTTCAGCCAAAGCTGCCAAAAACGAAATTTCAAATAAAAGAATGCCTTCAATTTTATTATTCAAAATTTATTTTTAGTATTATATTTAGATGTAGTCTAGTTACTATATTACTATTTAAAGTCTATACTTGTATATTTTGTTTGTAAAATTATTTTCATTGGTCGCTTTATATTGTATTGATATTTACGAGTATAATCCTATATATAGCGAGTATATATATATAATATTATAAATGCGAAAGTTTGTATGGATGTATGGATGTATGTATGGATGTTTGTAACTCTTTCACGCAAAAACTACTGAACCGACCCCCAAGAAATTTTGCATACACGTTGTCTGGGACACCAGAAAGGACATAGGGTACCTTTCATCCAGAACGCGGACGAAGTCGCGGACACCAGCTAGTTTATTAATAAATCAGATCTTATTCCAGTATTTAAAAGAAGTTAAAGACGTAAGTATATCATATGAATCACAAGTAAAAAGCTCAACGCTATAATATAAGCAATAACGACATTAAAATGCTCATATATTATATGTTACCAAGTTTACGTGACCTGGTGTCGTTTAGTTATTCCGAGCAATAAGATTCATGTTGAGTTAGTTTGCTTTCGCGACTCTTTTCTCCGTAAAAATATCTTGATTTATTTCAGCTATGTTTGTTTCGTTTAACGTCGAAAATATTCCTTTTATTTTGCTGGAAGTTGACTTTATAAATTGTGCCCAAAAATCATCACCATAATAATATATTGATCAAACCCCGGGTTAATATTAAAATTCTTAGGCGCGATTTCACCGTACTCTGTTAGTATTTGACATCACTCTTATGTCATTTAACATATATTTACAGTTTGCGAGTGACAGCGCTAAATGACTTAAAGCTAAATACTAAAAGAGTATGGTGAAACCGCGCCTTAAGGTATAAAAATTACATAATTAAAATAAACATTTTGTATACTCTAGACGTTTGGATATATTAATATATTGATCAAGTGTAATTTTAATTTGTTTTATTTATTAGAAATAATGATTTAACACATTTATAAATTACTAGCTTTTGCCTGCGACTTCATATTTAATTCTTTTTTGAATTTATTAAATTGTATATTATGAAAATTGTTGATACTATGAAACGTTGTATAGCATGATAACAATCAATCAATTGACATGTTATCTTATCAGCCAAGCTCTTTACTTTATACACACCCGTATGAGTTTCACAAAATCTATACTTACTAATATAAAGCTGAAGAGTTTGTTTGTTTATTTGTTTGTTTGTTTGAACGCGCTAATCTCAGGAACTACTGGTTCGAATTGAAAAATTCTTTTTGTGTTGGATAGATCATTTATCGAGGAAGACTTTAGGCTATATAACATCACGTTGCGACTAATAGGAGCGAAGAAACAGTCGAAAATGTGGAAAAAACGGGGAAAATTATTCATCTTTGAGGGGTTCCGTTGCGTTCGCTGCGAAAACCGTTCGAGATACCCAAATGATTCCCAAAATAACTATTCCACGCGGACGAAGTCGCGAGCACCAGCTAGTATAATATAGAATCACAAGCAACATTTGAATAAAGGAAAGTGCGCTTATTATATCAGACTGTATCAACATGCATCACAAAAGGAAGTCCACTGTCCAGTTCCAACGGGGAGAAGGCTTACAAAATATCTCGTAGACAAAATCTTGTGTAGTGTTTGTAAACAGTCATGTCAACACGTCTAACTACCGTCTGCCCTGAACAAAGAGGAGTGCATTCTGAATGACAGTTGTTACTCTAAGTAGGCACTTGTCTGCAGCCACATTGTGTAATTTCACTCGTAATGGTCGTTCGGTTTGTGAATGTCGAACTGCTTCTTTCTATAATAGAAATTCACCTTTATTTAATTGGTCAGTTCTTTCGCTAAGTTTCACTCCCGATACATTTTTAGTATAACGCGGTTTCTTCTGTTGATTGTTTTTAAATATAAATCTGTAATGTTTCGCTTATAAATCTGTTCTTCCTGATCTTTTTTCATTTTTTCCGATATGACTCCTATGGATCGTTGTTTATGTTATTTAGTAATCTATAATCCTCCTCACAAATTCGGCTTACAACTGCATTTTTTTAAAATTATAATAAAGATCACTGGAAAAACCTTGACAGAAAATTACTTGCATGCATATGACAAACAAGCTTGCGAAGACAAGTCATGTCCTATTTACCTAGAAACTAATATTGCTAGTAACAGAAGTAAAAGAAAAAAATATTAATAACTACAAGGTTAACTTTAATAAACTTAACTATTACTTTACTAACTATTACTTTAAATAATATGGTATTATTATAAACCATTTTTTTTAATAAGTCTTTCAACATTTTTTATTCAATAAGGTTTCAAACCTTTTTCATTAGCGATTGACAAGGTTTTAATGTATTATAGCCCGCTTTTGAATGTTATGTATGGAAGTACTATTTATTACCCATTGTCGAAATAGATTTCAATGCAAAACGTGCCTTAGTTGTTAACACATATGGCTTTTATTGATTAATGAAAGCTTCGAAGCTCTATACTTCGTAAAATGTTCCAAATTTAAAGCCAATTTTGACGTTGAGTAATTATACACAATTAATTTTGAAAATAATAGGTAAAGAATCCTTTCGTCCTGGTATTAAATTTCCCCATACATTATTATTATTTAAAAGGAAAAGACACATGTAATATTTATAACGATTTATTTGTATATAAAAAAATAAAATACATAAATATTGGTTTATAATGTTATCTAACTATAACTGTTATAATGTAGAGATTTCACTTTGATTTTAAAATGTTGCGAACTTAGTTTAGATAAATTAATAAAACTATAAAATTTTGTAATGTAAAAAAATACAGGTCCGAAATTTACTTCACTAATATTTCAACATAGTATGATTTTTTGACTTAAAACGTAGTATTATGATTATATTACTATAGTGCCCCTCTCCCGGCTTCGCCCGGGATACAATTTTTTATACATATAATACACAAATCTTCCTAGTCTATTTCTCTTTCCATATTATGTAAAAACAAAATTTGAATGGTTTTGGAGTTCGTAGATGACAAATATACTTACATTCATTTTTATTTAGGTATTTTTTTATTTAGCTGACCCGGCAAACGTTGTTTTACGAAAAAATAAAAAACAAATTTTTGGGGTGGACCACCCTTCATATTTAGGGGTATAAAAAATAGATGTTGGCCGATTCTCAGATCTACCCGATAAGCACACAAAATTTCATCAAAATCGGTCCACCCGTTTCGGAGGAGTTTGGCAACAAACACCGCGACACGAGAACTTTATATATTAGATATACAAGATACATACAATAAATCTGCTAAAAGTTACACGAGCACATATCACGTACAAATAAACGCGCGATACGAAGTAAAATAAATGAAATTATAACAACATGTATTCATGATGAAACTGGAGCTAGATGTCGACAGTTACGAGTGGTACGACAAATTCGTAACACAAATTACTGATGTTTTTTCTCAAATTCGAGGTTTACACTTTAACATATGTATTTATTTTTAACACATCTTAAAATGCAATATACCTTGCGAAGCGTGGCTTGTTGACGTTTAGAAAATCACTAATACGCCGTAATTGAATTTTGATTTATTGTTTTTGAAAGTTCCCATGAATATTTTTTTATAACAGACTTCGCCCGCATAACTTTATAAAATATATATACCATGTTAACTCGCTGATAATGTAGCTTTCTATAGGTGAAAGACTATAAAATCGGTCCAGTATTTTTGAGTTTATTCATTACAAACATACAAATCTTCTCTCCTTATAGTATTAGTATAGTTTAACAAACTGTCTGTTTTTTGTTACAGGTAACAAAATGGAGTTTAGTGTTAATATGGTGAAGTGTGAGTGATATGATAATGAACAAGTGATTGAAGATGAAGAGGATCGGGCCCAGTTCGGGTGCCGCGTGGGCCTACCTAATGGTTCTAGCTGCATTGGGCAGAACCACAGCCTATACTGACACGGAGGATTTCCTAAGTGATTTGGATAAGCCAGGTGTGTATTAGTTATTAGTTTTTATACTAACTAAATTGTTATACATTTACTAGTTGACTTTTCAAAAATTATTCTATCCTCTCTAGTGACGAGTTTATTTGGGAAAAATAGTTTAGATTTCAGCACTGCTCTATCAATAACTAGAAGTTATGAATGATCTAATTATTTTGTAAACAATTTATTTTGAAAAGTGTATAGTATATAATTTATAATACTATATAAAGCTTTTGATCAAAGTCTCTGGTGAAGACACTATGGCCTAACCATATTTGGGGCGGCTGAAGGACCACAGCTGTATATCAGCTGATGCGGGTGGATGTAATCCAATAGGTTTTGCGGAAAAAGGGATTAGCGGTAGCGGTGGTATGTGCACAACACGTACCTGGTATTTGCGGTGTTTGGAGTCCAGGAGCTGGCCGAACTGCTCTCGACGATGACTGCCAGTCCTATCTTCACTGATGTTATGCACAGTTCACAGATTTTAGGTATCACTATTTAGCAAGAAATTCGTGTTAATAGTAAAGCGGATGAGCGAAGCGGTTTTTGTTTCGATTTCAAAATGCAACTGAATGCGGGTGCGACGCGTCGAAAGAAAAGTAGCAGACGATAAATCTGATGCGAGCTCAATGTGAACAGCCTTAGTCACTAAACAAACAAATAAGCAAATGTATGCTTTTTGACTTCGCTGCCCACGACGTCTACATAGCGTAATATTAATAGGTCCAGCGTAATCTACGCCGGTATGCACGAAGGCTTTAGTCTCTTGAACTCGAAATGCGGGGAGGTTTGCCATTTTAGGCGTTTCAAACGAAGGAGAACTTTTAAAACAGAAGTTACAGTTATGTACGCGTTGGCGTATAACTGACCTTGAGGATAATATCCAATACTTTTGGCGAATCAAAGAACTAAGAAGAGTGGCTCCAGTATGGCAATTAATGCGGTCAAAGTTAACTAAATTAATCTGCGATACTTATTCAGCACGCACATCTATACAGAATGTTTACGCCTTTTCGGACAAGACGGCGGCACAAAGTTCTAAGCGGTCAAGTGAAACTACTTTAAGGCTGGGTTGCACTATCTAACTTTAACTATAACCAACGCCGCAACTTGAGTTAAAATAACGGTTAGGCCGAAAATGAGTTGCACCAGTTAACAAATAATCATAGCTGGTTAACTGGTGCAACTCATTTTCGGCCTAAAACTCATTTTCGGCCGAAAATGAGTGCGAATTAACTGAAGTTGCGACGTTGGTTATAGTTAAAGTAAGATGGTGCAACCCAGCCTAACTGGTGCGACCTTCGACTTCGCACAGACCAAGCGAACATATACATGGCCTGTGGAGTCAGTCACGTGTAAGAAAACTACACAGCCATATGCTTTCATACTAGCATCTGCGAAAGCAACTATATTTGTCGTACAACCCTGTGTTGCGGCAACATGGCGCGGTATTTTTAAAGTAGTAAGAAGTGGCAATTGCTCTCTGAATTTAATAAATTTAGCGGTTATATTTGCCGGGGGTTCATCATCCCATCCGACCTCTTGAATCCAGAGTTCCTTAATTAGAAGTTTGGCATAAAGGACTACAGGTGCAGCGAAACCTAGCACGTCCCATAAGCGGGCGATTACAGAAAGAATTGAACCTTTTGTACAAGAGCGATCATCATTATTGGTTTTAAAAACGAAAGTATCGTTTTTCGGCTGCCATTCTAGCCCTAATATTTTAAGAGATGCGGTTTTATCGAATTCTACTTGCTGCGTAAGTCTTAGCGGTTGCGGGATGCTCTCAAGCACCTTTTTTGAATTGCTCGACCATTTTACTAAATCAAAGCCTGCAGATTTAAACATATTAATTAATTGAGCGGATGCCTCGACAGCATCAGATTCATTTATAATTGAACTAGCCAAATCATCCATATAAAGTTCTTTCTCAGCTATGGCAGCTGCAACTGGATAATTGCTGCGTTCATCATTACAGAGTTGGCGCACGGTGCGCATTGCAACGTATGGGCTCGACTTAAGACCAAACGTCACTCTGTTGAACTTGAAAGTGCGAATCGGTTCAGAGGTGTCGAAGCGGAAAAGTATTTGTTGGTATTTCTGATGTTCTTTAGTTACACGTATTTGAAGATACATCTGCTTTATGTCGGCGGTTACAGCAATTGGGAAAAGGCGGAAATTTAACAAAAGTAAGAATAAATCTGCTTGTAAATTAGGCCCGGTATGTAAAATATCATTGAGAGATACGCCATTATGGCATTGAGCACTTGCGTCTTACTCTTACTCTGACTTTACTGGTTTGTTTGTCTTGTCTGATCACCGGGTGATGAGGAATGATATAACCTCCTTCAATTTCGTCCGATGACGATACTGGAGATAAATATTTATTATCTATGTAGTCTATAATTGCGGCGTTATAGCTCAAACGTAAATCTTTGTTGTGGCATAGCTTGCGCTCTAGCGCTAATAAGCAACGATAAGCGACAGCGTAAGAATTCCCTAAGCTACTCGGATCCTTAGAAAATGGCAATGCGGTACAGTAACGACCTGAAGAGTCGCGAGATATTGTAGAAGTGTATATTTGTTCGCATTCTTCTTCAGACTGACTAAGAAATTTCTTTGCGGGAACTTCTTCTAACTCCCAAAATTTAGAGAGAGAAGCGTCTATATTATTCTCAATACAAGTAAGGAACGAAGCGGTAGGTGAGCGTTGAAGTGAGGTTAGATCGCCCTGAACTGGCGAAGCGGTATTAGCGGCGGTGTCACCCATGAACACATAACCGAACACGGTTTCAATAGCGGGTGGAGCGGGCGGCGCAATAATCTTTCCACTAAGCAGTATAAATGGAAATAATTTTGCTCCTAATACGAGTTCTATCTCACTCGGTATGTGCCAGAAAGGATCGGCAAGCGGTATGTCTGCTAAATGACTAATGATAGATGTATCAACATAGTCGACAGGAAGTCGATCGGTAATGCAATCGATAACTATTGCGGTTAAGTTAAAACTTTGTTTATTATTTTTAGCGGAAATCATAAAATTGACATAACCTATAATAGGTCGAGAAGTTAAACCAACTCCCTTTAAGACTGAATTAGAAAGCGGTACAATATTTAAATTAAGTTTTTTGCAACAGTTGACAGTTATTAAATGATTCTGTGAAGCATTATCAATAAGACATCGAATAGTTTCTTTAATATTTTTATCGTTATTATATGCGTAAATACTCGCAGTAGAAAGAATAACTTCAGCGCGGTTAGTACAAGATAACGTGGTACAAGGCGGTAACTTAGTTGCAGTTACGACAGGTGAGCGAGCGCAAAGCGATAACACCTTGGTACCGGGCGTCGATGCCGACGCGACGACACAATTATTATTATTCTCTGTATGATTCGTAGGTATGTCCTGTACGTCGTACCTAGTTGTCCGGTCTGCCGCGGACGACACGTTTTTATTTTTAATAATACCTAAATGTAGCAAGGTATGATGTCTCTTTTCACACTGTTTACAACTATATTTCGAATTACAATGAAACACTGAATGGGTCAAACTAAGGCAGTTTCCACACCCTCGTTTCGATTTAATAAATTCGATACGATTTTTCGGTAACATTGATTTAAATGCGGGACAAGTATATAAATGATAATGTTGCGAGGTATTACACATAGAACACAAAAAGCTTCTGTTGTAATTATTATTATTATGACGAGTTACGAACGAATGTACTGTATTGCGGGAGCGGTAAGAATTATTATTATTGGCGTTATTATTACGTGTAGTGCGGTTAAATGAATTATTATTACTAGTAGTAGTTCTATCTAATATTTTTACTTGACTTTTAATAAATTCGACGAAATCTGAATAACTCGGAATAGTTTTATCCCTAGCGGTCATTTCAAAGGCTTGAGCGGTATTTGAATCTATCTTGCGGAATGCTAAATTGAATAAAATGAAATCGTACATATTTTCAATATTTAATTGCTTAAGTGCAGCGGCAGCAGCATCAAATGTTTCGATGAAATTATTTAATGAAAATGAATCATTTGAAGCGCCCTTAATGTTAAGTAATGTAGACATATAATATGAACCTAAGGCTCTTTTATCTTGATATTTCTTTGTTAGACTTTCCCAAATAGAAGGATAGTTCTCGCCGGAAGGAATTACACCTGAGATAATTTTTAATGCATTTCCAGTAAGTCTTCCGACTAAATACTGAATTCGATGTGAATCGGTTAAGTCTGGATTACAGTGTATGTTAGCCTTAAATGATTCATAGAACACTGGCCAATTTTCAATTTTTCCATCAAAGTTGGGAATAGCGAGCGGTGCCAGTGTGAAGGGGGCCTTAGCTGCGGTTTGTAAATTTGCATTCGAAGCTACGGACTTACTTCCCTTTAAATTTACGCGGTATCTTATGACACGAGCAAAAAGATCTTCAAATGCTGAAAGTGATTGATAATTTGGTTCAATCTCGGGATCTAATTGCATCTGTGTTTCGATAATTTCATCCAATGTTTGCATGAAATCATTACGTAATGCGTCTATGGTCTCACTATCAGACATAAAACTTTCAACCGTGCGTAAATCGGTAGATGCTTGAGACAGCTGTTTACCAGCATTGTACAATCTCGTAATACGTTCAAATCTGACCTTATTTTTAGCCTGTAATATCTTTAATTTCGACTCCATTGCAAAAGATGGCAAATTAGAGAACTGTTTATATAAAAAATATGTTTACAATTTTAAACATAAATCGTAAGCGGTTGTCACGAATTGCAACAAGAAATGTAAATTACCTACTTTTAATTTCTGAATAAATATGAAGAAAAAAAAAATTAAATTATTTATAAAGCGTGTACAAATTATATATCGATCTAAAGCGTTGCGGTATAGTGTAAAGTAATCTATGTATAGGTATATCACTACATAGTATAAAACAAAGTCGCTTTTTCTGTCCCTATGTCCCTTTGTATGCTTAGATCTTTAAAACTACGCAACGGATTTTAATGCGGTTTTCACTAATGGGTAGAGTGGTTCGCGAGGAAGGTTTAAGTACATAATTTACTAAGTTACGCGGGCGAAGTCGCGGGCAGCAGCTTTAATTTTATTAACACGTAACGTAATTTTATAAACTATAACTAACATGTAGTGCCATCTGTTAACAGACTTTTTCCATTATTCGAAGTGAGATTAGATGAATTAGAGTACTACATTGCTTCAAACAGATTTCCCTAGATGGCGTTGTAAATTTTGCATACACGTTGTCTGGGACTCCAAAAAGGACATAGGGTACCTTTCATCCAGAACGCGGACGAAGTCGCGGGCACCAGCTAGTTTACTTATAAAAAGAAATATAAAAATGAAAATTTATTGCGTTTTAAATGCAAATTAAATTATTAAATTAACGTGGGTAAATATTCAAATGCGTGAACATAAATTAATTTATTTTCATTTATGTAGGTACTTATTTAATTAAATGTTTATGTTATACGCTAAGAAAGTTAAGTAAATAAATGTTGTAATAAACTTATCCAAACGAATAGGCGTTATGAGATGCGGTGCGGCTAAATAATAAATAATAATAATTATGTATGTAATAATGAAAATCGACTGCAAGTCGGAGCGGTGCGGTTTTACAAATTACCTACAGAAGGCGCGGTAGTAACACGAAATCTCGTCCAAATAACAATACGCATGAACTATGGGAATGAATTTATATGAATAATGAATATTTAAAATGAATTTTCGACAAACTGATATTGTCTGTTATAAAGAAAGCGGTAAAGCGGTAAGCGGCCGGTTTGTATCCGGTTCGAAAAGGACCAAAAAACTATGGTGAAGACACTATGGCCTAACCATATTTGGGGCGGCTGAAGGACCACAGCTGTATATCAGCTGATGCGGGTGGATGTAATCCAATAGGTTTTGCGGAAAAAGGGATTAGCGGTAGCGGTGGTATGTGCACAACACGTACCTGGTATTTGCGGTGTTTGGAGTCCAGGAGCTGGCCGAACTGCTCTCGACGATGACTGCCAGTCCTATCTTCACTGATGTTATGCACAGTTCACAGATTTTAGGTATCACTATTTAGCAAGAAATTCGTGTTAATAGTAAAGCGGATGAGCGAAGCGGTTTTTGTTTCGATTTCAAAATGCAACTGAATGCGGGTGCGACGCGTCGATATTCGACGCATGCGCGTCGACCATCTCCCTTCTCCTTCTACCACGGGCGAACGGTTGTGCACGGGAAAAGGAGAGGGATAGGGTCTGAAGCGGCGCGTACAGTCTCATTGCAAAAAAATGTTAAAATTAGATAAATTATGCTATCATTTTTATTATAAAATCTTTTATTTGCATATTATTATGTATAATAATGAATAATAATCGTTAATAACATTTAAAATATCATATCATAAAAATAATACAAGTAAAGTTTTAATTAAACATTAAATGTGGTAGTGTCTCTAGGCAACATTTTTTGCCCATTACTATTCCAAAACCAAGTTACATGAAAATTATTGGCTTAATTGTATATTAACAGTTTTCTTAATCCATAAAAATGAAAACAAAAAAAAAGTTAATCATAGCTAAATAAAATTTCATTGCACGTTTAATGTCTTTGGACGTAAGTAATGGCCACCTATTGAAGCTGTTTTGGTGAGAGGGTTTATATCGATATACGATATCGGTTCAATGTAAACAATGTTGTGAACACTAATGATCAATCAAAACTAAAACGTGGGCGGACCCAAATGGGATAGTGATGGGAAACCTGTTCATTTTATCGACTATAATAGTATCAATAGCGATGCATCCCAATTCTAAATTGATCTTAATATTCCGTATTGTAGAATCGTTGTTCCGTGTTGAATTCATACTCGATAATTATAGTGTAAATTTTTTTTAAAGAAACTAAGAGATTATAAAATCCGAAACACAATTACTTACTAAATTTTCAAAATATTTTGCACGTGGAATTGAGCATTTCGACTAGCTGTAGCACGCGACTTCGCCCGAGGAAAGAATTTTCAAAATCGTCTCTCTTTTTAATATTAAAGTACCTATAGACAAACGTTTTTGGCAACGGCAGGCAAAGGATCGTTGTACAATTTGGAACAAATATTAATGAGAAAATTAATTAATAATGATGAAACCTTGCTCTCAACTCTAAATCTGTAATGTGATAAGTATACAATAAGTACAGAGTACTACATTTTAGATTTATTTATATCTTCTCCATATACACAAAATGATGAGCCATGTTAAGAAACGAATTTAAATATATATATTTAGTACGGTTTCGATTACAATGGAAATAACACGGGGCACGTCACTAATTATAACGTAGATGTCGTAAGAGATATTAAATTATATCAACGACACACATTCCTTTGTTCGCTCTAAATTATATGTTACATTAAAAAGTAAAATACTCTTTTTTTATAGTTGTGTGCTGTGTTATTAAGTATGTACTTATTTAAGTTTAACAAAGTTTATGAATCAATGGGCTTTTTTAGGGATAAAAAGTTTTAATTTGGTCACGCATCAATATTCTTTAGACTAGATTGCCTGAAAATTTTACATTAGAAAATGATAGTTTTTGGGATATTTAGGTTATTAGTTATGTTTAAATTTTGAGAATTTTTGGTATTAACTATTTATTATATTTTAAGTGATTATTAACATTAAATTGACTGTATTTCGTTATGCGTATTTTTTATTACTCTACTTTTATGGATTTACCCGTTTGCTACTTATTACTTTTTTTTGCATAATTTATACTCATAATTTATTATTTTCTAATTTGTTAATTACGTATTAAAAAATTGTGATACCAGCCTTAACCAGGGCTTGGTACTAGCAAGACTTGAAAAATTATTCAAGCTGACCAACTTAAAAAGACATTTAAAAATCCATGTTTAAAAGCCTTAATTTTTCCCCATAGACATGCAGGACCCCTGCAAAGTTATTTAAAAAAACAACAAAGCCTCACAGTCTTCGAAACAATTATACAAACATTATAGGAACTGAAGCGTATTTAAATCATCTGGCAACACGATCGCTGACAGCGGCACGGTGTTTAATGAATTATAACAATTCTTTTATACATGGCAACACACGGCTTTATGGTAACCACATTAAAAAAAGGTTAACAAGCTGGTCGAAAGAGAGCATTTCATTTTTTATTTTTGTGAAATATTTTAATGAACTTTACTTTTAAATTAGAAATTGTGTTCCCAATTTAAAATGATGAAATATTTAAACTACTGGTGAATCATTAATAAAATATAATTATGAATCATTAATAATTTGTTCACTTAAGGCTACGAATAAATGAGTAAGTATTTTATACGTAAACTTAAGGGTATTTAACAAGAAAAATGCAATAGAAACTTTTTCAATTTAAAACTATATAAAAATACTAATTTTTACTCCTACAAGAAGCTCAATTTCATTTAATTAATATTATTTTATTTGATATACTGATTTTATTATTAGCTATTCCCTTAATAACCCCACATTGTCCCTTACCCTTAAGGTCGTTTGTGCACTTGCATCTATTGTTCCTTTAATTTTTAACTCCAGGGTTACCTGAGCCCATTTTTGTTCCTATCAGTGTCGAAATCGCATTTGTGCTTATTATAGGCGACCGATATCATCATCACCGGCCATCAAGTAAACAGTCAGTCTGTTCTGTCATCTTTTAAGTTAAAAAGTAACTTAAGCTAAATTCTTACTGGAACCTTGATTATGTAATGAAATTATGTCTGTAACTTATTAAACAGTGCTTTTATTGGCATGTGAAGCCAAAAATGGTTCGCGATAATATACGACAGACGATACTTACCCAAGTAGCACATGTGGTTGTTATTCAAAAGACATAATATCTCATTCTCTAACATACTATATTGCTTTCACAATAAAGTTTAGGTTCCAACGGTTAGATTTTAACGTTCTACATACATTCAGCAGTCATGAAAGAAAGGCTTATGGGAGTTCGTCACGCATGTGTTCCATGTAAAAGAATGAGCAGGGTAAGACTAAAGTCGATGGTTCAGTATACATCTTCTCTAGTAATTATTAATAAACTAAAATAGTAATATGTAGATAGTCTGTAGTATCGAAAAAACCAAACTCTTTTCGAAAAGCTATAATACATTCGCTGATTATTTAAGCGACAATGAAACTTTATTAAGCGATTCTGAGCTCATAGTATATTTAGTAGTATTGTATATATTTTGATTTTATTATTTTAAAAATGTTTAAAAAAATTGTATCCTCCTTTCGGGGTTTCTTCTCAGGATCATCATCTTGGCTTTTTTTTCGAAATCCTTGTATAATTTAAATTTATAATGACAATCAAAATACTTTCTTGGGGAAACCAATTTGATGAATAAATATTTTGATTTTGATTTTAGGAACAGAAGGAGCAATCTTTATTATTATTGGAATAAAGATTGCTCCTTTTTGAATGAATGGTGGCCTTAATACTGATCACATGATAATTCCAGACTTTGATATTTCAATAGTGATATAAAGGACGCTTTTCGAATGAGTTTATCAATGAATCTCTTAATAATACCTAATAATGATTGTTCCTTGTGTTCCTAAAATCAAAATTAAAATATTTACTCATCAAATCAATATTTACCTTTAAGGTCGCATCCAGATATTAGCGCTTCCGTAACAAAATAACGAGTAACAAGGTCAACAACAAAAGGCCCACTTTTGAATAAATTTTATAAGATGCTGTGAGAGATAATATTCAACGATCCACTCCAACTGTCGATAAATGCTATCGGCCTACTATAGTACCTACTATTGGTGTGGAAATTACTAGAATTTTTAAGCTTTCCTTGAGTTACCATAACGCTTTAATTTTTGCAGGAATTGTACTTACATATTTAAATTGTAAATTTTGCTTTGTTCCTATAAATAGGCCTTATTTAAAAGGCTAGAAAGTGTCTGCAACTGCAGGCTCCGATTTTCCAAGGTTTAAATAGAAATCTCACTAAGAATGAAAATATTTTGCATACATACAAGATTCTGTGTCTTTTTAGACATTGGTGTGCTAGTCTCCAAACATCGACTATGAGCATTGAACTTTTTATAAATATTAGTTCATAATATTGATAATACCTTTGAACTGTCAACATAATAATCCCGAGTAAATGTTATTAATATGGTTTTAAGTGTGCGCAACCCAAACCAAGCAGGCAGATAATAATACATCAAATGCTTAACTTATGAACCGAACGATAATGTGATTGTCGGAAGATTATTATAGTATTTTAGTTTAGCCGACTTTTATTTGCTATAAACATGATATTTTGGTACACAAAATCGGATTACTTATAGTACAGACGAGACGTTTTGTTTGGGTACCGTGGTCGTCATGAGAAACCGAGTTACTAGATTACTCGCTGGAATTTAACTCGCTTGAACCGGCGAGTTATCATGTTCAATTTTTACATATTATTTCACCGGACAACTCGCGCGCCAGCATACTGTAGTCCGTTACATTAAGGCATTAAACATTTTTTTTACTACAATAGAAATATTCGTATTTCTTATTACTGGTACTTATAATAACATATTAATCCTATAGTGGTTGGCGCATTTTTCAAATAAAAAAAAATAGACAAAGAAAATTACAAAAATATTTCTATTATATCTATTAGTATTAAGAAAGCAAAATTCTGTATTTGTGTTTTATTTTTAACTAGTTGGCGTCCGCGACTTCGCCCGCGTGAAAAAAATAGCCTATCCTGTGTCCCATATGTCTAAATGTTTTACTACCAAGTTTCATGAAAATCAGTTAATTCTTTTAAGAGTTATGGAGGGACATACATACATACACATGCATACAATACCTACACTTACAGATTTATTATTAGTATTGATTATCTTTTATTATTATTAAACTTATTAAGAATTATTTTTAAGGTTCTAAGACCCTGTTGCTAAAAAATACACTTACTTAACTTAGTTTAAAATACATATAATTCATGATTCAAAACAATAGAAACAAAAAGTATGAAAAAATAGTATTTGAAGTGGCTCGGACACTTCAAAGTTTCCGACTAGGGATTCAGTGTCAATGGGAACGGAATTAAAAACTCCCATCTCTCTTTAATTGACTGCATCCAATCACAAAGGCAATCGCATGAAAATTAGTTTGATTACAGGAAGAAAAACAGTGGAGACCGCCAATATTCGCGAGGAGTTCGAGGCAAAGTAGTAATTTAGTTCAGTTGGGCTTTTAAACAGAAATTTTTATTCGTCGCAGCAGATATGCTCGGGAAACTTCAGCGATTCACATTTATAACTCTTTTTACGGTTTTGCGGGGGTTCCGTCCGGACTCAGTCGCAGTACAAGTAGTAGGCAGTATGTGTACATTTTCAAATAACTTCGCTATATTTTTAAAACATGAAAACTTTCTGTCGTCTCAGGCAGTGATTGATTGGTTGGTTTCTGCTTAGATCAACTATTGCTAAGAACTTTACTTAGTTAGTCCTCACTAAGTTGTTTTAATTTTACTAAGTCATTACTCGTTACTTAGCAATACTTGATTGACTCAAAGGGAAGTTTTATATTCTCTATAAAAGTATAATATGTCTTTGACAATAATAGAATAGCGTTAATAAAATAAAGTAGCTTTTGATTTAGCAGATTTCGCTCGCCTCATTAGTAAAAACTTTTGTGTAAATGCATGATTTACACATAATACATTGTAAACATGGTTTGATTTCTCTTGCAAATGATATTATTATGTTTCTTTTCCCATATTTATTGGTTGATAACATCCAATAAATTGTTAAATATGAGATAGTAAATATCTCTACTGTTCTAATTAAAAGTTTGTTTTGTTAATTTGTAGGACTCTTTCTGTCGGGATAGTGTTGGATAATATATGATAAGTGTGCTTTTTCATTTGTTCTTTTATATAGATAAGATAAGAATCGCTTTCCACATCGCTAGATCGAGGTCTCCTACTGTTCCTTTTCTATATTACGACCGCTGAAAGAGCGGAGAAAATGTGCTAAGTAAATCTGTTGTTGTAACGGGAAAATTTGAGATTACACCTGACGATATTATAGGGCAAGTGAAACTCGTGCGTTACTTTGGAAAGGTTAGACGCCACTCTGAATATTTTCTCTTCTTTTATTCAACAACATTAGCTCGGATGGTGCCTTTAAAAAAATAAGGTAAATACAAACGTAACGTGTACTGTGTAAGAGCTAAAATTGTTTTGCAATTTAAACCAATCGTAAAGATACGAATGCGAACTTTGATATTTTGGACCAGAAGAGTATCCAGGAATAAATTTTCATATTTAGATTTAATATATAGATACTTTACTACCTACCTATTTATTTTAAAGACGTGCTACATACTTATATAACACGTGAAATAAATAACATATGTGTACTAGTTTTTATTTCACCGTGATAAGGGAATGATTACTGGAGAGCAAACCTGCAACAATCTAGAATCTAGAATTTTACTATTCCATTATGTTGTTGTAGTTGAATTAGATATTTATATAAATCTATACTATATTAATATTATAAATGCGAATGTAACTCTGTCTGTCTGTCTGTCTGCCATACTCACAATACAACACGAAATACAATACAGCACATACAATATCACTCAAAAATCTAAAAATATTATTATTTCCAATCTAAACATAGTTCGATAGGCCTCAGATGTGCCAGACCGGCCCAGATTAAAGCGCACGTCGTCCCCACTTCGATTTTGGAAGATTTGAATTATTTCCGATCTTTCATCAAATTTGAATTTAGAATTCCTTTGTTTTTAATACAGTACAGACTATATACTACTATACGTAACTTCTTATACTTACATGCCAATGCGCAAGTATGGGAAACAAACGTCTTCACATACTTTCGCATTTATAATATTACTAGCCCGCAACTTCGCACGCGTAACTTTGTAAATTATATACTAAAACCTTCCTCGAGAACTATTCTATCAATTAGTGAAAACTGCATTAAAATCCGTTGCGTAGTTTTAAAGATCAAAGCATACATACGGACAGACAGACAGGCATACAGACGCGGCGGATGACTTTGTTTTATAATATGTAGTGATGATGATGACTAGCTGCAGCCGCGACTTCGCCCGCGTAACTTTGTAAATTATATACTAAAACCTTCCCCGAGAACCACTTTATATCTCGGATAAAAAGATATTACGTCTGCTATTTTAGTATATTTATTACCTAGTTTAAGTATATTGTCAGGTTAACAACAAAACTTACTCAAACATACATATGGTAGGTATGTTGTTGGTTACAAATTTCAATTGTCGCTCTGCGTCTACCTTTAATGAAGTCATTTTTATGTAGAATTCCTGCTTGTCGAGCCATTATTACGAAGGTTACCGGGCCGGGAGTTTTTGAAGGGTAGCCATTGAGAGGTATATTCGAGAGGTGCCTGGTATGCGGGATATTTAAGGTTTAACATCTCTAAAAGTTGTAAATTGAGGAACGCCTGTTTAAAATATTTACAAAGATATTTAAATACTTCTATTTATTTATCTATTCTATTTATTTATTAGATTGTTTATTTTGTACAATTTTAAAAATTACAATTAATAAAGTAAAGAACTACACGGAGAAGGCTATTTTAACGAGAAAATAAAAATATTTAATACAGTAGGTATAGGTACTCGATAGGCCACTAAATTAGAATGGGAACTAGAGAATAGAACCAGGCTTCGCATGGATACAATTTTTTATTAATCATACACTAATTAATTAGAACTAGCGACCTCCCCCCGGTTTTGCTGCGTTTTTTAAATTTATTTATGTACGCAACCTTCCCCGTTTATCGCTCTATCCATTTGTGAAAACCTTATCACCTATCACCTATCCATAGTATTTCGTATCGAAAGGATAAAGATTACCCACCGACAGGACGACCACTCAAGTTAACACTAAGTTAAGTTAAATTAAGTAAGTTTAAGTTAAGTATCTGATCTTCTTTTCCCAAGCGCTCACCCTTAATTTTACTGTAGTGGCAGCGCACTTAGAGCACCTTAGTTACTTGCTTATGTTACAGCTGGCGACGGTAGCCACCTACCATCAAGTGGACCGTCAACCTGTCTGTCGACCTCCACAAAAAAAAATGATATTTTGGAACATCCACTACTTAATTATATTTTGTAAATAAGGTTCCATCTCTGTCAGAACCCTAACGAGCTAGAAGGGAGCCAAAAAAGTTATAACATCGCTTTGCATATAGTTCTAGGTTTCATAAATATTCACGTGGATTCCATAATAATATATTAAACGTTTGGTTTGATATATTGCCACTTCGCCGTGGCAATGGCATCTCATACGCAATGCAAATTTTAACGGAACGCCACAAAAGGGGATGTTGTTATTATATATTGTGGGGGTGAAAATATCTGAACTACGTCAATGAGCGTGAAATGGTTTTTTTTATGGTAGAGGCAAAAAGATTTTTTAAAGTTCATAAGTTCGAACCAATCGGATATTAAGCGAACTAATCGGACTTTACATGCATCCAAGTGATCCAAGGTAAGATAATATGTAACTTATTTATTTTCCTGACACATTTGACGACACGTTTGCTCTAGACTCTAGACCAAATGTGTCGTCTAGACTCTAGATACTAGTATAGTAACCCTAGCTGTTATGTTATGTAACTATAGCTGTTAGCCCATAAGCATAACAATGGGCAAATGTTTATTAAATGTGTTAACGTCTTACATTTGTACCTGAGTCATGGATGTTTTGCACATAAAGTGGATTGTCAGGCTGTCCGTTACTTTTTGACAAATAAAATTAATAAAAAAATGTTTCTCTATTATTTTTTATATATTTACATAATATACTATGTTACTTGTAGTATAACGCTTGTGGAAGAAAACTCTATATTAAATTATGGTTAAAATCGATTCAAAATCTTAGCCTTAAAATAGTTTACACAAAGTAGTAATAAACTTAGACTTACTTCGGTACCTAATAATATTATCTACAACTAACTACTGTAGTAAGTATATATATAAGTAAAAGCAAATAGCATCAGATTATATTGTACTGATTTGTATCGAATGAAAAATATACATACAAGCATAGAGATTGTATATTGAGATTATTTATTTTTGGTATATAAAAATAATCGTATGGTCTTAAGTAATATTGATGTATATTATAAATAAGCTCTCTATATATTGTCTGAGGGCTTGACTAACCGTAAAACTAACGCATAACCTACCCATATCTCCGAAGGGCCGCATCTATAATCGGGTGTCCCATGTCAACTACAGTTTACCCATAATTTTACGAAAATGTCCAACTCATATAAAACTCCAAATTTCATAATAAGCCAATCCCTACAACCCGCCTACGTAAGAGCCGAATGTCCATCACTGTTTAAGAGAGAAGCGGCAACGTTATACTTATCTGAAACATGTTATATTTCTATGCAACTTATCTAAGAGATAAGGTCAGCACGTACTATTCACTGACAACGAATAAACTATCATATGGGATCACACACGACGATTTGGGACGCATCGCAAAAGGCTTGTGCTACAGTGCAAGTTAAGAATTTAAGATTTTATAGGTAACTATCTACTTCTATTTCGCTTACTATTATTATTTCGCTTTAACTTTTAACTATTTAACTTTAATATTATAAACGTGAAAGTAACTCTGTGTGTCTATCTGCTGTTTGTTAGCTTTCACGCCTTAACTTTCCGAAGTAAGTATATCTTGAGATTTTGAGTTAATCCATCAAAGACAAACATAGTAGGTACAAAAAAATTTAATTGATTCTCTTTATAATAATATTATTATTGTGGATAAAACGAAAAATTTTCAAGGCGCGTCGAGGCGCAGACGGGGCGTGCAGCTGCAGAGTCGAGGCGCAGGCAGGCAGCTATGCTTTCTTTACACAGTCATCTTCATTTACCAAGAAATCACTTACCAGTTTCGTTTAATTGTTCCGCTATTTCACCACATTTTTGGTCCTGTTTTTTTTATTGCTATAGTCGGAACGTGTTTGGTAATAAAGACACGGGTTACATCGATGATTTTTATGTTTAGATCTAGATCGTCAGACATTTTACTTGATTTAATAGATACTCGCACAACGCTACAGTCAGCCACGACCGAAACGCAAGGACAAAATGGCGGCGAAGTTGAGGAGCGGCGTCCGTTCCGCGACTCTTCGCGCCCGCGCCGCGCCACGCCGCGCCTCGCCGCTCCTCGACTTTTCATGTAGGCGTCGCGCCATAGCTTTTAGTGTAGCACAAGACTGAGACGTCCGAGATCAAAAGATAAGATGTGATTCTTTCAACTACCACGCGAACAGAAGCGACTTCGTTAACAGGTTATTGAAATATTTGATGATCAGCGTCTATTATACTAAATTCCATAGAACCTCCATCTTACAAAAGGAATAAACTACACCAAAGTATATGAATTCTTTTTTGTGACTAGAGGCATATTTATCTTTTTTTTTCCTTAATCTGGCGATTTCTTGACAAATTATTTTCAAGTATGGCTTTTTATTTTTTATTTTAAATTATCATTTGGCATTTGTTGTATGGAATATACTTACTTGGTACTATAAATGCGAAAACGTGTACAA
The DNA here is from genome assembly GCA_947623395.1 of Synanthedon tipuliformis. Classification (NCBI taxonomy): domain Eukaryota; kingdom Metazoa; phylum Arthropoda; class Insecta; order Lepidoptera; family Sesiidae; genus Synanthedon; species Synanthedon tipuliformis. The sequence goes on along the minus strand of OX392424.1, from coordinate 583,513 downwards.
AATTCAAAAATGAAATTGGAAATCAAGGTGTTTATTGAGATTATAGGAGGTGGTTTTCTTATAATATATATACATAAAAGGGTGTATTCCCAGTAGTTCGGTTGACAGTTCGGTTGACCGAACTAGTGAGATTTTTTTTCCCAGTAGTTCGGTCGAACATATCAACCGAAGTAGTGAGACTATTTTTTCTCTGGTCCATTCCCACTACTTCGGTTTACCGAACTAGTGAGACTTTTTTTTCTCAGTAGTTAGGTCGAACAAATCAACCAAAATAGTGAGATTATTTTCTTAAAGTCGTGTTAGTTACACCATTTATAACTCGAGAACAGCTGGACCGATTGTTATGATCTTTATTTTGTTGGATTCGTCTCCGTCCCGAATATCAAAAAATAACGAAAAAAATAATAAAAACAATAAAAAGAAAATTACTATAGAAATTAATTGTATTGTCAAATCGATTAGTCCCATGTTGTTGTGATTTAACAATATGGATTTTGGAGCGGTACGAAGTTCGCCGGAGCAGCTCGTTAATAATAAATAAAAAATGTGTCAGTCGCAGACTCTTAACTCTCTGTTCTTATCTGTTAACATCTTAACAAACCATTGATTAATTTAAGCTTATTATAAAGTACGTAGTAATGCGTGTAGATGGCGCTTATTTAATAAAACGTCAGTGAGGGTGTCGTTCACAGTTTTCCCATGCAGTGGCCAACGCGCCTAAAGAGGTTTTCACTTCAAAAACTTCTATCAAAATGTAGGTATCGATTTAAGTTTTAACCAATTGGTGTCAGGCACACTGCATTGCGTAGTTATTAATTGTTGTGATATTTCGCGGTTCGTGAGTTAAAACCCATGGCCTATCCCTATGTCCCTTTTTCCTACACTTGCATCCGACTGGACTTTCTTTTATAAAAAAAAGCCTAATTTAATATTATCTTTTAAGTTTTTTTCTATCCCTTATTTAACTTATAAAGAGATAAAAAGACAGCATTTATTTATCACATTAATTTATATTCTGTAATGAAAATTGCAAATTTCAGTTAAATGTATTCTAAATAAATATTAGATAATACCTATAGTAGGTACACTAATATTATAAATGCGAAAGTTTGTATGGATGTATGGATGTTTGTAACTCTTTCACGCAAAAATTACTGAATCGATCAGCATGAAATTTTGCATACACGTTGTCTGGCACACCAGAAAGGAAATAGGGTGTACCTTTCATCCAGAACGCGGACTCGCGGGCACCAGCTACTTTAGCCATAATATAATCTCTTCTCACCTCTCCTCGCAGTCTCTTCTCACAGCTATGTGTACTTTCGTTCCAAATAGCATGTAAATTAATTAAGCATAGGTACCCCTATGCTTAATTTAGTCATAACGTGTTCAAGACAAACATATTCCATTCTATCACCCTTTACAGTTTAACTACAAGGTGTTATAGTAACAAGAACTTGTCAGTGTCTACTCTGCTCATATTCAAGCAACATAAATTTTGCTCTCGAAGCAGCGTAAATACAATATAATAAGTTAGAGGGACTCTGGGTCGACTTATCAGCCGCAATGCGTCATAACTCATGCGAAATTTTGCGACGATGTTACAGCAAAGAATGTCGACTACTAAATTGTTGAACTTACTTACACTAGCATAGAAAAATGAGCTGAATCTCAACATATTGTTAGTCTTACGAAATATTGAAGCGAGGGAACCGTAAAGAATCGAAGCGCACTCAACTTGGCTGCAGAGTCAACTTAAACTTTGTGAGAATAATCCGATGATGTTACCCAGCTTAACCTAATCTAAAAATTCTAAAACGGAGCGAAACTGCGAAAGGTATCTCGTCTCTTATAGTAATTATTATTTATTTATTTATTTAAAACAGCCTATCTCTCTATCTCTATCTTATCTTAAGGTGACGAACCTTTTCTAACCCCGACTGTACTTACAATTATTATAATAAATGAAAATATTTTCATTAAGTTTGAACAACAAGCATTTAATAATGAAAAAAAACTAATAGTGGATAATTAATTAATTCGAAACAATTAATTAATTACTAAAATAATAAATCGTAATCTTATTGCTCGTAAATGTAACATTTATAGTGTAATTTTTTTAGTTTTGTTACGATATACATAAATGTGAGAGCGCATTTTTTATCAAACAATAAATTACAAAACGCTGTCCGATTGACGGATTTATTTGTACAGTTTTAGATAGTTTTTGGAGAGATTTATTGATGTTATTTTTTTGGTTTATTTTAATGATGATAAGAGTGGCATATAAATTGACACATATAGTCATATATCTAATTTTTATTAAATAATTGCGCTAGTTTAGAAAATCATTTTTTTTGTGATGCCCGTAATCGTTTCAATTTGATTTTTAATATGAATTTTATGAGTTTGGCATCTTATTTTGTCATTATTTACAAGACTATATTGCACACTACCGCAAAAATACTATTCAAATAATTATGATAAAATTGGCAAGTATCAAGTAAAAATCGACACAAAATAAAAAGTCGAATTTAAAAGTGATGGACATTCTTAAAACTCGTCAAAGTATGAAAATCTTATCAAGGGTTATTTCATAATATACGAGTATTGATATAGTGAAACTTTGCAAACACACGGAAACTAAAATGGTCTTGCGCTCATGATTTTAAAATAATTACTTTAAAACAATGTACAACTGTACACTTAACTAAGTGTAGCAACTTTATAATTGTTGATCTTAAAAAACGATTTCGTGAACTTCCAAAAGAAGTTTATCGCTTGAGTTAATAAATATATTACTCTGTGCCTTATTTGCATTATATGAGAACTACTTTGGTTTCCTATGCTTTGCACAATATGCAATAATTATCATAATTTTATATCTTCCATTTTATACACTTTTGATATTTTAGATAAAACATATATTATTTCTTCTTAATTTAAGGCAATATTTGTATCAATAATTTTTACGACGATAGATCAATCCTGATTTTTACGATGATAGATCAATCTTCGCATCCCGATTGTATCATATTGATACGCAGTTAATATTTAGGTATGTATATAATTTTCTATTTTATTTGAAATATGTACAAACGTTATTTTATTTATATTATATGTATAATTTTATGTTGTTACAAAATAATTCAATTTTATTCAAAATAAAAACATTTGATAGACGTCTCATATTTCACACTAGGAAAAGTAAATGTTCTCAAAACTTATTTACAAAATTTTTGATGAGCATGTTGATTGAGTGGTTAGGTTGTCTTAGAGGTCTCGGATTCGCCACTTACCACCAAGTAGACCATCAGTCTTGTTGATCATAAGTTATAAAAAGTATTGACCCACCGATTTATCGGTCTCCAATGCTTACTTTTTGTCATCGTGTAAAAAGAATAACAAATAATAATCGTGTAGTCCGTTTGTTCATCTGTCATTTTTCTCTACAAATAAAGCACAAACGAGGGTGTTTACGTAACTTTCAATACGGAAAATGTCAGTTGCACACAGATATTTCCTAACGCGAGGTCAAACATATTGAAATAACCTGTTTTTTCCATAAACAAACCGGCAGATGTTTTGTTATGAATATTCAATTCAAGGGTCAAGTGGCTATGTAGTTCCAATTTAATTGCTATTTATATAAGAAGTCTATGTCGCTAAATTTTATTTAAAATACTACGCTACGCTACTACGAGCGATTGCTCCCGACTCCGCCCGGTGTGCAATTTTTATTTATACAAACCTTCACCGCTTATCCTATGTGAAAACCGTATTAAAATCGCTCTACCCATTCTCGAGTTTTTAAAGCGTTTTTTTTTATATATTATATACGTATAACCACCCCCTTACATAACAGTGGAAAATAATAGCACATGTGCTTCTGTGATTCAGTGAAATTATAAGCACTTTTGCCGATCCTCAGATACATAAAAAAATGTAACTTTACAATCACATAATCATCGATAGGAATGTTAGCTTGTCTTCTATCTGTTATCCTAAGAAAGTACGTGTAGTAAATTCTGTCCATCTCTCTAGTACCAATTTGTTTCCTATGATATATTTTAGACTTAATTTGTTAAAATTCTGTTTAAATAACTTAAAAGTTTTACAAATCAAGCTTTACTTAGAACCTCGATATAGTATTTTATATTAATCCTTTCATAGCACTCTATTTGTACCATGGATTTATTAAATTCTCACCTTAACGTTCTCTACTATCCGAATGACCTTGGGCAACTGGGCTCTCTTCACCCCACCCACTTGCCCACTCCCCTGCACTTCTAGCGCTAGCGTTTCTAGCGTCTGCCGGGCGACACGTACGAACTAAAATATAGTCCAAGAGCCAGTAGCTTTTTTACCTATGATAAAATGTAAGGTAATAAAATAAATGTATGAGTATTATTTACTATCGATTTATTAACTATACACGTGCAACAACAGCAATAATATTCTAATAAATGGAATTTGATGACACTTTAGTGAACGCAAACATGTTTTATTATAATTTTTTAATCATATTACATACATTACATAAAAAGAGATATACTAGTAATAACTTTTTGCATCGATCCTGTAAATTTTATAATGAGCACTTGCAGGACCTAGATATTTTCAGTTGTCCTATAGGAGCGTATAAACGAAGTCTTAAACAGGTCCTCGATAATTTAGTTGTGTAGTGTTCTTTTTATAGCAGCCAGTTTATTAGTTTATTAGTTTATTTGTTTATTTTGTATGTTGTAGTTATATGTTATTTATTAATTGTCTTCTTTCTTTATTTTATTTTGTTTGCCTTTTTGTATGTTTTCTCCCAGCTTCAATTCAAAATTTGTTTTAGTAATTTAGTGGAAACTTTGCTGATTTATGTTTTTCTTATGTGTATGTGTAATGTGTATCGAGATATTGTTTGTTTCCCAAATATAATAAAAAAAAAAAAAATATAAATCCACAGCCTAAAATCATAAACAATTTGAAATATGAAACATCATCAATCAATACTAATAATAAATCGTTTCTCTCCTGTCAATATGATGTCGCTAGCTGAGCAGCCTAATGGTCAGTGATTACATAAATCCAGTAATTGTTTCACAAAGTATGAGATGTCTACAATTCTCCTCCCAATTTTCTTATTTGTCATCTCTTTACTTTCAGTTGAAATACAAAACTGAAAAAAAAAAACAAATAAATACTACTACTATTTTCGAAAAAAGAAATAAAAAAATACTAAGTAACGTGGTGTAAGTACAGCAGTAAGAAAATAGAACAAAATACCGTAAATATAGTACTGTACCACTTTCTATAGTTTTTATGTATGTATTTAAATTTTCTTAAAGATTTTTTTCATAGAATTTATCATTATAATATAATCATTAATATTTTTATTCAAACATGTCAGTAACGGCTGAATTTAGCAGGTAAAGTTTTCTACATTGGCACAAACGAACTTACTAAAGTGATGTTTGCTATTTGCCCAAAAATAACTTTCCTCCCAAATAATAACCCTGTCTTATCTTTGAAACCTTATTTGTGAAATTTTCTATTTTCATCCACTTTTTTACGCCTACAGGAGTAGAATTTCCAAAAACCTATTTACTTTCAACCAAGGCCCCAAATCTCAACGAAATACAAACTATTTCATTATTATTTTTAATTTATAAAAAAAACCGCATTGGACTCCCGGTCTATTATGTACCGATACTTTTATGTGTACCTAATCTTACGGCTGCTGACGAATATTTTCAATGTTGTTTTACACTACATTTTATTATATACTAATAAAATGTACAAAAATATACTTACTCTGGCTTTGGTAGTGTCTTATTATAAAAAAGTCAGTTAACTCTTATCACTCTCACACATCATAATAGTTTATTTTTCTTTTTCTTTACGTAAGTGCGATGCGCTGCGCAGCAATACGTGTTCCCCGTACGAAGGCTGTGAGCCGTCTGCCGCCCGGCCCTCGCTAGGGCACCCGCTACTCGAAAATACCAAAAAACCTTTGTTTTTCTAAAACTATTGTTTCATTTACACTAATTGTTAGTGTCATTTATAGTTTAAATGAAACTCTATCGTTTTATTATAGGCACATTGCATACGCTTCTTGAAACAACCAGTTGAATCTATTTTTGTTACAAAGCAAGACATTCAAATTTTATTTATTTTCCCGTAAACTATTATACTTAAAACAAAAATAACTTGCTAGAAATATAGACCAAGAAGTTATGTATCACATATTTTTTTTTTTTGTTACATTGGATTTATGTTTGAACGAGCTGAATAGGAAATAAACAGTGCCTTTTCTTATCGATGGCGGTGAGGAGCCTCTTAATGGAAATCGCTTTTGAAGTTTACCTTCAAAATAAAAGACTACATTAATTTTTAATCACCACCTCGTAATCGTAACGATTAGTTAAAATAATTAAAAACTGTGACGATGGCGTGACACTTTAATCAGAGATTTAATAAACTAAAACAGCAACACAATATTTTACATTTATTCATATTTTGACGTATTCGAATGATTAGCATAAATTTTATTAATCGGTAACACGAACTTGCTCATAAAAATTACTTGTAAGTAAAGGTCAGTCTAGTCAGATATTTAAATTATGGCCGTGGGTTTTTATACACTATCGCGATGATCATCAGCCCTTTCGTACACTCTCTTAGTGAATACCACAGGATCTATCATATATATATATATATATATATATTTGTGAATATATATATTTGTGAATATATATATATATATATGTCGCGTCCTGAAAGAAATAGACACGCAAACAGCAAAGCGTAAGCGGAAAGCACTCTGTGGTACGGTTTTGTACTACTCTGCGGAAGACAGAGGGCGCCTCTCGTCTTGGTGGGACGACGGCTGCCATTATGCAGTCAGTCAGATTGAGGGACTAACAAAATAACGTTTGGCTAAGTATTTGTGACGTGATCGCATAATTCTTATTAAGTGAAATGTTTATTTCGTACACGGCACGTATGCAAATCGCGCCCACTTAGTTGACTGATAAAATGTAACTCTGTCTCACTTCTGATCTTTCGCTCCGACATATATATACTCTCTGTCTTCGCTGCATCTAACCTAACATAACATAACTAATCTACTAACATCCTTACAGACGACCACCCTTTTATTTTTATTTTTTTTATCTTTGGAAAATTGGAAAATCCTCTTGGATACCCGGCACTGCGGGGTTATGCCGGATTTGTACCGGCTAAAACCCAACTTTTTTGTGGGACCGTAGATGGACGGAGTTCGCAACCGCAACCCAATATTGGCGGGGCACCGATGTCGTGTCATAACCGGGACGCCATGACACGACATCTGTGCCCTACAATATTACAATATAACATTCTACAATATTAAAAATAGGAAAGTTTGTGAGTGTATATGGATATTGAAATGTTGGATGTTGACCTCTTTTAAAAGTGCTGAATGAATTTGGTTATAACTACGTTAAAATAACACATTACCTACTATAATTTATAAAGAAGAGGGCAAGTGCCTAGCATTTATTGTAATTATATTGTATATTGTATAACATATATATGTTATATCACTGGAACACACGTATCTGAAATTATACCATTTGCATTTGATAATTACACAGTTACCAAACCGTACCTCAACACCGACTCTAATTACCAAACATGAAATTGACACGGGACTTTTTTAAAGCCTCTCGACGAAGTAATTTCCTTGCGCTTAATAAAAAAAATATCACTTTTTTAACCGCGTTTCAACGTAAAGGGTTTGCGCTAAAGTAATCGAGTGTCATTACCCGACTATGAATAAATTACACAAGTTGCCAGTACCACTTTGCGGTGTGGTTCAAGTGTTAAACTCTTAGCGGGCGTTTAGTTTTACAAGTATATACTTACAAAACAACGGTTCAACAGCTGGGCTTTTGTAACTTTCATTTACGTAATGTGAACGAATCTTCCATTCTATATGTTAAACAAAGTAATATTACTTTGATACTATTTTCACATACAATTCGAGATTTTGTAAATTTTTTTAATGTAATGAAACTGCAAAAGATTGTGCATATTAATTATGCACTTAATTTAGCATTTTAATTATCGCTTCCTGAATGGTCAAGAAATGGAAAAAAAAATTCGCTCGGGTGCTATTTTTTTCTGAAAATTATATTATGGAATCCTTTCTCATGTAACGATCTTTACATTAGTGAAAACCGCATGAAAATCTGTTTATTAGTTTTTGAGATTATAGCGAACATACAGACAGATGCGGCCGGGGACTTTGTTTTATATGTAATACTAGCTGGTGCCCGCGACTTCGTCCGCGTTCTGGATGAAAGGTAGGTAGATGAATGAAAGGTTTTTGGAGTCCCAGACAACGTGTATGCAAAATTTACAACGCCATCTAGGGAATTCTGTTTGAAGCAATGTAGTACTCTAATTCATCTAATCTCACTTCGAATAATGGAAAAAGTCTGTTAACAGATGGCACTACATGTTAGTTATAGTTTATAAAATTACGTGTTAATAAAATTAAAGCTGCTGCCCGCGACTTCGCCCGCGTAACTTAGTAAATTATGTACTTAAACCTTCCTCGAGAACCACTCTACCCATTAGTGAAAACCGCATTAAAATCCGTTACGTAGTTTTAAAGATCTAAGCATACAAAGGGACATAGGGACAGAAAAAGCGACTTTGTTTTATACTATGTAGTGATTATCTATTCCACGCAAATTCGTCCCCGTTTCTTTATATAATATAGCCTATGTTACTCGCTGATAATGTAGCTTTCTATAAGTAAAAGAATTTTCAAAATCGGCCCAGTAGTTTTTGAGTTCATTCATTATAAACATTCAAATCTCTCTTTTTAATATTTGTATAGAAGTGTAGATTCATAGATTGCCTTATTCTATACAATGTATCTACGTAGACATATTTATAAATCTGTTAATGTGAACGTAAATTACTTTTGGCCGCTTGTTACTTAGACCACAAAAGTATAGTCGAAGAGAGAGCGAAGTAAAATTCGTTATTATATCGCATTTTGAGGGCGACCCTCCCGCGTTAAAATTGTGCCGAGTTATGAAGGCGACAATTTACTTTATAAGGCTTCGTATTTCCATGTTTTTAAATTTTGTACGAATTATACGTAGCACTCCGCGTGTAAGTGGTGAAAGAAACATCATTTCGTGACTATAATTTGCTAATGGGTTTTCGATACAAAAAAAATATATATAAGAACTCTTCCACATACTAAGGATATATTTAAATCGGAATCTTGAATCCATTCAAGATCCAAAAGACATGATGAGATAATGATGGGAAGTATATAATTTTAGGTATACAGTCTAGTCGTATGGCTAATGAGCAATTTATTTTTAAACTAAATTTCTAAAATTATTGATAACTAAGAATATGGCCATTAACACTATGTTTATCACATCTGTTAAGGGGAAGACACTTCGTTATTGTTTCTTTATTTAATAAGTACATAGTACTAACTTCACTACGTATCACTAATCATCCAGAAGCTGGAATAGCTTCAACATTCACATGATAATGAAGTCTTTTTTTAATAAGCCTGCTATATTTTGTCAAAAAATTTTATATTTATATATTATGCTTTTTGAACCAACTTTTTATCTTTTTTACAAATTTACTGTACTTTAATTAATTGATTTTGATCACCTTTCATGTAAATGTTTAATAACAAGTTTAAAAAAAAAACTATTTTTGAATTACTAGGTTTTGAATTCGGTTTTGGGTTTATTGCTCAAATATGAAATGATAGAGATTAAAAGTTCTGCATTTCCTTTTGTCGACGTTTTAATATTATTTATTAACCATTCACTTTGAGCAGTTAATTAAATACAGTATGAAAAGTAGACTCCAAATTTGAAATTTATTCGGCAATAAATTGAAAATGCGAACATTCGAAACGAACTAACCGTAATAAACCTAAAACGCGGAAGCCATAAAAAAATTGGACTAAACAACACACTTCCAAGTTTCAGTTTTCCTAATTGACTGCGGGGGTAATTACATCAAAGCGGCCGCCGAAATGCTTTTGAACGTGAAAAAGGGAAAAATAAAATGAAAATATCATAATAAATAGGTCTTTTTATGTTTTGAGATAAACAGAATCTGTCGCCGTACTTTGAAACGGTGTTGGTGTTGAATGTTTGAACAAATTTTCTATAAGTACTTTTTTATTTTTTTACTATATTACATAATAAATAATAATAATAATAAATACGCATTTTCAATTTATTTCAAAAAAAAGGAGGTTCTCCATTCGACTGTATTATTATTATATTTTTTGTGTGTTTGTTACGCGATTACTCCTCCAGTTATGAATTGATTTTGATGATTCTTTTTTTATTTAATACTAGCCGATGCCCGCGACTTCGTCCGCGTTCTGGATGAAAGGTATACCCTATGTCCTTTCTGGTGTCCCAGACAACGTGTATGCAAAATTTCATGCTGATCGGTTCAGTAGTTTTTGCGTGAAAAAGTTACAAACATCCATACATACATCCATACAAACTTTCGCATTTATAATATTAAGTACGGACTTCAGAGGTTATCCCATATTAATTTTATCGAAATTAATTCAGCGCTATTTTTTTAAATGAATAACAATAATTGTGTATATTTATTACGCGATTATTCCTCCTTCTTTTTTGAAGTCACTTAACAAATTAAATAGATTGCACGCATTTCTATTTTAAAGAAATACCAATTCAGGTACTAGATAGATAAACTTATTACTTTGATTTTTTTTTAAAAAAGATCGTTTCTTATTATGGTTAACATTATCTCATACTTAATTTTGTGTTTACGCTTCGCTTGTTTACGTGCTTTTGAAAAAAAAAAAACAACACCACATGAACTCATTACTCATGAACTACATTACTAACCACAATAAACAAACTTATTTTAGGAGTAAGTGATGATTACATTAAGTTCTCCATAAGAAACGTGGTAGTTAGAATGACATTATATTTTCAGAGCCTTACCTATAAATAAGGCCTTCCCTATAAATCAGAGCCTTACACTATATTTAAAAGTGTATTCAAAAGCAATCTATTTTCGAAAATTTATTACAAATCTAGCGACCCGCTCCCGGCTTCGCACGCGTCCGGTCTCTATCAAACTTCACAGGATTACCCGCTGGACTAATCTGAAGATTGTCTGAAAGTTTTATCAAAATTGGTTTAGCTGTTTTGGGGTCCCTAGGGAACATACACACACACATCGCCTTTTATATATTAAAATTAAAAAAAAAGATTGCTGATTATTTAATCGAAAATGAAGCCCTGATTGAAACGATTCTATATTATGTTTAGTATTATATAAATTTATTTTGTATAAATAATTAATTGTAATAATTACAATTGTTATTTTTATTATTATAAGTTAGTTTAGTTTAGTTTATTAGTTCATTTTGGTGTTTCTTCAATTCGATTTTTTTATTACATTATTGGTTAGTTAATAATAATTAAAGCTTTCATTGCCGTTCCCTTTTAAAAAGCAAGTCATTTATAATTCATTTGTAATACTTTTCCGAGTAAAGTTTCAATAAAATAAGCTCAGAGAAAAGCCGTTGTGATAAAAAACGTTGCATCTCGGTAATATTTAAATACCTTTATTTTAAACTATGTATATTGTAAAAAAGTTCCCGTGATTCTAAATTCAAAAGTCTTCCAGTGTTCATTAGCACAAATGTGAATCGATTTTCTACTTTCTTTATTTTGTAGCTAACTTTAGTATTATAGTACCAATAGGCATTATTCATTTTCTCAACTGTAGGATTGGTTCCTGATTACCCCAAATCCAATAGGATGTCCACTATTGGACATAGGCCTCCCCCATTATTAACCAATTTTGATTAAAGAATCTGGGATTCAAAAATCTGGGAGTTTATTATGTATTGACTATTTTTTATCTTGGTCAGATATGTAAATGCATCCGTATCAGATGTTAACTCGATTTTAAAATAATGGCTCGACATTAACGATCTTAAGCTTTCGTTTGAATCGCTCGTCTGTATTGTTAACAAAAACTCCTTGCAACTTTACAAGCGAGGGTTCCGTGTTATGAATAAATTAGAAAAGTTTTCCTCGTGTTGGGCCACTAAATTGGCGGAGTGACGTTGCTTACTTTACATTTACATTTAAAACTTATCCTATAGACCAAAAATAATATTTAGCTCGTGTATTGTGCTGAGGGAGTCGAATATATAAGTATATAAATTCCTTAGAGCTTATAGAACCTTCCATTCGATTAATCACACGCGACACGCTAAAATTCACTGAACAATAAATGCTGGTTTTTTATATAGTGTATATTATATATTATTTTTAATTATATTCAAAAAAAAGTAAAGTGACCTGTATACGGAAGTGGGACATATTTCACATTTTTACGCATGTATTATTTGAAACGCTTGTTTAATGGCCCAACTGTTAACCAAGCCTCGAGAGGTTACGGTTACGATGTCTTTGCGCTATCACAGCAGTACCGCGGACTGTATAGATAGATTGACTAACTTCACTGTTTATAACCATATCAAACTTTATAGCCACAAAAAAATTTGAATTTTATTATCACTAGAAAAATATTAAACATTAAAAAAAAATTATATCTGTAATTATCTTCTTCAAACGCAATATCCAATTTTAAGATAAGTTTAATAAATTTAGTAATTTTATTATGAAATAAATAAAAATACTATTTTTATATGTTAAGCTAGACAGGCTGACCGTCAACTTGATGGTAGGTAAGTTAAAGTAAGGTCAATTCTATTAAATGATAATAATATTAAATTATTAATTTAGAAAATTTAACTAATTTATTAATTATAAGTATTATTAATACTTCATAAATTTATTAACTTAATTACAAATTTAAAATAAATTTACTACAATAATTAAATGTAAATATATTATTAAATATTTGTATACTAACGGCTTCGCTTGGGGCGGGTCGTTACTATTTTTCCATAATTTTTTTATTAATTATACATAAAAAACCTTCCTCGTTTAACGCTTTTTACTTTAGTGAAAACCACATTACAATCTGTTGAGTATTTTTTTATTATATATCATCGCGAACATACATAGTATTTATATGTTGTTTTATACAAAGTATGTAAGTACACATACTTTAACAACATAAACAACAACATAAACAACAACAACAACAAACAACAAAACCAAAACAAACAAAGTAAATAAACAAAATTTTCATAAAAGTAGGCTTTTATGCAAACAGTCCATAAATATAATAATGTGTACTATAGGAATATGTTAGGTTAAGTTAACGTAATAATAAGTTCCCTTATCTAAGTTTAATCAATGTCTTAACACTCGTTGTAGTCGGCTAATTTGCATAATGTTGCAACTTGTGCAACTTAGTTGTGCTGCCATTTGATGCCACGATGACGTGCTTCACATTTATAAGACTTCTGAACTATAACACTACCACACAAGTTAGGAATTAGGTCGTCCGACTTTACCTTACCCTTAAAATTAAAAAAAAATTAGTTGGTTTGGTTCATTTTGGTAACATTTTTTCATAATTCAGCTACGTAAGAAGATTTTTTACTCGATTTTTCATAACCTTTTAACATAACAAAATATGAAAGTGAAAAAAAAATCATAATTAGTTATTAATCAAGAATATTACGAAATAATGTCCTTAATTAATAACTACTTAAAGAAAGAAGATTTATTTTTTTCATTTTTATAATTGGCTATGAAAATTATTATGAAAAACTAGTTACAAAAGTGGACAACCGGTTATGATAAAGCGAATAAAAATATATATTTCGTAGCTGGTTATGAAGAGAGGTTACCAAAATGGACCGAACCTTCAGTGCTATATATTTTGCAGAAAAAAGCATTTTTTTTTTTGTTTTTTGATGGTTTGATCACACACGAACGAACAAAATTTTATCTCCTCGTAGTGCTTATCATCATATCTCATTTATCTCATCATTTTTGCTTATTTTATCTCATCCTCCCACTTGTGGACATTGAAATAAAAATATAAATATCAAACGACACTTTTTTCAAATTCAAAAAAACAGTGATTTAGTAACAGAGACACTATGAATAAAATAAAATGTTATTTATGAGAAAATAGTGGGATCACCTTTCAAACAACTATGAACAAGCAATAGTGGATGCACGTCAGAGTGAATCCTTTGGTATACCAATTTAAACTGATGTATTCACCGAACGAGTCAAACAGTATCTACTTTCAAAGTGGAGAAATATTCTAAAGTGGGAGGAGGAATATTATTAAAATAACTTCAACTATATCCGTACTAATATTATAAATTCGAAAGTTTGTATGGATGTATGTATGGATGTTTGTAACTCTTTCACGCAAAAACGACTGAAATTTTGCATACACGTTGTCTGGAGAAAGGACATAGGGTAACTTTCATCCGTTTCATAAGGCGTGAAAATATAACAGACAGACAGACAGAGTTACTTTCACATTTATAATATTATCTATTGACTAATACATAAATAAACTAGATAAGTAATTGTGGCTTTTAATTTGAAATTTGAAATGAATAAAGTACCTACATTTAGCATATTGTTTCACGAAATATGTAAATACCATACTGACGTGTCTATATGAGGAGTTTACACAAAGCGAGCTCCGCAAGCTGTTGGGATCGGTAATCCCGTTTCTGATTGGATACTTTGAAAACCGTTTTAAATTGAACAAAATATGAATGGGTTACGTCGATACTTAACATAGAACGTGCTCCAATTTACGAGTGAGAGATAAAGGTTTATCTATTTCAACGGTTTAGCACTCTACTTTTAGAATCTAGACTAATATTATAATCCCCAATGACTAATATTATAAAATGTGAAGATAAAATGAGTATTTTCATATTAAAAAAAAACTAATCTAAATGTACATAAGTTAAATAATAATATATATAAATATAGATGTTACTCGCTCTTAATGTAGCTTTTTTATGGGTAAAATAATTTTAAAAATCGTGAACCCCGTCCAGTAGTTTATTGAGTTTATTCATTACTAGGTGTTGCGTAACTTTTTATAAAATATAGCCTATGTTACTCTCTGATAATATAGCTTTCAAAACAGTGAAAGAATTTTTCAAATCGAACCAGTAGTTTCGGAGCCTATTCAATGCAAACAAACAAACAAATCTTTCCTATTTATAATATTAGTATAGACAAACAAAAATACAAAAACAAATCCTTTCTCTTTATAATATTAGCATTTAGATAATGCAAGTGAAAGCGAATGTGACTATTTCAAGGAAATGTTTTCCGAAAAGAAAATCGATGTCTTAAATAAAAGTCAAACACAGTTTTCCAATAAGCGCTGTTTGTTTTCGTCCTGAATTCTCCTGAAAAAATAAGCGGGCAACTTTTTCTTGGCGAAAGAGCAACCACAAAGTGACTAAGTTAGTTAGAGTTTCGTCAGCGGAAATTTCATATCTTTAAAGCAATTTGGAAACGGCGATCCGCTTTAGGAACAGCTACTGACATTTATTAACTTTGTTAAATCTTATTATTATTACCGTCCCGGTTCGATTTGGTCCTAGTATCTGTAGATAGTCTCTTAGATAGACCTGTTTATTTCTTAATATTAATAACACTGATCAGAACATTTGAATCATAAATGGAGTCAATATTCAGTTCTGCAGTCTCAAACTGGGCAGTATATCCGCAGCAATAACCACCATTTTTTAAAAGACCATCGTCTAACAGCGCATTCTTTGATGCCAGATATACGAACATATGAAGAGGTAACTATAGCTCCTCGCCTGATAACACAAGCAATGCTAGTGCGCTGTCTACATTCTTAGAATAAGGGTTAGGAAATGTAATCTAGCATCCTTTATTTGTAATCTAGCGGATAATATAATCTAGGGATAATGAATATGCCATTATTTCAAGGTACCCAAGTTCAAGTAAGGGAAAAACTACTGATCCCAGGTGTTGTAATAAAATCAAATTTGCGCCTTCTCTAAGTATATAGTCTATGTACATATAATACTCCTTGCGATGTATAGCTTCATTGGTTTTGTATGTACTCTTTGGTTATACCGCTCTCTGCTCTGTACCATCACTAGTGAACAGTTTTGTATTTCGATTCTCTAATTAATATATTAAAAATTCATTTACAAAACCAGTTTATTTTCATTTAATAATATTACCAGGGCTACGCAATTCATAACTGCGAAACGAAACGTAAAAGTTAATTTTTTCCAGTATTTACTTCTGTTAAGTTTACTTCTGTATCATATACATTTAATGTAGTTTTTATAAAATCATCATCATCATCATCATCATCATCATGTCAGCTGTAAGTCGTACACTTCTGGATATGGACCTTCCCCACAATCTTCCACACAAAAGCAAAACGAATTCATCGTCGACCCGAGACTCTTATTAGGTCATATCTCCATTATTATTTTCTTTACGATACATCAAATATTTTCTAAATCTGAACTTTGTGGATATACTTTTTTTATCAAATCTAGTACTACGATAAAAGCAGTATATAACATTAAAATAATTGGGAGACCGTCTAAAAAATAAATGTCTCGTATTCGCTTTTCGATAAATGTACGTGAAATATGGATTTCTCTTGTGAATAAGGATGGTACAGTCTCCATTATTATTATTACGAGTAATAATATTAAAATTGTTGGCGGTCCACATATTAATATAAATGTATACGTACGTACCTACTGGAAATTTAAAATAATATAAGTAAGTACCTTTACTAAATGACCCAGCAAACGTTGTTTTGCCATATAAAAAATTTTTGGGGTGGGCCACCCTTATTACATAAAAATATAGTTTACGACCTACCGAATTTACACAAAAAACTTCATAAAAATCGGTCAAGCCGTTTCGGAGGATTTTGGTTACAAACACTGACACCAGAATTTTATATTTATATAGATTTATTTACTGTCCATTATATTAATATACAGGTCCAACTCATTCATCCCTAAGTGGGTCACGACCGTGCAGTGGTGGGGGGGCTTAATAAATAATAATAATAATAGCCTTTTATTTCCATATCTCTAAAAAAAATTACAATTAAAGTTAGTGAAGTGTTAGTATTAGTTTTACAAATTCTTATAATATAGTTGTTAGTGTTTTGTTAGTTTTGTTATGAGATATGGATCCCTTTTTGGGTAAAGGCCTCCTCCATCTTATTCCATGATTCCCTATCTAAGCCTGCAGTCATCCAGTTTTTCCCAGTGATTTGGGTGATGTCATCAGCCCACCGGCTATACGGTCTGCCAACATTCCTTTTGCCTGGTGGTCCCTTCCATCGAGTGGTTTGAATTGTCCATCTGTTGTCGTTGATTCGTGAAATATGTCCCGCCCATTTCCATTTTAATTTGAGGGTGGGTGGGGGGGCTTAACCCTCGGCAATCCGGACGGTTGCAGGGGCCGGTGGGGTCACCGGCCTTGGCTTGGCTGATCGGATTGTCGCTGGGGAACTAAGAAGACCCACGAGCGTGTGCTCCGAGCGGGTTCCGATTATCGGAGCTCGTGGCGGAGCATCAGATTGGAGGCTCCAACTGGCTGTTGGAGCTTCACTGGTCACCGCTCGTTGGGCCGAGGAGCCGTACTCGGCCCACGCAGGTGTGGGCCGGTGAGAGTCGGCACCCCCGGTCCTTGTACGTCGGACCGAGGTATGGGTCTCGGTTCTGCGCACGAAGACCGGCGCGGGTCGCAGCGGGCGGATTTTCTCGGATGGCTCCGTCGCTCAGTGGTAGTCGGGCAACGCACGCGAAGACGGAGCTCTGCGGCAGGGAAGGACCGCCTGGCAGAGTACCGCAATCGTGGCTTTGTGGAGGGTGGTGAAGACCCGGTTTCTGGGGCCGGCCTAGTAACCGCCCTCTGCAGTCGTCCGGAAGAGTGAACACCCGGCCTCGCGACCCGGCTTAGTAACTCTTCCGCGACGGCATCACGAGGTGGAGCCCGTTTCTCGGGCTGCCGCGATTGCTGTGGAAATGCCAGGTGGACACCCCTTTGGGCCGCCCACCCTTAATGCCGTAGAGATGAGCGGCCACACGAGCAGGGGTTATCCGAGGATTTCAGGTGGAAGCGGCCTCTCACTCTGCGGTAGGTTGTGCCGCAGATAAGAGGTTATGGGGTGCTTCAGAAGTGAAGCCCCTCGCTGACTGCCCGCTGCGAGAGGTGAAAATGGGCGGCAAGTGCCGCTTCGCCTGGGTACGGCGGACATGGGGTCGTCCGCCGTATTCACAACACCGGGCAACGAGGAGAGACGTGCTGTGTGTTTCCGGTGCGTCTCTTCACTGCGCGGAGGTCACACTCCGCGCCTAATCGAGGTGGGGCCCGCAATGTGTGCGGGCTGCGTCTGGCGGGGGAGACGGTAGCGTGTCATAGCGTCCCCTATCCTCCGCCCATAGACGGCGCGAAGAAACACCGTGGGTTTTTAGTAGGTAGAAGTCCCACATACCCCACCGATCCCCCCATAGTCGGTGGGTATCTGGTTCGCAGATTTTCCCACGGAGAAAAAAAAAAAAAAAAAAAAAAGGTCCAACTCATTCATAGAAGCTAAATGTTTTGATTGTTTGAGAAATGTTCTGTTCTGTTCTGCAATGAAGCTTAAAATCGGCTAATCCTTTATAACTGCTAGCTGCTGGATACTATCACTTCAAGTGTTGAATTACCCAAAATCAATTCAGCACAGCGGTAATTGTTACCGTACCCTCGTAGGAAACAATAAATCTTAACGAGATCGTGTTTAGAATTAAACAATACAATCCGATCTAAATTTATGGAACAGGGCCTTTTGAAAGCCTCCCTTGGTAACCCGTTTTATCAACGCGCTCGAAGTTTTAGATGTCGATTTCGCCAAGGGCCGTTGAGTTATCTAAATCCTTGTAAATATTATGCTTTGTGAATACGTCGATTTCATTGGTACCTTGACTTTGTGGTAAACTTTAGATATCTATTTTTTGGTACTATTCGAACTACCAAAATTTACAAACTTGTGGAAAGAAATGATGAACTCCACATTATTATTTACATATTTATAATGATAGGTACATATTACACATTGAACGAAGGGTGATGACGAGTGGCGAGAAAGCGCGTGCTTTCTGTACCTGTTCTGCAGGCCGACTGTCTGGTTTCTGTGCCTCTTCTTTTAAATTAAGAATGACACGGAAATTCCAAATAGGTCATTAAAAGGAGGTCGCCACAAACTAAAGCATGGTGTAGATTTTTATATTGTAAACTTATAGATGAGAATAATACTATTTGAACTGTAAAAAAGGGTAAGGTCGCATCGCTATTTTCAAGCCCGGGGAATAATGGACTAAATTGACCAATAAAGGAGCAAAAATAAAATCACCATGAGATCAAATAAACTCGTATCGGACATTAAAACTGATTCCGGCTCAATTTCAACCATTTCAATCAAATTTAACGATAATTGAAATAAACAAGTGGTATTAATTGTTATCACGTCTATGGGGATAAAAGAAGGAGGAAAGAAGGAAAGAATATATCACTTTCGCATTTATAATATATTAAGAGTTAAGATTTCGATCTCATTCGGTCCCGTCATATCTGCTCGCCTTCAAACGGAATGAATTATTGTTTTAAAAATAAACGAACAGACGAGAGCTTCGAAAGAGCAACTCGTAAAATGTTCACATTATTAAGGCAAGTGAAATATTACATTTCAAAATGAGTACATAACTCACCCTGGATTACCGGTGGGATAATCCATCAACATCTCAAAAGAAATGTTGCTTTTAAAAATTCGAGGAATTTGTTTATCAAATTCGAAGCAACTTCTGACTAATCAGTTTTATTAGGTAGATGTAGTCTCGCTAGATACCTACTCGTGTTATCAATATTATATAGTATTTTACCCACACACCATACGCCCTCAAATTGAAAACTTTTGGCTATTTAATAATTAATCGCGTAAACAATAACTAAGAAGTTCCATCCAAAAATTCGTCATGCAGATTAAGCTTTTCTAAGAAACGCTAAATATTTGTGTTTGTGAAAAAAATGTGAATATATAGGATATCATCTGTAAAAAGACAGCTTTCGATCCATGATTAAAAATAATACTAAAATCGATATTAATTAAATTCTAATGTAACCTCTTACACGGAATTTTAAACCATTTTTGATTCTTTTTACTGTATGAAATTTTCCAAAAAATAATAATACTTAAATATCTATAATGAATTTAAAAATATTTTGACAGCTTTATTAATTAAGTGCTATAAATATTTATTTAAAAAAAAAAATCAAAAACTATAATAATTTGTTACGATTGGACGACTCCAAACAATACGCTTACGCTGTGAATAGAGAGCACGGCCTTAAGTAATAAATATTCCATTTAATGAAATACTTACATATTTCGCCAGAACTTTAGAAGTTCCAATGTCAAGGTCATACCTCAAGGTCTAATAGAGGTGTCTCTTAGTACAAAACTTTATCCTGCGGACGCGTGAACTTGGGAACGGTCTCCCATCTGAAGCGTTTTACTCGTTTTTACCTTACAACATGAGCTTCTTCAAGCGAGTTGTAAACAAATTACGCAGCGCACCTTCATCGTCCTAGGCAACGGTAGACACCCCTTTATCCCCTTTATCCTTACTCCTTTGTCACGTTGTATTGGGTCAATGAACTCCTAAACTACTGGACCGATTTTGATAAAACTCCGTAACTATGTGTAGGATTGTAACAACTTAAAAGATAGAACAGTTTTTATTTTGAACCCAGGCGAAGCCGGAAGCGTGTAGCTAGTAATGTATAAACAAAAGCTACAAATTATTTAATGGTATCAAATTTAGAAAAACGAAAAGCATTTTATTTATAAAATCATTATTTTTACAAAATTGCATGAATAATATAAATACTCTATCCTTACATATTATAAATCAAAGTCCTCCGCCGCTTCTGTCTGTCTGTTCGTGATAAACTCAAAAACTACTGCACCGATTTTCATGCTGTTTTCACCAATGGATAGAGTGGTTCTCGAGGAAGGTTTTAGTATATAATTTACAAAGTTACGTGGGCAGCAGCTAGTAAAATATAATAACAATCTATATAAATAAAGTCGCTGTCAGCCTCTGTTTCTTTCTCCGCTAATTTCTAAGCCACTGAACCGATTTTGATGTGGTTTTCACCAGAGAGATAAATTAAGAAAAAATAAATAAAACTAAAAAAGAAAGCCCGAAAGAGAAATAATTTGCATAAAAATGCATCCGTACGAAGCCGGTAAGGTGCTTGTATTATTTGAATATTTGTATTGAAATATACTTACCTACACGATTTAGAAATTGTTTAAGTACCCATTTGTGAAATAATTTTGCCAGACATGAAAAGAATTTAGAGTCGACAGACTTGTTTACAAAGAAAATATCTGAAGTGATAAATGTTTCAAATATTCTGTCGACGCTCAAATAGCTTATGCGTCAGTGGAATACCTTCCTTATAACATTCAGGGGATTTCGCGAAACAATAAAACGGTTGAATGATTTTAAACCTCGAAAGCTTTGTCTTACCAACCGTTAAGGGATGTTTTTGCCTGATTAATCTGAAACCCTCATTGGATTTTAACTGTTCATGTAATTTTGTGGTTTGTTCATCACGTCTCACGCGGTGTTTGGATTAAATTTTATTTATAACAACAATTAATATAAATGGAAGTTTTGTCCACAAAAAGAACAGACAGGTGCTTAGACAAGTTTTAGCGAGACAAACTAACAGCAATTAATTTTTATATATAGAGATGTTATAATCTATTAAATTATTACAATAATTTTTAAACACTATGAACTAATTTTGAAATGTTACTTAAAAACATTTACCTAAAATTTTTTTCTAAAGAAGATTCCCTAAGAAGATGGTCGAAATCATCTCATCTAATGAGATTCCTTTTTGCTAGTACAGCCCAAAATGAAATGTTGTCATCGAAATAATACAATGGAATTTGCGTCACAAATGTCAAACCGACACATAAAAAGAACGCCTTTGACGGAATCATGGCGGACTCTTGCCTTCGCTCGTCAATGGTAAAAGGTAGTAACGACCAACTTCTACTGTTCATTTTAAATTCCAATGACATAAATGTTTGGTTGGTTTTAAATGACAGTTAATGCTGTACGCATGTCAATTTTAAATGTTCCATAAAGTCCCCCGCTATTACAGTAGTACAACCAAGAAGTACTACTGCTAGTACAAATGACGACACGTTTGGTCTAGTGGTTAGTAACCCTAGCTGTTAACCAAGCGGTCGCGGGTTCGAATCCCGCTAGGGGCAAATGTTTATGTGCTAACATTTACCTTTGTACCTAAGTCATGGATGTTTTGTATTTATAACATAGTTGTATTTACAAAAAAACTATTGTATGTAGTATATCAACTGTCTGGTATCCATAATACAAGCATTAAGTTGCTTAGTGTGGAACTAGATGGTGCTGTGTGGAATGTGTGAATTAAAAAAAAAATGCTACAACGTTGTATCACTAGTACTACTGGTAGTACAAGTGACACTCTTTAGAGATGGTAAAGTTCGTAGTGTTTTGTATGGCACGTGGAAACCATGTTGTAGTAGTTTGATGAATGTTATTTAAAATTATAAACCAATCGAAACCTTGGGCGCTTACTGAAATGTTAATCTGCGCGGGAAAATATGTTACAAAATATTTGTCACAAAATAAACCATTAAATATTTACTATTATCACCGATATCATGGTTGACCTACTGCCCTTAACCCCCACTCAACCCATAAAATAGTAATAACATTATTCTTTGTATCAGAAGATATCGTAAACTTTGTCTCGATCAACCAAAATGTGTTTCCAGATATGATCAATACGTATACTTTGCAGTAAACTTTTGCTTTAGCTTTGTTTTATAGTACTGCGTGACGTATCTACTTGGAAATCTAGGTCAATAGTAGTAATCAATTAGGTTTAAACCTGTGGCAAGGCTATACTTGTGTTCTGCCATAAACTGGGTGTCTACAAAAGGCATTTGTGTTATTGTGTTGCGGTCTTCTATTCTTAAAAAAAAAATTATTTTTGAAAAAAATATAAAAATATAAATATTAAAAAAAAATGTATACTTTCAAAAAGGTTTGTAATGAAAATGAATAAAACTAATTGAAAACATTTTAGTATTGGGAGGGCACACTGCCTGGAGACATTAATAACAGTCTAGAAGTCTATAACAGCACGTGTGCTAGTATTTCAGTCATTGAGTAAAGGATGTCTCATACCGCCATCTTATACATAAGTAATAAGGCAGTAACCGTTCAACCGTTGCTTGTATAAATAATTGATGGTTTCCAATTCAAGTATGTAGTAATTAAATAGTAATAAAACTAGTAACCCTAGGATAAGTTAGTAAAATTGAACATAGCAAAAAAAAAGCCATTATTTACAATAAAAATAATAATTCTCTATAATTCAGTATTTTAAATTCATGTAATTCTTTCTATGAGCTATATAGCGTTAAAAGTATAATTCTAGAATTTATTTAACTTTATTTTGAATCAAATGATCCAACCAAAATAATATTATAGTTATACACAACATAAAACACTTTTTATTATTTATGTAAATTTGTGTGTTTTCTCATATCCGTACTCTAGTTCCCAATTACTTATCCTTTTATGAGCTATTAACCATTCAGAAAGGCATCCTATTCCTAAAAGAAAACTAGGAGGTTAAAGGATAACCTCCATCACACTGAAAGGTGCGCCATAAAAAGTATAGCAAGTGTTGGTTTCATGTTTAAAGAGTAGGCGGAATACCTAAGTAATTTCTATATATAATACAAAGACTGTCAGTGAGTCCACACAGTTCTTTTAAACATTATATTGGGCATCACAGTCGCGTGACGCCACCGTCGGCGGCGTTTCAGCGATAACGATTTATTACTCATATATTTTCTTTTTCAAAACAATATTCATTGATGCAGTTCAACACGCACTAAGCTTAACGAGACGGGCGGGACATCTGGCCCGAATGACCGGGGACAGATGGACGAAAAAGACAACGTATGGAAAGGTCCGGGCCAAAGAAGACCCAGAGCCCAGAGGAAGGCCTAAAATCGATAGAGCGACGACATAAAAGAGACGGCGGGGAGAGACTGGATGGACGTGGCCACTGACAGAAGCAAATGGAGGCCTATACCGAAAGAGGCCATGAATCTTAACTTATAGACATAAAAACATTATAGACTTATAGACATTATAGACATTATAGACATTATAGACATATAGACATATAGACATATAGACATATAGACATATAGACATATAGACATATAGACATATAGACATATAGACATATAGACATATAGACATATAGACATATATACATATAGACATATAGACATATAGACATATAGACATATAGACATATAGACATATAGACATATAGACATATAGACATATAGACATATAGACATATATACATATATACATATAGACATATATACATATATACATATATACATATAGACATATAGACATATAGACAGATAGATATTTAGATGTTGCAAGTTATTTATTTTAAAATGTTATAATTAATTCCAATTTCTAATTTATGTTATTGTCAATACATTCGTGGTTGAACTAAAAAGGTTTATTATTATTATTTTTATATTTTCTTTTTAAACGCGGACGAAGTCGTCGGCACCAGCTAGTTTTAACATAATTTATATTAGTATCTCGATGAAATATATACTTCTATATTTCGGCTACCCTATAAAGGATAAGTTATTTATATCTCTCGTTATTCAGATAAATACTGAAAAGGAAATTCGATCACCAATTTGAGATGAGCAAGAACTTTCATGCTAACTTTACCGATACGGACTTCAGTGAAACGGCAAAGGTCATTGGAATATTGTCTAAGTTCTATCTTAGCTTTTCAGTAGAACTATATTTAAACATATTAAAGGTTGTAAACAGGCCACTTGATTATAGTTGGCTACTGTAGCCTATTTGCAAAAGCGACGCCATAAGTGCTGTCACATGTCATAACAACAGCATACATGCTTCTGCCAAATTGTGTTACAAAATTGATGACTAGAAAAGCAATTTGCTACTATCACTACTAAAATCTACATGAGGTACAGTCGGGGTAAGAAAAGGATGGTCACTCTAAATTCGTCATTTGCTTGCTCTGTCTGTGAGTTGTCTGCTTAGTGCTTTAGTTTCAAAAGGTAACTAAAAGGCTACCACTTTATATAGGTATAAATTTAAAAACTGAAAATCGTTTTCGTACCCCTACTGTACTACTAATTCTATACTAGATTATACAATATACTGGGTCTATATTAATGTACTAAAATAGTGTACTAAACTATAGTATAATAAATAATGCCTCCGTATGTCTCCTATAGGCTCCAAAACCGGACAGCTGAACCAATTTTGATAAAACTTTCAGACAATCTTCAGATTAGTAGCGGGTGTTCCTGTGAAGTTTGTTAACGATCGGACGCGAACTAAGTCGCGGGCCAAAACACTAGTAATAAAAAATAAAAGCATATAAAAAATATTAAAAAAATTTTTTTTTCGCTTACGTCTTACACCGTAACTTGAGCGTTCCGCAGTCTCATTAGTTATTAATACAACGGTTTTAGGGCACCGTTGCGAACGGGATAATGTGGCCACTAAACATGGTTCCGCACACTGTTTTATTATGCGTGTCATCGCAGGGTTAGCGGTGGGGGATGTTGTGTAATTTATCTGTTTTAGATTTACGCACGTGAGTTTCGTTATTGCAGGGGTGTTTGGGTGAGGTCGAGCGTTTTCGCCATAATCGCTTGGAACGCTATATTTTTGGTTTACATAGGTACCCTACATTTTTAAAAAGGATTATTCTATTCTTGTCCATAAATAAGCGCTATTTAATTTAAGTTTCTATCGGTGAAGTTTCTGGAAGTTTCTGATGTCTGATCCACCATTATCACCAAATAATAGCATTATACTACCTGTTTTTTTATTTATTTCACTTCACTAAATTGTGGATTGTTCTTTTTATTCATTGCAAATCCACTTGAACATTAGTAATCATGATTTAAACGAAATTCAAACCGTAAAATATTATAACTATTTAAGTGAAACCGATATTAGCGCAGCACTACGGAGAAAATGTTGGTCAAATTATTGTAAAATTTTACATTAGGACCATATAACACATGTAGATACATAACCAATCATGCTTATAACGTAACTACGAGTATCTCTATATTTACCTTTATTAGTCCATCGAGGCAAGGTAAATCTTTAACCTTTCCATGTGGAGGAATACAAGGCCATTAGCGCTTCTATTACAACAACTTTATCTAATGCATCAATGTTTGTTTCAGGTAATCATCATTTTGTATTATAATCACCAAATATGAGGTAACTCCAAAATACTTCTTTCCCGGTTAATCTAAATATATTTAACTGTCTTCCTCTTTACAATCATTATTATCGTTGCTTTAGAATATTTTATTATAAAGCACAGTGCAAAACGAAAAGGAATTCCTCATAATTAGAGTAATGCGTACATGCCCTTATCTAAAGCGTCCAAATGATCCTCCAATCACATAAATTCGATAAAACGCCCTCGCCATTAGCCGACAAAATCAACGAGGCCATTTACATAATTTAATCCACGCAGTGGGACTTCACAATTTGGTCGTATACCTCTCAATTGGAATTTGTAGCCGATGTAATGTTCAGATAGACTCATTAGAATCAAATGAAAGGGGGAACGAGTGGATGGATGAGATTTCTGTGCGGATAAAGCTGCATCAACAAGCGAATCATGATGTTTATCGCGAAATGTAAGAAGAATTTAAAAAATAATATTCCGAGTGATCACGCGGTTCATTATTGGAATTATTTTTTCTGTTTATGTTTTCTCTAAGCAGGCGTACTACAACTATGGAACTATGGCGTACTCGAAGTACTACAAGTATGGAATTTGCGTCACAAATGCTAAAGCGGCACATAAAAAGTACGCCTAAAACAGAATCATGGAGGAGTCTTGCATGTCAATCGTAAAAAGTAGCAACGACCAAGTTCTACTATTGATTTTAAAACTCCAACTTTCAAAAACTGCCCAACCATTTCAGGCACAATTATTGTTTGTACATAAAGTATAGCAATTAAGTACATAAGTTGTATTTTCACCAATTCTGTAAAGGGCCTAACGCATTGTGCCCTTCCACTACTTACTTCAAATTTAATGTAGTATTATGTGTCTGTATTTCCAATGAGAATTAGATAAATAAATATAATAAACACCAACCTATTTGTTTACAATTAAAAAGCTCTGATTTTTTTTATATTTTATAAGTTCAAAAGTAACGGAATATTTCTTTTAGCGCCTTTTTTATTTATACTAATATTGAGTAATCTATTGCTGCATCTATTAGGCATATACTTATTTTTGTATTCTGTTGAGTTAAAATAGACAATAGCTGATTTGTGTTGCTGATATCTGACTTTTAGTGGCGAAAGATACTGATATATTGAATCTAGAAGTATTTAAATATAATTCTCAAAAATACTCCACAAGTATATTGCGACAATAAACGCTTTGCAACAGACGAAATAAAGTTAAAATCGTTTTGTAGAATATTTCCGAGTTTAGAACGTATCGTATGAAATCGGCGAGTCATCGGAACATTTAATTTCAACCTTCTGACGGGGGTAATGCCGTGTAAACATTTATTTAAGGCCAGTGATCGATGATGTTGATAGTGGCTTCGAAACGTTACATACTCGTATAACGTATTTCAGTATATTTGTAGCCGGATCATTGGTCTTCACGTTAAATTGCTTTCCAACGCTTTTCCGGTCTTGAAACATTTCAGGGCTATTATTTATTATTTTAAGTCTTTTGGAGTTTAGGAGTAAGGAAATTATGAGGAGTTAAATTAATACGAAAAATAAAAAGCGTTCTTCTGTTCTTTTCTGCGTTCTTCTGCGCAAGGTACGTACCTTTCAAAATTCAAATTCAGTCAAAATGCAAAATTCAAATCCTAAATTCAAAATTCATACTTTGAATATTCAAATTCAAAATTTATAATACACATGTATAAGTATTAAGGAGTAAACTCCAGTTTGACACACACAGTTTTTTCTTTCAATATATTTTATTATTCACTTTTGAATATCGAAATTTACTTAGGTATGTAATTCAAAATTCAAAAAGTTATAAAATAAACATATTTTTCAAATTTCACCTTTGAAAAATATGTTTACAGGTTTCATAAATAACTATAGATAACTCGATATATTATCTCGTAGCTGAGAAAGTTCTTTTTTCTGTTTTTATATTTTTAAAGAAATTTTTATCGTTTCAAATTCAATCGATATCTCTTGTAAATAGCGCGATAACAATTTTACCTACTTATTATATTTTATTTATTATTATTTTTTATTTCTATGAGAATGTGAGTGAGTCATAATATTTTTGCCTCTTAAACCTAGTCTTTTTTGGATATTTCAGTTATTATTCTTGTTTATTGCACAGATTGGCGTACAATAGGTAATACTTAATTATAAAATATCGTTAGAACATACACATTTTTATGCGAGGAAGAGTTGTTTTTAGGAGTGTATACGTACTCGCCAACTTTTATACATAATACATATACAATATTAAATCTTCTTTTAATAACCGTTCGTATGAACGCGTACGGCCGTAAATTGGACGTTAAAACGCCTCTGGGATGAATTGAGCCCGTGGAGCTTTTAAATAAAAATTTAATGTATAAATTTTAAATAAAATTTTGCGTCGCGTACATTTTTTTTTATAGTACGTTTTTGTCTTGTGATAAAAATGACATAACTTTGAATGTGACATTTCAAGTAATAAGTTACTAGTGGCATACACCGGCGATACATCGAGTATCGCAGTCAATACAATGGCTAGTCTGTTAGGTCAAAGCAATAATCCACTTACACAGAAGAACACAACGAAAAAACAACATAATATACACTAATGGCAACAAAGGGTATAAAAAAGTTCAAAATTTTTAGGTGATTTTCAACAGGCTGTAACTTTGAAGAAAATGGTCGTACAGTGCTAATTAAAAAAAAGGAAATTGTAGCTTCAAGTCTTGCGCAATGAAAGTTGCTGACGCTGTTTTCCTTAACTTGACGGCAACTTTCATTGCGGTACTCCTCACATTTGTATAATGTTGTATAGCAAATAAATTATTATTATTATTAAAAAAAAAATAAAGACTATCTATCTATAATATATAAAATTCTCGTGTCAGTGTTTGTAACCAAACTCCTCCGAAACGGCTTGACCGATTTTTATGATTTTTTTTGTGTATATTCGGTAGGTCTGAGAATAGGTTGTACACTATTTTTATACCCTAAGACTTTTTTTAGCAAATATTTTGGCAAAACAACGTTTGCCGGGTTAGCTAGTTGTAATATTAATGAGAATAACAATAACCAAGTATTACCTTAATTTATCTGTCAGATATTTTAATACATTATTTTGGATTGTAATCAAAAATGTACACACCGTCTCCTCTGGGGATTTTCCGTCGCATCCTCTACGTTTTCGTTTAATATCGAAGTGTATTTCAGCCGACTGTACATTATTACGACATCGATCATCGTTCGAGGACGTCTCCCCTCTCTCACTCCACCGTAAACTCCTCTCACTAAAGATCACGTGTTTACCAATAAAGAATTTTCAATACTTTTACGCTCAGTATTATCGGTTATAATCATTGATGTACTACATCTATGGGTTTCGCACGGCATACAAAACATTTATAGAACATGAAATGTCATTTAAAACGAACACAACAATTGGCATTTAAAGAAAATGTGATTTTACGTCAACTCATTGGAGTTTAAAATCAATAGTAGAACTTGGTCGTTAGTACCTTTTACCATTGACGCGCGAAGGCAGGACTCCGCTATGATTCCGTTTTAGGCGTACCGTACGTTTCTGGCGTACTGTACGTTTCAGGCGTTCGTTTTAGGCAGTTAAAGAGAGCAGTTACGAAAGCTACTTCCGGTTCTAACCTACGGTCGCCATGGACACTAAGCCTTTCGTCATCTTATTATCTCCTCAGACATGATCACACATGCATTCTCATTAATTTTCTTATACAAGCAAACACGAATGGCAACACAATACGCGACAGAAACTCCCACCGTTTTGGGAGTTAATTTTGACATTTTGCACTCTTCGGCTTTGCGAACCTATATAGTCAAGTTGTAAACTTTAAATATCTTTTTCTTTCAATAAATTCTGATGTTAATTCTGAAATTGTAACTACTACTTGCTTTTGGTTTTTTTTTTTTTCATTTTGGACTTAATATTGCTTAGTAAATCTGGAGCTTCATGTATGTGATCCGATTGGGTAATTGTAATCTTAAAAAACACCTAAATTGAGATTTTTGTATCAATCTTTATTTTCCTAAAGAACAAGTCATCACGTTGAGAATAAAGTGTAAAATATTCAAAGTGCATTACAAATGTCAAACAATATCAAAGTGTGCACGACACCACTCTAACACAACTTAACGTGAACTAATTCAAAATTCAATATTCAACACGACATTTCAGTGTAAACATCGCGTGACAGGCGCTTCGTTTGTGGTACAAGTGATGAGCATATATACCCTAATTAGGCTGCGTTCACACAGTAACACAAAATTTTCCTTTTAAAAATATTCTTTGAGCAAAACTTGTAGTATGACTTCAACGAATAGCGAATCGTATTAATGTATAACTCTACCTTTTAATGTGTAGATCGTCAGACTTACTTCATACGTCAGGCTGCACAAATGACTACGAAAGTCAGTATGCTCTGACATTACTTGCTAGCTTCAGAGCAGAAGTAACTTTGAAATTTTATTTTATTTCCAAATTTATTCCATCCATTGCAGGGTTCGTTTGAAACCCGGGATCTCTGAGACAGAGGGCTTCAAATAATGAGATAAAAACCTCAAATTCAACCAGTTACCTTGTACGACAGTTTAATTAAATAATATAGCCTAAATATATATTTTTTTTTATTTAAACAGAATAAAGACAATTTGCAATGAACATTTTTGCAGACAAATAGCGTTTTATTATTTTATTTTGTTATTTTATATTAAATATTTTACTGTTAATTTTACAGTCAGATTAATTTTATTAATTATTTTAATTACAATAATTATTCGAAGGTACAAAATAATTCGTATATTTTTTGAAATTTTGAAAAATGTTATACTTTTAAAATATTAGCGCTTCAGCTCATGAATTACACCGACCGAACATGTTTTGTTGCGTCATCGATCATCTTCACCGGTGCCTTTCGCTGGCTGCGTCGCGTGAAGTGTCGAAAATTACTTACAGGAGCTAGTACATTTGCTTGTACAGGAAAAACTGATTTTTAAACGGTTAGGTACTAAAAACGTATTATCTTTTTGTAAGTATATTTTTTGTGAAAACATATATTCAAGAAATTTATCAAAATATAATTTTTATCTATACTAATATTAAGGAGATTAAAGTTTGTGTTGAATCTAGAATCTAGATTTTTTGTAGAAAACTTTACAATACATAACCACTGTGGTTATTTCCAGTAATAACCGGGGATCTTTGTGAGCGTACATGAATATTATTATGAAAGCTGGAAGGATTCCAGTAAATGTTCATCATCATGTCACCTTTTAAGAATACTACTGTCTATATACAATAGAATATTTTTCTTTTATTTCTTTATATTTACTTCTAAACTACTATGTCCTATATCTTATAAATATAGGCACACAAACCTATTACTAAAAATCCTTACTAATATTATAAATGTGAATGTGAGTTTGTTTGTTTGTTACGCATTCACGCAAAAACTACTGAACCGATCACCGTGAAATTTTGCATACACGTTGTCTGGGGCACCAGAAAGAACATAGGGTACCTTTCATCCAGATCGCGGACGAAGTCGCGGGCACCAGCTGGTATATAATATATTTTTAATAATATCATATAATAATAGCATTTTTCAAGAGCCCATTTTAAGAAGTCAATATACTACTTACATTATTTCCAGTAGACTGGATATTCTATCTAATAGAGTCTGCAAATAAGTAAGATGTTACTTCAAAAATGCTTTGCTACTGCTTCTAAAACATAAAAAAATACCGTGAAATGTTTCATCATTTAAATTAAATATCGTTACATATTTTTCAAAAGGTAAGGTGTAACGTGTACCTAGCACACTGTGTTGTATTTTTAACATCCTTTCGCATTACGGCTTCATAAAGCCACGCCGAGAGTGGTAATGTACCGGGATACGGTCTTCCATTATTTTTATGAGTTGAGGGACCGAAACATCGCCGAAGGGGTGACGAGGATTTTGCGGAAAAATAAAAAATGAGCGGTCAAATGACGGAACGGGTTCCGTAAGTGGACTAGTGGGAAATTCTATAGTACTCTGTGACAGATAACATACACGTTATGGTGCAATCAAATTGTTTCAATGTGTCGGATCTTTGTGTTTTTATTAAATTTTATTTGCGAGGTTTTTTTTTAATTGACAATTTTGTTACCGTCTGACACTTATAGTCTAAGTTATACCTACTTGTATTTCAATACCTATAGTAGATATAGGCAAGCGACAATAACTATAAGAGGGAGATTTTTATATATATTCAATTCCGTCGTGGTATGTTTATCTGATACCAATATATTATCTTGATCGAATACAAAATTTACACTTAATACAAAATTTAGAAAAGACAAAAAAAAATACCAAGAACTAAGTATTTATTACATTAAACCGAACCGGACATAGGTACCTACGTGATATTTGATTACTTGTAGATACTTACTAATCCGAACTGAAAATAGGTGAGGGTAATCACTGCTCATTCTGACTGTCACATACAGTTTTGACTATAAATAAACAATATTGTAAAATAATGTCAATTCACTAATAAATATTAAAATATTTAACACTATTATTAAATTTATCCAGATAGGCCCACCAAGAAAATATTTCAAGATGGACTATCTTGAATCTATGAGTCTAAATAAAAAAAAACCACACCTTTCATTAGCCACACTTTATTAAAAATTGTAAAATAAAATAAAAAAATAAAAAATAGTAATGAATACGAGTTACTGTTGCCAAGAAGAATTATTATCTATGTACAGTCGTATTATTTGGCTTCGCATCGTTTGCGACCGTATGTAGCTTGTGTTATTTACTTCCTACGCCCTTTTATTTGCCATACCGGAATTCTTAACAAAGGTCAGATAACACGGAACTCTTTTATTTGTTTCAGTGTACGGGTGGCTTGGTACAGTCGACGACAAATCAATTTTGAGCGAACTATTTTCGCTCTTGCCGCTAAGCGGTTAAGGTTTATATTAATTCTCCAATTGCCTGCTCGACTTATGTAATGCCTGTGCGCTCCCCCGCTTCTGTTGGAGGGTGCATTATCTAAGTCTAGACAGGAATTATGACATGTTTGCAATCAGTGACAATGTACTACAATGAACACAGTATCAGGGGTGACTAGGCTTATGTGAATCGCTACAGAGTGCCTTACCATTTAAAGGTAATCTAACTTTTAAAAAAAATCTAAATACCTACACTAAAATTCGGATCAATATAATTAAATGTAGGTATGCGTTATTGTGCTAATATTGTGTTAGTATTGTGTGTTAACTTATATTTTATATATTTATATAAAATATATAAGTATTTATATAAAATATAAGTATATTATTTTAGTACTTAATTTTATATTATATACTAATAATAAATTGGAATAATATAAAAATACTTGTTTTATGGCGACTGTTTCTAAGCTAATTAATATAAAGCGCTTAGCTAATATTTTTTATCAAATAATAATTTATTTTTTCTCAAGTTCTTATATAAATCGAAAATGGCGAATTTTCATTAAATTTTCTTTATCCTTGAACTTGGCAAATCTGTTTATCCCGCTAATAACAAACACGTGCTCCTTCTTACTTCACCGACACCCGGATCATAATACTCAAGGATAATACTTTGATGTATTGTAGTAAAACAGATTTTTAGATAAAAAATTCTGTTCTCGGAAAAACCTCTTTGATCTATCGTATTTTTGTACATTTGTATAAGTAGGTATATTATGTCAATATATTTCAGAGCTTCAGTGAATTTTTTTTTTGTAATTTTCTTTCATTCTTTCATAACAATCAATCCTGTAGGATCGTAGACCTTTTAGATTGTAAGTACATTTGAGAGAGATCAAGAAACCAAAATGTAGGCATCATATTGCTTTAACATTTTAATTTAGCTTAAAACAAAACAAATGTATTCACATGCGTTACCAACTTTCATCTGATTAAATTCATTTGACAATTAATCCCAAATATATGCCGTACAAAGCTCACAGATAATCCGAGACATGAAACCGATACAGTATCACTCAGCTATATTAAGGTTTGATCCAAATTATTGGAGTTTAGCCATGATTCAATAAATATTCAGTATGGCTTCCAATTACCGTATGCAACTACGGGTTCTCCAATGATTTCTGTAATCTATACTAATATTATAAAGCTGAAGAGTTTGTTTGTTTGTTTGAACGCGCGAATTTGAGGAACTACTGGTTCGAATTGAAAAATTCTTTTTGTGTTGGATAGATCATTTATCGAGGAAGGCTTTAGGCTATATAACATCACGTTGCGACTAAAAGGAGCGAAGAAACAGTCGAAAATGTGGAAAAAACGGGGAAAATTATTCATCTTCCGTTGCGTGCGCTGCGAAAACCGTTTGAGATACCCAAATGATTCCCAAAATAACTATTCCACGCGGACGAAGTCGAGAGCACCAGCTAGTATTCAATATGGTTTCCAATTACTGTATGCAACTACAAGTTCTCCAGACATTTCCGTAATAACCAACAAAACACTTAAGAAGATTTTTATACGTATCAAAATGTGCTATGTAGGTAAAAATTTATCTATATGTTAATCCAGCTCTAAACTATATTATGTGCCAAATTACAACCAAATGTGTTTTACCGTTTTTGCGTGATTGAGTAACAAACATCCAAACATACAAACCTTCGCATTTATATTATATATTAATAGGATGGATGACTGCTCTTGACTGGGGTCTAGCCGAGCGGCAAAGACGAGGGCCTATTATGGAGCGAGCTCAGCCAGAACACGCGAACTTTTGGTCTTTCGGGTGAGCTTGCTCCATCTTAGGCCTCCTCCTTGCCACATGGCTGGTTGTTGGCCAAGAGCAAACCCATCTAATAAAAAATAAATAAAATAAGTTTAAAAAGATTTAAGTTATAATGAGCTCGGACACACAGACGTCGAATGGGAGTTCCAATACTTGGCAGTGCTCTGAGACATTAAAAAGTCTGTTTAAATGTCTTAACTACTCAACCAATCATCATGCCACTTTGCACCAGGGTTACAGAAAAGGAAATAGGTAACCTTCATTCAGATAGAAAGTACTATTCCCGAAGGACACGGACGGTGTCGCGGACAAAATATGTTTGCTAATATTATAAAGAGAGAAGATTTGTAGGTATGTTTGTAGGTAATGAATAAACTCAAAAATTACTGGGCCCATTTAAAATTTTTTTAACTAACTGCGAGTAACATAGGCTATATTTTATGAAGTTACGCGGGGGAAGTCGCTTGCATTATATTAGTTTAATAAGTGTATCTCATAGTTTTTAGAAATATAACGAATCGCTTATAACTTGGGACATTCATATGAAAGCCACTAATCAAGACCGTTATTAAATACAAGAAGGACAAAGTTCGCTTAGAAACATTTACTACAGCAAATTCAGTGTCAGTAAATCAGACCGTCAAAATTCAATATGGAGTAGATACTATTTATTACTTGAAATGGCAGTAATAAAACCTTCTTGATTTACATTTTACTTGATAGGATTCACAAAAGAACGTCTGAATATACAGTAATCACAGGTATTAGGGCAGTTAAATTTTCTGCGCATTTTTTCCTGCTTAAGTATAAATTAGATTTTTCATGATTTTAGAATTACACAAAATCAAAATTGAATGTCTAACATATAAACGAGTAGAATATATTAAATTAAATACTAAAATAGTCATAACACAGCTACATTATGACGCAGAGAAGTTGCACCTAGTAGATAGAATTGTTCTCATGGGCATGTATTCACTAACTTGACTAAGTTGATGAATACACTTAGTTTAGCAGCATCTAGAAATGACGCTTATTCACACTTATAGCCACTGCAAACTTTAGATTGCCATAAATGAAAGTATCATAAAAGAGATGTATATACCTATGTCATACTACTAAAGTTGTGTATATGTACGGATTCTTAATATTTGTAATATTTTGAAGAATTTTGGTATTGGTATTTTTTTAAATAAATTTTTGAGAAAGAAATAAGTAATAGTATTTAGTCGTTTTATTCGTATTTAGTCACTATTACAACTAAATACATAATTATAATAGCGAAAAAAGATTATTAAATTTATTTTAATTTTATTTTAATAAATTTTTTTCACCCAAAATATATACGTTGAAGTCTGAGGAAGGTTCTTATAAAGAGAAAAATCGAAAAGAATCCCGGTGGCTACTAAATAAATAAAAATATTTTTCACGAAACATAATAATAAACGCCTTTTAATCACGATCGTAACATTTTAAAAAGACACGGTGCAGCGTACCAACCGGTATAATCGCCAACTTTTGCAACAACGTCAAACTTTATGAAAATATGAACACGTTTTCTGTTAAAGTGTCTAGTTATATTATATTGTATGACAATAAAGAAATGACAGTCGCCAACAACTTTTAACCTTTGTTGTTTGAAAGTAAAGGCGTGGCCTCAATATGAGCGATTACATAAATTATTCGTTCCTTCCTGTGTAACGCGGACAGGCAGGCTGACCGTCCTCCCGAGGAGCGTTGGCCTTCTTGCGCTGAATAGTCGTGGCGGGGCACCGAAGTCGTGTCATAGCGTCCCTGCGACCCCGCCCATTAACAGCTGCGCTAGAAAGTCGTTGGGTTTTAGCCGGTAGGAATCCGGCATATCCAAGAGAGTTTCCCAACTTTAAAAAACAAAGGCTGACCCTTCTCAAGATGGTTGTACTTATCGTCGCCCCGCCACTGGTGGTCATAGTGGTGGCGACTGGGAGAAATAATCCTATTTGCCATCACTGGTGAAGGTGCAGATCATGGTGGTGGCGAATAGGATCTTTTGTGTATTTCCCATACACAGAACCCATTTCCCAAACCCTTATCCATAATCCTACTATGGTCGGTAGCACCTGTGGCCTTGCTTGTTTTATAGACACCTTCCATCAAGTGAACCGTCATCCTGTTGTTGACTTTAACATTTAAAAAAAAACAATAACATGCACAGCATGTTATTTTACGGTAATCTGTAAATTAGTGGTTATTCTGTCCAATTTATGACTGCGAAACGTAAGTTTAGCGTGCCCCGTCGTGTCATAGCGTCCCTGCGACCCCGCCCATTAACAGCTGCGCTAGAAAGTCGTTGGGTTTTAGCCGGTAGGAATCCGGCATATCCAAGAGAGTTTCCCAACTTTAAAAAACAAAGGCTGACCCTTCTCAAGATGGTTGTACTTATCGTCGCCCCGCCACTGGTGGTCATAGTGGTGGCGACTGGGAGAAATAATCCTATTTGCCATCACTGGTGAAGGTGCAGATCATGGTGGTGGCGAATAGGATCTTTTGTGTATTTCCCATACACAGAACCCATTTCCCAAACCCTTATCCATAATCCTACTATGGTCGGTAGCACCTGTGGCCTTGCTTGTTTTATAGACACCTTCCATCAAGTGAACCGTCATCCTGTTGTTGACTTTAACATTTAAAAAAAAACAATAACATGCACAGCATGTTATTTTACGGTAATCTGTAAATTAGTGGTTATTCTGTCCAATTTATGACTGCGAAACGTAAGTTTAGCGTGCCCCGTCAAGTCTAAAGTGGCAGTTTTCCTAATAAGCTAGTTTAATTGCCCGCTACAACTTGCACCATGTCCTAAAGCAAGCTGTGCGCAACTTTTACTTTTTCATTAAAAAAAACTCTATTTAGTTTTTCAAAGTTTTGCGGTACCACGAGTGCAATGTTGATGATTTCATGAAAGAGTTAATTGTTGTTTTATTTATAACAAAAGCTGCAAGTTTCTTTATTAGAAAACACCTTCTTACTTCTTCTTACTTGCTTTATTATGATTTTCTTAATGCTCTATTTTGTTTAGTCGATTAAGGTCACAGGTGCATTGTTCTTTCAATGAAAGCTACCTTTATGCATATTGAGCATTTGATTAAATGAATATTGAGCGTTTTGCGTCCTCTTCACACGTATTTGCTCAAAAGCAATCAAAGGGCAACAAAATGTACAGCGCCATTTGACCCGCAAAGCGTTATGTTATCTAAATAACATTAAATACTTTTTAGTCATTACATACAAATAATATATAGAAAATACCCAGAGCAAGACATACATATTTATGTAGGCATACAAAAATTTGTCTTGAGCGAGGATCGAACGGATACTTTTTATCCAAAAAAAAATGTTGTTTGTAAAAATGTAAAAAATGTAAAATTGTAATAAAAAATCGGCAGCGTTATATTACTCATAAATTTTCTCTTTTTATTTTTTACATTTTCAACGCGGACGTAGTCGCAGGCATCAGCTATAGTATATTATATACGTTTGAAAACGCCATAACAAACGTAAAGCAACATTAAGTTGATTGAAAATTACAATAAAATCTATGTTACAGTAAACACTTTTGTCATTAACAATATGACTCCATAAATTAA
This sequence comes from Synanthedon tipuliformis, assembly GCA_947623395.1. Lineage (NCBI taxonomy): Eukaryota > Metazoa > Arthropoda > Insecta > Lepidoptera > Sesiidae > Synanthedon > Synanthedon tipuliformis. Next base: position 544,631 of record OX392424.1, on the reverse strand, counting down.
CGGGGCCATACACCCAAACAATTACGCCCATTCGCCGTGTTTTATTACACATATGTAAATTAAACTCGCACACTGTTTAATGTTCGGTTAGGCTGTGTTCACAGTGACAGACGTCAGACAGCGTCGTTTAAAAACATAATTGCTTCTGAATATTTTTGATTTGTATAAAAACAAAGTCCCTGTTTGAGTCTGAATTTTTTAAGCTAAAATAATCCAGATTAGTTAACTAATGTACAATCGATTTCTTATATAAAAATCGACTACCAGGAGCTTATATAGTGTTATTTTTACTTACGAGTACGTTTTAATTTTTAATTACAATTTTGACTTTGGGGAATGGCGGGAAAGATGTTACTAAAGACCATTTAGAAATGAGAGACAATTGGATATGTTTATTTTTATTCCACTACAATATTCAACCCTTTTTTAACGTTAGGAAATCCTTTTGGATATCCGGAAGTGCAGGGGAACTAACGACTTTCTATCGTGGGGACGCAGGGACGTTATGACACGACATTGATGTCAGAACCATGGCACAATATTCAACCCTTTTTTTTACAAGAGGAATCCATCATGGATACCCACCAGCCTGGGGACAGACCGGTGGGTTATGTCGGACTCCTGCCCCGAGATGGTATTGGGGAAGACCTACCGACTAAACCTCTTGGCGTTCTCCGCGTCCGCTATGAGGCGAAGTTACGAGGTCGGACGAACACTCTTCCGCAAGTCCGCCGAAAATATTTAACCCTAGTACTTTTTCGTGTTTATTATTTTTTTTATTTTATTTTTAACATAATTCAGTGTATTCACGACGCTGCGCTTGAAATATATTTTTGGGAGGTGGAAAATGTCCAAGCGTGTGAACTTATCATTGTAAGTTGAGGATAATCTATGGTACACAGAATTAAGGTCGTAATTAGTTCGAGATAGAGGGATGAGAAACAATTTGGTCTTTCTTCCACGCTTGGGTGAGGCCTGAAGCCGCTAACATTAGCTAGTTGTTAGTGCCTTTAGCTTATGTCTAAAATCAGTGTAGAAACAGAAGTCTCTCTTTATTATACACACGTTGAGCGAAAAAAATAATGTAAAGTTTTGCTTATATGACTGATTTATTATTTTCACAATATTTTATTTATAAAAGCTACTCGTAGTCGCTATCATTTACATATGTATTTGAGATTAGTGGTATACCATTATGCGAAATACACATACAATTTCCATACGATGTTTACGTCTATTGTATTCCTGTTGGCTTTTACTAAGGTATCTGTGGTCCAAGTGACAAGTAAATCTCTGATCAAATGTATGGTTTTCTTTCTAGCTTCTAAATAGGAAAAAAATTCATGAAATATTTTTCTTTGATGTAATATTTATTTTTTCAATTTCAATATTAAAAAATACATAAAATACAAAAAAAATGTAACTTCTGACAAAATGTATGAACAATATTTTATTCATAGTTTATATTTGAAAAAGGGACGCTCATATAAAAAGGTACTTTTTTCTTGATGAAAGGTAACCTACGTCCTTATATATAGTATGAATATTAGTGCGGATATTTACTTTGTTTCTTCTGAACTCTCAAGGTGTCTCCTTGAGTTAGTGTTTGTCCTCATTCCTAAGGATCGTCCTCCTTTAACTTGCACCAAACGTAAAGAGCATATTCTCTGACAAAGTTTTCCGTTACAATAATAACGTTCATACGTTGACTCGAAGAGTTTTCAGGACGGTTTGTTCTCTTTTGTAATAGACGAGCAACTCGAGTTATTGTTTTATCTTAGCTAAAACATAGTAGCGAAGGATAATAAAGTTCTTAAGTTTGCCATTTATTTTTAGTTAGTAACTACATTAGTTAAATCAAAATTTGTATTTTCATTCTTTCTTGGGCGAACTTTTTCTTGGCAAAGTTTTTCAGCAAATATAAACTTTAAAATGATAAAATAGTTTAAGAAACTATTAAAGATTAATTTTGTTGAAAAATAAGTGAAAATGAAGCCATCACAATTCGTTTTTCACATTTCGTTCACATCACAATCTAACTTATTCATTTTTAAAATATCCTCGGCTCTAAATTTGAATTGAATTATTACAATAGGAACATTATTATACTTTCATTAAAAAATCTAAGTATCTGCGTGTACCAAGATTCATACAAATCGATTGAATAGTTTACTAGCGAAATTTTGAAGTACCTACACGTAATAACTGTCCATTTTTGAAAGGCAGTTTATAAAATGAAGTTGAAATTGAATTCCAACTAGCAATCACTAGGGTGGCAGATTTATCAAGAGCTCTTTTACGAGCGCGGTAAAAACTCTCAACGGTATAAATATATCGGTTGAGCTGCTTAATTTATAGCTCCCGCCGGACTGGCCGACAGGGATAAACGAGGGATGCTGTTAGCGGAAGGTCACTTTCAACGATACAAGTATGTTTACTGACGAAACAGGTGTTCCTTCTACAGCCTTTGGTGATTTGCTATTAACTAATGTTCCAATATTTAACAAAAAATTTTTCCTCTTTTTAACTGCCATCAGTCCTTGACTATAATCAGATGTGTTATCCGGTCTTTACATAGTGTGAGTGACCTCTCCATCAAGAAGACTACCCGTTTGTTTTACACCAGCTACTTGTGCAGCTCTATTATGTCAAAGCTTTAAGGCGTTTGTGATAGCCTTGATCAACAAGTTGCCAGTTCGTTTGGGTGTCTGGACAGTCGCTTCCTATACTCCACTGCTGTCATTCGGAACTCCTCCTTGACAGTGTTCATGTTGAGGTGTTGGTGTATTTCAGAGTTTGAGCACCACTTTGCAGTTTGAGTTCTAAGTATTGAATTTTGCATTCGCTGGAGCATGGATATGTTTCTGTTGCTGGCAGTTCCCCACAGCTGTATGCCATACGTCCACACTGGTTTCAATACTGATTTATATATTAGCAACTAGTTATCAGTAAATAGCTTGCTATTGCGACCCAGTAGCCATTACAACAGTTTATAGAGGATGTTCTGTATTTAAGATGTTTTTTTTTATATATTTAAAACTCGTCTTTTGTTGGTTGCAATCGCAAACCGTGTGAATTCACATAGTTTTATAATTCGATACATTATTTCATATAGAAGGTAATATTTATTATTATAATTATTTATAATTAGTTCTATGTTTTTATATTATCTTCTATTTTTAAGTTTGAAATACATGGAGGCCTCTTGAGTTTTATTTCAGATAAATAGTGGCAAGTATAATAGAATATTATAGTATATTATAATAGGATATGGTGAAGATAGGGGATAGGATATGCACAAATACCTACACAACATCTTACGTTGGCAGTTGTTATACTATGCTACTCTATACTGGTGCTAGACGGGTGCTAACATAGTGCGTAACGGTAAGCCCTGGTACCTACAACCAGCCTACAACTAATAATTTAACAATTTTAAGTTGATATTTAAAAAAAATGACATTAATTCGCCATAATTTTGTGACGAAAATTTTTTTTGTAGACAAGTACTGAAAACAAGCATTAAAATCATAATGCATTTCCTCATATAATAATGGCATTATAAATCCCTCGGCGTCTGGTTGCCACAGTAATTCATACTTAACTTTTATTATCGCTCAAATTTCCTTTCGAATACACAAGAGTATTATAATGTTATGAGAGTTCCATCCAACTCCTACATTATCTTTACGACCAAATGCGACCGTCCAAGTTAAAAGCGATCAGCGGCAAATGGCGCCATTACACGATTTACGAAATTGTTAAAACTTAATTGCATATTTTATAATAACTGCTGACTATGCTTCCCGGAAGACCACACATGCCTTCTCTGACTACACTCATGCTAGCATACGAAACTCACACAGATAGACGTAATTACAGAAATGTGCTAATCGTGTGCTCAAATTGCTCAACGAGCTATCGCTGCTATTATATTAATAGTATTTTTTTAAAATAATAACTATGTTTTAACGTTATTCGTGATGATATTGAGTTTTATTACAAGGATTTCAAACCGAAAAAGTAGTAATAATTAATTACATGATTGTGTATTTATAATACAACTTGCTGTTTCGATTGATGTATTAGCTATTTTTTGTCTCTTTTATTTTATACATTTATGCATTATTTGAGATAAATATTCTGTCCAACTGTTAGACGCTAGTACCCACAATACGCTAGGTCACCGAGGATGCTATACACAGATATAGATATAGATATGTCTGTGATGCTATACGTATAGCCTTCGTCCGTTTATCACTTGTACCACACGTCAACTGCCATAAAAGGGCAGAAGCATTGAAAAAGACATCATCCTTTAAAATTTTTGACTAGGTGTGAATTGTGATCCCATCTGATATAATTATTTTTTACGATCCAAATGATTTATACTGTAACAGAGCTCGCTCGTTTATTTATACGCTTTGAACGTTTATAAAATTTAATTATTTCTATGTTGCTTCCTAGTTAGTCTTGTTTTGTGTAAGTCAAGACTATAAATACTGCATTAACGTTTCACGCGTGGAGCTACCGATTTGAAAATCAAAAGAATTTTGTATCTTTGCATAATATCTTTGCACGACAGAGCGTTAATACAAGCACCCCAATGGTCCCGTCAAAGGTTTTAGAAATGCCTTTTTAAATTTTACTAGTGGCATGGCAGGGAACAGCTCAGTCATATACGGGACAGTCCATACCAGTAACCGCCCTGTTACAATAGACCACCGTGTCTGCAATCAGCCTGCCTACCCTTTCAATAAAGTTGCATTCAACACTTTCGTAGTTACATATGAAACCTCTAAGCATAACTCCGATAATTCTAGCAAAACAATATAACATTTTCTCATAACATCCGTCTGGGACAGAGTAACGCGGTACAAAAGTGAAACATTGTAAATGGCCATAAATTTCGCTGCTACTCACAGTATGTCATTTGCGAATCGTCAAGCGTCGTTATTGCGAAGAGGAATCCCTTTGGCATCTCCGACTCGTCTTTCAGAGAACGAATAAAAAATGTTTTTGTTACCAACTGGCTCTCTGTCGCAGTTGTCAATAATAAATACTGTCCAAAGGTAGTCTCCAACTATACAATAGACACAGTTTAAAAACATTGTTGGTGTGTCAAGTGGAAATACATCTACAAATACATTCATACAGACGTATGGCTTGTTACCATCCTCATCTTGTCGAAATCCGCCAGGGTTTGGAACTCCCTGCCAGCGTCTGTATTTCCAAGTAGGTACATATAACCAGTGATATGTTAAAATAACCCTAATCTTTTCAAGTTTCGAGTGAATAGGCATCTTCTGGGTGAGATCGCTCCATCTTAGGCCTCATCTTTGCCACATGGCTGGTTTTTGGCCAAGAGCAAACCCATCTCTTAAAGTGGCAAGTGTGCTGACGCAAGTTGACCAGATGGAGAGTCACTGCCGTCAATTAGCATGTACCTATCAAAAGCATAACCAACCTAATCTGAAAATGTTTTTTCAGAGACAGGAGATTTTTAGTGCAGTTTAGTTGTTAATTTTGTTACTGCAGTTAAAGTTAGTCATACAAAACTTAGGTCATACAAATTTTATTTAAAAGCTCAATGCTAGTACCTTACTTATACAGTACAATACTTGGACAAATCATAATTATAGTTTATAGGCTTGACAGCATTCAGAAAACTACAACACCAGTTCGTCGAAAACAAAATATATTTTTGTGCGTTATTTGCCTCGTTAGGATAAATCAGATAAACTTGGTATAAATAAGGGCATAGGAATTGATACATCATTGTTTTATTATCGTTACGTTATAAAAATGTACATTCCAATTAATCTGCGCAAAGGAAAATATATATTATTGGGAAATTAGATTGAAGAAATTCCAGAAATGTTTATTTTTAGATACGTATCCAATTGACAATTTAATTATAAATTATAATAATCATATCACATAATTATATTTTTGTAAATCTAATTAGAGACTGTATTTCGGGAACGGAATGAGTTTCACTGAAAAATATATACTTAAGGCCTCTTTCACCAACTACAAGTAAAGTGTTGATTAGTTACTTTTAGAAATAATTTTATGTTTTATTAAATTATGCACTCGGTTTAGTGCATCCTTCGATAGGCGATTTTATTTTATTATTTCTTATTACCTAATGTTTGAGACTATATTAACATAGGTGACAGGTGACTTAAAAATGACGGTTTGCCTACTTGACAGATGGTGAAAATATTTCAAGACACGGCTTGCTTACAATTTTATTAATAATGTACCTATATCTAGATGAATACCATAACAATATTTGAATAGTTGTATTCAAAATCGTAGATATCCGAACAAAGTCAAAGCGCGATATTCGTGATCTCAAATAAAAGATAAAAGAAAAAAAAAAAACAAATTGACCATTTCACTTCCAGCCCCCGAAACACCGCAAAACTCCAAAACGAGATATGACAGTTCCTTTGGGAGCGCCGTTTTTTCACTGACGAGCAGTCACAAAAGATTCGCACAAGTTTGCCAGCGGGGGGACCAAATTGCCCCCCTGCCCGTACTCTCACCGCCCCCTACTTATTGTTGAGATGCGCTCGTTTGTAAGCAAAATGCTGAGACCTGAGCAGTGACAGCATTGTACCCGTGTATTCATTCACGGCAGTGACGCGAACGTGATAGAAATTTCTAGAAGTTCTCCTAAGTGCTTGTATTTTTAGAATCGCCATGAATAGATTCGTCGATCTGCGAGCTCACGTCTTACGTGTAATAAACGCTACTGCAGCAAAGTATTTCACTACAGACGGGCTAGTGCGGGTTTTACTCTATCACACGCGTCGAACGCGTAAACGCCAATTTGTATCGGAATGAAGCAGCGCCACCTAGTGGCTAACGTGTAGGCCCTCTATTCTCTTTATAACGCCATAACTTTTTCCTCGCGCGTTGCCCCGGAGAAAAACTGTTTAAACACCAAAATTTAATTAAAAAGGTTAACTTGTTTATCTGGTAAACAAACAGACATACTTTCACATTTTTAACATTAATTAAAATAGCTGTATTGCAGCTTTACCTGCCTTAAAACTTAATACTTAAAACAAAAGTCTTCATCATGAAATAACTTTATACTTAGTAGGTACCAATTTTAATATTTTCGGTCAAATCTTTTCCCTAATAACTGTTTCTTAGGCTGGCTTTAGGGCCTCTTTCACCAACTACAAGTAAAGTGTTGATTAGTTACTTTTAGAAATAATTTTATGCTTTATTAAATTATGCACTCGGTTTAGTGCATCTTTCGATAGGCGATATCGATTTTTGTGTCTAGTAAGGGCCTCGTTCACCAAGTGAAAGGCGATTTTTCTTATTATTTTCTTTTTAATGTTTGGGACTTTTACCGTACAAACAATGGTGTATCAGCTAAATTATTCCCGGTGACAGGTGACTTTAAATGACGGTTAGCCTACTTGACAGATTGTGAAAGAGGCCTGACTGACTGTCAACTTGATGATAAGCAGTTGTGCTACCATTGAAATTCACTGTGAAATAGCAGCATGTGTGCATGTGTGCAGTAAGTAAGTGATGCCAGAACCCATCCCTTCCTATCCCTTCCCTTCCTAATGTCTGATCCTTAATCCTACTATAGTCGGCAGCACACTTCGTGACGCAATGGTAGACACCTATTATCAAGTGGACCGTCAGCTTGTATGTCGACCTTAACATAGAAGAATAATCTAATTTGAAATAATGAACTCTCCGTAATAAGCATTAAGTGTCAACAGTACAGTAGTTAATAGCATCATTGTGTAGGTATTGTTTGATATGTGAACCAACAAAAAGACTTTTGATTTTTCCGGTTGTCATTTCCCAATTCAGCCTCCGAATACTTTGGGACCACTGACGCAGTGCAACCGACAGAAGTCCACAAAAATAGGTCAATAGTGACTGTCATGTTAGAGAGCATTTAAAATTTCAGCTTTGTACCCAGTACTCGTAGCGTACACGTAGCGTAGTTATTTAAAAAAAAATGACAAGCGCGAGGTCTGTGTAATTATTATACAGTATTTTTTTTATTATTATGTACTATAACGGAATTTCATGTTTAGAAACTCACTATCGGGAGTTTTATATAAAAAAATTATTTTGTATTTTGCATTTTGTACATAGGTACGTTTGAATGTGAGAAAAATGAAATTCCATGAACCCATTCCCTTGCAAACTGGCTCTTTGATGCATTCCCATGTTGGCTAAGCGTGAATTCTGATAAACAATAAAGTGTCGAGCACCGTACTGTTTACAACGGAAACGCAGCTCACTGTTGGGGTTTGTTTGCGTTTACTGTTCTGAAGTTGAACAGACAGACGGACGGACAGTCACCAGCTGTGCGCGGCGTGTTCTACTTGGAACCGTCTTATTTGACGCCGACTCGATGTAATTTATATTGTTGTCAGTATTTTCTAAGAATTGAACCAATGCATGTAGTAAATTTTTCTGAAAATCGCTAAAATTTATAAATATCTAATTAGGGTTAATTTTGTAATAACAATTAAACAGTAGTATCTGTATTACTTACTGTTCATTTTATTTAGTAACGGGAGTCATTTACGTTCCGCAGTCATATATTGTGCAAATATACTATCCGCTTCCGAAGAATACTATGCTTATGTTTTGTTACATAGGCGACAGCAGCATTAATTGGCCTAACTTCCAACATTGACCTACATAAATATACATATACATTAATATAATTATTACATTATTTAGTTTGTAATCTAATACATACCTATATAAAGTTCTCGTGTCGCGGTTTGTTGCCAAACTCCTCCAAAACGGCTGGACCGATTTTGATGAAATTTTTGTGCTTATCGGGTAGGTCTGAGAATCGGCCAACATCTATTTTTCATACCCCTAAATGTAGGATTGTCCACCCCATTTTTTTTTATTTTTTCGCAAAACAACGTTTGCCGGTTCATCTAGTTTAATTATAAAAATATACTTGAGCTCTTTCATTTAAAATGAAGTCGAAAATCAATGGGAGCAATAGGAATAACGAAATGTAAACAAAAATGCTCGTTCACATGGTAGATAAATAAACAGATCATTGTGGAACAGCTGTTTAGGATTCTCCACACTTAAAAAAATGACAAAGATAATATTATATGGACCGACATTTGAAAGGTACCCCGCTGCGCCCATACTTTATTTATGTCCGATTTGTTTCTTGTTTATTATGCATTTTAATTGGCTCATATTTTGTATCAAACTAGATTTTCAATATTAACTTCTTGCTTCTCAATAAAGGAATTTTTTTAATATATTTATATTCTATCTAAGATTATACAGTGCGAAATTGAGTTTGGTTCGTTTGTTTGTTTGTTACCTTTTCGCGCCTTAATTACTCAACCGATCATCAAATACAGCTTTTATAATATTAATATCCTAGTTAGGATTTGAATTTTTTTCTATAGCTGCCTTAACAAATAGTTAAAAACAATAATTTATTTTAAAATTAATATATAATAGTAAAAAAATGTATATATTCCTGATTAAAAACCATTAAAAAAACACATATATATTTTACGTCCTATACAGACTTAATATTTTGACGTGGATTCTTAATCAAGCACAGATTTAATTTGGTAATGTATTTAAATTTGATAGGTAATCCTGCGGAACCCGAAACCACCCGAAACCGGCGGTTTGTAATCCCGGGAACTCATTTATTCGGTACATTTAAATATGAACCTCCAGTAATGGGGTTGGGAGGCAACATACAAGATTTACGGGACTTTTTTGCTTCCGTTTTAGTTTTTTTTTTAGACGCTAATAAATAACTTACATGTATACCATTAAACTAGCGTTTTGACCTTTGACTTCGTTTTATTATTACTAAAAAATATTGTAGGTATAGTTACTGAGATGCTTGTTTCAGTGAGAGAGTAAAGTACGCCAGAGGGCCTAGTGCGAGTTTTACTCTATCAAACGCGTCGATCGCGTAAACGTCAATTTGTTTGGGACATTAGCCACCAGGTAGCGCTGCTTCATTTCCATACAAAATGACATTTACGCGTTCGACGCGTTTGATAGAGTAAAACTCGCACTAGGCCCTCAGGACCCATTTCCCTATCCCTTCCTAGTCCCTATCCAGTCCTAGTCCCTATCCAGTCCTAGTCCCTATCCAGTCCTAGTCCCTATCCAGTCCTAGTCCCTATCCAGTCCTAGTTCCTATCCAGTCCTAGTCCCTATGCCTAATCCTATTATGGTTGGCATTTCACTTGCAGAGTAGGTTTGTTTTCAACTCTCCGTACAAACATTAAAAATACTCCCTAATAATATTGGCTTTTTAATTATCCTAATAGCATGCGTTTGGATTATTATGCAGACGAAACTTTCTTCTTATTTTTTTATGGGTTGTTAGAAACAGTTCCACTATTAGTTCTACGATAGAACTGTTTGTACAAAAAAAAATCCAACCAGTTCTACTGCACAGTATGACAGATTTGAGTTAAGGCTATTTAAGTTATTCCTTATTTAAAAACAATACGTGATTTTTATTTCTGTGGCGCATACCAAATTAAATTTTGTTTTTATTAACTATTTAAATGTTCTTAATTCAAATTCAGTCACGTTCTCTCAAGGAAAATTTTATTGCACGAAATAGCTCTAAATGTTTATGAGACCAACATAAAACTACTTATGTTACTCATTTTTTTACAGAAGAAAAAGCTCCGGGATTAAGCAATGTCGCCACCTACATTTTATTTTTTGTATTAAAACCGTTTTGTATTTTTAAAGAGGTTTTTAGGAATAATCTTGAAATAATCCTAATTTTGAGGTTAGAAAAAATACTTAAGTCTCGGTTGTCGGAAGTCGACTTAAGTGAAGTCGTTAAAAGTATAAATAAATTTTGAAACTAAGTGAGTATATTTAGTGTGTTTCTTGTGTTAACGACTTTTAACTTATTTTGGGACGTTTCAACATCTGCCCTGCCACGGACTGTTATTACAATTTGTGGTCTGTTTTGTTTGCTAACTACTATTTTATGGCTTTTTGTCGATCGATTTGTGTGTTAAGTTTAAGGTCATTTGGGCGGCCTGTTTGGCGACAGTAACCACTCCATTCTAGAGGACAAATGTCAACAGCAATGACAACTGACAACAGCAGCATATTATTATATTCTGTTGTGATTCAGAAATGCCTGCAGAGCTTATTTCGTTATTCCCTCCAGTAATTATTTTTTTAAAGCCTACAATGATTTTAGAAGTATCCTATATGTTAATCCAGATAATCATCAATACTTATATCAGGGAAAACTGAAATTATTGTTCACGAACGTACAAACAAACAAACATTTTTTTTTTAATATTCATTTAACATCGGTAACATAATTAGTGTACCATAGATAAATGATTGGTCTCGCTGCGCACAACTAGATACCGCCGTCGTACTAGTAAAATGCGGCATAAAATAGTACGCCGAATTCGGCGTACCCAAACCAGTCACACTGCAACGTGGCGTGGTGTTTTATTAAATTTTAGCCATAATAAAATACCAGTTTGCGTAGTGAAACTGTGTAAAAATATAATAAAACTGGGTAAAAAGTGATAAAAAGTGACGATTTTTTACACACACTACAGTAAAAAGTTGTCACATTTTCGGAGCTATTGCTTTTGTATAGCGCTCTATCTAGTCGAGCACAGCGAGACCAATCCATTATCTTTGTAGTATACAATCGTTTTTGTTGAAAAAATATTTGTCGGAATATCATTGTCGTCACTATTTCTTGCCTCTTCACTCATTGTCAGGAATACGGAAATAAACCACAACGCAAGTAGGAAAAACAATTGTGTATTGAATTAAATAGAATTTGGCAGCAGAAACTAATCGATTACAAAAATAAACTTAGATGAAAACGCGATAATCCCAGAAAGGTGTGTTCGTTCCTCCGAAAAACAAAAACCAAATCTAAAACTGCCTTCATCCTTCTGATTGACAGTCGCTTGTCATTCATACTGACACTAACCATAGACACACCTCTCTGATTTTATCCAAACGTTCAGTTTGACGTTTCCATCGACTAATAACTTAAATTAAAAACAATGCATCTGACACTTGATCCTCGACACGGCCATCCTACTCGTCACACGTCCTCGGGTGAGGTACCTGTAACAATACATTTTGGGACAGTATATGGAAAGCTCGGCCAATCTGACCGTTGATATTAAATTTATACCAAAGTGTCAAAAACGCTTCTCAAAACTGTACAAGTATCGGTATGGCAGTACAAACTTAAAATCAATGTCATTGCATGAACATAATGTTTCAATTCATTGCTATAGCAAGCTATAACAGTATCCACAAACATGATAATTCATTACCACCAAGGGTAGTATCCAAATCCAAAACAATTTACAATCACAATATCTCACTACATCCCTTGTGCAGTGGTATCCATTCATTAATATCCGTTACCCGAAGGTAGTATCCACCACATAGCACTTATCAGTACTCTTTGCCAACGACCGATTAAATTAAAGAAACTTTTACAGGAACAACAATAGTATACAACTGATTAATTGTCAACAATAGGATTTTCACTCTCTACCTCTGAGTCTAGATCTTGCGAAATTTCTAAGTCAGGGCAATTTTCAGGCATTCGTCGAAGTCGGTCATGTGCATACTTGTACGTGCGTTTAGAAGTCAGAGATTTTAAAACGTATCTGTCACCGTCTAAAACTTCTAGTATTTTGAAAGGACCCTTGTATTTGGCATCCAGTTTGGTCTGGTTGCGCTCTTCATTTTGAAGAAGCACAAAATCTCCTACTTCAAACCTTTTAACTTTAGCCTTTCCGTGATCAAACCTATTTTTGTCATAACTCGCAGTCGTGTTCATGTTATCAGAAGCCTGTGCTCTAACAGATGTCAAGTCTAAGTTTGTTTCGGAATCGTCAGTAAACATCAGTTCCAAAGGACGTGCTACTTTGCCAATTAAAAGTTCAAGAGGACTAAACTTAGTCACGCGGTTCATGGAGCAATTTAATGCCAACTGTATGTCAGGCAGAGCCTGCTGCCACGAGCAATCCCTACCAGTCTCTACAGTCGTCATCATGTTCTTGAGAGTGCCCATGACCCTCTCTACTTGTCCGTTTGCCCTAGCACTTCCTGTTGCAATCAAATGCAATTTGATGTTTTGGCTATCACAAAACTCGCGGAAGTCGGTGCTAGCAAAACAACGCCCTTGATCAGCAATAATCCTTGTCGGTGCGCCGAATAGCGACACTGCATGTTTAACAGCTTTAATGCCATTAGCTGTATCAATGTTCCGAGTATGGTGTAATAGAACAAACTTCGTGAACGCATCTATGAGAACGAAAACATATTCCTTCTTATCATTCTTTCCGCTTAGTTTGCCCGTTGCATCGATGTGGATAGTATGCCACGGTATCGCGATTTTGGGTATTGGGTGCAATTCTACCTGAATTTTTCCGGTATGTTTCTTTGAGATTTTACAAGTAACACACCCGTCTACAAATTTGCGCACATATTTGGCCATATGCTCAAACCAAAATTGGTCATAGATCTTTTCTAGGGTCTTCTCCCAACCTAAATGGATGAGGGAGTTGTGTGTCGAATTTATAACAGACCATCTCAAATTGCGGGGCAGGAGTGGTAAACATCGTGTTCTGCCATTTCGCTGCACTTTTCTGTGCAAGACTCCAGATCGTACCTCGTATGTCTTCATCACATCATCACTGAGTTTATGCTCATTGAAATTTTTGAGCAGCTCCGAGATTTCTAAGTCTTTCTGTTGCTCAGCAAGTAGCCAGTTTTCCGGAAGATTATTGAGGTTTACCTCCATGTGTCCAACCTTTTCTGAAACCTTTGATGAAGTTTCAGGCACAGGGTTACGCGAGAAAAAGTCAACATGTGACATTTGCGTACCGGCTCTATGTACCGCTTCAAAGTCAAAGGCTTGGAGGAAAGCCCACCACCGGTGCACCCTAGGTGCCAGATCAAGTTTCTTTCTCGATGCTTGTAGCGAACTACAGTCTGTATAGACCACGAATTTTCGACCTAACAAGTAATGTCGGTAATGTTTGACTGCGTTGACGACCGCGAGAGTTTCTAATTCATAAGAATGATATTTTGACTCGGCGATCGTCGTACTCTTACTGTAGTATCCTATTACGTGACGCCTTTTGTTCTTTACTTGCATGAGAATAGCACCATATCCGATAGAGCTGGCGTCGGTATGAAGCTCTATGTCCAAATCAGGATCAAAAAGCGTAAGGACAGGTTCGCTTGTAAGGGTCTTGATGACGCTCTGCCGAATAGCCTCATTCTCAGGTGTCCATGTAATATCACCTTTGCTGGCACTGGTCATGGCATACAAAGGCGCCATCGTTTGGGAAAATTTCGGGATAAATTGCCTAAAATATGACGCGAGGCCAATAAATTGACGCAACTGAGTAACAGTATTAGGAGGAGGCAACGACACCAGTGCCTCAATTTTTCTGGTATTAGGACGGATTTCACCTTTGCTCACCTCGTAACCAAGGTATTCAACTTTTTGTTTTAAAAAGGAACATTTCTTAATGTTGAAATGAAATCCGGCCTTTGTCAATGTCTTCAATACTGTCTCAACTCTACCCAATGCCTCATTCGCATCAGAACCACCTAATACCAAAATATCATCCATGTAAACTGATACAAACGTATGTACAAGTTCCCCTAAAGCTTTGATAACTGCACGCTGAAATACGGACGGTGCATTTCGCAGCCCGAATGGCATAGTCAAATATTCGAATTGACCTTCAGTTGTTACGAAGGCAGTCTTTTCGATGGACTCAGGATGTACAGGTACCTGATGGTATCCACTAGCCATATCAAGAACTGTGAAATAATGGCAATTGTGCAATCTATCTACTTGATCAGAAATTAACGGCAGTGGAAAACGGTCAGGCACTGTATTGTCATTCAACTCTCTGTAGTCCACGCACATTCGGTCCGTGCCATCCTTTTTCTTTACAAGTAGGATCGGACTCGCAAAAGGGGACGCGCTGGGACGGATTACATTAGATGCAAGAAGCTCATCTATCTTAGCCCTAACTACTTTCCGCTCATCGGTGCTAAGTCGATATGGACGCCTACACACAGTCTTATTTGGGTCTCTTAATCTAATCTGCATAGGCTCTACATTTGCTGGAGTGTTAGGTGTACCAACAACGAAGTTCGATTTATACGCTTCCAATAAAGTCAGAAGTTTTGACCTAAGTTCAGGTGGAACATCCGTGTCAATCATATTAAAATCTATGTCAGACGAAACAACATCACAGGATAATACAGTACGTGCTTTAGACAACTTTACAGCGGTTGAGGTCAAATTAACAGTAATATCTTGCCCCAAAATCTCCCTACCAATCATAACGTCATAACGCAAGTATTGATCCGGAAGCACATGAAAAAGTATTTCAATAGGTACGTCATCGATAGTCACAGTAGTCAAAATCTGTAATGTACTATGTACACTTGTCTGCCCGATGCCCGTCATAACAACAACATTATTTACTCGCTTTCCGCTAAATTTACCACTAACGGACTCCTTTACTAAAGAACACTCTGAGCCCGAATCATAATAGAATGGAATATGCTCACCATTGTGATTGATCATCCCGCGAGGTGCGCCAACGATGCAGAAGTCCACGCGTCGCTCAGCTGCAGGTGCGCTCGGAGTAGTCCCTTGCTTAGCAGACCCGTTAGGACAACGCGGTGCGGTGTGGCCTACTTCACGGCATTTAAAACAGATGATGTGGCTGTTGCTCGTAGACTTCTCATTGTTGTTCACAGTCTTATTTGATGATGATGATCCTCCAGGCAAAGTGACGTTAAAATCTTTTCTCACTCCATGCTTGTTAAATTGTTGTTGGTTCGATTTGTATCGACAGGTTATCGATTTGTGGCCAAGTTTGCCGCATGTGTAGCATTTGGATACCTGTGGGCCCATCTTAGGACGTTTCGCATCAGGTCTGGAAGTTTCTTGACTATAAGAAACTCCTACACGTTTTCTTGAGTAAGATATGGCCTTCAATTCGCGTTGCATATCGGCACGCGTTGCGATGTTATTTGTAAACGCCAAACGCTGTACACGAGGTTCAATAGGTGCCACGTGGGCGAGGACTGTAGACACAGCTATCTGCTCAGTTGTAAGATCCTTCCATCGTGCCATCATAGCCGTTAAAATGCGAGCCGAATAAGCTGCAAGACATTCGCCAGTTCTCGGAGTACTACCACTCAAATTAATCAAAAATGCCGCTGGCGTTTCTGGGCAATCATACATTGACACGAACTGATCTTTAAACTCGGCCCAAGTCATGCCAGGGAAAGATATTTGAGCCAACCATGTGGCGGACTGACCTTTCATCGCATTGCTAAGAGCTATCATAAGCGCTGCTCCTTGAAGCGGTTTTTCTTCCATGCACATGTCAGCGGTGTTGATCCAGGCACGTGCATCGACATTTTGCTTATCGGGGTCAAACTCCGGGAGACGTATACGTTGATCACTAACCGGTGTCCTCATGGCTTGAATCATCGCCAGCATGTTGCGGTTTTGTTCTTCAAGCAACATCCGCCATTGGTGATCGTCGCTGTGGGCATTATTCGTGCGTTGCAATCCCAATTCTGATGTCGGAATATCATTGTCGTCACTATTTCTTGCCTCTTCACTCATTGTCAGGAATACGGAAATAAACCACAACGCAAGTAGGAAAAACAATTGTGTATTGAATTAAATAGAATTTGGCAGCAGAAACTAATCGATTACAAAAATAAACTTAGATGAAAACGCGATAATCCCAGAAAGGTGTGTTCGTTCCTCCGAAAAACAAAAACCAAATCTAAAACTGCCTTCATCCTTCTGATTGACAGTCGCTTGTCATTCATACTGACACTAACCATAGACACACCTCTCTGATTTTATCCAAACGTTCAGTTTGACGTTTCCATCGACTAATAACTTAAATTAAAAACAATGCATCTGACACTTGATCCTCGACATATTTAATTTACAGACTCGGCTCGTTTACGATTTCATTATTAAACACATAAAATGTACCTACTTACTATATTTTTATGTAAGGTTTTTTAGAATATGTTGTCATAAGTCCATTTAGTTTGTTGTCTTCTTATTTCTGTGTGCAATACGCTATACTGTGGCAGAACTGCAGTGGCTGGTCGGTTTGCATTGCGCAAACGGTGTCGGCGTGATCATTAGTTTTTGGCCGACGCGGTCATTTGTCAAACTCCCGCCTCCAGCGGCGGTAAGCGGTAAGCGGTACCCGTGGGCCTAGAACGTAGCGACGCAGTATCACTGATAAATAAATTTACTTACTAAGTAATATTATAAATGCAAAAATTATTAAAATGGATGTTATATATTATATTTATTTTAATTTACTATAGTTCATATTTTATCCTTTATCTAATATATAAAATTCTCGTGTGGCAGTGTTTGTTGCCAAACTCCTCCGAAACGGCTGGACCGATTTTGATGAAATTTTGTTTGCTTATCGGGTAGGTCTGAGAATCGGCCAACATCTATTTTTCATACCCCTAAATGTTAAGGGTGGTCCACCCCAATATTTTTTTTTTGCAAAAAACGTCTGCGGAGTCAGCTATTTATATAAAAATCAATCGCTATGCGTTAGTCTCGCAAAAATTCAAGAATTGACCGAGATGAGTCTATGTCTTTTTATCACGTCATGTTCAGGTTAGGTTAGGTTATTTTACACCTTAGGTTAGGGTAGGCAGGTTAGGTTATTTTTCTAATTACAGTTCGTATTTTTCATCTATTTAAAACATTACTTTTTTTAGGCGAACAGATACATTAAGTAAGTAATGTTCTGAATTAAGTTCGAACAAAAACACATGAAAACCTTTATAACTTTTACTTTTTAAGTTTTAATAGACACAGTAAATTACGTTCTATGTTTGGTTCCTATCGAATATTAAGTTTGAACTTACTAACATACTTATTTTTATGTGAGAAATTCTGTTCAGAAAACTTGTTAGTGGCTAGAATATAAATAACTTCGGACGCGCGGAATGTTATCACCGATTCAATAAATTTGTAAATTATTTAAGAAACACGGAAATATAATTATGTTTCGACATTTTCACGTTCAAGAAGTGCGTTTGTTGTTTTCACTTTCAAACAGGTTTTTCCTATTTAGAGGCTCACACTTGGAGTAATATAATTTATTTTATTTTTTCATCTGTTTTATTAGATTTTATTAGATTATATAATAATAATACTGCTGCGCGCTTCATCAGTATTATTATTATATGCTATTATTATTACTAATGATATATTATATTTTTTATGTTTTCATAGTCACAATTATTCGTATTCAATCAATCAAACAATCAATCATTTATATGCAACTTGGTAACATTCGATTACAAAGAAAAAAAACATTAACGGTAAGAAATAAAAAGTTACAAAAAGTCCCTACTCAGCATTTTGCTGGCATAGGTCAGCACTAGCGATGGGTAAGGCAGTAAAAACTGAGTCAGAGTAAATACTCTTTTTTAGTATTTACTCAGTATTTACTAAATTAGGTGAGTATTTACTCACTAGAGACAGTAAAAACTTTTTATTTGATTTATTTTGTGTTTTCGGATATGGTGTATAATAAAATCAACAACAATACAATGCCAGGAAAAATATTGATTAAAAAGACATCCTAATTAATTTTCAGTGTCTTCATGGTGGAGTTCATGTTTATCTATGAGTTTATGTCTTTCGCTAGCCTTAAATATTTCATAATTTCTTCATAAAGGGGTCCCTCCCTAGACGATCATTTGGCATGACATGCGTTTACATGTTTTATGCTGCATGACGAATAATATACTAATATTATAAAGCTGAAGAGTTTGTTTGTTTGTTTGAACGCGGAATCTCAGGAACTATTGGTTCGAATTGAAAAATTATTTTTGTGTTGGATAGATCGTTTATCGAGGAAGGCTTTAGGCTATATTTTATAAAGTTACGCGGGCGAAGTCGCGTGCAGCAGCTAGTTAATAATAAATGCATATAATAATCGCAGAGGCGAAGAACATAGGGAAGACTTGGAGCGAATTAAAGCGTGAAGCTCGAAATCGAACGGGATGGCAGCGCATTGTGGAGGCCATCTAGGGGACATAGGAATATAAAGAAGATATAATAATTGGGTGAATTCCTGAAAAAAAAAAACAAGCATATAAAGAGGTTTGCAATACATTTATTAAAGACTTTGAGGCAAAATCAGCCATGGAAGGAAAGCTCGTCGGAATCCATTTTGTTATGGTAGGTGTTGACAACCTTTTTAATGTAGCACTGGCCGTTTTTATATTTTAAATCAGTGTTCTTTTTGTAGTGTCAATTTTTATATATTTTTCATGTATTTTTTTAATCATTAGCTTGTTAGATTTTCAACTGTAAATACACACGGGTTTCCTTTAAATTTTCTTTTCTTTATTTTCTTCTTTATCTTCTTATTTTAGCCTTTTTCATTTAACAGTAGAGGTTTACTCGAGCGCGTTAGATTAAGCTATGGTAGATTAATTACATGCTAAAAAGTGTCCATTTTAATAATCTGACGATTTGAGCGTGACAAAAGGAAATGGGAAGGTCACAAATTAAATTGTGTAAATTTAATATCTGCTACAATGTCGACTTACAGTATTTTCAAGTGTGTGTTTTTATGGGCAAAATAACCTCAAAAAATTGTAAAATGAAAGCCGGAAACAATGAAAAAATGCTGTATTATTTTTATGTCTATTTGAATGCTATTTTCCGAGCATATTTTGATTTAGATCACATTCAGTGATTAAAAAGACCTAAAAAGAATTTTTTTTAAAGCGTCAGATTAAGAAAACCCCTCCATATAATTGTCAGATTAAGGATCAGCAAAACCAGGATATCAAGCCTGGTATTAAAATCTGACGCGCTACATATTACATCGAAACTGGGCGGTATTACATCAAAACTGCTGGTATTACATCGAAACTTGGCGAAGCCTCACCGACTTTGCGGCTCGCTAGAGGTCGTAATATTTGTCCAAATTAAAAAATTCAAAAACTAAATTGTAGGTCTGAACACTCTCTACAAGTTTGATAACACATATTTTTCCGATATCTATCACCTAAAAAAAGAAAATTGCAAAAAACTAATTTCACTACCTACATTTTTTATTTTTTCGATCGATATCTCAATAACGATGAAAGATAGGTGGAAAATGTATAGGACCTAAATTATAGAGCATAAAAAAAGAAACAAAAAAGTATTTCATCCCAATTTTCGTATCTCGACGGAGAGCCGAGTTATTGTAAAAAAACTGAATTAAACGCTTTTTTCAAGATGGCGGAAAATGCAACCAAGATATCTTGGTCGAGTTTTTCAAATTAAGCTTTTCTAGGCCTCCCCCACATAATATCAAAAATTTAGCTTTCCCGGTTCACATTATTTTTATTTTCAATTTCTTGGTTTTTATTCTTCATGGCGGGCCCAGGCTCATGAAAATCTTCTGGGCAGTAGGTGTTACCATCCTCAAAGATATTTAGTATAAATATTAGAAAAAAAACAATAGCTAATTAAGTTTTCGTTAGTAAAACATAAATACTGAGTATAAAGTAAAAAAAGAGTACTTAAATAGTATTTACTCAGTATTTACTCTGGCTTGAGTAAATACTGCAGTGCTTACCCATCTATAGTCAGCACTGATCTTCCGCAGGAAACCTTAGTTTAATGCACACACGGCCTTACACCATGCATATGCCCCTTAAAAATGAAATAAATATAGATAAATTTAAATAAATTTAAATTAATATATTTAAATAAATTTTAATAAATTTAATTAATTTATTTTTATTTATTTTTATTGTTAAAAACACAATTGCTTGCATGAATAATTACATCATTACAACATTCAATATTGAAAATAAATGAATCAATATGAGCACGTAAATATAAATTATTATTATATAATGACGAACCGACCAATTACAACAATAGTTAATTTTACAGTTAGTACAAATTGAGTTTATTTTAACACTCTGTATCATCCTAATTTCTAACATTTTATTGCTATTCCACTTTACACTTGCTATTACACTATTACACTCAAGAACAGTACTCTTTTTTCTAGAGGAAAGGTACCTATGTCCTTTTCGGGATCCCTGACAACGTGTATGCTAAATTTCATGATGATCCTGAAAATGTAACAGGCAGACAGTCAGACTTAGTTTCACATTAGTAATATTTTTATGGAAGTATGGTTAATACAACAATGAAAAATATAAGTCTCTTGACTCTTCCGGATGTATGATAACAAGTACCGTTTTAACCCAACCAACGTTCTAAAAAAGTTTAACCTACGTAGAAGTGGAAATCATTTGTTTACGTCATTTTAATTGGGCAGTAACGCCCACTTTCGTGTATAGATTGACCGTTTACTATTAGAATCATTTTTTTGTGTTAAAACATACCGAAAAGTGACATTGTTTCTCACTGTTTTAAGTCATGGAAGTTTGTAACTCTTTCACGCAAAAACTACTAAACCGATCACCATGAAATTTTGCATACACGTTGTCTGGGACACCAGAAAGGACATAGGGACCAAACTCAGCATATGCTGTGTGTGCTACAAGTCTGTGCTGTGTCACACACAGCGCTGATTTTCCCCTGGGGAAAACCACATTTCTGGTTTCCTCCCAATAAGTTTCTTGTGTCGTGTTAACTTATTTAAAAATCTTAAAGCAGTTATTACCTACTCGTACCTTTTAAGATTTCTCTGAAGAGAGAATTGCTCGCAGAGACGTTAAAAGGGCTGTTAGCAGACTATTTCACAACGAAATCCAACTAATAAAAACAATTTAAACATTTATCCAAGTAGAATTCGTATTCACACTCCAAGAACAATGCAGTTGATAATTACAAAGGCAAAAGACGTCAGAAGGCGTTAATTAGCACCAGACAGTTTCCTCTGCGAAGTGCGAGGCCAAGTGATAATTCGTTTATGAAAATTAAATATTTGCTCCGTAAAATAATCTCCGCAAAAGAATTGCTGCGTGGGAAAATCAGCGAACCAGATTTCCACCGACGATGGGGAGATCGGTGGGGAATGTGAGACTTCTACCTACTACAAACCCATGGTGCTTCCTCGTGCCGTCTGTAGGCGGGGGTCAGGGATCATTGAGACACCTTCTCTGCCATGTCCCACCGATTTACTGTATTTTAAGATACTGTAAAATTGTCTCACGAATGCGTTTAGTTATGTTCTATACTTTTTAAAATATTTTAGAACATTCAAAAAAAATTTAAATATTTTAGAATATTTTGAAGTTTCATTGATATTGCACCATCTACACAATATTATTTAAAAAAGAAAGAATTGTGAAAATTTAAATTTTATAATTCGGCTGGAGTTCGGTAAACTCCAGTCGTGTGTCCGAGCTGAAACTCACAATTTTTTTTCTGTGGAACAACTTAGCGCAGAATCGGAACCGATAGTTGGAGCCTTAAAACTGATGCTCAGCTACGAGTAACGAGCCGATGGTCGGAGCCTACTCGAAAAGCACACGCTTATGTGCTTTCTTCGTTCCTCAGCGACAATACAATCAGCAGAGCCATAAAGTGATAAAATATATCATCTATACGCATGCATAATTATGCGAATAAAATCAGTGATATTAGAACAAACTGACATTTTATGGTATTTATAAAATGTCGGTTTGTTCTATAAACTTATTAATGCTGTGAGCTGTGCTACAAAATTAGTAACTTCAATGAACTTTGAAATAATTTTATGACATTTTATTTTGATGCCAAAGTAGTGGCAGAAGAAGCAAATTAAGAGCTGCTAATGAAGTGAATGAAATATTCAACGACTATTATTGGAATATTATTGCGATTTTATTTACTTTGCTGGTTTATAATTATAATCCAAGTAAACATATCTTGAGCTTCGGGTAAACAGTTTATCTACATGAATATTACATGATATTAAACAACCATTAACCTAATGAAGGTAGAGTTTTTTTAAACCACAAAAATCGTATTATAACGTTATTCATATCATAAGCCTCTTATTCCACCATCAACATACATACACACACCGTGGCCTGGGAGACTATAAATTAATTAGCTTCTCCATGAGCACAACATTGTTAATAACAGTAAGAAACCTCTCTTTTAGACAACGAGGTCTGGTTATCGGGTTTTGTTGGCCCATACCAGACTTAATAAGCAGACCCCAGCATTATGTGTATTGTGTGTCATTGTCGTTGTGTGTGAGTATAAACAATATACTGTTACGTATTGGGTAATTAAAATACCTATTACGAAAGGAAGAAATAAGGCAAGTGTATGTATCTCCACTCAAACATATAATTTTTACATTGTGGACAACTCAATGTATATAATATACATTTCATAACCTACTTGTTTTTATTCTCTCCTGAATTTTTTACAGTCCTACTAATTAATAATTCTACTTTAAGATGTATAAAAACATCATTCCAGTAAACAAAGTGTCACGGAATTTTGTACTAGTCTCTGGCAGGGACTAGTTCGAAATTTTGTGACTGTTTACAGCATTAAAGCTCAATTGCTGTTAGACGAGTTTAGTTTCTGTTCTTTTAGTATATTGTGTTAAATTTAGGATCGATGTTCGAGATTACAGAGAGCTTTGTGTAATTAGAACGTCGACTCGTATTTTGTTGTTATTCATTATAAATTTATGGAAAATATAATGTTCAAGTTAATAAAATACTTTTACTTCTAAAAACATATTAACTTTTATACGATCTTTCAAAGTTAGATCTGGCAAGTAGTGTTAGGGCACACTGCGGTTTATAGTCATTTGGGCAGCTCGTCTGGCGACAGTAACCTGTCACCGCAGTGAAATAACAGTACTGTAGCATTTCGGTATGTGAATAAAAGATGCCAGTGCCCATTTCCATATACCTTTCTAATCCATTAGGCACCCTTAATTTAATCCCATTATATCGTCATAGTCACCACAATGGGTGGTTTAATCATAGTTAAACCTTAGTTAAGTTAAATCTTTAGTTAGTTAGTTAATCTTTAGTTATCTTTATATATATAAAAATTTCGTGTCACATGTTTGTTCCCGATGAACTCCTAAACTACTGAACCGATTTTGATAAAACTTCGTAACTATGTGTAATTTGATCTAACTTAAAAGATCGGATAGTATTTACTCGGCATAAAAAATAAATTAAAATTAAATTTTTTTTACTTAATATAAGTTGGATGGAAAAATAGAACAAAACTTTCGGTAAGTTAACAATAATTAAGTTATGAATTCACATCATTATAATTAGTATACCTAAGTACATACAAACACGTCGTGCAGGTATCTCTAAGGAACTCTCCTTTAAGACCCCATTAGGGCACCTATAGTTTTATAAAAGTAGGTGGGTATGCATCTTTAACGACGTGAAAGAGTATAGCATTACAAAGGCTTCCAGGCATCGTCTGTTGCGCTAACAAGCGTAGCGAATTCATAGATTGCGGTGCGTTTCGTGATCAGAAGCTATCTGAACTACAAAGTTTTTGCACAGGTAACTTCCAAAGAGTACAGACTACTTTGCTATAGGATGATGTTTAAAATACAAGGCCGCTTGGAAATAGAGCTGAAACATTAATTGTAAAATTGTATCCCTACTAGCTGGTGCCCGCGACTTCGTCCGCGTTCTGGATGAAAGGTTCCCTATGTCCTTTCTAGTGTCCCAGACAACGTGTATGCAAAATTTCATAGTGATCGGTTCAATAGTTTTTTGCATGAAAGAGTTACAAACATCCATACATCAATACAAACTTTCGCATTTATAATATTAGTAGGAGTACGGATTTCAATCCTAATTTATTCAGATTTGATTCAGATTGAAAGCTGATTCGTTTGTCGCGTAAGTTTCGTTTTAGTAACTGTAGCTGTACTTGTAGGTGACAGAGAAATCCAATAAATTTCGGTACCTAATGACTGAAATTTAGGAAAGTAGGAAATTAGGAAACAAAAACGATTATTGAAGTATAAATCTTTTATGGTATATGTACCATAAAAGATTTATAAAAAAAAATTAACAAAATGTGTTTTTTTTTAATAAAAATTGTTTTATCAAAGTTTTCTTTTGTTACATTTTAATTAATTTCTCTTAATTTATATTATTTATACCCGTGGTATTTCTAATCGATAAATCTTTAATTTAAAAAGGAATTCACACGTACATAATCAACGGAAATTATTACCGAATTATTTAGTGGGATAAAGATTAATATCATCATATGAATGTCATCATCTTTTGATTTTATCCGTGTTATGATTGACTGAACAAAAAACGGTTATTGCGATTTAACTATAATCGTTTGACATATTACCTCGCTTAGACATTTAAACTTTTTTGTGGGTAATGATAAGTACCTGCTATTAATTGGTAGTACATTTATTTTATCTTACTTCAATAGTTTTCGCAGCGTACGATAAACAAAAAAAATCTTATCGGCAAATTTTTTATACCTTGGATTAAGTACATTAATGTAAATATCGAAAATGAAGCTCTTATTTTCGAGTTAATCTATTATAAACAAACATACAATAAATCAAATCTTTCCTCTTTATAATATTAGTCTAAATGTTGTACAAATTTTATATGTAAATGTACATGATGAAATAATCTTTTGTAAAAGATAAACGAGACAGTAATCCGTTTTATATACCTTAAGAAAACAACTTGCTAATTGTCAACTTTTAGCGTTTAACCATGTTTAACGCTTAACAACTTGTTATCTGTCATTCACAATGACAGACCAAATCATGCGCAATGCCATTGATATTTAAAACGACAAACATGTTGACGACCGTTTACGACCAGGTACATTATTAGAATAAATTAAAATTTTAATTACCTCTCGATAGATGCTACAACAGAATCAACTTCAACTTTGCGGTTTAACGACAAGTGATTTGGAGACTCGATATACTTAAAAAATCATAGACTCGATAGACAACATTGTCGTATTACGATCACTGCGTAAAGTCTCAATAGTGATAGTAAAAAATGTTTGCCTATAATACTTATATATTAATATTGTATAAATGTATACCAATAGCTCAGTCAAAGCTCAGTAATGTCCAAGGGAGAACGGGTTAGTCAATCAAACAACCTTTGTTGGGATATGTTTGGATGTTCTCCAATAAATAAATCTCATTTCTACACAAAGTTCATACAAAACAGCGGAGACGCAAAGATAGCGCGTGTTAATTTACATTAAGTGGCGCCATCTGTTAGCGGAATCATCAAACTACATTTAGTGGCGCCATCTGTTATCGCTATTGCAACTAACTTAACATTAATTTAGTGTTAAGAATTTATACAATTATCTTTTGTAAATTGGAATATATTAAAATAATCTGTATATGTCTTATTTTAACAAGTAGAAGTAGTTACTACTTAAAACGAGGTAATGCAGCCAGCATGCTTGGGACCCTACCTTAGCTTAAGCTTTATATTAGGTATATAATAATATGTAAATATATATATATATATATTATACTTAGAATTATTAACTTAGAATTAAATGTAACTACTTTACACATATAGACATTAGGTTTATTACAATAGCACTTTGTCTCACACAAGGGTTTTATACGTTTGACTTTGTGATTTAGAGTTAGTTCTGTTTTCACTGCGCGACCTTTAGGTAGTAAAATACCAACACACCTTTCTACTAAACCAAATAGTGACTAATTAAATAAGCGCATTTACTTCAAATTAATGTTATTTAAATTTTTTTGTGTTACTTGAAACCCATGAAATACTCTAAAATAGTGTGCTGGGTAACTTCAGTGGTTTAAATTGATTCAATGGTTCAAAGTAAACTACAGTTAGGTGCTACAGTTGATCTTGATACTTTGTTAAATATTTTCCTAGAATTTACACATCTAAATTAAACAAACAAACAAACTTTATTTCAGAATAATATAAGAACCTATTCCCTTCATCTATTTTCCCCTGTATTACCTTATTAATGTGTTATTTCAACTGACTGTGTGATTTTAACTGACTAAACTAAATAAGAATTCTGTTATATCAATGTTAAGAAGAATCAACCTTGAATCAAATGATAATGCAACATTTTGTTTCATTTTAGCAGCCAGCGATGGATGACGGCCATATTTTTACTATCTTGAGTTTGTTACTGATTAGGACTATCCTAACACCCATACGCTGCACAACAGGTTCTAGAAGACGAGGTCTTTCGCTTTCCGATCCCTATTGTCTGACAGAGTCTCTAGACCGTCAGCAAAATCCACATTCAAAAATATGTTCGCGAAATCTTAGCATGGATTTGAGCGGAGACACTTTTGAATAAGCTAAACGTAAGCTTTTTGATTTTCAAATAAGATACGGTTTGAAATATCGTGTTGATCTTGCGCTCGACTTGTTTAGTGAATACAGTTCCACTTGGGACATGTTTGCATAGTTCGCGACTAACATTTTACATGCGAGTCCATTGCTTTTCAACTGTGTGCTTTATTAAGCTGAAAACAGTAAAAAATCAGAGTATTTTGAAATTCAACTTTACATTTGAGGGACGAAAAACTCTGTCTGGATATTCAATAGTATAGAGAAGACTCAGAAATGGACAGAGCCACAGATTTTCAGAATAATTTTCATTTTCAATATATATTATAATATATAATTACTACATTGCTATAATGTCCTTTTTTGTAAAATATACAAAAATTGTACAGAAAAGCTGTAGAAAATCTACAGCGAACTCAACTTCTTGATTATAATTTATATTTAACTAGCTGGTGCCCGCGACTTCGTCCGCGTTCTGGATGAAAGGTACCCTATGTCCTTTTTGGAGTCCCAGACAACGTGTATGCAAAATTTACAACGCCATCTAGGGAATTCTGTTTGAAGCAATGTAGTACTCTAATTCATCTAATCTCACTTCGAATAATGGAAAAAGTCTGTTAACAGATGGCACTACATGTTAGTTATAGTTTATAAAATTACGTGTTAATAAAATTAAAGCTGCTGCCCGCGACTTCGCTCGCGTAACTTAGTAAATTATGTACTTAAACCTTCCTCGAGAACCACTCTACCCATTAGTGAAAACCGCATTAAAATCCGTTGCGTAGTTTTAAAGATCTAAGCATACAAAGGGACATAGGGACAGAAAAAGCGACTTTGTTTTATACTATGTAGTGATTTATAAACAATATTCGATAGGTATAATACAGTATAATATAAAAAACTATAAAAAAAATTGCTTGAAGCAATGTAAAAGAATAAATAAAATATTTATTTGTTATGGAAATTGACAAAACAAAAATTATATGCAGAGCAAAATCCATAGAACCATAAATATTTTAGGTTTGAGTCTTTTGATTTGCCTTGTTTTGGAATTAATTAGACCAAACTCAGGAAAGACAGTGGGGTAACTAACATCATAATATAGAAAAAGTTCTTCCTATAATTAGTTGTACAGCATATTATTATGGCACTTAGACACGTCCTTGTATGTGCATCCTAGCTGCCGATATTGTTTGGTTTGCTAATAGTATTGTGAAATCAGAGCACCTTTAGTTAGACGAACGTAAATACCTATTGGAAACCACCTTGAATTTCGAGATTTGGTCCCATTAGTCATCAAATCTCAGCGTCCAATAATCAAAGGCAGTATTTCAAAATGAAACAGACAGTTCGATAGGTATATGTGAGACTGTTTCCGAGTGGCACAGGGAAGCACGAGCCGTCGTGGTTGAGGAGAAGTTATCTTCCTAATTTCCTACGTGCCCCGTTTACATCGACTTTTGTACTTGCCAATAGCTCGACTATTGTCTTTGTTTTAATTAATAATAAATAAATAATAAATATGTTCACACATAGATAGTACCTACACAGCACTATCTAGTTCCACAGTAAGCAACTAATGCTTGTATTATGGATACCAGATAGTTGATATCAAAATAAAAGTATATCTATATTGAGAAACCTATTTTATCAATGTCCATATTTAAATGTTCTCAAACTTTCACATTAATGTATAAATTATAAAAGTGTTGAATGTTCGCTAAGAACAACTTAAGCGGGAAGGGTCCGTGTGAACCCGGGGGCGGGTCTCTAGTAAATTATAATATTTATAAGGGCTAAAGTTCTGCGATAAAAAAATGTGTTATCAATTTTAAACTATTTGTTTTATTTGACAGATTCGAAAATTAGACGAATGTAAACGCTCCTCGTCGCCAGTGTCAGAAGTCAGAGCACCTATAGAGAAACGTAGATAATGTATGAGCTGTAGGTAGAGTAGAGGGAAAGCAATTTGTTTCAGCTGTACCGCAAATAGCATGAAATGTTAGTAATTGCCTTCCGACACTACTACATTTTCTTCGTGGGCTCGAATTTCCGACTCAATATTCAAATGACAAATGGAGATGGCCTTTACAAAGAGTGTTTAGTTATGACATAGAGTACTGATACGTTTTTGAAATTTACACCAACTTAGTGTATGTGTCTATGTGTGTAATATACCTATATGTAAGGTTGATCTACTTCCACTAGTTCAATTAGGACTTCAATCGATTGAACTATTGGGACTTTTTAGTCTCAGTAGTTCATTTAGATTAATTAATTGAACTATCGAAACTAAAAAGTCTCAGCAGTTCATGTGGTTAAATTAAGACCAGTAACAATGAATGTCTCAAATTATATGTGTAAGGTACCGTTGATCTATTTCCACTAGTTCAATTGGTAGTTAAATTGATTGAACTATTGGGACTTTTAAGTCTCATTAGTTCATTTAGATTAATTAATTAACTATCGAAACTAAAAAGTCTCAGCAGTTCATGTGGTTAAATTAAGATCAGTAACAATGAATGTCTCAAATTATATGTGTAAGGTACCGTTGATCTATTTCCACTAGTTCAATTGGTAGTTAAATTGATTGAACTATTGGGACTTTTAAGTCTCATTAGTTCATTTAGATTAATTAATTAACTGTCGAAACTAAAAAGTCTCAGCAGTTCATGTGGTTAAATTAAGATCAGTAACAATGAATGTCTCAGATCTTATTTTAACATAATCCGCACATTTTATAAAAGTCCTAACTAGTACCTACTACATCTATTGTAGTCGTTCAAACGTAGGTAGATATCCATTTCTATCAGTAAAGCGAACGTGCCCGTAGCATAGCCGTGTCACGTGTAAGTTCCCCAGAAAACTTCTATTTTTAAAGCTTTATCGTGCCGAATAGAGTTTTCCAGTTATCAATCACGTTTTCACGTTTAAAGGGGCACACAGGTTGAACTCTTCATGGCAAAAATACACATTTTAGAAATAAAACTGTCCATTTTATCTTAAACTAGATTTCTTCATGAATTCGGTTGTTAAAAGAGTTCAAAACAGCCTGGTTCTATACGCAGTGTAAGTACATAAGCTATGTTCATACCAAATTTTATTACTTATCAATCAATACAAATAATAAATCTGTAAGTGTAGGTATTGTATTGTGTGTATGTATGTACGAGTATGTATGTTCCTCCATAACTCTTAAACGAATAACGGATTTTCATGAAACTTAGTAAATAAGTATTTAGACGTACGGGATACAGGATACTTTTTTCACGCGGACGAAGTCGCGGGCGCTAGCTAGTAAATTAATAAAATAAAATTATTGAAAAGAAAAACTCGGGTAATGAATGTCTAAAATTTAAATTTAAACTTTACCGTTATTAAATAATTAGAATTAAATAAAGCTAAGGAAGCCTTTGAAAATTGTTTTAAATGACGAGTTGACTACACAATATTAAATACATACTTAAAATATTAAATCTTCTAGAAGATATTTTATAATAGTGAAAAACTTATCAAAATTGCACGCTGGCAAGTTTAAATTTCATACTAAATGAACTGCAAATTTGAAATGAAAATGATTACTACATGAACTCCTTAACTTTTGTCGCTCCACGTGGAAATGAAATATGCACTTTTCTCACGTCTCGCTGGAACTCAGGGGTTTGAAACCGGTCCGGCAATTTTTCAAACATTAAACCTTAATGTAGTTACCGATCTAGTTTCATATCTGCCGCCCACTCACTCATCCGGGTCATTATTCTCCGGTCTTTATCGTAACACGTCGACAGAAGGTTTTGGCATCCAATATCTTTACGACGCGTATAAGTATAGAGATGTAGCAGATCTAAATATGGGCAGACATTGAGCAGACGAGTCTAGAATTTAGAAGCATTCTATGCGTTGGCTGGATCTATTAAATGAAAAACAAAAGAAATGCCTCTTTTTGGTCAAATATCAAATACGTGTAAGGACGAAATAGTAGCATATTATGGCAAATTGAAGACGCAAAAAAATTAGTTTTTATTTTTATTTATTTATCTCAACACACATAGTTTCTATTTCTTACAGTAAGCACTGAAAAACTCATATGCTTTTAGCTAATGTGTTAAAATACAGACTAAAAATAGTCGTTTTTACATTAATAATTTATTTCAACAAAAAGGTTGAAATAAACTATAAATTGTTCTAACTCTTAAGTATACTCCTAATATACTCGTAAGTATGTAATATAATATAAAAATTAAAAAAAATTATAATACATTCCGTTAGAATTATAGTACTTATTGTGTGAATAACATAAATTGATATGAGAGAAACAATTTTATCATACCCACATTGTAAAAACTCTGTAAATGTAAAATATGTTTACATACTTACTCATCTTAGTTAAAAATGTAAAAGTTTTGACAGTAACAACAAATACACTCACTTATTTAAAGCCTCAATTAAAAGCCAGTTAGTTAAAACTAAAGCATCAGCTAAAAATAACATACAAATCACTTAACCCCGCTACCGCCTGTAGCTTATACCAAACATTTCGCCTAATGCCTGTCACTACGGAAGAAGAATCGCCTTAAATAAATTTCCGAGATGCAATTAATTGGTGTGTGTCAGCGGAGGGCGATCGGCTCACTTTAATTAACCTTTTACACTCTGGGACGTTACTTACGGAGAGGGCCATTTGAATTTAAATTTTATTTCCATAACTTTACAACATTATTACAAGCGATTTACCAGTAGCACGGAAACTCTATATTAGTTGTGGCTCGGAAACCATATCGTGTAGTTAATATATTGTCTGACTTATGATTTTATTATGACCAAATCACGCAAGCAACCGAAATACTCAAATGCTTTTTTTTTTTAAATATATTCCTCAAGTTATCCTCAAGTTACCCTTTATCCTGTCAGGCGAAATTGTTTTTTTTTTTATTGCCATTGGGGTATTTTTTATGTAATAGGATTAAGGATTAGTAAAATAAGGGATAAGGAAAGGATATGTACCCTTATTGAGGAGCTCTTATTATTAAAATCATTTTTCTGCGGCACAAAACTGTCATAAAAAGTCTCCTTTTTTATTGAGTTTGTTTTCATAATATTACGGTATAATTATCTTATGAATAATTGTCGAGTGTAACGAAGCGTATAATCGAAGTTAGTAGGCATTAGTGTAGAATGGCCCTTAAGTGAGTCACAGTAAATCACAGGTGCTTTAGTACCCTATTAATTGCGATTGCTCATTCTCCAGCAATCGAATGCTTCACTGATCGATTATACGCTCGTTACCCATTCGAATAGGGGCGTGCTGTGTATTAGTGATGTGGAAATTATCGATAATGTCGACTGTGCCTTTGACTACTGCTACATGTTCGCTCGATGTTGCATTACGACTGACTTTCATTGCATTGTCAATACGAAAAATAGCAAGTTTTGCAGGCAGGAAACAAACAAACAAGTATTGTCTCTATTTGTATTGACATTTATAGTTCAATTAAAATATTAAATATTAGAATGCTTAAAAATAAAGATAGGCTAGTAAAATTAAAAAAAAAAAGTTCTTAGTGATGAATTTATTTTTTATTTTGTGGCTACCGTCGCCAATTAGGATAAGAGATTTTTTTAAATCGGGCCAGAAGTTTTTGATTTTATTCATAACAAACATACAAATCGTCTCTCTTTGTAATATTTTGCTGTGGTTTTCTTGAGTCATGTCCGGTCTTAAATAAGACTATGCTTTTCACACATAAAAATATAAAATTTAATAATATCGACAATTACTTACTACAGTATGAATCTTTGATCAATTAGTTTCGATTCGATATCGGACACTATTAAAACGCGATACGCTATTAGCAGGAACTGTGGCTAAATTTATAATGACCACCGTGGCTTGTTGTGGACGAATAGCGTAATAAAGCTGTTGCACTGAGCTAGTTAAGCTCCGGATCACTTTATTACAGTTTTAATAGTTTTCCGAAGTCCGCCTCGAGCTCACAAGAGTTGAATGTACAAATTGCGACTACTAATACCTACGTCTTGATTTCTTGGATTTCCTAAGAGGAAGCATGGTTGTGGAAACATATCAAGAACTAGATGTTGCACGCGACCTCGTCCGCGTAACTTTATAAAATGTAGCCTTAGTTATCAAGAATCAGATGACAACAAGAAGAACGACAGAAAGGATCAGAATAATCAGGACAGAAATATTGTACAAGATAAATTAGCCCACTTTTATTTGGCTTTATTTTTTTTTAAATAAACACTAAACAACATAATTATATTTAACTTATATAATTATGTTAATTTAACATGAATTATACTATCACATTATAACTTATTGCAACTGTTTGTTTTACAAATAAAGAAATACATCAAAAAAATTCATTACAGAATCGGGGTCACCAATTCAAATGGCAATAACGCTAATAGAACCTCGATCTGATCTTCGCTTTTCGGTCAGCGGTCAAACGGGATTTGTAAATTTGACGGCCAATATTATTAGGGATCCGTAAGATTAACTTTTCATACAAATACATAAATATTTTACATGATTTACAAATCTTGAACTTATCTATTATAGAGTGCTCAGCATGAGCTATGGCTTTAACAGGAAGTAAACAATTTTAGAAGGCTGATAGTAGATAGTCATTACCGCGTAGGTATTATAAAAAAATATTTGCTTGCATATACAAATTTTACTAAGAATAATATCTATTCAAACCCCCCATGGGGATAATAAGTTAAATAAAAAAAATAAAAATATTATATTATATATAACTTGCAGAAGTGGACGTTTTTATCTATAACTAGCTGGTGCCCGCGACTTCGTCCGCGTGATGTTATACAGCCTAAAGCCTTCCTCGACTATCCAACACAAAAATAATTTTTCAATTCGAACCAGTAGTTCCTGAGATTACCGTGTTCAACGAAACAAACAAACGAACTCTTCAGCTTTATAATATTAGTATAGGTAGATTTGCAGAAAAAAAAATGCACACGAGCGAAGCCGGGAGCGGATCGATAGTCTTAGCAACAGTTCAATAAAATTGTATTATATTTTATGAGTAGAATGAGTGTAATTTCCGGTAGCTCAAATTACGTAAGATATATCTATATTTATATATAATTTCAAATCGTATCAAATTGTCCTAAAATTAAAAAAATGTACAGAATCCCCAACATTCACACATACCTTGCATTTTTTTTTATGCTATAATAAGAATAGCTAAGACATAATAAATGATTTCCATTTGTTACTTGACATACCAGTATCAATCAATAAAATGACACACAATCAAGCTGGCCATAACGAATCAATACGTAATTGTTTTTGCAGACACGCTATGGCTTAATAACAGTAATTATCGAGTAGTTACAAAACTCTTTCATTTTGACTTGTGGTCTAATTGACGAGAGAAATGTAATTACAAAAATTGTAAACTTGTGATTTTTTTAAGTTAATAAAAATAAATTCTTAGGGGATCTTTACATTATTTAAACTATTAACTAATTATATTTCATGGGTCTAGTTTAAGTAGTTTTTGGGGTTCCGGGATAAATCTACCAGTCGTATGTCATCTTTATACAGAGTGACTATCATTATACTTTGAGATCCTTTTTATAATACTGGTTTATTTTAGTTAATTTTTTTCTTTCTGTTTAGTATGTAATGACGAGGTTAAATGTTATTAAAAAAAAAATTGAAAATGCACCTCTCTTATCCCACTATGGTCGCATTTTAAGCAGTGAGGAAAACTAGTAAATACCAATAATTTTAGGTTTCTTTGATAAGCATAAAAAACTTCGGTATTCGTTTATTGAGTAACACCTAGTATTAAAAAAGTACTACACTATGATTTTTTATCAATGTTTTATAGTTTTAAAAATTACAAATTCGCATGAGGTTTTTTCACAGGTTTTAAAAAAAATAGGATTTCATTACGCTTCTGACTTGTACCACACGAAAACGGTTCCAAAACTGGCGCGTAGGATCCAATGACACACTATGCTCGTACTGGCCGTGGGATGATAATGATTGATATGTGTACCTAGTTTTTGACCATAATGGTGGGAAATTGTTAGTGAAAACATTATAATTTATTTCTTCTCGTTGTGACAGATGTTTAAAGCAACGATGAAAGATCTGATAACACGCTGTTTTATAAAAAATTGTTTCATTAATTATTTAAGACCAACTGTCGCCCCGGTTTCGCTCGCAGTTTCTATTGAATAACTTCAGAACTAAAATATAAATCTCTACTAACATTATAAAGAGAGAAGATTTGTATTTTCGTATGTTTATATATAATGAATAAACTCAAAAACTACTGGAAAGATTTTGAAAATTCGTTCTCCTATAGAAAGCTACACTATCAACGAGTAACAAAGGCATTATACAGAGGAAAGATTTGTTTGTTTGAATTGAATAGGTTTCGAAACTACTGGGTTTATTTGAAAATTCAGCGAGTAACATATAATTTATATAGTTACGCGGACGAAGTCGCGTGCAAAAGCTAGTATAGGTTAAATTTAGAGTCACGTGATCTTCGAGTCTGTCATAATAGAAAAAATTACTTGTGCCTCACTATAAATCGTTGGTCCGAGAAGGTTGTTTCGGCTCATTAAGAGCTCAGTCTATCGGTGCAAAACTACGAAATAGAGTCGAAAAAAACCGTGCGCGTGGGGAGCACCTCCGCTGACATCCTGCGTTATAATACTCGTAATTTATCAATAGAATCTTGCTCTACTTATTGCTTTTAATATTTTACTAGAATTTTTTAATTTCATGTTATTGAAAATACCCAATTTTCAACAATTCTAAATATATTATACATGGATTTGTTATGCTATAATAGTTAATCCAATAAATAGATACAGTCGGCGCGCTAGCTCCAAGAAATTTTAGAAATGTTAGAAATTTTAGAATGTTAGAAATGTAGAAATTTTAGAAGTTTTAGAATTTTTAGAAAGAGACTTAGAAAGAGAAATTTTTTAATTTCATGTTATTGAAAATACCCAATTTTCAACATCTCTAAATATATTATACATGCATTGTTATGCTATAATAGTTAATCCAATAAATAGATACAGTCGGCGCGCTAGCTCCAAGAAATTTTAGAAATGTTAGAAATTTTAGAATGTTAGAAATGTAGAAATTTTAGAAGTTTTAGAAATTTTAGAAAGAGACATTTTTTAATTTCATGTTATTGAAAATACCCAATTTTCAACAATTCTAAATATATTATACATGGATTTGTTATGCTATAATAGTTAATCCAATAAATAGATACAGTCGGCGCGCTAGCTCCAAGAAATTTTAGAAATGTTAGAAATTTTAGAATGTTAGAAATGTAGAAATTTTAGAAGTTTTAGAATTTTTAGAAAGAGACTTAGAAAGAGAAATTTTTTAATTTCATGTTATTGAAAATACCCAATTTTCAACATCTCTAAATATATTATACATGCATTGTTATGCTATAATAGTTAATCCAATAAATAGATACAGTCGGCGCGCTAGCTCCAAGAAATTTTAGAAATGTTAGAAATTTTAGAATGTTAGAAATGTAGAAATTTTAGAAGTTTTAGAAATTTTAGAAAGAGACATTTTTTAATTTCATGTTATTGAAAATACCCAATTTTCAACAATTCTAAATATATTATACATGGATTTGTTATGCTATAATAGTTAATCCAATAAATAGATACAGTCGGCGCGCTAGCTCCAAGAAATTTTAGAAATGTTAGAAATTTTAGAATGTTAGAAATGTAGAAATTTTAGAAGTTTTAGAAATTTTAGAAAGAGACTTAGAAAGAGAATTTTTTTAATTTCATGTTATTGAAAACACCCAATTTTCAACATTTCTAAATATATTATACATGCATTGTTATGCTATAATAGTTAATCCAATAAATAGATACAGTCGGCGCGCTAGCTCCAAGAAATTTTAGAAATTTTAGAAATTTTAGATATTTTAGAAATTTTAGAAACAGACTTGTTTTTTAGAATTAGTTTTAGTTAATTTAGAATATAGAAAAGTTGCTAGCAGATTCTATATTATTATTGTGAATAAGGTTGTGTTCATTTCATTATTAGAAATTGAGATGATATTACATGATTGAAGACTTTTTTTGAGCGGAAGCCTGTGCCAGGAGCCTTCACTCTTCCATAAAAGCTAGTAATAATATATATACCTAATTTTTTTTTATAATTATTATAACATATATAATATAATATAATATAATATAATATAATATAATATAATATAATATAATATAATATAATATAATATAATATAATATAATATAATATAATATAATATAATATAATATAATATAATATAATATAATATAATATAATATAATATAATATAATATAATATAATATAATATAATATAATATAATATAATATAATATAATATAATATAATATAATATAATATAATATAATATATAATGCTTATGATATTTGACTTGCATTTCCTTTTTTTAGACAAGCATATCTTTTTCCATTATGACCCAATAATAATATATATAACAAAAACAAAAACTAACTAACTACCAAAAAGTTCGAAAATAATGTTGAAAATAAATAAAGTAAAGCAACTTTCGATATGCTAACAGAAGCGCAAAATCTCTGAGAGTGAGCGAGACAAAGATATTTGTTCGATCGCAAAAAACATGTAAAAATTTAACACGGAGCACACGTCTGAACGCAACGACCGCTCACCGGTCACTGAGGAGTTTGATTGCCGATATTTTCTTATCAATAAAATAATTACTTTTCTTAATTTTTATACAGAAACCATAGCTTTTTATTGTACCTAAACACTTGTCCTTTATGATAATAAATGTTAATTTCTAATTGTTGTTACGTAACTATGTTAAAAATGAAAAAAAAAATTAGTGAAAAATTTGATAAAAGACAATATTTAACGTTCTTACTTAAGAACATGAATTAGTTTTGCAAAAAAATAATCAGATCAATTTAAGGACGACCACATAAGAAAACTTCACATCTGAATAGATTTTCTAATTTATCATTAGTTGTTATGTCATTGGTCCGTGAACATAGCTCAACATACTGTAGGGCTTGGCAGAGCTGTGTTTAACTCCATTTTTACCTAATATATACCCTATAAACAAACGCTTAAAAAATACTTAACTATTAACCATATTATAAATTTTTCTTGGTTATAAAAATATTTCTAAGTTTTTCCTAAATCAGTTTGAAAACAATGTTATAAGCAGCGCCAAAAATTCGATGAGAGTCAATTTTTAACGGTCCGCAGCCTTAAAATAATAATGTCTGATCATTAGCGGACAGGAAATGCTGATGAATCAGACCATCTTGCGGTGATGGTACCCGGATATCGTGTGACCGAGAGAAATAACGTCACACTAAGAGATTCACAATCCATTGTCCCCAAATAAAGTTAGTTTTTAGGACAAAATCTCAACACATTAAAATTATATATTACTAGCTTTTGCACGCGACATCGTCCGCGTAACTTTATAAAATTTACGTTTCTAACTTTTTTGAAGTTCGGTCCAACAGTTTCGGAGCCTATTCAATTCAAACAAACAAACAATGAAATCTTTCCTCTTTGTAACATTAGTATAAAAGTATATAGATACATGCTGGCGACCGCGACTTCGTTCGCGTGGAAAAATAAAAAATGTAACGTCTAACAAAATATGTCAGCATTATAATATTCCATAGACTAAAAATTGGTCTCGCTTCACTCGACAAGACAAAGCAGTCGTAATTGTCAAACGCGAAAAAAATTATACGCAAAATTTGGCGTACCGGAGCTAGTCACCACCCAGTCAGACTGCAAGCTGTCTGTCATGTGTACATGCCGAATGTTTTATTAAATTTTGGGCATAATTCAAACTAAAATGCCGGGGTGCGTAGTGAAACTGTGTAAAAATAATACCACAAAAAATAAGAAGAACACTGGGATCACATACCATCAGTAAGTATCGTATAATTTCGAAATTTCAACATAAAATAATATGAACCCAAAACGCCATTCAGTGTTGCCGCGTATACAAGAATCAATTTCCCCATGGTTGAGATTTTTATAATGTGAATTTATTTTTTTTTATTTTATTTTATTATATAACATATTTCATTTATCTAACCTAGTTATTGGGAATTATTTAGAATCGTGTGGGAAGATTTTAGGGTATTTAAAGGTTAAATTAGTTAGAAATGGATGTTAATTTTATAAAAATATAGTTTTTATGGAAAGGAAATGAGTACAATTAATTTAATAATATTTTAGAACATAACCTAAAATTGTTTACAATACAAATAAATATGTAGGTACATACCAGGTTTGTTGCAACTATCAGCATCAGCATCATTTAAAAACATTATTACAACACACATATTCAGTACAACACATAAATTTTCACTGTTTAAAACTGTTTTCATTTATTTAATTTTGTTGTATCTACTTTTTACATACGTGTTTACTTCAAGTTTAATCTTCAACCACAGAGCCAATGAGCCACAGAGTCATAAACATTACGGAACCTAACCTATTTGTTTTCATCCAGTACAAATGTCTTGTACCTACAACATGTATGTAAATATTGATGTACTATACAAACAATTTGAGGTCATGTTTTAAAATCTATATAAAATTAATTGTTAATGAATTTCCTCACCATAAAAACAATATTTTTATAAAACTAACATCTATTGTTAAATAATCTCACTTCCAAACACTTTATAAGCCTTCTATATTACTGGTATGTACATATTTCTTTGTATTGTAAACAATTTTAGGTTATGTTCTAAAATCTTATTAAATAGGCCAGTGAATATAGACATTTAACTTTGCACTATCCTACCGATTCAATTTTTTTTTTCTATATGGTTTAGGATCACTTACTGAATATAAAATCACAAAATGGTGACAGATTCCGGTGACAGCACAGGCGCCATCTTGAAAAAACGTTTCTGGCCGATATCTCGGAAACTGCACTTTAGGGCAAAAGTGATAGAGACCATTATTGTAGAGAATACTATTTCGCATCTTTTATTTGTTACGCATTTTTTTGTAAAACTCACCGCTTACGTTTTATGGCTCATTTAATTAACACATTTTTCTATCTCGGCCGATAACTCTTATAATATTGGATTAATCAATAAAATGCATCAATCCATTTTTAAAGATCAATCTATTCCCCACATCTTTTATTTAAAACTTTTTTTTTTAATGTCCATAGTTTTCGAGCTATAAGACGTTAAATGTTGGACTACCAGGTGCAAGGTTTGAATTTTCAAGGTATGCATAGAGTACAATGGTAAAAATTCAACAAATACATTTGAAAAAATATCCCGAATGTTGATGTACTTAACAATGAAAAGTTCATTTCCTTACCTGAGATAGTAACGAATTTTTTAATTTTTTTTATTATATTTAGTGCTTTCATTTAAAACTGGTGTGGTGAGTAATTATTATTGATTATGTTACGTTCAGATGTCATAATAAAATGGAAGAAACGGAAAGGGGACTATTTTTACAAATATTTTCAAAATTTATTGTCAGGAAAACAATAATACAAAAAGAAATTAAAAATTATATCAAAGTTTCGAGAGTTTTGGAGGCGGCGGAAATCCAATTGTATCCGATGGTTCCTCTTCTCGTCGGCATTTCTACATTCAACGTCCGATAGCTTGAAAACTATGGACATTAAAAAAAAAAGTTTCAAATAAAAGTTGTGGGGAATAGATTGATCTTTAAAAATGGATTGATGCATTTTATTGATTAATCCAATATTATAAGAGTTATCGGCCGAGATAGAAAAATGTGTTAATTAAATGAGCCATAAAACGTAAGCGGTGAGTTTTACAAAAAAATGCGTAAGAAATAAAAGATGCGAAATAGTATTCTCTACAATAATGGTCTCTATCACTTTTGCCCTAAAGTGCATAGTTTCCGAGATATCGGCCAGAAACGTTTTTTCAAGATGGCGCCTATGCTGTCACCGGAATCTGTCAGCATTTTGTGATTTTACACTCTGTAAGTGATCCTAAACCTTATAGAAAAAAAAAATTGGATCGGTAGGATAGTGCAAAGTTGACCAAAAAAAACGACTATATTCACTGTACTATAAATTAATTGTAGACTGATTTCCTTTCCATAAAAACTATATTTTTATGAAATTAACATCCATTTCTAACTAATTTAACCTTCCAATACCCTAAAATCTTCCCACACGATTCTAAAGCCAACCCTTATTAACCCTTATTTTTAATAATAACTTGTAAATATTACATGTAAATAAAAAAAACTATTAAAAATGAGGCCTAATCATTGATATAATACATATTTTCCATTTTTCTATATATAAATGTATTTATACATTCCGTTTTAATTTATTGTTCATTTTTAAGTATTTTCTGAGCTATATTTATAACTTAATTAACTAATAGACCACAGCATAAAATATTTTTCCCATTAACTCGGGTAACAGTTAGCAGCTGGTAACACAATTCTTCACGCACACTAGTACACAATGTCAACTGACAATTGTTGCTTAAACACACTAGAATAAAAAACGGCCGCATTTACGGAGCTGTCGTTGTTGTATAGTCCTCTATCTAGTCGAGCGTAGCGAGCGAGACCAATACAATATCATTGTAATATTCATTGCTCCTCAGGAACAGTACCTTTTTTTCTGGATGAAAGGTGCATTTTTAGTATCCTTGACAGCGTGTATGCAAAATTTCAAGACGATCCTGTTGTTAATAATGTGCTCTTTCGACCACTGCGCGATCTTTAATAATGTAAATAAAATGTAACCGAAAAAAAGCATTATGAATTTATCCTCTAAATAAAATTAATAACAAAGTTAACAATGTCTATAATATTTCTATAAATAGGAAAATAAATTTCATGCACAATTTTTTTAACAAAGCATTTAAGTGACTCTTACAAGATTACAAAATATACAATATTAAACTTCTCTAAGTCAATGTTATTGCGAAACAAAATTTAAGCAACGTTTAAGTAATATTGTTTTATTAAATTTGTATTTCTGCAAACAATTCACTTGCGGATTATTGAGTTTTCTCAATAAAGCCCCAATGGAGGTGTATTGCGTAGCTTTAAATTAATTTTTGCTTCAATCCTTGTTAACATTCATAATGACTTTTAATTTGATTAAATAAATTTTATCCGACTAATTACGTGAGCATGAAAAAAATATGTGTGCGAGATGACTACTAAAATATTTTAATTTAAAGTCGGCTTTTCGCACATTTCGTGCGAGATGACAACTAAACCAAAATAAAACA
The DNA here is from genome assembly GCA_947623395.1 of Synanthedon tipuliformis. NCBI lineage: Eukaryota > Metazoa > Arthropoda > Insecta > Lepidoptera > Sesiidae > Synanthedon > Synanthedon tipuliformis. The sequence goes on along the minus strand of OX392424.1, from coordinate 501,916 downwards.
AGATCATTGTAGTTTTATCTTTTTTTAATTTATTAATATTTTCGAGACGAAACACTGTTACTAAAAGAATTTAAATATAATTAATTTATATTTATTAAAAATTTATAAAAGTATGGATATTGGTGAATATATTTCTATTTTTATATAACCAAAATTTATGGTTGTTATTATTGAAGTTGTCAACAAAGGAATCTGTTTTTAATCATTTCCAGTACATATAATATTGAAAATTTCCCCCACCTGAGGGGTGGGCCTCTGTAATTTAATTTGCCTGAAGCTGAGGCGGTGACGTTCGCAAACTTTCTTACTCCATTGTTCTATAGAATCAGATTACAGATTATAAATTTTAAATAAGGAATAGAGCGAGAACATAAATTTAAATTACTAAAAGTTAAGTTTACAATTAAATTTTCAAGTTGGAACTCGTTACTTGAGTTTAGGCTTTGTAATGCCCGAGGATTTTGTTCCCAGAGTTTTCGGGGAAGTTGCCGTCTTGTTACATCAACGTTACATTGGTGTTTCTAAATAGATTTTTAATTGAATTTTAATATATTATTTTAACCTTTATTTTTCATTTCATTAATGTTTTCTTAAAGATACTTTCATAATTTTAATGGACTTAATAAAATCTGTCTACCAAGTTGTTACTAGATAATGTCAATAAATTATTGTAGTCTAGTCTTCGTTAGTTTAGTTAAAGAAATACAATTACCTACTTCACGTAATTAGGTCAAGATGATTTTTTTATTAACGTTGTCAAGGATAACAAGGTACTGCTCCCGAAGAATAAAAAATTGTGGCGGCGCCACCATCGCCAAAAGTCGTGCGCCGAATAAAAACGCTGTCTAACACATTTATAATAAATATATTATATAATAAAAATATTTTTTCCCTGTGCAATTTTATTTGACAGAAAACAGATAAGAATCAAATGTTTAACGCCTAAGAAAAAGGGCCGCGGACGAAGTCACGTGCACAAATCAGGAAGAAAATAAAAATAAAAATACGAATAGTAAAAATATACCGTTAATTTCAGAAAACAAGGTCTCCATTTGCATGTGCCATTGCCGACTGTAACTAAGATTATAAAAGTACAACTTCCGTTTGTTCTAACGATAAATCACAACAACGCGGCTTAGTAGAATTACACGAATATAACAAAAATATCGGTTGTAGGTCATTATCGTCACCACTCATTTCCTTTGCGAGTGGATAAAGAGGGGTTGACTCACGCGTTGGCTTCAAGTGGCTATTCGTATATTCATATAGCTATACCAATATATACTTGGCATCTATAATTGACAGGTATATTTTAGTCTTTAGTAAAAAAATAGTACCATAATTATTAGGTGTCATTCTCAGAACTAAAGCTAATCTTAGTGGGTATGACTATCCATCCATAGGCTATGTAGCTATGGTCTTAGTAGGCACTTATATGTGTCCGAGCACACACTTCAAGTGTGCTCGGCCTGGAGTCCCCAGCGCCGGGAGTTGGTGGCGGCGCTGGGCGGTGGAGATGTCACACTGCCAAACATGGTCGAAGCCATGCTTGGCAGTGTGACAATCTGGAAAGCAGTTGCTTCCTTCTGCGGTTCTGTAATGTCGCAGAAGGAGGCAGCTGAGAGGGAGCGAGAGGAAGAGGCCGGTCTCGCTTCCCGCAGACGCAGACGGTTGGGCAGAAGAAGGCGGGCATACCTAGCCCGTCTTTTACTGTCCATTGGGACCTGCGCACATAGTTGACTAACTATGTGTGCCTGCACAAGGTCTTTCCGCTGGGGATTGCCTCGGTGTCTCCGGGCAATCCTCCATTGGCGTTAGCCTAGCCAGCAACGGCTAGGCAGTCCTGGGGTGGATCGGAGTTGGTGCCTAGGCAGAGCCCGGTCCATCCCGCACAAAGGGCGAGGAGGCACCGGGGAGTTTTAGTGGGTATTGCCGGGCCCGCTATGATTAGCATAGCGCGGTGCGTCGGTTGACCCCCACACACCCCTACCTATATTAAGGACAATGTCTATATTATTATGTGTGTTTCAAGTTTCATTCAAGTAAGATATGTGAATGTGAGTTTGTTTGTTTGTTACACTTTTACGCAAAAACTACTGAACCGATTTTAAAAATTCTTTCACTGTTGGGAAGCTATATTATTAACGGGTAACATAGGCCTATATTTTATAAAGTTACGCGGACGAAGTAGCAGGCACAAGCTAGTGATATATAGTTAAGCAATTAGTTGGCTGACGTTTGGCTTAGTTTTAGTAGTTCTGCCTGCTGTTTTAGAGGATGCCGGCCATTTATAGGGACATTATGTTTGTTTGTCATATACATCAAATAAACATGAATATGCCTTTAAAGCTTCCTAAAAAAGTCTCAATTGTGATAAAAATTATTTTATTTATTGCATACAACTAAAATAACATGACAAACCTAAAAAAATTAGAGGCTTTATTTTTTTTTATTTCACGTGTATGCCACAAATGTTGAGTATTTCTCGGGTGAAAAACATAAATTTTACATTTTCCATTAGTACCACATTAACACTATTATCAAACTGTGATCCTAGCTGGTTCATTTCGCTAACTGGCGCGCGAAAATCTCGAATGTAACTCATTACTCTCTTCCCACGTGTGGATGAAGACAGTTTTTACTTTTATAATAAGAACAAGAGAAATTACATGTTAAAATTGCAGTTGCACACACAGAGAATATATAAATGTTAGAATGACAGCTGGCAGCCATCAGTCATCAGTCCAGTCGTGAGGTCACAGATTACATTTTGCGTCCTATATTTTGACACCACGTATAACAATCTATTATTGACTCCAAAATTGTACAAAATGCATGCAATTGTGGGGAATTTTGGCAAAATCAAGTAATATAACCGACACCGGATTGGAATCGGTGAATGTGATGAGGCTGAAAACTGATTTATTGTGGTCGCCCATGTAAATCCAGTATAATGAAGTAATCTAGATACATTTTCGTTACTATTTCACTTTTAACTCTAATAAAGGCATAATTTTGGGAAAAATTAACGAAAAAAAAAAAATTTTTAGATTGAAGAATGAATTAATGGCGAAAGAAGCGGAAATAAAATTTTCTTTTCATTGGTTCTTTTATGTATTCATAAATGAAAATATCATTTCTTTGCCAACCCAACGTATAATACTTATAGGTAATATTTTATTATTTGTTACGTAAAATTACCTCGTTAAATTTTATTTTTGAAATTCAAACATCATAGGTGTGAATATGTTTGCAGAAGTAAAATCTTTCTACGCTTTTCTATACAAAGTACAGTACAGTTCTCTAGAACACAGTGTTCGGAGAGTAAAATCTAGTACATAGTGCAACAGTAGAAAATAATCTTTCAGAAAGTATGTACAAGTATTTCCCAATACATATTGAAAGAGGTACGCAAATATAAGCGGGAGCAGTGGTTAAAAATTCAATACTATTAATGTCCTCGGAGTGTTTGCCTGTTCGAGTGGTGCGTAGCGACGCGATCAAGCAGTTAAAAAATCTGGGTCAACACAATATTGCTGTGTTATTCACTACAAATAAACCCTCACACCTTCCTATTGACCGAACACTCCGACGATAACAAACCTTCTACAAATATTTGGAAAACGCGATTTTACAAATATTCAGACTAGATAAACTATTTCGCGAATTCATTTTCAATAAATATTGATTTATGTTTGTGAATTCATAATGTGTTTATAGGTAAACGAATCGTTGTATGTTGTTTGCGTATGTTTCAATCAATTTACGATTTCTATATTTGCATTTTTTTTACCTAATGTAAAACCAAAACTGTGCGTGTCGTAATATTAAAAAAAATGTGTGTGTCAGTGTTTGCGCACAGTACAGATATAGGAAGTACTGTACACAGACAGGCGGGTGCGCCCGGTGTTAGCAGGGACACCGCGGAACGACGATACGTCGCGAGGGACAACTTAAACTAGGACTTACCTGTGGCTCCAGCCGTGCGGGCACAGGCAGTAGGAAAATATATATATATGGGAGTGGGAGGATGAGGGAAGGATATACCGCCGTTCTGTAGGCACCGTAGGTCCGGTCCGTGCTCGTTCCACTCACAAGTCCACAACACCAAATTTCACAAGCCTCCACAACACCAAAATTTACAAGCTTCCGTTTCCAAATTTTAACTGTTTTCCAAAATTAAACTATTTCAACCAAATTCAACTGTTGCAACTGACAATAAAGTAAGAGGGTAAATGTATATTTTTCTTATAATAATGATCAAGGCGATGGCGCGCGCGCATCCATCGAGCCCGCCAAAACAACTCTTTTAACTGACAATCAAAAACCCGGACCGTCAGCTCTTGACGTTTGACAGCTATCTGTCATTTCGCCATAGATCAAGAGCCGACGGTCGGACTGGCTCGCCACAGAACCAAACAAACACCCGCCCCGGACAGGTCCCTACCTGTCCGCTAGTCTAATGGGAGTCGCGACAATGTTGCCACGGCTCGTTTGAGCACCGAATCCCCAACCAGGACCTCGGCCAACCTAGGGCTTCCATCCTTACCAGGATAAAGGTTAACAATGCGCCCCCGGCGCCATCGCAGAGGCGGTAGGTTAGCATCCTTAACCAAAACGAGATCACCAATCTGAGGGGGATCGGTTCGGTCAGTCCACTTAAGGCGTTGCTGCAAACCGTGCAAATATTCAAGCGACCATCGCTTCCAAAAGTTCTGCGTCATCTGTTGTAGCATTTGATAACGCGTCAATCGCGTTGAGGCAATGTCCTCAAACGGGAACTCGGGCAAGGCGTTAAGGGGCTGACCAATCAAGAAATGGCCTGGAGTCAGGACCTCCAGGTCATTTGGGTCCGCGCTGAGCGGACATAACGGGCGGGAATTCAAAACAGCCTCAATCTTACAAAATACAGTGGCGAGCTCCTCAAAGGTTAGGAGAGTCTCTCCTATTACTCGTTTCATATGCGTCTTAGCGCCTTTTACAACGGCTTCAAAAATACCACCCCAGTGGGGGCAGGCCGCTGGGTCAAATGCCCAAGTGATACCCCGACGGGAGAGGTTGGTACCAATATCAATTTCCTTATCAACTAAAAATTTTGTGACCTCTTGAATATACCGATCGGCCCCCTTGAAATTAGTTCCACAATCCGACCGAATCAAAGACGGTCGTCCCCGACGCGACACGAACCTATCAAGAGTAGCTACAAACGCCTCGGTTGTGAGGTCACCAACAAGTTCCAAATGCACAGCTTTGGTAGACAGACAGACAAAAACACATAAATACGCCTTAACAACGCGTGGGTTACGCAGACGTGATGTTTTGACCAGAAATGGTCCCGCAAAATCCGTACCAACACCAGCAAAGGGCCGAGCCTCCCGGACTCGATCCGGTTGTAAGTCACCCATCATGGGCTGCATAGTGGTAGCCTTGAGCCGATAACAAGGCAAACACCGAAACACTATGCTCCGTACAGTCCGTCTCGCAGACAGAATCCAAAACTCCCGCTGCAGAATAGCCAGCAGAGCATTGCAGCCAGCGTGTGCATTCTTCACATGGCGATCCCGCACCAATAATTCTACAAAATGTCCCTTCTTGGGGAGTAACAAGGGGTGACGGGCCGCATAGGGCACGTCAGCATTCCGAAGTCGACCTCCAACCCGGAGTAATCCAACATCATCAATAAACGGATTGAGTCGACGTAAGGCTCCTTTCAATTTGGGGAGGCCCTTCCGAAGGGCATCAATCTCCAACCCAAAACTGTCCTGTTGGACCACGTGCACCCAGTAGTGTAAGGCGGTCCTCCGTTCATCGGGGTTTAGAACGCCGCTAGTCACCCTGCCATCTGGGTGACGACAGTTGTTTCCGAAGCGCTTGATCCAAGCGGTCACTCCGATCAATTTGTCGAGAGAGCTATACTTGTCGAGCAGCCAAGCAGGGCTCGAATCTGGTCGACTCTCCACGACATGTACCCGTAGGCCCACCGTAGGGGCTACCGTTCTAACGGGATTACCAGTCACGTTCCGGTCGTGTTAACCAACCCGGCTTCCACCACAGGGAATGCGAGACGAGGTCTCGAGCCGTACATCCCTTGGAGCCGATATCAGAGGGGTTCAGTTCCCCAGGAACGTGTCTCCAAATTAGCGCAGTCTCCGATTTCTGGATCTGCGAGACACGATTAGCCACGAACACTTCAAGAGTGTGTACCGAAGCCTTCAGCCAACACAGAACAATTTGGCTGTCAGTCCACGCGTAGACTTCCTCATCGAGGGTAACATGGCTCCGCAACGTCGAGATCACATGGTTCAGCAAACGCGCGAGAAGAGCAGCTCCCGATAGCTCAAGCTTCGGTATCGTCAACCGTGTCCGAAGAGGGGCTACTTTGCTCTTCGCCAAAACCAACGACACGGCGATGGCTCCGGTGGGGCTGACGGTGCGTAGATACACCGCAGCGGCATACCCGCGCTCGGAGGCATCGCAGAATCCATGTAAGGTTGCTCGACAGTCTTCCGAAGGGAGCAACTTTCGCGGCAGCGAAACCCGATTAATGTCTGGGAGCGAGGTCATAAATGAGAGCCAGTCGCTCAACAAATCATCGGACAATGGGTCATCCCAACCCAATTGTATGGTCCAAAGTCGCTGCATGAACGACTTTGCCAGAAATACTACCGGTGTGATCCAACCGTTCGGATCAAATATTCTGGCCACTGTGGACAGTACGAGCCGTTTGGTCCAGACCGTCGGGGCCTCTAGGGCCACCCGATAGGTGAATACATCCTGGACAGGGCGATATTGGACACCGAGAACCGATAGCATGTGCGGGTTGTCGGCGTTTTCAAAAACGTGCGGGTCTTGCTGATGATCCTCTGGCAATCCGGCCAAGAGATCAGGTGAGTTGGACATCCACTTACGCAGTTCATATCCGCCACTCTTCAGCAATTCAATCAACTCATCCCGTAATATCATCGCGTTCGCGACGGAGTTGGACCCGGTACATACGTCATCCACATACAAGTCTCTCTCCAAAATTGCAGACGCCCGTGGAAAGCGTAGGCGCTCCCTTTCCGCCAATTCCAACAGCGATCTAATCGCAATAAAGGGACTCGATTTCAGTCCATAGGTGTTAGTGTTCAGCTCGTACACTTTCATCGGTTCAGTAGGGCTCTCGCGCCAAACAATCAACTGATACCGCCGATCATCACGGTGTATCACCGTTTGCCGAAACATCATTCTGATGTCGGTCACAAAGACGACCTGGTGTCGTCGGAAGTTTGTGATGATCTCCGATATATTCCTCTGCAACTTAGGGCCTGCATGTAGGCAATGGTTGAGAGAGACGCCATTTGATGTGGGAGCCGAACCATCAAATACAACCCGGATTTTCGAATTTGGCGACTTCAAGACAGCATGGTGGGGGAGAAAATAGTGCTCCACCGAACGCCACTCAATGCTGGACACTGACATGTGTCCCAAGGTCTCGTACTCCCGCATGAACTCTACATACTTCTGCCTGAACGTCCGATCTCGCGACATGCGGCGTTCCATTGACAGTAACCGTTTCTCCGCCAGCATCATAGAATCGCCCAATGGGGGGCGTTGAGCGAGAAAGGGAAGTCGAGTGACAAAGCGACCCGAGCTGAGGCGACCAGTGTTGTTCTGGTAATACAACTCGCACTCTTCTTGCTCGGGATCCATCCGTGATGCCGTGGGGGGCTCCTCAATCTCCCAGAAGCGTTGCACTGCGTCTGAGAGGGCAGTCCCTACCAAGCAGCCGGTCGCGGCTGAGGGCGTGGTGAGTGGTGACACCGGACCTAACACCACATATCCTAGCAATGTTTCCAAGGCCACGAGGCCCCCAGGCTGTAGTATTTGTTTGTTGGCAGATAACAATCCCCCTAGGACGTCTGCTCCGAGCAACACGTCAACCGGACCAGGGGAATCGAACCGAGCATCCGCCAACATCAACCCATTCGTCAAACCCCGGATGTGGGGTTGTAACCGCACAGGGGGGAGATGACCTACCACCTCCTCCAAAACCAATGCCTTCGTAGTAAACGTCGGCTCGGAGGTGTCGCTTGCACTAAATGCAAGCTTAACTTGCCCCAATAAATTTGAAACTGCTAAGTTTCCAATCCCCCGTACATTGTCGTTGTACGGGCTGACATCAATGCCCAGCCTTCTCACCAGCCTTGCAGACATCATGCATCCTTGAGCGCCTGAATCCAAAAGTGCCCGTGCATGGACCGACTCGCCATCAAAACCCCAAACACAAATAGTGGCCGTGGGCAAGAGCACGGTCACTGGTTGGGGGGCGTGGGCTAATGAGTGGGCAGCGAATCCCTAGCGGGAAAAGGGTGGCGGAGGACCATTCTCCGCCATCCGGTGATACATGAGGGGATGGTACCCCGGATCGTAAGTCCACCGGTGGGCATACGCCGCGAGTGGCGGTTGGTATTGTCCAGTCGAACGGCCGTATGTCGGGTTCCGTCGCTCCAATCGGGGACGTTCCGCCAGGGGGGGGGAGAAACGAGCCTCCGGCGCAGGTAACACCTGACCCGAGCACCCGCCCGTAGCGCTCGTTGTGCCGTGGGGCCGGGGTGCGACCGTAAGATGTGAGCCCTGAGGAACCCCCGCTGGGTTCCCCTCTACGCTGTTCTCCTGCCCGGGAGAACGAGCACGCATCCATGCTGCGCATCGAGGATCCGACCCCCGGGGGGCCCCCAACGAGTCCCCCTTCCGGAATCCACCCGCTCGGGGGGAGGGGGTGCGCGATCCGAATGCCTGTGGAACTTGTCTCCGTGATGGGGACTCCACATTCGTCCTTTGATCCTGTGGCGGTGAGGCACCGTAAACACCGCTTTGGTTCATGCACAGGATCGGGTGGTGTTTCCCATGACAAGTCTTGCACGGTCGGGGAGTAGCGCAGTCCCGTGCAAAGTGTTTGTCTAAACAGTAAAAGCACCACTGGCGTTGCTTGGTAAGGTCCCGCCGAGCTGGCACCCGGTGTGCCAGGAACCTTGTGCAGTGGGTGACCGCATGTGCCGGATCCGAACAATACAGGCATCGGGACCCGGCGGCCACCACATTAAAGCGTCTTTGTTGACCGCCTGCATCAACAGCCCTCGCAGGGCTCCTTAAGTTCCCCTTATTCCGAGAAGTGGTAGGTGGTAGGGGTAAAGTGGGTGCAACCGTCGGCGTGTCCGTACGCCGGCACTCCACTTCAAGGAAGTCCATCAACACCTTGAACTCCGGGATGTGCTGCGCTGTGTTACCCCCATGTTGGATCTCAAACCTATTCTGAACTTCCAGTGGCAAACGCGGAAGCACATACGTGAGGAGAGGGAAGGACCATTGGTCGATAGGCATTCCCATCTTCCCCAATGCTCGTGTTGCCGTCAAGACCGGATTCAGGATCAAGTGTCGGACGTCCCTGGTCCGGGTCACCGCAGGAATCATCCAAATGTTGTTTATGAGGGCCTCCGCAAGCCGTCTCGCGTTACTGTAGCGCGAGTTCAGCAGGTCCATGGCGGGCTCAAAGTTGTCGTCCGTAATCGACAGGTGAGACAACAGCTGACGGGGCTCACCGTCCAAAACCGATAAAAGCTGGGCCAATTTCAAAGCCGGCGTCAAGTCCTCCCGCGATGCAACTAAGCTTGTGAAGAGGTCGATAAAACTCGTCCACTCTTCCAAGGCACCGCTGAAGGCCGGGATGTGTATGGGTGGCAGGCGTGCTGCCATATCAGACCTCACCGTTCCGGTTGCCGTTCCTGAAGGGGCCGGTCCCTTCAGGAGAGTCTGAGCCCTCTGCTCAATCGCAAAACCCAACTCCTCACATTGGTTGGCATCAGCTGTGAGGGCTGCCAACTTCGCCTCGTCAGCGGTGGCATCCAATGTATCTAATAATTTGGCGTAGGCCGTCTGGACCGTTCCCAGCCGGCCGAACAATTCGGTGTATCGCTGTAGGAAGGCCCCAGTACGGTCTGGCCTGTCTATCAAAGCAGCGACCGACGTAAGCCACCTAAGCTCCGCCCGTATCAAAGTGGCGGGTGACACCGACATATTCGAGAGGTCACAAATTACAAACAAATCAAGAATACAAAATAATAAACTTATATTTTACCTAATGCTAACTAGCTTATATATTAGCTTATATGCTTATATAGCTTATATAACCACGCTCTGCTACCAGAAATTGTTTGCGCACAGTACAGATATAGGAAGTACTGTACACAGACAGGCGGGTGCGCCCGGTGTTAGCAGGGACACCGCGGAACGACGATACGTCGCGAGGGACAACTTAAACTAGGACTTACCTGTGGCTCCAGCCGTGCGGGCACAGGCAGTAGGAAAATATATATATATGGGAGTGGGAGGATGAGGGAAGGATATACCGCCGTTCTGTAGGCACCGTAGGTCCGGTCCGTGCTCGTTCCACTCACAAGTCCACAACACCAAATTTCACAAGCCTCCACAACACCAAAATTTACAAGCTTCCGTTTCCAAATTTTAACTGTTTTCCAAAATTAAACTATTTCAACCAAATTCAACTGTTGCAACTGACAATAAAGTAAGAGGGTAAATGTATATTTTTCTTATAATAATGATCAAGGTGATGGCGCGCGCGCATCCATCGAGCCCGCCAAAACAACTCTTTTAACTGACAATCAAAAACCCGGACCGTCAGCTCTTGACGTTTGACAGCTATCTGTCATTTCGCCATAGATCAAGAGCCGACGGTCGGACTGGCTCGCCACAGAACCAAACAGTCAGCTCCGACACACGACTGGAGTTTACTCCTTTTCTTACGAACATAGAAAAATTTAAATTTTCACAATTCGAACACGCCGAAAGAACAACATTTAATTGTTCTTTTTTAAATAATATTGTGTAGATGGCGCAATATCTCTGAAACTTCAGATATTCTAAAATATTCAAAAAAATAGAACGTAACTATAACGCATATCACATAACGCATTCGTGTGACAATTAATTTTGATTTTACTCCCATAACTTGTCATACCACGAGCTTATATTATATTATGTAAATCGATTCTTAATGAGTAAACTCCAATACCATAGTATGCATAGGTACTTATATTATATTATGCAACTCCAAAAAATAGAAACCACGAACAAAAAAGTAAATTAAATAAATGCATAGAATTTATCTATTTATTTACTTGTATAATTTTTGGTATATTTAATTTTTCTCTATTTTTCGCCCAGCGACAAGAAGTGTTAGCCCTCCTCGCGCTGGACAGAAGTAGTGGGTAGCGGATATCGTGTCATAACGTTTCCGCGACCCTGCCTGTCTACAGCCGCGCTAGAAAGTCATTGATATTTAGTCGGTAGGAGTCATTGGTCATTGGAGCAGTTGAAAAAGGAGGTGACTAAATGTACCTACAATGATTATTACATTGGTCTCGCTACGCTTGACTAAATAGAGCGCTATATAAATAGCGCTCTATAATAGCTCCGTGAATGCGGCAACTTTTTATTGTATTGTGGTAAGACATCATCACATTTTATTATGCTCAAAATTTAATAAAACAGTCGTACACATCACAGACAGTTTGCAGTGTGACTGGCTCGGCTACGCAGAATTCGGCGTAGTATTTTTTGCCGCATTTTATAAGTACAACGGCGGTATCTAGTCGAGCGCAGCGAGACCAATCATTCATCTATGCGTACCTACTTATACTTATTCGTTCAATTATGAAAATATCAATTAATATTATGATACTAAAAATATTTTCTTTCCGCATCGTGACCGAGTTCGTTACGAAGGAAATAACAAGGATTCGTGCCGTGACGCGATGTGTGATTGGCTGCTTTTATAGCAATAATTTGAGAGAGGGAAAGCACAATACACTAGCACTCACACGAAATATTCTCCTAATAGGGGTTTTTGTGCTACAAACGAAATTTTCAGATGAGACACGCCACCCTCAATGTGGGGGCATGGAAAACGGATAAAACATTTACTTTTTTTACGTTTTTTTAGACAATTATTATGACGAAATGAAAAATATTTACAAAAAAGTTATTTTAGTTTTCTGAAAACTTATTAAAAGGTGACATAAAAATCCAAATTTGGGCATTTATAAAGGGAAAGCTTACGGAATATTTGAAATAAAATAATATACATAGAACAAATTTTATATGTAAATAAATTAAAAGAGGTTTTTTGTTTTTTTTTTTAACTATACCTACTCTTCAATCAAACTATGCAAAAAAAAAAACAAATTTGATTGTAAGCCCTTAAATTTAAAGTCCAACCTTTGTGTGCTAAAGATTAGGCTTTAAAGTAAACAATAATTTTCTACATTCTCAATTCTTCTTTACTTGGTTATTATACCAAGAAAAGAAGAATTGAGATTGTAGTTGAATCTCAATTCTTCTTTTCTTCTTTTACAGTTAAGTGGCGTTTGCACTTCTTACCTATTTTTCCTTATTTGCAAAATATTTCATTTTAACTTGTCTTTATATTATACTTTATTTAAAATTGACCCAAGTTGAATGGAAATTGAAATGCAACTGGTTAAAAGATATTTAAAATCTGTCAACTCGCTCGTACCCGTTATAGAAACTTAATGTGGGCGGCAGAATATTAGTTGCCTATTGTGACATAAATGCTTTGACCATGAAGTGCGTACTTTGTACAGTAAATTTAATCGTTATCATTATGAGATCCATATTTGTTAAATACTAATCTCTATCACCTATGTTATTTTAATCCACCACGAATTTAATACATCTACTATCCCATACCTTGTATCTCCCATTTTTTTAATGTTGGGAAATCCTCTTGGATTAGTATGGCCTCTTGGATTAGTATGGCCGGGGAGGTCGCGGGGACTTTATGGCACGACATCGCGGTACCCCGCCACTAATAACCAGCCCGATAACACTTTACATCTCCCTACTTTTCCTTATTATTATAGGCGTATGTAGCTCCTCTTACATCAAGTTGATCGTCAGCCTGTCCTTTATCGCTAAAAGAAAAACCAAAAGGTCATTGCTTTCATTATTATATATGCGGATTTTTGTCCGACCATTTTGTGCTAAGTTTTAATCTTGCCATTCTAATTTCGTTCTTATTACTCCTTAAATACGAGTAATATTCAGTCTTTTGAAACCACAAATGTAAAAATGTAATTGATTTTTTTCTTCTCTTTGTTCACAGTGCCAACGTCAGACGTGCAAGGGGTTCTGGGAAAGAAAGCATCTCTGCCTTGCGATATTCAGCCTTTGCATTCTGACGACGCTGTCGTGATGGTGCTTTGGTTCAAGGAGTCCGATGGGGAACCATTGTACAGGTGAGTCTTATGCTTCTTCTTATTCTGCTTCACCCTTTTTAATTTGGGCACTGAATCCATTAATTCCTTCAGAGTTTCTTGATTTTCTCTGGCGTTGCTTTAGTTCTAAGTCAGCTACCACAAATAGAAGCGTCTACCTGCATGCCACTTAAACTTATAAAAATAAAAACACAAAAATGTATAATTTTATTGTTTAGATTATCAAACAAGTATTAAAGTAAAATATAGTACAAAATATAGGTTCGGCTTATAATGTAGTAAATTTAGATTTTTGACGATATCTGGATTGACTGGATTTTACATTTTAACAGTTACGATATTCGAGGGCGTTCCTACAATCAACCAAAGCTTTGGTCATCACCTTCGGTCTTCGGAACTCGAGCATTCTTTAGAGCAGTAGCGGCACCAGCTGTACTCATGGTGGATAATGTGACTGCTGTGGACGCTGGCGTCTACAGATGCAGGGTCGACTTCAAAAACTCACCGACGAGAAATTTAAAAGTCAATTTCACTGTCATAAGTAAGTAATTTTAGTTACAAACTTTATTCATCGAACGGTTTCTTATTTTTTAGATCTTAAGTTTAGAGCCGTTTGTTGTGTGTATTTTTAATTTCCACGGTATTATTGTATAATGTTGCTATTAGTATCCAAAGAACAATACCCAACCTATTGTTGTGATGATGTAGTCTTTTAAAAACTTGAGGTACTTTGCGTACAAAGGACCGTGAAGTATTGTGGATAGTGACAATACTTCCATTGTATCAGAATGTGTTTCTGTTAGTGAAGGTGCAAAGTTAAATACAAGGTTAATAGATGCTAATATATTCCATTAAATTCATTGGAGCTTATACGTGCGTGTCACCGTTTGATATCAAAGTAAATGTTTTTATAATCTTCAATAGAACGTGTACGAAAGGTTTTTTAATGTTTTGAGTTCTCTTGAAATAAATTCGATTGATTGGTGAAGTCATTCACAATTTTTTTTAAAGTTCCGCCGAGTCGTCCGACGATATACGACAGCAAACGAAGGGATAGAACGAAGTTGGTCGAGCCATATAATGAGGGATCCAATGTTCAACTCACGTGTGAAGTTGAAGGAGGTAATTAGCTTGTATTAGAAGATTACTCATTATCAGAAGCTTTATTGCAAAAATGTGAAATGTATTATAATTATCACAAGAATAAATTATAAGAGTTATAACTATTTGCTAATTGCAACCTCTGCAATGTTCCAATGAATTGCAACCTCTAATTATAACACACAATCATGATGACAAATAGTACATAGCTCGATGTACTATTTGTCATATTTTGTTTGGAGAATTGACTTAAAAATAAATAAATAATCAGAAATTATTATAGTTTGCCGTATATTTATTTTAAAATATAATTTTTATATTATAAATAAAATTTAAGTGACATTAAATGGCTAAAAAATAATAAAAAAACAGTGGGTATGTTAAAAAGGCCAATGTAAGTTTAAGCTAAATATGGAACCTTTTTGCAGGGAAGCCTCGTCCGTGGGTGACGTGGTACCTAGAGAATGTAGTGATAGATGACTCGTACGAGGAAAGAGGAGATGGGATAACGGTGAATACACTCACATTTCCAAGTGTTGGACGCCAGCATTTGAACTCAAGGCTGGTTTGTCAAGCATCCAACACTAATTTAGCTCCTCCGCAAACCAAAGTCCTAATTTTAGATATTAATTGTGAGTATTTTAAGTTTTATTATAATATTTTAAGGCAAACTGAAATATCTATTTCAGCCGATGCCCCACTTTATAGGAAAAGGCTCCGCCGCCTAAAGTCATGAGCAAATCCAGGTGTGGTGCAGTTTTAGTAGTGCCAGGGCACAATGCGTTTCATTCTGTTGGCAGTAATACCTCCTTACAGAAGACAGTGGCAATGTTCCCTGCCACTACTTTCCAGACCAGAGCTAACAGCCAATCGAACCCGGAAACCCTAGAACAGAGCGTTAAGGCAAAAATCCCAACCACTCATACAACGGGCTAGTCATCTTAATAAAATGGCTTACCTTACAAAACTAATCTAGTTTCACAAGACAGGAAAGTTTCTGCCAAAAGTATTCCCCGCCACAACAATTGTAGCTTGTTCGCCTTCAATCTGCTCTCAATCTCAAACTATGATGTTTAAGATTTCTTTCAACAAAACTGCTTCAGGCGAATGTTTATATATTCGGACAAAATGAAAAGCCAGCTCTTTTATTCCAGTGAAACCGATTACAGTGAATATTCTAACAAAAGAGAAACAGGTGTCCGCTGACAAGAGGTACGAAGTAGAATGTAGGACAACGGGCTCAAGGCCGGAGGCGTACGTCACTTGGTGGAAGAACAATCGTCAGTTAAAGCGAATGGCGAAAAATGTAAGTTTATATAATCTGTGTCACTATATGATACATCTTTTCTTACTTTAATATTTACTTATTTATCTTTAAAAACATATTTTTATTGAACCACAAAAAAAGTTTTAATACATTTTCAGTCCCAACAGTGGACGAAAAAGTATGTAATCATGCCGTAAAGAATGATAAATTAAAAATAAAATTACATTAGCTGTCACTCTGATTGTTCTTCTTTTCTTTTAATGTCTTGGCTCCATCAGATCTTTTCCAATGATTTTGCCAGTGTCATTATTAATAATAATTAATAAAAATAGCAATTTGTAATAGCCTTTTTTAAGATAACAAAGACAAAATTGAAATTAATGTAAAGTACAAACAGACCGTGTACTGAAATACAATGAATAGTTATTTAATAATAAACATCACTGCCAATCACTACTTTACAAGTTATTCCAAGTATATTATAAAATATCGAGTAGTAATATAAAAGTGCTTCCATTTTCTTCTTTTCGTTATTCGTAACTCCCGGCAACCAACTCCTTCCGCCTGCGCACACTCCATGGCGCGACCGGTGTTGCCAATACGGCCATTCTGCAGAGCACATGCCCCAGGTGCTCCAATCTCATCCACAGGATACTGCCAGTGCGCGTTGTTACCCTATTAACAAAAACAACAAGTTAATTTTTGCTAAGCATAAGATCCAAACAACTCGGCCAATCATGACTAACTCTTTTTATTGACAAACATTGATTCAAACCATTTCTTCTTTCTCAAATTCTCATTTTGTAATGAACTTCTCAATTCTCAAGTTACCATGTAGATGCGTCCCATTAACGTTCAGGCAAACCCCAACGGTCCTTCTTTGGTGTCCTGACCTCCTCCAGATCCGTCCCTACTTAATAGGGCTCACGGTCTTTCTTTAGTGGCCAGTCCACCTCCAGATCCGGGCCCGGACGCTTAGGCTAACGACTTACACTAACCCTGGCACTTCCAAATTCGTTTTTAAAGGCCCAAGACTGTCCATGTCCAACTATTTTGACATATAGTTTTTATGCCCACTTCGGTCTTCTTCGCTTCAGAAAAAACGACACTCAAACAAACTCAAACAGAAGAAATAATCTGAACCAACATATATTGACATGAACATATGGCTTTTACTTATATCGGTACACATCTTTACTCACAATTTAACATTGCCAATACGAACATCTAAGTACTTTTCGATTAGATTTAAGATATAAGCATTAAGATTAATTTCGATTAATTTAATTATTTTCGATTAGATTTAAGCTTTTCGATTAACAAGCATTTAAGATATAAGAAAACGTTAAGAATACTAGACTGAGGTTTAAGCAGATTTCCCATCTAAGATTGTAAGAAAAATACATTGACTTATTACCTCAGTTGCGAACACATTATTATGTGTAACAAATACCACTCTTCTCATCCATCTGTGTTAACTCACAGACGATGAGCCGCCCACGTGGCCACAGCGCCTCCCTCCGCCGATGACAAAGCTGGCAGAGTTACTAGACGAGCATGTAGAAGCTCGACGTCTCCTTTTCCTGCCCTTTATGGCGTGTGGTAGAACACTTCTGATGTAAAGTGCAAACAGACCGTGTACTGAAATACAATGAATAGTTATTTAATAATAAACATCACTGCCAATCACTACTTTACAAGTTATTCCAAGTATATTATAAAATATCGAGTAGTAATATAAAAGTGCTTCCATTTTCTTCTTTTCGTTATTCGTAACTCCCGGCAACCAACTCCTTCCGCCTGCGCACACTCCATGGCGCGACCGGTGTTGCCAATATTAAAATCAAAAGTAGCAGATCCCGAGACTAGTCAGTCAAGTCAAGTCTAAAATTTTTCTTAGTTTTCCAAAACAGGTCCGTCAAGTCCAAAGCAATCAGGTCAAGTAGGTACTCTAATTGTTAAAAAACCTGTCAGCCCACAGAACACTGATGATTGTGATTGATTGTGATACTTTACAAAACTACCATCAAAATTGTGACGTTTGTTCAGATACTCAGATATTTATCCCAAAACATGCGTAAAATGGTCGGTTTACTTTCTTTTTTAATTATACATTCAAAAACAGATTGAATAATTAATTCTGTTCTACACTAAAATAGGGATTATGAACATCTTACAAACATACCGAACAAAGAATTAGGTACTTAACATTGAAGTGAAGTGAAGTACTTATTGAAAAACTTAAATACTCAGACGATGGTATTATCCTGTGAGAGGGCGACCTTTACTTCAATATTTCAATGTGATTTGTGAAAAACAACCTTTTTGTAAACATTACAAAGCTTCACACGTAAAAATGAGTTCTATTATTTCGTTCGGAAGTATTTCTTTTGTTTTGTTTTTTTAAGTTCATTAGCGTGTGCTCTGACAGTGTTGTGTTTTCACCACAAAAGTCATTGTATTCGTTTTGTAGCCACGCGAAAATGAAGTTAATTTTCTTAACAATTTCTACTTTGTCTGTCACACTGAAATCGTTCGCAATGATAAAGGTTCTTAATGAGGACTACTTTCAATTCAAAGTTTTCGCGGCCGTATTCAAATTGTGCCTTTATTTTTTGTCTATATATCTACTCGTAGATTCGTACCTATATTTCGCAGGCGGCCCAATAGAAATGTTTTTCAGGGAAACATTCGTATATGAAACCATTTCCAGGAGGGAAATGTTTGACGTATCTTTGTGTTTTCGCTTCAATGAAAAAGCAATTGATTTTAAAATCAAAGCGAGGATTTGAGCGGATTCAATTTTAATTACGTCTTATATATATGCCATAGTACGTTCTTTAAAGTTAAATGAAAGTAGAGCTTTCATTTAGTAACAACTTTTCCAAAGATATTACTTGCCAGCGATAGCAAAAAAAGTAGCAAGAAGATACCGTGCCACCCTTTCTTGGTACTTGATACAGATTGAGAAATTCAATAATTCATAAATGATAAATATATTTATGTAGTTTTTGTGTGGTATCTAGGTTTTTTCTGCTTGCAATTGTACATACATACATATCTAAGTTTTCACTGTGTATGGATTCTTAACATTTACTTATTAGTAATCTATGTATTTTTTATGTAATGTTTTGAAGTAGCTTTATCAATAATTCAAACCTTTATCTGCCATGGATTCTTGCTACAAATTTCTATGGCGGAAAATATTTAAGTGTATTCAGCATAGGCTATGCTGTTTCACTTATTGTGGCTTTGTGCATCTGCCACGTAGCTATAAATATGTATAGGTACTAAAACAGATTTTTTTGTTTGTTTTTTTTTTTTTCAGTTTTCCGAGAACAATGAAACTCTAAGCGTGCTGAGCTTAGTACCGGGAGTTGAAGATGATGGAAAATATCTGACGTGTAGATCCGAAAACAAACACATACCAGATTCGGCGATCGAAGACAAGTGGCGGCTGAATGTTCACTGTAAGATTTCCATATTAATATTATTTACTATTAGTTATTCATAATTATTTTTATAAAAAAAAAAAAAAAAAAAACAAAAACCGACTGCAAGACTACTTACTAAATGTACAAATAAATGTAATTACTTCAAACCAAAGAGCCTTAAAAGACAATCAATGAAATTATTGATACATAATACCTATTTACAATCAGTTAATTTTGAAGTCGGTTCCAGCCAAGAACAGTTTATGCGGCTTCTTTAATTAAATCATGAACCTAGAAAAAACAATGGACGGAGTGCTGTCAATGTACAAAGTGAAGCACCGTAATGGCGGCGCGTTTTTATGTGTGCGTGTGGGTTTTACATGTAGAAAGTGATTCCTTGTTCTTTTTTATCACGTAAAGTGCTACAGAAACAACATTCCACTACGCTGGTGGCATAATTAAATAGTTATTTTAATTACTCATTACGTGTGCAAGTGCTTTAATCAACGCTAGCAGCGTTATGGTGGACGCTGAGCTTACTATGGTTTGTATGTGTGGGTGTTAACGTGTACACCCACAAATACACGTTACCAAGCTTACTACGGTGCTTCACTTTATTAGTATATGGAATTCCTTCCGTTGTTTTTTCTAGGTTCATGAATTAAACTAATATAATTATCATCAAGTGACCTGCCTGTCTGCCGAACTTAACATAAAAAAATAAAAATAAATACCAAAAAACACGTGAAATCCGTACTAATATTATAAATGCGAAAGTTTTTATGGATGTATGGATGTTTGTAACTCTTTCACGCAAAAACTACTGAACCGATCATCATGAAAATTTGCATACACGTTGTCTGGGACACCAGAAAGGACATAGGGTACCTTTCATCCAGAACGCGGACGAAGTCGCGGGCACCAGCTAGTAACACCTAAATACATTAAATTCATATCTAATTTTCCACGTTAAAAATGTAAAGTTGATCTTGACCTGTGAAAGAAAATGTTGTTTACGAAGGCAGTTCTTTCACTTGGTTTCAGTTTAATTACATGGTTTGCCCAGAGTTCCCGCGCGATGTAATGAAATTTTCCGACACTTTGTGTTGGCTAGAAAGAAAATACTTTTTTTTTTAAATAAATGAAAACACAAAAGTTCATTGCACTTTCATAACTTGTCTTGTTTAAGTTGGAAAAACTAAAAGTTTATCAATAATATTAGTTTATCAAGTAAATATTTATAAGACGTCTACAGATATTAAAACAATTTTATCGTTTTAACTTTGAAGTACACTTGAGAGGCAAGAAATCTGTTAATATTCAACAGAGTGTTTTCGTAGCTGTCATTTAAGTTTAAATTTAGAAGTAATTAAGAACGTTTAATTATAATTATAAATGCAATTATAAGTTATACTTATAAATTACTAAAATAACTTTATTCATTGTCGTTGAACAAAATAATAAGAACAAAAACAAATAATCTTAAGTTGACATAGTGAATAAGCTTTTAATTTTTTTATAGATGTACCGGTGGTGGATCTAAAAATGGGTTCTAATTTGAATCCTAACGAGATTAAAGAAGGCGACGATGTATACTTCGAGTGTACTGTCAAAGCGAACCCGAAGACACATCGCCTAGTTTGGTTTCATGACGTAAGTTTAATATATTTATTTAATTAATTAAATTAATTACTGTTAGGACGCAGTGTATTCTGGTGCCGATCTGGCTACCTCAGAATATTGAACAGATCAGCGCTCTGTTTCGTTTGCTTTGACTTGCTTATTTGAAGGAGTTTGCATACTGGGAGTAGTCATTACTTGGTTTAAGGCACACATTATATTTTTGTAAAAAAATATCTGTTAATATCTTTTCTCATGTAACGTTCTTTCTATTAGTTAAAACCGCATTAAAATCCATTGAGTAGTTTCAGACGGCGGGAAGCGACTTTTTATTATTATTTTATTTATTTTATATTTATATTAAGGAAACACAATAATTATATCGCTACAAATTATACAGATACATACGAGAAAAACAGAAATCATCAAAAAAAATTTCAACTAATTACTTTGTTTTGTACTATGTAAATGACATAATTACTATAATTTCTACTTGTACATATATTGCGTACGTGCAGCATTTGGAGATATTCCACAACGAAGCTGCCGGCATCATATTGAGTGCACAGAGTCTGGTGCTGCAGAAGGTGACTAGGGCTGCTGCAGGGGACTACACCTGCATGGCTGCTAACAGCGAAGGAAAGGGCACCAGCAATCCTGTAACATTACTTATCAGATGTAAGTTTAGCAATAGTTATATAGTATATTTTTCTCAAAATATATTTTAATGTCTAGAGTTTAAACTTTTGATAAATTATATCGACTAAATTAATGTTAAGGTAAAATTAAAAATACTTAAAAAAATTAAAGACTTAAATTAAATTAAGTAATTAATTAAGTAATTAATTAAATTAATTATTTAAAAAAATAATTTACTTAATTAAATTAATTAAATTTTTATTTCAAAAATTGAAGTCGTCTCAGTTATTAACCTTCCAAATGTATAATATCTTATTCTTATCGTAAACCTTCCAACTGCAAACTTAGTTTTTTAAATTAAAAAAAAATAACATAAATTATGTAACACTATTTTTATTATATATTTTATTTCAACGATGAGAAATCCTTTTGGATACATACAGGTAGAATACAGTAATCCAGACAACCATTATGTGTAGAACCGTCTAACTATATTAAGTGTAGTAGCGAATGTTGAAGTTGAAATGTGAGTGAAATATCACCTCACACTAGGAACAGCAGTAAAGCGCCAAGAGCGTTCAGAGTGAAAATGATGAATAAAAGTTGACCGATAGCACCTTTGTCAAACAATATTTCACAAACTCCGAGGTCGTTATAAAACTCAAGCGAACTAGCTCTCTCGGTGAGCAGTTTTAATGACAGCGTAAAGATCAAACTTCACTGAAATAACTGGAGAACTATTGGAATGAAAATGAGATTAATATTCTTAGAACTTTGTTATTAAATAAAGTATTATTGATGCTAGTATCAGCTTTCAAACATAATTATTATAAGCTAAATTGATATCATACAAAACCTTATGTACAACAAGTATTTTGATTCCTCGCATTTTTATTTTTATTAAATATGTGATTTATTTATTTTTTAAATTGCATGAATTAATATAGTTTTTACAGAAGATCACCATAACATGTAAAAACTGCATTTGTGTTTTCCTTATCCGTCTAATCCCTCTACTATCGTTGGTAGTAGATAATATTGCAGGACATGTGGCGTAATTTGAGTTTAGGCGCCGAGAGCAACCTACCATTAAGTTACCATTAAAACAGCCTGTCCGGTGACCCGGTAATAAATATAATATATTTTTTGTAATAATATTGTATTTTTTAAAGAAATATAGTAGATTATATTATAATATATTTTTTTCCATAAAGCTGCCTTCAAAATTATACACCCTTGTTTATAGCGCCTCCTTTCACGGAGACGATGGGCTTCCAAGGAAGCTTGTTTGCAAAATGTAATGCACATCCGACGCCTTTGTCGCTTCTCGTCAACTAACAAAGGGGAATCAGGTGTCACCAACTGCGCCTTACATCATTACACGCAGTGACTTTGCTGACACAGTGGCTATTGTCCTTAGAGGGATAACGCTATACGCTCCGCAGTAACAATTTACTCCCTTTCGCTTTACAAAGGGTGAGAAGGATAAATGAAACTCACTTTTAGACGAACGTAAACCGAACAAATAACAGCGTTAGAGAATATTATCTATAATCCTAATTCAACATCATAAATGCGAACGTTCTAGGTGATTCTGTACTTTACGCAATAAAAATAATTACGATTAATGGTAAGTATAAATAATATAATAAATAAATAAATATCTGCACACATTCCACACTAAGCAACTAATATTTGTATTATGGATACCAGACAGTTGATATACTACATAGATTACTTTTTTTGTAAATACAAAACATACATGTCTGAGGTATAAAGGTAAAATGTTAACACCAAACATTTGCCCCTAGCGGTATTCGAACCCGCGACCGTTTGGTTAACAGCTAGGGTTACTAACCACTAGACCAAACGTGTCTTTTGAAAACGAAATTTTATCATAATAAAGTTGTAATAATATTAATAAATATTATTAAACAATGATTATGAGGCGGTACGAAGATCTATATTTACGCGTGGTATATATATTTACTTAAAGTAGCCTACAATGAGCATGAATTCCCAAGATATTCCAACCTAATTTACTCGGCCAATTGGAATTCTAAACACTTTCGGTTCCGATAAACTAACGGGACGCATTGCAGTGGGGCGAAATTAAGTGCAGTGGACCGAATGTGTTCCGAGTCCCTAAAATTTAGTGGCATTTAGTGTATGGTGTCGAGTGTCGGGGGGGATTTCGGGAGCTCCGGGGATTGTGGACATCCCCACTGCACTGTCTCTTGTGACTTATATTGTCAGCTTACTCCCGACGATATTTGGACTTCTGCTATTTTCACTCGCATTCCTTTTTACGTCTCTTTTCAGTTTCGGGCTTTAATCTAAACCATTTATTCTTTACGGATCTCCTAAACGAGCAGTTCAAATAATCTGAAAAAATATATGTTATGCGTAACATAACAAACATTAGGAAAAAAATAGTAGTTCATTTTTCTTTTATTGTTTATCAGAAAAATATTTTTATTTGCAAGAAATCTCTTCCAACTTTAAAACACCTGAACTGAATTTAATGGTTTTTTCACAATATAATGGATAATTTAATTTCTAAAAAAAAATATTGTTTTATAAAACCTTTCTTTCTTAATGCAGTCTTTTTGCTGAAACAAAGAGATAAAATGCACTTAATAAAACACAACAATGGTTCCGAGATTTTGTTTCTTTTTAGGCATTTTCTACAACTATCAATTGGAACTGATATTAATCACAGCCTTTTGTCGTCAGATGCTCCGGTCTGCGCCGAGCGAAAAGACGGCAAACTGTTCGGTGCATTGAAACACGAAACGGTATCGCTTCACTGTAACGTCGACGCCAACCCTGCCATGGTCACTTTCCACTGGACCTTCAACAATTCCGGGGAACATACTGAACTCTCTTCTATGTAAGTATAATTCAAATTCAAATTCATTTATTTTCAGGTAACTAGACCCATATTTTACATTTTTATACATAGTTATAATACATACTAAGATATAATAAAAAATTAAAGAAAAGAAATAATAATAATAAGTAAATGGCTAAAAACTAACAGCAACATGTCTATTACTACAATGTCGGATATTATATACAATCTAGCCTATAGCCTATCTTTGCAATAATGACTCTTTTGAGACTTAGTTCTGCTGCGTTTGCACTGCACTAGCATAATTATCTCTTGCTGTTGCTTATGCCCTAACTAGGCGATAGGTAATAGTATATTAATATCTCTAAAATATTAAAGAGACATTCCCCTTAATTTATCTTGTGTGGATACAAAATAATCATTTCTGACTTTTTATAAACAATATTATATTTTTATAACCATTTCTTATTCCATAGTAATTACAGCTGTGCATTTTTAGCATAGATTTAAACTACTATAGCATTCAACTAGAATACCATACATAGACATAAACCAAACTACATAAATTGACATAAACCAGACTGAAAAAGAATAGTTAGAATTGCCTATTAGATGTATAAATAACATTAAAACTAAATTATAAATATCAAATATTATTGTCTCATAAAACCTCTCTATTATCATTGAATTTAAATAAATCTGCTATAATTTCTCTTCAAACTAGTCCATTATTTATTAATATTTATTATTCATTATTAAGCCTACAATATTATGATTAGTATGAAAAATATAACAAGATCTACACAGTGTTGTCTATAACAATTACACAAATTAAACTGAAAAAATTGTTTCAGGTCATATAACAATCATGGAACAACGTCAACACTTAACTATACTCCGACCCATGATATGGAATATGGCACTTTAGCGTGTTATGGAGAAAATTCAGTAGGAAAACAAAAGGAGCCGTGTTTGTTCCAGTTAGTGGCTGCTGGTAAGTGGTTTGCTATAAATATTATAACAGGAAACTTAGTCCGATGACATTCGCCAAATTGATTATTATCTTGCTAGAGGTAAAAACAAATAGAAGAGGCTTTTACTAA
Source organism: Synanthedon tipuliformis (assembly GCA_947623395.1). Classification (NCBI taxonomy): domain Eukaryota; kingdom Metazoa; phylum Arthropoda; class Insecta; order Lepidoptera; family Sesiidae; genus Synanthedon; species Synanthedon tipuliformis. The sequence continues at coordinate 476,603 of OX392424.1, read as the reverse complement.
AAGCCCAAAACCAAAACTCTTCTAGTTTACAAATTTACATTTTACATTACTTTCGTTATGTAAATGTAAAAGAGATATTATCAATTTGTTTCGTATGGAGATCAGGTCATGAGATTTTTATTATTTGCGTTTTAACAGATGAAACTTGTATAGTGTATACCATTAGGTAATATGAAATTTTAGATTATACAGGGAAAATATCGTGTAATTTAGTAATGGAGTTTCAGAGATATTGAAATTTGAAAGTATTAAAAAAGTATGAAAAAAGTTTTTTTTTTAATTTTTAAATGTTATCCCCATTTAAAAAATCTGAAACATTCACAGGAAATTTAAGAATTTTATTACCTAAAAAAAACAATAGCCTGGTTTTGTACGATGTCCTTTATTATTTTTATTTTTTTGTCAATATATTTTTTGGAATAATATAATATTATTGTAGAGAGATGAGATATAAAAATTAATAACACTGTTTCAGGCCGTCCTCTCTCCCTTCAGAACTGTACTGTGGCTAATCAAAGCGTCGACTCTTTGTACGTGGAGTGTGTGGAAAACTATGACGGCGGATTACCTCAGACATTTCTGATGGAACTTCTCGAGTTGCCGACTTTAGCTGTGAGTATACTTTGTTAGTTATCATAAGTAGGTATATATATACGTCTCAAGTTGCAGAGTATAAGCACAGCATACTTATTTCCTACAGTAGGCCGACGCCTTTGATGTTGGGCGATACCTTTGTAAAAATTACGGAAGGGTTGACACAAATTAAGTAATATAAAATGTGCTTAAGTACCTTTCTTCATCGTGCGGAAATTGATGAAAGCTTAGTTCTTTATTTATGCGAGATAAAGATTTGCACGCACTTACAGCACATGCACATGATTTATATAATAAATTAAAATCTGAAAGACGCGATAGCCCTGGAATATTTATCCCAAGCTACTAAGAATGACGATTTTGTATAATACCTAATAACATGTATAAGATCTTAGTGATTTTCAACCAATATAAATCAATTTATTTCCTTAACAACAGTAGTATGAATAAACAGTTATTTAACCTTAACGATGCTCAACTGTGTTTATTTGATTCGTGACCTTAGTTTGATTTATGCAGTAGTGTTACAAGTAGTGTTCATTTAATAGGTCATTTTGGTTTACCTATGTCAAATTCACGTTTTGATTTCTCGTTAGCAGAAATAAATAACATTATCTGTCTATAAGTTATCTGACTGTCAAATGTGACCGCAAACATCAATATTACATTAATTATGGTAACATTAACAGGGCATTGTGAGGTCAGTTTCCATTTAATATCTTAATTGCGGCATAAACTGCTTAATACAAACCCCCGAGCAAATTACACTGTTCCCATTGAAATCACTAATTTGATCTGATAGTGGATCCAATTATTGCTATCTAGATTAATGGGAACATGGGATAAACACGTAATCACATTTAACTTAATTGATATAATTAATTTAGTCTGACTCGCTTTACACGAAATTCTTTAAGGGTTTTCTACATTCAATGTAACCCTGTCACTACTTATTAATCCTTCAAACGCCAGTGTCGTATTTATCCGACAATTATTTTCGTGTCTATTTGCCACAGTCATATATACGACAAATTCGACAAATACGACAAATGATGGAAACGTCTAACTCTAGTCTAACTATAATTTTAACACGTCAAAAGCGTGTTAAACTATTCAATCCACGGGCTGGTATTAACAGACAAGATCTATAAATTAAGACCAGACAAATAAATTAAGAATTTCATTTAATTTTGATCTAATTAATGCCTGTCGAAGGTGTATCCATAAATTTTCTTTTAAAACTTATTTTGCGCTTCTAATTATTAAACCCATAATGTTACTCACTGGTCTAAACATGACCATTTTCTTTAATTTTTTTTATATCACTATATATAGTGAGTCGATTAGTTGGTAAAGAAAAAAAATTGTTTCTCAAACACAGGTAAAAAGGTATTATAGCTAGGATGAAATAAACCAGAAGTGTTTTTTTCTTTACCTATTCTTATATAAGTAACTAGCTGGTGCCCGCGACTTCGTCCGCGCTGAAAAAGCAATATATCATTATTGCTATTATACTTAGCCAGTAGCGGGAGCAGTACTTTTTTCTGGATGAAAGATACCCTATGTCCTTTCTGGTGTCCCAGACAACGTGTATGCAAAATTTCAAGGTGATCGGTTCAGTAGTTTTTGCGTGAAAGAGTTACAAACATCCATACATACATCCATACAAACTTTCGCATTTATAATATTACTAGCTGCTACACGCGACTTCGCCCGCGTAACTTTATAAAATATACCCAATGTCCTTTTTGGTATCCCAGACAACGTGTATGCAAAATTTCATTGAAATCCATTCAGTAGTTTTTGCGTGAAAGGGTTACAAACATCCATACATACATCCATACATCCAAACAAACTTTCGCATTTATAATATTATAAGTAGGAAGGATAGTTAGTACGGATAGTGTAATCATTCTCTTCCAACAGGTACGCTACAATGTTTCTACAAATCGTACACCTCCATACTTCGAGATCCAAGGTCTTGCGTCAGGAGTCAGTTATAGAATTGACCTTTATGCGATAAATGCTAAAGGCCGAAGCGATGTTTCAACAATTGAAACGGTCACCTTAAAGGGACAAGCTAAATTCACTGGTGAGTTTGGATGTTTCTCATTTATTTTGATGCGACGGAGAGTGGAATTCATTTCGATGTTTTGTTAAGATAACGATCGCAGTAATAATCGAAACATTTGTGTAAAACTTAAGGTAATTTCCGCAACTTCCGACCATTGATGACAAAGCTCAATAGACATCTTTTGAGGGCGATAAATGCCTGAAAACTCGACTAAAAACAGATCCAATATTGTAACAGTGATATTAACACGTTTGGAAGATAAGTTTGGTCTAGCTAGCTAGTGGCTAGTAACCCTAGCTGTTAACCAAACGGTATAGGGTTCGAATCCTTTATTCATTTTCATTTATTCACAATTTCACCTACGAACGAATATATATAAACTTCACATTAGCTGAATGTGTGTCATCTTCCATTGTAACTCATTCTTCCAACGGTTATTTTAAATTTGTATTGATTTATTTTCAAATTCCAATCAATTAATAATATTTGAAAATACAAAATAAATGTTTATTAGTAACAAACAACCTCCAGTTATTCAAAAGTTGTTTTTGCGAAAAATTTAAATATATGCAAAATTGCTATTAAATATCGCGTGCACTTCGCAATTTGTTAGCGAACACTTTAGTTGGGTTAATTATAATTTTGTGTTGACGTTTTGAACATGCCTCATATTATTACAGGCCATTTCGTAAATACAACGCAATGCACATGAAAACAATTTGAATTACAATAAAATTGCCTATGCTTATCAAATGCTTATTATCATTCATAAGTGCGATGAATAATTTTAGTACCTACCTATGTTTTGAATGCGTATTCGGTAAAATTTTGATATTATTTTTATTGAAACGTCAAAACGAAAATAATCAAAACGAACAAGAAAACTCATGAGTGTTCCGAGCGGGCTCCCTAGAGGGAGTCCGTAGCGGAGCGCTCCAATTGTAAAAAATCCAATTAACTTGACACTGGCAGAAAATGGCCATTTTATAATGAGCCGCATTGCCATTTAAATATAAGAAGAAGAAGAAGAAGAAGAAAACTCATGAATGACGTAAGCATCACTATCTTTAAGTCCATATCAATATCACTCAATAATTTGACTCAATATACTCACTACTCAATACTGAATCAATACTAAGTCAATATCCGTATGAGTAACTAAATATTTGTCATACCAAGGATTTGGTATTTGTATTATATCAAGGATATTTGTAGGTAATTTTACTGTACATATATGTAATTACATACGGACTTATAATAGGCAGACAGTGATATTTCTTATTTAATATACAATAAATGTAACTTTATTTGAAAGTAGCTGTCGCACGCGACTTCGTCCGCGTAACTTTATAAAATATAGCCTATGTTACTCGCTGATAATAAATAAATAAATATTCACACATTCCACACAGCACCATCTAGTTCCAAAGTAAGCAACTTAATGCTTGTATTATGGATACCAGACAGTTGATATACTACATACAAAACTTTTTTTTTTGTAAATACATACATATTATAAATACAAAACATCCATGACTCAGGTACAAAGGTAAATGTTAACACATAAATATTTGCCCCTAGCGGGATTCGAACCCGCGACTGCTTGGTTAACAGCTAGGGTTACTAGCCATTAGACCAAACGTGTCGTTATAATTTATAGGTTAGGTCGCTTATATTTATATTCCCCACAAGGAGTTCGAAAGAACATAACATCCCTACTTTGATAGACATTTCTCAGCCAACTGTGTCTAAATAAATAAGTATGCTGTGGCTAAAATGTGTTTAAATATTTTGTTCAGGTGAAAGTAACACTCTTGGGATGTCTCCGTTCCTTGCCTCCATAGCTGCTATGTCGGCTTTGTTGGCGACTGCAGTGTGCGGGGTTTTAGCAGTATTGTACAGAAGGCACACATCAAGACATAGACATTTACCTGCAAAACATGCGCCATTAAAGTAAGTTCTCTTATCATATATTACATATTTTCTTATTTTACTACAGTCGGTCTTTGCCCTCTTAAAAGAAAACCATAGGACCTTCACCATGGCCTTCTTTAAGATTTATGGTACTGGAAAATATAATTTGTGAATCTGTATGCGTGTAAGCAACTAAAAAGCTGATTTATATCGAGAATGGACAAATTTATTTCAAGTATTCAATTTTTTTAATATAATGTCTCACTCAATCTCCTCAAAAGTCAGGAAATTCAAAAACACTTGAGTGCACTTTCTATGCATTTTCACACCCTTAGGTGACCTAGCAAGAGTTTAATGAAAATATTTATTAGCAGTGACGCCGTATACGTGGACCGAACGACTCACAGCCCCACGCCGGTGAAGCAGGACAGTCAGCAAGACAATCTCTCTGCGGAGAGAGCCGCCAACGAGTGTCGCGGCGGCCGAGGCGCTTTGCTCCACGCGCCGGACCCTCGCGACGCGGACGACGCTGACCCTGACATCATACCTTGTTTGTATGGTGAGTCTTTGAACTTTCGGTTGAATTTTTACACAATTCAAACGTAGGGTAAATTGGCATTTACTAGGTAAGCGTGGTCCACCTTCGGCCGCATCTGCACCTAACATCAAGTGAGATCGCGGCCAAGCGCTGCCTTGACTATATATGAAAAAAAAAAAGAATTTATTGTTTAGAATATCAGATGTCTATGGAACACATTGAAATTTTTAGCACACAAAAAAATTAAGTACTTATCCAAGATATTTTTTTTTTTTTTTATGAAAAGTTTTGATTTTGGTTTATAGAGTCTATAGAAAATCTATAGTATAATAACCCTATAAATAGATGACCTAGTGACTGAGAATTATCGTACAAAAAAGAACCAAAATTATTCTGCTTAGTAAATTTTGCTGCTTCCAATACATATAAGTTCTCGATAGAGTTGTATTTATTGAAAATGGACCATCCATTTCTTTCGGAATATGGTTCTAATGGTTCTAATCCTACATTATCTGACTTTTATTTGTAATTTTGTTATAACAGAACGAAGGCCAGTGTCAAACGGGTACATGAGCTTACAGCGTCCTCCGTCTACTGGTAAAATCTCTAAGCTGAGTGCAGACGAGGTCCGGTCGGAGCCTGACGGCGGAGCCTACTACGCGGACTTTAGGAAAAAAGATTATAGGATACCATTAACTAGTGTGAGCATTCATAAACATAAATTTTTCATATTACTTTTTTTCAATATGTGTAACTCTCGAAGGATCTCGAGTGGAGGGCCACGGACCAGCAAGCGTAAGACGTCCACCCACAAGGTGGACAGACGACCTAATAAAAGCCCCGGGTCAGCAGCAGATCCAGGCTGCTTCTGACCGGTCCTATTGGAAAATTATGGGGGAGGTCTATGTCAGTGGACGTCCTGCGGCTGAGATGATGATGATGATGATGATGATGAATATGTGTAACAAAGGGGTAATTTTATGCTACTATGATCAGCATCGCATTTGCAACACCTATTATCACCTACTATCGAAATACTACCACTATGAAATTTGCGTGAGAAATGCCAAAGCGGCACATGAAAAGTACGCTTAGAAAGGAATCGTGGCGGAGTCTTGCCTTCGCGCGTCAATTGTAAAAGATACCTGCTAACTATCAACTTTCACTATTGATTTTAAACTTTAATGTGTTGACATGAAGTCACATTTTCTTTAAATGACATAATATGTTTGGTTGGTTTAAAATGACAGATGACCGAGTTCATGCTCTACTCATAATATGTCACTTTTAAATGTTCCATAAAGTTCGTAAAAAAAATACGCAATATCCATCCCTTGTAATACATACATTTGATAGCCGCCTATCTATTATTAACAGTTGACTATTTGTAGACATCATAATATTTAATAATTAATTGTTAAAGATTTAAAAAAAAAAAGAGTAATAGGAGATGATATTCTTTTTTTATATACCTAATGCAAAATATCGGAAAGTGATTATTTTATAATATATAACTAATCTATTAATTGACTTGAGCTCTTTAGCTAATACAACCAATTATAGACTCTCAAACTCATATGAGCCTTTGAAAATAGAACAAGGTAGATAGAAGCGTATAGAAACACTAATCCAAACTCAAAGCCAGAAGGTAACACGTCGAGAAATTGGCAACGTGCCAATTACTTTCTGCTTGCCATACTAACTAACAGGTACGCCGCTTGCCAACTCTTACATAAAATAAGCTTATCGCTGCTCGCCCGAATCTGTATGATGTACTATGTTTAATATCCATGTTGGAATCCACGATACAGGTGATACTACCTAAATTTATGATAAGTTATGAATTTTTAGTTAAATAATGTTTCCATTAATTGTAAAGTCGGGGTACGAAAACCTTGGTCAGTTTTAAAATTCATACCTATATCAAAATCGTAGAATTTTAGTACCTTTTTTTACAAATAAATTATTAAATATCTTCACATATTCCACACAGCACCATCTAGTTCCTCAGTAAGCAAGTAATGCTTGTATTATGGATACAAGACAGTTGATATACTACATAGATTACTTTTTTTTGTAAATACATACATACATATTACAAACATGTTAGCATGTTAAAACATAAATATTTGCCCATAGCGGGATTCGAACCCGCGACCGTTTGGTTAACAGCTAGACTTACTAGCAATTAGACCAAAAGTGTCGTCAAAACCTTTTGAAACTAAAGCACTATGCAGACAACTGACAGACGTTAGAACAAAACTGCCCTGGTGCTAGCAAATGTCGACTTAAAGTTGACGAACCTATTCTTACCCCGACAGTACCTCTAATGACATCAATGACAAAAAAATGACAAAATATTAATACCCAACGAAATAGTATACTTATCTCTGTAATACCTACTTTCAAAGGTCAATGTGCTATTCAGAAAAATATGTCTAAAGAAATTCAAAAGTGTAAACTCCACTCGAAAGCTTGTTATAGAATCGTTTAAACTCAGGGTTCATTGTGTGAGCGATAATGAAGTCTGACTTTAAACGGTTCAGTTCAGAGCTATCTTGTATATTATGCACCTATTATTATAGACCTATACTAAGATTTTATTGTACTAGTTTAATTGTCATAAAATATAATTCTGAGTTTCTTTTTGAATTTTGTCTCAGGACAGTTAAATAGTTCTATTAAAATGGTGAAAAATAATGTTTCCTGGAAAACAAATTCAATGCGTAACTTATGGCAGCCAATTCTTTGGCCACTTACTTATAACGCTTAAAATCTTATAACGCTATATAACAATAAAATTTGTATTTTGTTAGACATGTCAATTTTGGTTACAAGATATTGTAAGAAAATACTTGTTTCAAAATGTGCTCTCGTGAAAATTCTATTATAATTTTACAAATTTTCTTATTATTCCTTGAAACCTTTTGATTGCATATTTTACAGTTTCTAAGTTCGATAATATGTATTATAGTAAACACAATTTTTTTGGTATACTTTTTTTATACCAATATAATGTATTATTTAATTTAGAAGTATCAAATAGACATTTTTCTTTCTTTCTTTCTTTCACAATGTTTTCGCACGTGGCGTTCTATCTAAATATAGAATTTAAATGTACTGCCTGTAGAGCAAAACTCATAGTATCGCGTTTCAATTTATGGTACATAGTCATGGCAACAGCAAGCTAAGTGAGTGTTACGTGAGCCTCCCTCAGTTATGCTAAACGAGAGAGGTTGCTTCAACTTGACGCGTGTCAAGTTTAAGTGATCAATCAACAGAAATATATTTATTTCTCACCTTAAGGAATGTACCTAAAGCATATCAAATAATGTTACAATTTTTTCTGGTGACTTGCTTAAAGTATGGTTCATTTAATTTTAAAACAAAACAAATAACTAAATATGATTGAAACGATTTTTTCCTATTTCTTTAAAATAAAATAAAATTAAACATTAATAATTTAAATTATTTTTATTTAACTTTTAAATTAATAAAATAATCTTTAAATAAATACAAATAAATAAATAAACAAATATATTCACACATTCCACACAGCACCATCTAGTTCCAAAGTAAGCAACTTAATGCTTGTATTATGGATACCAAACAGTTGATATATTACATACAATACTTTTTTTTTGTAAATACATACATATTATAAATACAAAATATCCATGACTCAGGTACAAAGGTAAAATGTTAACACTAAACATTTGCCCCTAGCGGGATTTGAACCCGCGACCGCTTGGTTAACAGCTAGGGTTACTAGCCACTAGACCAAACGTGTCGTCAAATAATATCTACATTGTGCGTAAATTCACTGGTTTTTCCTGAAAAATATTTCATGAAAATATTTTTGACACAATTTCTACGGTGATTTTACATTTACTTAAATTGTCTCATTAAAACACATACATATCCATATCAATTTTGATAAGACATGAATTCATAGACTTATTTGATCCCGATTCCGATTAAATTTATAATGACGATTTATAAGAGTTTCTTTTAGAAACCTATATTTTGATTTGATTTAATTTTGATTAATATATTTACTTATTATATAGATACAAATTGAGACTTAAATATTAAATATGATTATTTTCTCTTACAGTCATACCATAGTTTAGGACGCGTGAACAAAGGCGTGAACGCGTGTAGTCCGAGCTCAGCGACGGGCGTGACGTCATCGCTTACCGCACATCGGCTGCGGCCAGAAGTCGTCACCACTTCGCATCGTGTCCAAGAGAGCTGTATATAGGTTTAATATTGAAATAATCCTAACTCCATTGTAACTGTATGTTTGTTTAACATCAATTAACTTAGGTGAAGTCATAACAACTTGCAAAGGCGTAATCTTGAGGCGTAGGTACTAATGATGACTCAAAGGGCGGATATAATTGTTATTGTCAAACGGATAACTGTCGCACTCAAAATACTACTAGCTACTATATTTATTCAAATAATTCAAGACATTATATTCTTTTCTCCAATAATATAAGTAACTAAGTGGGTGCCCGCGACTTCGTCCGGCTACCAAACTTCACAGGTAAGGATTACCCGCTGGACTAATCTGAAGATTGTCTGAAAGTATCACCAAAATCGGTTCAGCGATTTCGGAGTCCATACATTCATACACATACATACATACATACACACATCGCCTTTTATATTATATAGATTAATCGATGTTAAAGAAACATTTCTAGAATTTCCTTTAAAATGTAAATAAAACATTATTTAGTATTATCAACTGTGTTCCTTACATAAATATTTAAAAAAAAATCTTATCTTTTTGTTATGTCGACTTAATAATAATTAAAACAATGACCATTATTAATTTTTGAAAACGAATTACCTACTTAATGTCGTAGGCGAACACTATTTTCTAAGAATTCTAAAAATTGTATTTTACGCATGTTTTATGACATAATTATTTAACTAATTTTCTAAATAACTAATTTTCACAAGATAACGTTAGTTCTATTTACAAATACTGACATGCTACTTTCACAGTCTGCTTGCCTTGTAATAACGGAATTATTATATTATGTTGTTACATAAAACACTAACATTATCATGTTACTTTTCTAACTTGCATTAAAAATAAAAATATGAACGTATAAACTTATCCGTTACCGTGTTAAAGTCACACTTTTTGTAAGAGGTTTTCTTTGAAAATTCAATTAGAGGCCGAACTGTTAAACTAAAAGCAATTATCAGTTTGATTTGGAATTTAACAAACGTTTTAAAAGTTAAGACAAATGTTTGAACAGTCTCGCCCTTTGATTGATACCGAGAAAGGTTGGGAAAAGTTATATTGAAACACTTTGTTGATCAGTCTAAAAGAAATTCTACTTTGCGGGCCACTAAAACAGCGATGGAGGCGGAATAAATTCATTTCTTTGATAATTTTATTTTAAAACAATAAAACCTTGATATAAGAGTCAGAGGCTATATTACCGTAGGTTGACTATATTTTTTATTTTAGTGTTAGAGTTAAATTAGAGCATGCTATTTACAACATTGTTTGTTTACAAATTTTTTGTACAAAATAAATGATTATTAAGTTTCTACTTGAAATGCACGAGGTGTCTCTGATGTAGTTTTGGGCTTAAAAGAAAATCAATTTTTCAAAGTTGGCATTTATCTGAAAATTCCGGATTACCAGTATAGTTTCACGTGTGCTTACAATAAGCAAAATCCAGTGATAAGTTTGAAGTTATATAATACATTTAAGAAAAATTACGTACAACATAAATCGCTGATTTAGTGGCCACCGCTGACGCCTTCGCGGCCACACGCGAAGTGTCATTAAATTGAACAACAATATTTATCTACATTTAACGTCACTACGACATTACAGTGAGTATCGTAAATTGAACGAGTTTGAAATGATTCAAGTCATTTGACATGTATACTTGAAATGTAAACGTTTTTATTGGTCATTCATTGACTGTTAACTTTGAGTACCAGTGTGTCTGATAAATCATTGTTATTGGTAAACTTCAATTGATTAAAGTAAAAGCGCCTACACACGACGGCCCTAAAATCGGTGGCAATAGTGTGGAGTAGTGGGGAGTAGTAGGGAGCCCCCTAGGTGCCCCTAGATCGCTCCCTAAATGTTTACATTTTCCCTACACCGATTTTAGGGTCGTGTGTAGGCGCCTTAAAAATATATTGTACTTATTTAATTCGATATAACATCCTAAAGAATTGTACACATACCTACAATAATTATGAGCTCATAGTTTTTCTACCATTTTTTGTATAAAAAAACATGCTTCTAAAAAAAACGCTAACGTGTTGTGAATTGTGAAATGTAAGAATTAAATGAATTATTATGCTCAAACTATAAAAAATGATGTTTAAATTTTATTTAAAATACCTACGAGTTTTTCAAAATTTGAAAATTTTAAAGGATAATAGATCCTACAAATTTTAATCAAAAATTGTTGATGCATAAATTTATTTAATTGGGCTCCTGTTAAAAAAATACTAAAAATAACTAAATTTACACTGGCGTCTAAATTAATTTGAAATTTTATACTTTAAGGGCCTCTTTCACCAACTACAAGTAAAGTATTGATTAGTTACTTTTAGAAATAATTTTATGTTTTATTAAATTGTGCACTCGATTTAGTGCATCCTTCGATAGGCGACTTTAAATGACGGTTACCTACTGGACAGATGGTGAAAGAGGCCTAAAATGTATAATTATCGTGAACTAATAATAAGTTTAATTATCGTGAAAAAACACACTTTAATTTATTTGGAGATTCACAGACTTTTCTAACCAAATGTATTTATGTAAATATTTTTTGTAAATATAACTTGTAACAAATATTAAAACGTCTAGTCTAACTTAGGTCTAACGGTGCTAAGACTTGTATAGTATTAAACAAAAATACTAGGTTAATATCAATTTGCCGATGCTCTCATACTAAGTATGAGGTGTGAACTATTGTTGATACATTCATTAAATCCTTTCTTGTAAATGTTTCCAAATAAAATTGTCAACCATAAATGACAGCTGTTGTTTTATTCCCTATTTAAATATTTACTAATATTATGTGTATGTATAGATGGGTAAGCACTGCAGTATTTACTCAAGCCAGAGTAAATACTGAGTAAAAACTATTTAAGTACTATTTTTTTACTTTATACTCAGTATTTATTTTTACCAACGAAAACTTAATTAGCTATTGTTTTTTTTTCTAATATTTATACTAAATATCTTTGAGGATGGTAATACCTACTGCCCAGAAGATTTTCATGAGCCTGGGCCCGCCATGAAGAATAAAAACCAAGAAATTGAAAATAAAAATAATGTGAACCGGGAAAGCTAAATTTTTGATATTATGTGGGGGAGGCCTAGAAAAGCTTAACTTGAAAAACTCGACCAAGATATCTTGGTTGCATTTTCCGCCATCTTGAAAAAAGCGTTTAATTCAGTTTTTTTACAATAACTCGGCTCTCCGTCAAGATACGAAAATTGGGATGAAATACTTTTTTGTTTCTTTTTTTATGCTCTATAATTTAGGTCCTATATATTTTCCACCTATCTTTCATCGTTATCGAGATATCGATCGAAAAAGTCAAAAATGTAGGTAGTGAAATTAGTTTTTTGCAATTTTCTTTTTTTAAGTGATAGATATCGGAAAAATATCTGTTATCAAACTTGTAGAGAGTGTTCAGACCTACAATTTAGTTTTTGAATTTTTGAATTTGGACAAATATTACGACCTCTAGCGAGCCGCAAAGTCGGTGAGTCTTCGCCCAATTTCGATGTAAAACCAGCAGTTTCGATGTAATACCGCCCAGTTTCGATGTAATATGTAGCGCGTCAGATTTTAATACCAGGCTTGATGTCCTGGTTTTGCTGATCCTTAATCTGACGATTATATGGAGGGGTTTTCTTAATCTGACGGTTTAAAAAAAATTCTTTTTTAGGTCTTTTTAATCACTGAATGTGATCTAAATCAAAATATGCTCGGAAAATAGCATTCAAATAGACATAAAAATAATACAGCATTTTTTCATTGTTTCCGGCTTTCATTTTACAATTTTTTGAGGTTATTTTGCCCATAAAAACACACACTTGAAAATTCTGTAAGTCGACATTGTAGCAGATATTAAATTTACACAATTTAATTTGTGACCTTCCCATTTCCTTTCGTCACGCTCAAATCGTCAGATTATTAAAATGGACACTTTTTAGCATGTAATTAATCTACCATAGCTTAATCTGACGCGCTCGAGTAAACCCCTACCATAACAAAATGGATTCCGACGAGCTTTCCTTCCATGGCTGATTTTGCCTCAAAGTCTTTAATAAATGTATTGCAAACCTCTTCCTATGCTTGTTTTTTTTTTTCAGGAATTCACCCTATTATTATATCGTCTTTATATTCCTATGTCCCCTAGATGGGGCAGAGGGCCTCCACAATGCGCTGCCATCCCATTCGATCTCGAGCTTCGCGCTTTAATTCGCTCCAAGTCTTCCCTATGTTCTTCGCCTCTCCGATTATTATATGCATTTATTATTAACTAGCTGCTGCACGCGACTTCGCCCGCGTAACTTTATAAAATATAGCCTAAAGGCTTCCTCGATAAATGATCTATCCAACACAAAAATAATTTTTCAATTCGAACCAATAGTTCCTGAGATTCTGCGTTCAAACAAACAAACAAACTCTTCAGCTTTATAATATTAGTATATAGATTCGTCATGCAGCATAAAACATGTAAACGCATGTCATGCCAAATGATCGTCTAGGGAGGGACCCCTTTATGAAGAAATTATGAAATATTTAAGGCTAGCGAAAGACATAAACTCATAAATAAACATGAACTCACCATGAAGACACTGAAAATTAATTAGGATGTCTTTTTAATCAATATTTTTCTTGGCATATCCGAAAAACACAAAATAAATCAAATAAAAAGTTTTTACTGTCTCTAGAGAGTAAATACTCACCTAATTTGGTAAATACTGAGTATTTACTAAAAAAGAGTATTTACTCTGACTCAGTTTTTACTGCCTTACCCATCGCTAGTATGGACGTAGTGCTACACTTTAGCCCCTAGCTGCTTCATTCCCATACAAATTGACATTTACGCGTTCGACGCGTTTGATAGAGTAAAACTCGCACTAGGCCCTCAGCACACTGTATTTCGCAGTCATTTGGCCAGCCAGTCTGGTGGCAGTAACCACTCCCTTACAGAAGACCGCCGTGAAATTAAAGCATTTTTGCTGTTGAGTTTCGGTATGTGAGTAAGCAATGCCACCAGGGGCCTTAGCCTAGAGCAACCGTACAGTCGTAACGCTACGCTCAGGCTACTCTACGCTTGGGAGAAAGCTTTGTAATTGGTCAAAATTTTATGTAGGCGTTCCAACAACCAATCACCGGGCTTTATTTTTTAACGTTTCGTGAGTACGCAAAGGGAGCGTTTGCATTGGTATGCTCTTGGCTAGGGCCTCAGAGCCCATTTCATATGCCATATGCCTTCTTAATCCTACTAAACTCGACAACGCGCTTACAGCACCTGTGGCGTTGCTTGTGTTATAAGCGACGGTAGCCACCTACCATCAAGTTGACCGTCAGCATTAGGTCGATATCAGGGAGTATTTTTCTGTTGGAAGAAACGAACGAGACCGCGGAGTATAGTTAGTGAAGAATAGACTTTCAAAGAATTGTCGTAAAGTTTAGAAATAAATCGGAGTTCGTTCGAAGTAATCAGAGATATTGTCAATATTGTTTGTTTATAACTTTTAATTGAGACAAAATCCTTGGCGACACTAATTGATCAATGTGACATTGGATAACATCAGAAACGTAATAGGCACTGGAGAATACAATGGATAATTGATAAATGAAATAAAAACATTCGCTTGTAACTTTAATTATCAATGCTTCACAGATATACTTTTAGTCTCATTAAAAAAATCAAATTTTAATAAATCTGAGAAAAATATTCTCCGAAAGGAAAGCTCCGAGAGATCTCGTTCAAAGTTCCTCACCAAAAGTTTTCAAACAATGTGTTTTTGCCAGGGATTAATGTCGCTGATACGTGTTCTCAAAGTAAGGGCCTTATTACACTGCGAGATCGAAACAAGATCCGTAGACGAACGAGAGTTACCGACATAAACCGGCGGATTGGTAAGTGAAGTGGCAGTAGTCAGGTATAAGACGTGATCGGATAGTTGGCTGTCAAGTCCTTTTTTTCCTTCACGTATTACCCACCTTCCTAATAATTATGGCCCTCACATTTTTCCTCTTTACCCTCTTATAAAAATAATGCACTACTACCGATGACCGCCGCGTGAGAGGTCGAAGAAAGAACGCGCCCGCGCTTGAGCTGTGTTTCCACGCCTATATGGGTTTATCTCTAATCCGCGCCTTAACTCGTTCTCGGAAGTGAAGTGAATTCATCCGCATCTTATCGCTGAACATTTAAATACATGTGAACAGTGTCTGCCGGTTGGACGTTTAGAAATTCCTGCAGGAGAGCGCACCAGAGCACCGGTATAAGGTTAGTGCATTTCCTTCTGCTTCTTATCCTGTCCTTCAGACGGTCATACTGTTCGCTTACAGCCGCAACCAGATATACAGTCCACTAAACCGCTAATAGGGATTCATAATCCCGCCGCAACGAAATTTAGATTTCGTCCACCCCTTTAGGGGTTACTATCGCGCCTCCAATCCACATGCATTGTTAAAGATTTTTTTTTGTTAATTTTTTTCCTGATCATTTGTGACGGGTGGACATAGGGCCTGAAAACAGATTAGATCTGCAAACCACACCTTAGAATTTAAAATATTATTAATTATGATACGGGTCTTCAGTCGGACGATGGTCATCAATACAATTTACTGTTATTTTTCTTAAACTAAATCTTAACTGAGTAATAGAATAGATAATATTTTGTTTTAATTAATGGATTGTTAAATTGTTAACTTTGGAAATTCGTATACATTGACTAATTGGAATTCATTTAATTGGGTCTAATCTTTTCGTCAACTTATTTTCCTTAAAGGTTAGAGTACAAGCGCGATGATCGGATTTATGAGATTAGAACATTATATTTTTTCTGGATAAAAGATACCCTATGTCCTTTCCTGTATCCGTATTGAAGTAGTATTAGATGTATATTGTAAATTCGTTTTATTGTATGTAACACGAACATAATCAATTTTTTTATATTTATTGGCTCTTGTAGATGAAACATGATGTGAATGGACTGTTCATATTCTTAGTAATTTTGTAGGAGTTTTCGTAAGTTGACTCTTATTTTTTAAGAGAAAGCTACGCAGTGATTAAAAAAATGAACATTATACAAGTAGAGAAATTTGTCGTATATATACGGCTGGCGAAATGGACACGAAAACAACTGTCGGATGAATCCGACTCTGGCGCCTAAAGGATTGAGAGTGACGTTTGTATTAGAATAGTTATTGAATTCGGTTGCATGCTCTATAATAAATATAAAATTGAATGCCCCCTACACAGTCAGAGACTTTGTTTTATTATATCAGAGATTTACGACACAACTTTAAGTTTTACAATCTTTAAGTGTCGATAAAATTCAAGTAATACTTTTATTTTTAACTTAGCCTTGTTACTGGTTTCGATTGTCTCTTATTTTGAAATTTAAGTAGAAATATAATTTCATGTGTCACTCAAATGTTTTCTGAACTGGCCACTTAATTAAATAATAATTAAAAAGTAATTAAATGTGATTGAATTTGAAAATGGAACTTTTAGACTATAGAGCTTGGTTTTCTCTGTATTGTTTGATTATGGTGTCATTTTAAATGATGTAGATGGCGTATCAATAACCATCTTATGATTATAGTGTTTTATAATGCCACACTTGGGAAAGACTTGGGAAACTTTCAAACTAATTTTGTGATAAAGCACTTAGAAAGACGAAAATTAATAGCTACTAAGCGTAAATCAAGCAGAATCTGGTTAATCTCAGTGGCGAATTTCTAGATCGTCGCCTGTCCATCTCTGTCAACAACAGGAACTCTAATCCAAATTATGGAACCATAGCATTAGTGGCGTAAACTCAATATCCTACCATCCTTACTTAATATTATAAATGTGAAAGTAACTCTGTGTCTGTCTGTCTGTCTGTCTGATACCTTTTCACGCTTTAACTACTCAATCATCATCGTGAAATTTTGCATAATACACATTGTCAGAGATACAAGAAAGGACAAAGGATACTTCTCATCGAAAAAAAAGTACTGTTAATAAAATAAAAAACTAACGCCTGGCCAAAGTGTTTTAGCAGATTTTTTATTTTTCATACTAATTAATAACTTTTTTAAGCATTAAGTTAAAAAAAATATTATAAATTCTGCTCGAATATTCCCAATTTGATTTAATTTTTGATGTCCATGATATTAATAAATGAACTGAACATACAGAAATTACAATTTAATTAACAATAGTTAGATAGAACGTGCCTATAGTAAATGTTATTAACGGAATTCGTGGAATTTCGAAACGCAATTACTCTCAGTTGGGATTGATTGATTGCTCTTATTTTATGTGGGGGATAAAAAAGATTTATTAAAATAGTATTCCATGTGTTCCGTAACTTACCTACATACAGTTAAGTTCAAATAATTCCTTCAAATTTCAATTACTGCTGATTATGTTTACTAATTGATTGACTTACCTACTATCAGAATTTGAAATATCTTAGTTCATCAAAGGGTTGAGCGTCTTAGGGCCGGTATTTCAACTGTTACTAGGAATAAAATTTAAGTGAGGCTTAACTTTACTAAAGCGTATTTCAACTTTCACTCAATACAAATTTGTTCCTGAGTAAGCTTAGCTTTATGGTAAAGTAAAGTTTAGTTAAGGTAAAGACTGAAATACCGGCTATTATAGTTAGTTACAAGAATAGTTATGCTGATTATGCGCTGTAAGCTACAAAGGATTGCAATACATCTTACATTACCTTTAAGGTATGTTAAGGTCTGCAGACAGGCTGACGGTCCACTTTATGACAGGTGCTTCAAATATGCTGCCAACTACAGTAATGTCAAGGACTGGAAAGGGATAGGGAACTCCTAAGAGTGTGAATGAGAACGGTGTGAAAAGAGGGAACGGCTCTAATGACAGTGCCCTAGTGCTCCTTGCTACTTAAGTAAGTACTTAAGTATTTCTTTTTACATGCTTCTTGAATTTACATAAATTATGTTGATAAAATAAAAAAACATTTCATCTTTTAGTCTCGAAACACTTATATTTGTTTTTTTTTTTTTTTCATTTAACCCAGAGTATATCATATTTCACATCATGACGCAGTATTTTAACACCGTCATCGTTTTATAAACCTTCGAAACTCGGTGAGCAAAGGCCGTGAGAATGATGAGCTTTGATGGAGATAACACGGTACAAGTTGCAAGTCATTCATGTCGAAACTGCTTGCAACAAATGCTGTATCAATTTCAAATCTATCCTTTTCAAAATACGTTTCAAATTTGTAAGAAGCATATTTCTCAGGCTACTGTGTTAAATTCAACTCGATTTCCTTTCATTAACAGTAATTTATTATATGATGCGACTCAAAAATGTAACAATGAAATAAAAAAATGTAGGTGAAGTGAAGTATATGTTTAAATTGCTATATCGTATACAATAGCGTAGCGTAGACAATAATAATCTAAACGTATGGTTTAAGAGCTATGTGGTGCCAGACTTACCTCATTTCGGAATGGTTGGTATTTCAGGTATGAATGCTGTTTTATATGCTTATTACCGTATGGGTATTGGCTAGTTTGGGTAGGCGGCCAATACTCCGGTATCAGGCGGCAAAGGTACAAAAAAATCGTATATTATTCTATTTACCCTGAATTTTTATATATGTTATAGAAAATAGTGTCAGAAAACAATATTCATTGCTGCCAGACTCTTTCCGTGGGCCCGAGCCTTAGCCAGACTCTTCAAAGTTGGTCAAAAATGCTCAACGATGCCTCATAGCATTTTTTGATATCCCTTTTCTACAGTACGAACGCAATTTTGATCTTTTTTCTCAACTAAATTCCGTTTAATTAGTTGTTATGTGTATTTATAAATATGTATGAACCATTCCTTATAAATACTGTGCTTTACTATATGCTTCAAATTATACTATAGAGACGTAGTGACGGTGTAATAAACCAAAAAATCAATTTGAAATTAATTTGTATCCGCCTCAAAAGCGTGTAAAACGTAAATTAATAACGTTTGTTGATCAATTAATATAGAAATTGTAACGTCATCGCGGCACACGCAATTAATCAAAGAATTAGTATTTAATAGGGCTAATACTCGTTTGCTTCTTTTAGGGCCACTAAAATTCATACCAATCTGGTCTTACTATATGCTGCGTTAGTCTGGCATAAATTAAAAAATGGCTAAACCGATTTTAATTCGGTTTCCACTTTAATCGCTTATCCTTAATACTATTATGGTAGTGAGCACATTTGCAGCACCTTTGGTATTGCTCTTTTGTTTTAAGCAGTAACCACTTACTACCATCAATAAGATTGAAAAAAAAAAAACACCTTTTACATAAAACAACCACCAGTACTTTAGACATTAGAATAAGCCATAAATTTATAGATTTTGTAAACCTATATGAAACACCTATCACATACTAATTATATACACCAACACTGTTTTACCAAGCGCGGAGTGTTCGCGGCTTTAGTGGCCCAACAATTAAGTGACACAGTAATTTATGGATCAGATACACTGCAAGTAATAAATTAAAAGTTCGTCTGTCAGAATGTGAACGCTATTAATTATTATATTGTAATATAAGCGTTTTATCGGAAGACGGAAGTAGTCGGAATACCGGAGAATTTATCCTCTGCATTTATTAGAATTATAATTAAGTATGTAGGTATGATGATAAGGATTATTTTTGCATTTTACTTGATATAATGTATAAAAAGTCGCTTAAAAAATAATACAGGCGACATAAAAATTTAGAATAGAATCTGTAAGAACTATGGAAACGGAATATTATAACTTATATGCAAGATAATTTTGTGTTTTGAGTCTTGGACAATTGTGATGAATTTAGTTGTTCCCGCGACTTCTTATGCGTTAAGTAGTTCGCTTTTTGAAAATCCTACAGGAACATCACATTTTTTTAGGATAAATGTTATATATGTTTTTTTTTGTCCTACCGGCTAGGGTTCCTCTGACACAGGTCAGAGATCTTGTATGTATAGACGTGCTTCCAAACGCAGATTATAAACCACTGCTATGCTTACACTGCCAGCTATCCTATGTTGATCCATATAGGCCAACACCCAATTTCATACAGATCCATTCAGCCATTTTTGCAAGAATAAGTAACAAACATCAGAACATTGTAACTTTAATAATATTATTACTAATTCTATGAGAATATTATTTTTTAAAATTTCAGTATACCTAACATGCAAATGCTAATTACAAATGAATAAAATTTAGAAGCGAAAGTTTGTTTCAGGATATTTCTGGAGATATTTCTGGTTATCAATAAAATAATACATTTCTTTGGCTTATCGCTCAAAACCGGAAAATAAAACTAGTTTCCAAAAGCGGAAGCATTAAAATTTTTTTTCATAAACACACCTGTTCATTTAAAATACCTATGAATGTTTACAAAATGCTATATAAATATTATTAAAACAATTCTAGAGATAAAACATGGCTTTCGAAAGTTCCCCATATGTAGCGTTAGATTCTCGACCTTACGTGCCTTGTGATATGATTGTGATTATTTTAAAGATAATAAGGAAATGTGCATCGTCAAATATTTTTACATAAACACAGAACTTTTTGATGTTAAGTTTAGAAAGTAACGACCTATTAATTTTTATCTAGTAGAAACAGGACAAACTTCGAAGTAGGGCAAACTTTTTTATAACAATTATTTGTTATTGATAAAAAGTTTGTTTTACAATAAGAATATAAGCTTTGTTTTACAACTAATTGTAGTCATAACAGTAACATTTAAAAAAAATTGAATTAACCTTCTCTCTAAACGACAGTATCAATGTTATCAAAATCAAATTTCGTATTATTAATTATTATCATAATTAATTTGTTTAGTTTTTCTACATTAACATGTTATTGTTGTAAAAATTAACAAAAATTCGTGATTTTGAAATATAATACCTTAATTCATTTTTCTTCATTATCATATTTTTAATCGCTACATATTTTTATTTTAACTTTTTCTAAATAAATGATACGGCTTACTAATTATTAGAACTACATAAACAATGTTTCTGAGGACACTCGTATTTTCCGCTAGCCTTCGTTTTTACTGATATAGAGTAAGTTCAGTACAATTTAGATGGTACAAATCATTAATATCGGGTTATAATTCATAATTATTTATGAGATTTAGAAGTTTGAAGACTATTGTCACTCATTCGTGGGTTAGTATTAACTTTTTGGAAAACGGCTTCTCATGGGGAAGCCATACAAAATTATTTTTAATATTTTGACTTTAAATCTCAATTTGGTACACCAGTTTATCATTCACAGACAAAACTTAAACGACACATTTGGTCTAGTGGCTAGTAACCCTAGCTGTTAAACAAGCGGTCGCGGGTTCGAATCCCGCTAGGGTCAAATGTTAATGTGCTAACATTTACCTTTGTACCTGAGTCATGGATGTTTTGTATTTATAATATGTATGTATTTACAAAAAAAAAGTAATCTATGTAGTATATCAACTGTCTGGTATCCATAATACAAGCATTAAGTTGCTTAGTGTGGAACTAGATGGTGCTGTGTGAAATGTGTGAAGATATTTATTTATATTTATTTATTTATTATATTTATGTCAATATGTATAGTTAGTTGTAAAATTGACAGCGTATTCCTTTAGATATGATATCAGCTAAATATCACTACAATGTTAGGTGATAAGTTGGACAAAGTTGACGATATGGGCCATGAGCGTGTGCTTTACCTCCCTTGCTATGTTTCTATGACAAGTAAGTTTTTTTTAGTTAGTAGACATAAATTTAGTACTGATACTTTACGGTTTACATCTTACAATACATGACAGACAGCATAACAAAATTCTATATGGTGCTAAGAATAAATAAAGCTCCCCAGAAACAATAGATTCGGTTAATATGCAGAAAATGAAGGTTGTTGTATACGTCCTCTCTGCGAATTAATCTGAGCATCATCGATTGGAAGTAAGTACACTCTATATTGCAAGAGGAAATGTTTAAAAAGCACCTCCACTCTCGATAGAACGATCTATGAGAGCAAGTGTTCTAGTTATGTACAAGTGATTGGGTATGTGCATTGTGTTGAGCTTTCGCAATAGCGTAATAAAAATCGTTTTAAACTTAGGATAAGTCCAGTAAATTTCTTGTTAAATACTAATAATAATAAAAATGCTAATAACTTTAGGACGTAGCTGTTGCACGCGACTTCGTCCGCGTAACTTTCCCTTCGTGCGCATAGCTTCCCAACAGTGAAAGAATTTTTCAAATCGATCCAGTAGTTTCGGAGTCTATTCAGTGCAAACAAACATACAAACAAACAAATCTTTCCTCTTTATAATATTAGTATAGATTAAAGTAATTAAGCTGATGTTAAGCAAACAGCATCAGTTTTTATTATTAATAGTTTTTTGAGTTCTAGTTTTAGTTAAATTTAGCCTAAGAAGATTTCTTCGCCACGAAACGTCAATTGAGTTGTAAAATCTAGATTTGTTAAATTGATTTTTTCTTTATGAGTTATTGGTTTTCATTTAAATTATTTAATTCATTATTAGGATAATGTAAAAACAAAATTGTGACATGAAATAAAATCAAATAAGGTTATAGGTAACTATATTTATCCGCTAAAGCAATCGCTCCTCCTGTTCACTCTGTCCGCTCTTTCTCCGAGTCGCTACACATTGCTTTGGGAGCTCGCAGCTGATTACACACATTCAATATTCGATCTCAATTTAAAATCAACACGAGAATCGTTCATATCTGCTCGCTGATTAAATTGAAATACAAATTTTAATTATTTTTTATAAATTTCATAAAATTTTAAATGGCATTTAATTAGTGGCAGAGCTCACTGTGTTTCGCAGA
Source organism: Synanthedon tipuliformis (assembly GCA_947623395.1). NCBI lineage: Eukaryota > Metazoa > Arthropoda > Insecta > Lepidoptera > Sesiidae > Synanthedon > Synanthedon tipuliformis. Next base: position 453,364 of record OX392424.1, on the reverse strand, counting down.
CATTATGTAGATTGAGCAGCTTGTTTGGCGGTAGTAACCACCCCTTACAGAAAATAGCAAGTGTGCTTGTGTGTTTCAGTGAGGGAGTAAGTAAGGGATGTCAGAGTCCCATTTCCCTTTCCCTTCCTTATCCCTTATCTTTAATTTTTCTAAGGTCGGTGAAGGACTTTCAATACTTGAGGTATTCATTGTGGTACTAGCTGCCTACCACCAGCCATTTTGACGACTGTTTCATAAAAAAAAAAAACAACCGAATGGTTAAGCAAAATGTTTTTGGATTTTCCAAAGTAGCTAATGTTTTTGGATTGCAGTATAGTTGTTAATTTGTTATTATATTCCTGACAACTGTTTTTTAACTACAACATAACAAAAAAATTTGCACTTCAACCAGTATAAGACAAACAAAAACTTAAATTTCCATGAACGAAAATATATAAGTAAGTAATCAAAAATAAACTTAAATTTTATCCATTATTTAAACCATACATTTTACCTTAATTGTTGTTCATATACTTTGAGAGTAAATGAATTTTCACTGTAGAATGCAGTGCAAATATTCTCCAAGTATTGCACAAAAGGAGGAATGTTTAAAAAATGTATGAAAAATTTCTTTTATCAATTCATTTGAGAATCACAGACGCCGATCGCAAAAAGGCTTTACATGTGGAAATTTCGCTAACTAGGTTAGTACCCGCATTTCTGTGTTTGCTCGGCATTAGGCCGGTCGCCGATTCGATACCCTGTTGACATACTTATCTGGCTGATTGTCGACGCTTTTATCTCTCAAAATCGACGTATGCAAATCTATCCGCCGAAAGCGAAATCCCTTTTAAACGTGTACTCATTGTTTGATATATCATTAGAATGCAAACAGTATTTTAACATGCTTTATTCAACAAATTCTTTTTACGCAATGGTATTTTTAACATTTCAAACGTCCCATACGTTCTTTCTTGTATGTATGAAAATTAAATATTCAAAGTAAGTCAGTTCACTAAACGCATACATTCCGCATGCAAAAATTCACACCATAGTAAGTTAGTAAGTAAGTCAACTAAAAACAAATATATAAGTTATGGGTTGTTCCAAACAGTTCTACTATTAGTTCTACGATAGAACTGTGTGGACAAAAAATTCCAAACAGTTTTACTACACAGTATGGCAGTTTGGACTCGAACTATAAGGGCCGGCGGCGCCACCTTTGAAGAAATGCAGTATAGAGCATTTTCCACTGTTAAACTGTCGTGGATATTCCTGTCAATCGGTGAATTTGTAACTTTTTAGTATTTTGTTATCTTCTCTTTATATAAATTAGATTTGATTATAGGATTCACAACCTAACATCATTATCCGTACTAATATTATAAATGCGAAAGTTTGTATGGATGTATGTATGGATGTTTGTAACTCTTTCCCGCAAAAACTACTAAACCGATCACCATGAAATTTTGCATACACGTTGTCTGGGACACCAGAAAGGACATAGGGTACCTTTCATCCAGAAAAAAGTACTGCTCCCGAGGGTTTATCTAAAATTTAGGAAACTAACTCCTGCCTAAGTATAATAGCAATAACGATGTCAGGCGATATATTGTTTTTTTAACGCGGACGAAGTCGCGGGCACCAGCTAGTAATGATATATAATAATAGATAATGAATAATGAAAAAAAAAAATAAAAAAAAAATGATTCTTGCCTGGTTGGTATGTAAGAATACTAATCAGGCAAGAACCAGGCAAGAATAACATACATCCATACAAGCTCACAAACTTTCGCATTTATAGTATTATACCTACTAGGTATCAGTGTTATCAGTGTACTTTCTACACATGATAATGATTATAAGTTATTTTTCGGAAATGGCAAATGAAATATGTGGTCAAAAACAGATCGAATGCGAATATACAGACGTAACTAATCTAAATTTTAAAACAATAATAATATGTATTCAAATAAAGTGTATTCCCAACAATAAAGCGGTAGCCGCAAGCGATAAAATTTACATTATTTTGAGGTTTACTTTGCAATAATGTAAAATGTTTTCAACTTTGAATCTGTTTATTTATATTTATGTGAGTGTAAGTTTTATGCGTTCAATTTAAAATAATAATTTATCATTTGTAGTGGTAAATTTTACTGCGTCTGTAAGTAAAAAGCGGCTAGGTCGTATGGTGGCTGTAACCAGCTCAATACAGTAAAATAAAAACATAATATTATGCTATTACTAGCTGGTGCCCGCGACTTCGTCCGCGTTCTGGATGAAAGGTACCCTATGTCCTTTTTGGAGTCCCAGACAACGTGTATGCAAAATTTACAACGCCATCTAGGGAATTCTGTTTGAAGCAATGTAGTACTCTAATTCATCTAATCTCACTTCGAATAATGGAAAAAGTCTGTTAACAGATGGCACTACATGTTAGTTATAGTTTATAAAATTACGTGTTAATAAAATTAAAGCTGCTGCCCGCGACTTCGCCCGCGTAACTTAGTAAATTATGTACTTAAACCTTCCTCGAGAACCACTCTACCCATTAGTGAAAACCGCATTAAAATCCGTTGCGTAGTTTTAAAGATCTAAGCATACAAAGGGACATAGGGACAGAAAAAGCGACTTTGTTTTATACTATGTAGTGATGATGTATTTTCATTACACAAAAATATCAAATTTCACAAATAATTTATCAATATACTTGAGTTTTACGTTTAATATATTTAGTTATACAAAAAAACGATTTTAACATAAAATTACTACAGTAAAGTTATAATTTTGTTATTGTTGCGAAAAAATCAACAATTGCCAATTACTATTCCTAAATTTGTTTTGTGTGTACCTCTTTCACAAAGTTCCCCCATATATAGCGATAACAAAAAACGACATTATTACGTAACGGTAAGAAAAAATGCTTCAATAATAAATAACCTACAAACGGGCACGATTACCCAAATTTATCTATTCATCATTACCCCGACCTATAGAATTTGTGAGAGAGACAAATGCCGTCGTTTTGGGCGCGCATCCCTATTCTGAATCCAAATATTTTATTAATACAATAACATTCAACTCATGTCCGATAAAATCTATCCACAAAGTCAATGTAAATAGGAACTCATGTTTCACTTAGGACCGTACAACTTATAATATTAATATTGAATTACTTCTACAAAAAAAAACGCAGCTAATGTTTTATCCCTTATCTTCGCCCTACTCCCTTAACCTTAATGCTACTATGGTAATTTGATACTATTGTACTATGGCCTTATCCTTAATGATAGGTAGTGCCATCTATAGTGTTGTTTGTGTTAAGTAGTGTTTAGACACACTGCGTTTCGCAGTCATGTGGCAATAACCAACCCCTTAGAGAAAACCAAAAGTGGGTAAACGGGCCAAATCCGTACGACCCTATCACTTCCTATTCCCATATCCTATGGTCGACAGCCTACTTGCAGCACCTGTGGCGTTTTTCGATTTATAGGAGACGGTAGTCCATTTACCATCAAGCCGAGCCTGCCAGTGACGTTTATGTAAAAGAAAAACAATAAGCACGTTGTGTAATAATAAATAATATTTTATTATTAACAATTTGTATAATAATAATTTATAATCTGGTAATTTATAATCTGAATGCTACATATTATATCATAAAAAAACAAAGTCGCCGTCCGCTTGTGTTAATTTCTTACGCTATTGGCCATTTTAATATTATTATTTTATTATTTTCATTATATATTTTTTAAGATGTTGTTATTTTAAATTAAATTTCAGCTATATAAACAGTAGGTAATAGGTAATGCGTTTTTGAGTTATATTCAAAAATGACCAGAATACACCCGCGGAAAAGAACGAAACTAAACCAGTTCCGTAGAGTTTCGATTACTTGAACGTATTGTGCCTCGAAACGTTCCTATTCTATATCGATTGTATTTTGTCCTTTGTTATTCTGTATGAATAATGCTGGTATTAAGTACGTTATCGTAATGTGTAGCCATTTGTATTTTAGTTTTATTGCGACGAGTTTTTTTAAACTAAGTACATTTTTCGCTAGTGATTGTGAGCATACTTGGTTCTCATCTTACATTATGGTTCATTTATAGGTAGCTATAACAAATATAATAAATAAAATTGGAGCTTTTTATTAAATGCATAACAAAGAACTTATAACAAAACAAAAAAAAACTGTTTCGGATAATCTTCGAAACTACCTGCCAGTGAAAATCTCGTCACTGTTCAATAATAATATCAATATAGTTCGTAAACTTTTCAGTAAGAGACTCATAAATAAATATTTTATTATTATTTAATAACGACCGCTTTATGCTAGCGTAAAAATAAATACCCCCAATGACTCTAGGTTCTAACGATCGTGGTGCCAATTTGTTGGCTATTTCGATCGACGTGATCGGAATCGGAACTGCTCATCTCGCCACAGCAAACTACTAAATGAGCTGGTTGTGTGATAATTGTTTACTGCGAAAACATTGCCGTTAGAGCCATTTATATCTGTAATCTCTATATAGTTACTCGTATACTACATTATTTTAGGGGTTAGTCCACATAGTAGGTACTAATGTTTTGTTAGGAGAATCTTACTAGTTTTTTTTATGTTAAGGTCGACAGACAGGCTGACGGTCTACTTGGTGGTAGATGGTTACCGTTACCTATAACACAAATAGGAGATCACCTTTATCATCAACATCTCAGCCACAGGAAATCCATTGCTGTACGGTCGGTCAGAAGCAGCCATCCACTGTCGAGCCGCGGCTCTTATCGAGTCTTGTGTTCGCCTTGTGGGTTGACTCCTGCGTTGCCCTTGTCGGTCCTTGGCTTCCACTCGAAAACCTTTCAGTCTCAGCGACCGTCGGTATTCCGTCCCTTATAAAAAGGATAAAGGATAAGAAATGGACATGAACATGAAATCTGGCAACCCTTACTCTCTCATGCACATTCGCAAGCGCTGTTACTTCCGAGTAATTCTGTCAGCAGACGGATTTCCAAGCTTAAAACTACGGAATGCAGTGTTCCCTGCCACTACTAAGATAAGTATTACTGATATATTAAGTATATTATTATAATAATTATGCAACTTACATCAATTTTACAAAAAAATATATCAATAAATATTAAACCTTTTTAAAACTGATTTTAATTTAACACGCGAATTGATATTAGGATAAAAGGTATGTCATACTTTTTGGTGATTTCAATGACATGCTAAATTAATGTTTATCGTCGATTTCTGTCGTAAAATCGGCAAAACTTTGAAAGAATAATCTCTAGTCGAGTAATAAAAAAGTTTGAGGTCTCTTCACTGGGCTCATTCCAAGTTTTAATAATAAAATACACCTGGACGAGCAGCTGTAGATCGCGGAAGGCTTTTAAATCTCAGCGCTCCTTCTAAAGCACACTTTACGAGTTTTCAAAGTCCAATATCAGTCTGGACGCTCCCGTACTCTGAAACGGACTTTTATCTATTTTTAAAGGTTTAGCACACCTGCATGTCGTAAAAGACAACATAAATTGAATCTGGACATGGCTTGTCAGGTGCGATTAACATTTTTTCAATTTGTATAATATATTTAAACAAATAGAGACAAATTTTTAATAAAAGCATTGTCTTATATTTATGGGCTTATATCCTCTGGTATCACACCTCTGTGGATTCTATTCCAATTAGGTTTAGTCAAAATATAATGATTACCGGAGTAAAAAATACCAAATGCCAATTGCATCTTAACAATAATGTTAAATAAAGTAACTTTTTACTGGACCTTATTTAAAATACATCAGATATTTTTCTGGAACTTTATAATCTTACGCCCACGTAAGATTATAAAGTTCCAGTAGCAAGGATTTATAAAATTTCTAAATATACAAAAAATCATTATCTTATCTTATCTTTACTTATGTATGATTCTCTTGTTTTAAATTTACTATTAATTTAATATCGTGTAATTGTTTGTTTTCTCTAATAAAATAAAATAAAATAAATAAAATCACGCACTCACACATGCGTGAGTTTTGTGTATTCAGAGCTAAAACAAATGCAATTATAAAGTTGTATTTATATTTCTCTAAGTATTTTAAACAAAAACGTTAGCCAATAAAATCCAACGTGTGCAGTGCTTTTCTGCAACGTACTGAGAATTCTCCTCCAACAGTGACCATAACCACGGAACCGGAGTGAATATTTAATGTTTTCTACTGTTACGGAATTCTTATACGAGATATTTTGTTTGTTTTGGACTTCTCGGTTAACAGATGCGCTGTTTTATTTGTGTGCTTGAAAAGATTTCTTTGCACTTCTCATGATTTTGCTGCAGTTTTACTACATAATGTAAACGAGACATCACCAGTTAAATAAAACTGCAATAGGTACTGTCCTTTTTTATGTTAAGGTCGACAGACAGGCTGACGGTCCACTTGATAGTATAATAGGATATACTTGATAGACTAATGGTAGATCATTGAAGGATTAAACATAAGGGATAAGCCAGTAAAATTCCTAACTAGCGAAATTGTCAACCTACCGAAACTGTCTAATAAGGATGAAACTGATGAATCAGGAAAATGCCTAACTAGTGAAATTATAAACCTACCGAAACTGTCTAATAAGGATGAAACTGACGAATCAGGAAAATGCCTAACTAGCGAAATTGTCAACCTACCGAAACTGTCTAATAAGGATGAAACTGACGAATCAGGAAAATGCCTAACTAGCGAAATTGTCAACCTACCGAAACTGTCTAATAAGGATGAAACTGACAAATCAGGAAAATGCCTAACTAGCGAAATTGTCAACCTACCGAAACTGTCTAATGAATAAACTGGTGAATTAGTGAAATTGACGAGTAAGGAAACTGACCAGTGGTACGCTAACTCGTTGCTTGTGTTATAGGCCGTCAGTCTGTCTAATGACTTTAACGAACATAACCTTATTCGAAGGAAGCCAGGTTCGTGAGAGGTTCATTGTGAAGGTTTTTAATTTTTATATACGCCAAATTTTCTCTCGACTAGTCATAGTTTATTATTAGGTGTGATTTAAAAAAATAAGTGACCTACGATGACCAACGGAGAACAATAGCAATGATCTAATGAGAGGTTACAACGAAGTCAAATATTGTAACGTATAGTCAACTACATAATTATATTTTATTTATCACATAGCATAATTTGAAGTCGCTTTCCGCGTCTGTCTGTCTGTGTGATTTTGATGCGGTTTTCTTTCACCATCAGCAGATAAGTTCTCACGGAAGTTTTATACGTATACTTATTATTGTTTTATATGTATATACCTATAATACAACCTATTTTTAATATAAATAGTAAAGTTATAGGGTAGCACAGCGAACGTTAAAACTTAAAACATTACTGTAAGTATAATGCACACGAACAAAGCGGTTTCTTGTTTTTTTATGTGATTTGTAAAGGTCAAATGTTACAATTTTGAAAATGTAAAATGTTACACAAAAATATTTTACGCGTAAAAAAGCAGCCTACCTGTGTCCTGTACGTCTAAATGTTTATCTACCAAGTTTCATGAAAATCAGTTAATTCGTTTAAGAGTTATGGAGGAACATACATAACATAAAATACATACATACAGATTTATTATTAGTATTGATGATTATTTTTTTATAAAATGACTACAAACTATTATAAATATACTTTACGGACTGATAACGTGGAAGAGAAATTTTTTTTAAAAAAAATTACCAATTTACATTTATTAAAATATTTAGATATTTATTTAAGTAAAAAATTAAGGTGTTAGGATCGTTGAAATATTCGGTCGATTGTACCACGCATCCGTCCCACCCACTATAGTACATCTACATAGGTATGCATTCATGACATAAATATTCATTCAATGGGCACATTGTCGTGACAGAAATTACGAAGCCGCGTCGCACAAGGAGGAATCATGTGGTGTTTTTCATTCAATTTCGTTACGAATACATCAGTGCGTCGTTAGTTTTATGACGTTAGTAGGTACGGTCAGCAAAACTCTTGAACATTTTTTGAAATTTCGAAATTTTTGAATTTGTTTGAATTTTTTCAACATTTTTCGTGAGCCTCGAAATATAGAAGTATATAATCTTCCTAAATAGTCCCTCATTTAGAAGATTAGTCCGCATAAACAAATAGATTAATAACAGGGTTACAAACACAAAGTCGGGAAAGAAATCAATAATGAGTCTCAACCAGAATATCAATCCTCAAATTATAAGCAATCTTTAATACTGATTTGTACTGATTGTATAAAAGTTATGATACAATAATCATCGTGACTTAAATATAAGGCTTCGAGAACTCGTCCACCTTACCGGTTATCCGCTCTACGACCATTGTGACCGGTCCATTGCAATTTCAGATTGCTGATTATTTCAAAACTTTGGTTCTTTGGCAAATTTCAAAATTCCTGATCCCATCCACTAAAGAAACTCTAAGCACAGCACGTTCCATAGCTCGCTGAGAGACTTTGAACCTCCTAACTTTGAGAGTAATAAGAATTTATAATATTTAGAACACAGTCATATCTTCCTTATATCCTACAATAAATATTCTAAAATGCATACAACTTTTTTTACTGACGCTACACTAATAGTTAACTTGAAAAGTATCTGTAGCTGTCATAAGTTTTGTTTAACAATTGAATTGCGCTTATAGCGACGTTATATTGGCTCGGAACATTTTATTGTGATACCATTCGGATCGTAAGAACTACACTTGACTCGACTCTCTCGACAACTCGACACATTTTAAAATCACTTGAACATCATAGTTATTGAATTGTTTTAAACTGAAATTCAAGTACAGTATATTTCATTTATAACGACCTAGGTTGTAACGGTTATTCCATTAAATTTAAAGTAATACTTATAGTGAAATATTATTTGGCTATAATAAGTGCGGTTTCGGGTATAGCGACTAGTTTTTATGAACAATATGCAACAAATTCCTAGAAATTCCATTCAAATATTGCGACCAAGTCTATACACATAGACAGACCAACCAGCAAACACACAAAGGTTCATCCGTAGATTTAAAAATTAAGTTTGGTTATTTATTAATTAGATATAAACTATATGTGCCCATTGCACTCAACCGATAATTGTTAAATTGCATATACATTGTCAGGGATTCAGAAAATAAAGACAATACAATAACCAATAAATAGATTACATATTCTAAGATATTACGTTTAAAGTTTATGTTATCAGTGTTTAAAGTTTGGTTCTAATTTGATTTTGTGGGTTGATATTATTAAGTATTAAAGAAGAGACCAGAATCAGAGGTGAATGGATTTTAAAGAAACAAATTTCCTGTATTTAAATAATCCTAATCCAATAAATTAGTAATAATTCATAACAGAACTCCTTCGCGAAATTGTTTACAATTAATTTCGCTAAGAAATTTCTCCGGAAAATTTCGTGGATTGGAAAATTATTGGAGACCTCGGAAAATTCTATTTTCAACGGAGTACACAATTATCGAAACTTAAATAAGTTAAGAAGTTGTTACAACGTGAAACGTCACCGACAAGGCCTCTTCAGGGAGTCATTCGCAAATAACAATATTTTTTTAAGAAAATCCCTAACAAGCAAATAAAAGCCTTCTTCCTGTTGCTACCTATTCAAAGGTCCTCTTTGTGTTTCTTATATTTTCATTTTCTTTCAATAAAGGTGGTTTAATGAAAAATATGATTGCAATAGTATCTCGAGATTTTTACCTATAGAAAATTATATAAAACAATGTTAATCCGTACTAATATTATAAATGCGAAAGTTTGTATGGATGTATGGATGTATGTATCGATGTTTGTAACTCTTTCGCGCAAAAACTAGTGAACCGATCACCATGAAATTTTGCATACACATTGTCTGGGACACCAGAAAGGACATAGGGTACCTATCATCCATAAAAAAAGTACTGCTCCTGAGGGATTATCTAAAATTAAGGAAACTAACTCCTGGCTAAGTATAATAGCAATAACGATGTCAGGCGATATATTGCTTTTTCAACGCGGACGAAGTCGCGGACACCAGCTAGTTTTCTATAAAACTATCGTAGCTAGTTGATGATGATAGAACTTAGAAGAAATTTGGAAGCTTAAAAAAAGATTGGCCCATTAAAGTAATCTCTTAAACGTTTGGCTGTCCCCTGGTCTGTTGCGACGCGAAGGTTGGGAATGAATCGTAAATAATGCTAACTTCTTGAACTCATTGTAGTGATCAATCATCGTGGAGGGTTGAGTTTGTGTCAATAAGTTTGTTTGTCTCGTCCCATGAAAATGGCGACGTAGATAAATTACTTGCTTTTCACGTTTGGGACTAGTTCATTAACATTATTACAATAAAAATATATATCCAATTTTGTCCTTAAAGAGATTAGTTGTTGAAGATTTTGGTTATAGTCGGCAGATAGGCTGACGGTTTACTTGATGGTAGATGGCTACCGTCGCCTATAGCACTAGTAGCAGAGACTACAATATGTTTTAGGATAAAGATTTGGAAAGGGCTTTGGATTGGATTTGGGCAGTCACCAAAACTGCCCAAATAACTGCCAAACACATTATTCAAAATACCTTTTTTTTACAAGAGGAATCCATCATGAATACCCACCGGCCTGGGGACAGACCGGTGGGTTATGTCGGACTCCTGCCCCGAGGTGGTATTGGGGAAGACCTACCGACTAAACCTCTTGGCGTCCTCCGCGTCCGCTATGAGGCGAAGTTGCGAGGGCGGACGAACACTCTTCCGCAACTCCGCCGCGGGTGTCCGTAACCGGGCACTGCTCATTGGGACGGCGCACCCGAACTGCCAAAGTGCGCCGTGCCTCTCAGGTCAAAATACCTACTACTGTCATTACTTGACATTTAATTTTTCTCTTCTTTTCTTGTAAATGTACTTTCAGAATGTTACTATTTAAGAAAAAAACATTAATAAGGCGTTAAGTCTGGCATTGTGAAAAATGTTTGCGCCGCATCCTAACGGTTGCTTATTCAATTAGGCAAGGATCCCCATCTTTTTGCTTCTGTTCATACCCTCGTCAACTTGGATCCTTGGATTTGAATGCGTTGCTAATAAATATCCCTTTATAAAGATTCCTTGCATTAAATGTATCAAGGGCTCTTCTATCATTTCATATGTGCGGGGTGTTTTGTATATTATTTAGATTATGGTTTCGGTTATAATATCAATAAAAATTAATCAGAGAGCAATTTATGAAGTCCATAAAATAATCAACAATCGGAGCTGAGGTTATTTAAAATAAAATTATTGCAATGAAATGGATTTTAGTATGCAATGAAGAATATTTTTACTTTTTTAATATTTCATTCAGCAAAGAAAATTATTTTTGAAATAAAAAAGAAAACATGTAAATTTAAAAACGTAGTAGTCTAATTATTTTCTAAGACAAGGCACACTTCTTCGCAGTAATGTGGGTAATTAGATAATAAAAATCAAAGTTTTTTTTATGTTAAGTTAGGCAGACAGCCTAACGGTCAATTTGATGATAGGCTAGCAACGCCATGGGTTACGTTACTCAGCGAAACCGTATCGCAACACAAAAGCACACGTGCTGAGATTTCACGACAGTCATCTACAAGGGATATTTACCGCCGCCAGACAGGCTGCCCAAATGTACTGTAATTAATTAAATTTGATGTGATTTTAGTTTTTATTTACTCACTAATATTCCAACGTTATACTCGTAGTAGCGCGGAAATCTCCAAATGGAATATTTTAAAGGATTAAAATGCACTCAATGGCCGTAAATCCATTTAATAACTGTGTAATTTGAGTTACTGGTTAATAATTTTGCGCTGGAATTAATTTCAATATGATCAGCATTATAATTTGTATTAATTTTAGTCATAGTAACAGATTATCCCTGTTAATTTGTAGATACATCATATCTATAAAATTAGTAATTAATAGTGGAAAATAACAATATAATAGATAATAATTTGTATACAAATCTGAAACCATAAGTGATACGAAAAAAAATTCTAAGGAACTAAAGCTTCGATTTTTGAATCAAGAATCTTAAACGGTTGAGTAATTAAGGCGTGAAAAGCTAAGGGTTGCTATACACATAGTCGGGCCGGCACATTTCATTCGGCATTGTCTACCGCCGCGGCTTGCTATAAGTCATAGCAATTTTAACGAACGTTCATCTACACATATTCGATTCTACCGCCCATTTGCTTCGCATTCTCTTCGCATTTGCTTCTGGCCCAACAATATTCGAACCTGCGTCTGCTGTTTCAGCACCAAAGTACGAACATTCAAATATCTACACAAAGTTTATTTAAAATTGGCTGTGCCCGTGGATTCACCTGCCTTTTAATTTAAGCACATTTGACATAATAATATATTATGACATAAGACAATTATCGGTAATGTTTGTATTTCTTAGTTTTTAGCTTTATTATTTTTACTTGACTCTTAAGGGTCTTAAACTAATGGTTATTACCTTGCTCAAGAATCGTGCTATCTAATCATCTAATCCGCTAAGTTAAATAAAGTTCAGCTTTATTAGGTTAGTAAAATAAAGCAAAAAAATATATGTTTAAGGGTCTCTTTCATCAACTACAAGTAAAGTGTTGATTAGTTACTTTTAGAAATAATTTTATGTTTTATTAAATTATGCACTCAGTTTAGTGCATAATTCGATAGGCAATTTTTTTTTAAATTATTTTCTTTTTAATGTTTGGGACTTTTACCGTACAAACAAAGGTATATCATCATCCCCGGTGACTGGCAGCAGTTAGCCAGGTGGTGAAAGAGGCCCTAAAAATAGCAAAACGCATTAAATCCCAGTACAGAAAGAGCGTTTGACCTTCCAGCACTAAAACCGCTTACGCTATCCTCCGCACTAAAGTCGCACCCTATAGTCGCACGCACACAAGCAATTTGTACATTTTTGTGCGTGCACCACAATAATTGTTACTATTAATTGAACCCCGTGTTACTATACCGAGCACGCAACCACCGAGCTACACATTTTACATTGAACTTGCCTACTTATTCGATTGCTTATTCGCCTGCTTATGACAACACGTTTGGTCTAATGGCTAGTAAGCCCTAGCTGTTAACCAAACGGTCGCGGGTTCGAATCCCGCTAGGGGCAAATATTTATGCGTTAACATTTTACCTTAGTACCTGAGTCATGGATGTTTGTATTTATAAATGTATGACTGTATGTATTTACAAAAATAAAGTAATTTATGTAGTATATCAACTGTCTGGTTTCCATAATACAAGCATTAGTTGCTTGGCGTGGATCTAGATGTGTGCGTGGAACATATTAATTTATTCTAATGCTACTGCGGCAAGGCAAGTTCTTATGTGCATATACATTTTACATATACTCGTTTACACTTTTTCCGCTATAATTAATGCAAAATTCATTACAGCAGTACTCATTATTTCTGCAAAAGCCGGATTCCGTCTCATCGATAAATTTATAATTAAATCGGTACCTATTAATAAACTTTTAAATATTTTCCAAACCTTTTTTTGCTTTTATACCACTGCGATAATCCTGATTAACGAATTTCGTACAAAATAAAATATGAAGAACTCTTTGTAATTAGTAAAAATCAAACTTAATTAAAATTTACTTTTATTTGATTTCTCCATAAACAGCCTACTTATGTCCTTTTGCCTGTCAAGATTATAAGAATATTTACAACCCCCTTCAGCCTGCGTTATATATCTGGACGAGTAGTTGACGTTAATGCCCTGTCTCAGAGGACCAGGATTCGATTCCCGGCAGGGATGTTTTGGCAATCAATTTTTCAAAGTTTGCTCTGGTGGTACTGAGACTATTGATAGTCATTCATATTTTGACCTAGAATATTCAGTATCCATCCATTATATTTTAAAAGCATTTCTAAGCAAGTGTATTTAGAGGCGTAAATATTCTTCGTTTTGCTAAATAGCACATTCAAATTTAAGCCTTGTTGCTACATGATTTTAGAAGTGGAGGTAATTTATCACTCTTGCGTGCTAGAATCATGAATTAATTGCGTAACTAAACTACACAATGAATATTACACACTATTTTGTAATCCATAAAGTGCAAATTACTTTACGGAAATATCTGAATGAAAGCTAGAATATTAGGGCTTGTTTCATGTGACGCGTTGATTGTTAGATTTCAATTTAGGTAGGTATCTAAAGTTTTGATAAATCTAGTCTAGAAAAAATGTTATATTGATTCGAATTTTGCGGCTGCCTGATATCGTTGTGTAGGAGAATCAAATAACATTATTTAGATTTGTTTTTTATCTATGTTTTTTTAAAAATGTATAAATTTTAAATAAAATAAAGCAAATACAAGGAAAAAACAGATGTGTGGAAATCGCAATCCGTTGTTCATATCTATTGGCGCATTTATCCCAACCCTCCCCAACACAGTGCAATAAAAACAAGTAAGTGATCCAATATTTACAAAAAAAAAATATAAATTAAATGTTTTTTTTTATTATTTATTGATTAAGTTCACTAAATATACTAAAAAAAAATCTGATAAATCTCGGCGATAATGCACACAACGCCATCTATTGGCATTACCAGAACCAGCATACAACGTCATGTCGATTTTTGTTTTTGTCATATATCAGAAATAGCGTTTACGGAATATTTTTTGTATACAGCCTCGGCCATAATTTTCCAATAAGACCGGTCGAAGCAGCCTGGAACCACCGTCGACCCGCGGTATATATACCAAGAGTGGAGAGAGTAGACCTTCAGCCTGTCTGACGACCTTTACATTGAAAAAAATCGATGTTTCCAAAAATAACTAAAATTTCTTTATTTAAATTTTATCAAAATGGAAAGAGCTCGGTTACCAGCACCGAGTTGCACTATGGACCGTCACAGGGAAATATTGCGGGCGCCTTGTAAACCAATTTCACGAGGATTATCGGGACAACAAATACCGGGGGATAAGACACTGGATGCGGACAAATTACGATTGTTACCGCTCCCAAATTGTCGGGACAACCGGTAAGGTTTTATATATTTTTTGTTTCAAACTTTTCTTTTTATTTGTTACATGTCAAACGCAATATGCAAAAGAAACAAAGAACGAGAAATGCTAATTCAGCTAAAGTCGCAATCACCAAGTATTTATGTCCACTTAAATTTTATTGAGATCGAAACAGCAACGTAGCAAATTAAAAAGTATCTAAATAATAAGTGAGTATTTTTTTTTTTTTTTTTATGTTTTCTAGGAACTTGAAAACTACATTCGTAATGATATACCTAATGGTCGAATTTAGAACATAAGCCGAACATTAATTGAAATAAAAGTCGCTTTAAAACAATTGGTTTAAAATTAAATGAAAAAAATTAATACTAAACATTTTATTTAAACTGAAAAAAAAAAACACAATTTTTCGTTTATATGTCGAATTTATTTTTCTATTTTCCTTTATGGTCGTTCAAAACGAATCCTACGCGACAACACATGAATAAAATTCGTCAATCAAAAAGGAAACAATGCAAAATCCCTCCCAATTCGTACGTAACGAACTCGAAACAAATAGTAACTGGATTAAACTAACGCAATCCGGATTCGACCGGTAAACGATCGCGGTCGCCGGGATTGCTCCTAGCTTTGGAACGCTTTAGACTCTGACTCTGCGGAGTACATACTTACCTACTAGTTTTCGCGAACTATCTAGTTAATAAATTTCTATTATTTACTATTTATTTCTATAGTGAAGACTGGCATGCCTCTTTCCCGTTGTCTTTCCATATATTGTATCGGTACGCCAGCGGCCATTTATCAGTAGGTTGCGATGCATATATTTAAGTAGAAGCAAATCTCTCACAAATTTATTTCTGAATGATTGTAGATTGAATGAATCCAGAATGTTTGTTCATTTCAAAGATTTTAAGAAAACATAATCTTTCTACAGAATAAAACATATCTTTCTACGTTTACTAAAAATTTTGACCCATTTTGAAACAATATCAAATAGCATGATTTTTGAACGTTTAAAAAATATAGCTTTAAGCCAATGACACACTGTGTTCTATTTTTGTAACTCATCAAGTCGAATTCAAAGTAAAATTTAATTCTGAAATCGCCTGCGTTGCGGTGTAGTAATTGGCGATGTTAATTCAATTCTGCCGTTCATTGCACACGCGATAGCAATTTTTACGCACTCAAGACGTTGATGTGCGGTCGGCACAGTCAGCCCCCTGCCACCCTCAAACCGACACCTCGAATATTCACATTACACCAGTCCAACACTTTCACAATAGTTAACCTATTCTTAAGGGCAATATTGAAAAATCCTACAAATTTAACCTGAAATCCTTAGTTTGGTTTGAGTATTAGTGTGAGTTAAAATACGTAAGAATTATTACCTTAAAAATTAACTTGGATTTTTTTTATGTTGTTGATGGGACTTTGCAAAAATATGCTAATTTTTTGCCTGCCTTGCTACCCTTAATAATATTTTTTTAAAAATACACCACGTACATAGACATCTCGGGAAGTTTAATAGTACGGTCGTTTAAGAAATTTCCAGTAACTTGACTGCTTCTCAAATGAACTAACTCCACTCTAAGGTTCTACGGTGTATGTCTACTGGAGATCGACTATGTGGATAACACAAAGTGTTGTAGAGACTGACACTGTTCGATGGGTTGGGGCATTTCCAGTTTGATTGGATGCATTTCATTTAGCCCGTTCCAACACGTGTATAGCTGCATACTTCCAACACTCTTTCAATGGGAGTTTTTGAGTATGAGTAGTTTTTGTTTCCTAAAATGCTTTTTCTTCTGGCGTTACAAACCTCTTTACAATTATTTGAAAGTTTTACAAACCTCTTTAGAGCTGTTAACGTTTTAACAACTTTGAAGTTAACACTCTTACTAAAAAAATCTTAGGGTATTTAACCGTTTTATAGATAGATAGTTATTTTAATACTTTATAATGACTTGTAAGTCCTAAAAGCTAAGCACTAAGTTAATCCTTTTGTCACTCACATTACTTTTACCAACTTATAACCTATGGTTTGCTTCCATCTCACCTATAGGTTTATACTAGTAATATTATATACTATATTATATTATATTTAATATATTATTCTCTGTTGTATGCTCATGTAATAATACTCCGATAACGATGGGGTCTGCAATAACTCATCAGTTTAAAAATAATTTTGTATCTTCCTCACTTTTGTCGTATCCTCTTCTTCGTGACTTGATGTTTTCTATCCTACTGCGAAGTCTTTAGCCGATAAAGGTACAGAAACTCATTATGTCCTATATGCCTTTTGTATGCCTCCTAGCTAAGATTTTGTATATACCTACTTCCATTATATCTTATCCACCGCACAAAAACCCCATTTGAATCCAATACTATACTCTATTTCGTTGTTAATTATTCAGGCTATTTCCAATCACATGGTCATTAAAGTTATATAGTGAGAAGGTCGTAATTTGCTTAACCCTTTCTTGACCTTAACTTCATCGAATTGAGGTCAGAGAACAGCACGTGTGTGTTCTGTTTACGTGTAACATTTTCAATGATTAAATAAAGCGTATCGCGTGACACACTTGCTCCAAATTAATGTATTCGACTACGAGTACAATTAGGGGGAGGAGAAGAGGAGAGGCCACTTCTAAAATGTAATTTAATTTCTCTGTAATTCCAGTGATTTGTGTGTAAATGTTTTTTTATGAAAACGTAGTGGCAGCCCATTAGATGAAATGTGACCTACTCGTCTGTACCACACCGCTATGCAAGCTTGGTTCGCAGTAAGCAGTAATGCTGTCGATAAGACACTAAAGTTAACTGAAAATCCATACTAATCCATACTTTCATACTAGTCTAATATTATAAATGTGAAAATAACTTTGTCTGTCTGTCTATTATAACGCCTTAACTGCGAAATCGATCATCATGAAATTTTGCTTATACGTTGTCAGAGATCCAGGAAGGACACAGGAATCCAGAATTTTCATCCAGAAAAAGGGACTATTCCCGAGGGATCATTTTAAATAAAATAAAAAACGAACGTCTGGCCAAAGTGTTACAGCAACAAGGGGTCTAGCGTTATATTGCTAATTTACTTTTTCAACGCGGACGAAGTAGCGGGCACCAGCTAGTCTAAAATAAATGACAAAAAGTCAGTTTAAAGTTTTTATCAGTGACAGTACATACTTAAGCGTTCTCGACAGTAAACTTACATAACTGCATTAATCCTCACCACCTTACACACTATGTGATTTTAATGTTATATTTTTAATAATATATTATGTTTTAATACTGGGCTACTTCCGAAGAGTAAAATGACATAACATTAAATAACATAACAGTTATTACATAACCAACTCAGTTATCTTCCTTTCTTGATCTTTCACTGATCTTTCATCTTTGGCAACGTAT
The DNA here is from genome assembly GCA_947623395.1 of Synanthedon tipuliformis. Lineage (NCBI taxonomy): Eukaryota > Metazoa > Arthropoda > Insecta > Lepidoptera > Sesiidae > Synanthedon > Synanthedon tipuliformis. The sequence goes on along the minus strand of OX392424.1, from coordinate 434,947 downwards.
TAGCATCTGTTTTTTTTCTTACGTTTTTTTTTTTACTGACGACAAAAGCCACCTTCCAGCGGCATCAAGGGGACTATTTGTCTGGCTACCGACCTTTATCTATATAAAAAAAACATTGAAGTATACATTGTTTACTGGTTAGTAAAAACTAAATTTCCTTCTTATTGTAACATCAAAATTTACATCTTACTTGAAATTTCTTTCAAAGTAGCATAAATAAGTGTACGAGCGATAGAAAAAAAAAAATATTACCGTTAGTGACTATGTTCACTCACAAAGCATTATTTTGTACGCCTCACTCAACTCTTAAGTAAACTTCCGGTACATGTTCCGTTCACCGGATGTGGCTACATATCGGACTCATCCCTACAAGAGGTTCAATATTGATAATGTCGCAGGCATTTAATCAAAACTTCTATTTTAATGAAGAGTTTCGTTCAAATAAAATGAATAAATAAGGAGTTTGTTAACAGAGAAAGAGTGGTAATACCTACTATGAGAAAGACACGTCCGTAGTATTCTGAAGCTACCTATTGTCGCTAGGCGACATGTCCAACTATTCAACATAAGTCAACAGACAGGCTCACTCTTGACGGTAGTGAACTGTTGTAGGTCACGGATGTCGTGTCACAAGGTTCCCGTGACCCCGCCCATCTACCGCCGCGCTAGAAAGCTGTCGGGTTGTAGCCGGTACGAGTCCGGCATACAGCGTCCCCTATGTTGTCTGGTATCCTTTTTACAACGTTAAAAAAGGGGGAATACTATCGGCCATGGATACAAGCAATGACATAGAGATTGTAAGTTAGCTGTCGATTTTTGGCAGAACATATTACCTTATCTCGATAGAAATCGAGATATGGGAATATATGCCACCTTATGACAGCGGAACGCAAGAATGCATTAAAATAAGTGGTTTAATTAATTTTAACAGAAATAAATATCAAAAATATTTTTTGGTAAATATTAGGGAAAAAAAATTATCCAGTTAGTAGCGAATCACAAAAAAAGCTCTCTTAAAAGTTTCGCCAGCAATAAATCAAAATAATAGCGTCTGAAAAATATTATTAAGTAAGAAGTAGTAGTCGTAACAAGGTAAAAAGTAAAGTAGGAATAGCAAATAAAACGAAATAGGACTACTCTAAAGTATTCCAGTACGAGAGATAATGAAAAAAGTTGCTCAAATGATCACCCAACTTCCGGCTGAACGAGCGGAACTTCAAAACCTTTGCCATCTCTCTGTATTTTTTATAGCGCAAGCTCGCGACTTTGTCTTGGACAGCGAGTGGAATCATGTCAAAGAATATAATGTTTTGATAAACAATCATAAACAGTTTTTGATGCAGTTTTCACAATCAAATAGAGAACTTTTTTTGGAGGTTATCGCGTAGAACCAGTTTTGATTTCTATGGATTGCTTGCTATACATAAATAGTCGGACCGACACATTTCATTCGGCAATTTTTGTTTAATAACAAAGCTGACCCGAAGTACCTCTACATTGCCATATCAGAAAAAATGCTAATTTCAACTCTATACACCGCAATAATAAGATCTTTAATTGTAGTCAGAGGTGATAACAAAAATTGATTTTGTATTAAAGTGTAATTATGGAAAAAAGCTGTAGTGTATTTAGACAATACGCCGCCGACTCCCGTCTTTCGACTTTACAAAGATAATTTACCTCCTAGATGTAAAAATTGTATACTTTTACATCGAAGTAAAAGTTCTGACTTGACTCAGGTTAATAGCAAAGTAGTTAAGCTTAAGTCTCGTGTTAATTTTAATGATACAAAGTTACACTATACTTCACGTCTGTTATACAGGAACTATAATACCTAGTTTCTTGTAGTTGGTGTTTTCAAAATAGACTTTTAGTTAATTGTCTTAAAAATATTTTTTTCTTAACTGATTAGATGTACAAATTATATAACTTTAGTTACTGTAGTTTATGTATAGTATTAAGTTAACACTTAAGATTTATTAGGAAAGGCTTTTATTTTGTTGATGTTTGTAAAGCATTACAAGTTGTATTTAAAATACATTTTCATGTTCCCTTGGGCCTAATTTGATTATTAACTCGCGGCTTCTAATTTGATTCTAATCACGTTACCTTACATGACACGTGTTTGGACATTTTGCCCCTTGTCAAACTGCAACACGGTACACGAATAAGGGAAATATTTTAATATAAATTTTTTTTATTGCATATTAAGACAATCCTATCCTATTATTAATTAATATTATAAATGCGAAAGTTTGTATGGATGTATGTATGGATGTTTGTAACTCTTTCACGCAAAAACTACTGAACCGATTACCATGAAATTTTGCATACACGTTGTCTGGGATACCAGAAAGGACATAGGGTACCTTTCATCCAGAACGCGGACGAAGTCGCGGGCACCAGCTAGTATATAATATTTCTTGTTTTATATAATTTTATGTATATGTAGGTACTTTTTTGTTCATTATTTTTAATAAACTATAATACTCTTTTAAAGTTATGTCTCAGTAAGAGCTATGCGAAATTATATAATTACAGGAAATTTTAATTATAAATCAAAATATTATTTAACTACTTTGCGCTGTACCTAATTTGTAAAGATAAGGTTGTATTACTCTGGTGTATGATCTATGTATATTGTATGTATAGTAAAGATTGATAAAGATAAATTATGAGTTAACAACAATAATTAAAAAATCTCGTAGTATCAAATAAAATAAATAATACATCTACGTGTCCTAGACGTAATGTAATAAAATAATAAAACGTTTAAGTATAATTTTCTCCTTTGCTTTTTGGTGCATATAAAACAGCGCTGTAAACATGTGACCTCAGGCGGCTGTAAAAACGTCACGTGACCCGTTCCCGACACTAATTGAGGGTAGTATAGAGAATTACTTGAGTGTTTGACAACTCACGCGACACGGTCGCTAATGCTATTTTTATACACATAGATAGACATTGACGAAAACATAAAGTTACTAGCTGGTGCTCGCAACTTCGTCCACGTTCTGAATGAAAGGTACCCTGTGTTCTTTCTGGTGTCCCAGACAACGTGTATGCAAAATTTCATGGTGATCGGTTGAGTAGTTTTTGCGTGAAAGAGTCACAAACATCCATACATACATCCATACATCCAAACAAACTTTCGCATTTATAATATTATAATAGGAAATTACGTTTCATTACCACGACCAATTCAGTTAGCGATTAACTGATTGGTTTTTCTGAAATTTTTGGTTTTGTGCTTCGGTTGTAACTCATTTGATCTTCGATTGTCTTCTATAAGGGAGTGGATACTGCCGCCAGACGGATTGCTCAAATGACTGAAAAATTATATTTCTTTTTATGATAAAATTCCGCAGGCAATTTGATGGTCCATTTAGTGGCAGTTGTGAGTACGGTTATAAAAATAAGCAGAATATTAGCTTTTGAGCTTCTCAATAATACAAATATTGCTAGGCGATTGAAAAGTACAAAATTATTTTGAATTATTTGAATCGAGCTACGATGCCACAGACTAGACACACGGATACACAAATAGATACATACACAGATACTGAGATCAAAATTATAACACGTAGGGCGTTAAAACTCGTTACACTCTTACGCTCTTATTCATAAAAATCCCTTATTAGAGGCTTAAAACGTTCAATAGTTAAAACGCTCATAAGACCTTAATAAGCTTATTATAAAATTGCTATTCATAAACGTTCCATAAGCCTGTCATAACTAATATGTCGCTATTAGTTAGTTTATCATTGTTATGTTGCCGTTCTGATGAATTCATAGACAAAAAAGCTAAAATCTCTGTATCCACGCCCCAAATGACAGTGAAGTGATTTTTTTATGTGATATTTTGACATTTCTTATGAAAATTGAAAATATAACCCAATTTACTTGTGTGATAAATAAGTGATTTTGTTAATATTGTCAAATTTTTGATTCGCAATTAACTATGGAATCCAAAAGTGGATAAAAAACGGCAAAGAAGCCTAAATTGGTCAGAGGAAGATAAAGTGAGTGTTTTTTTTTTTATATTTATTTGCCATTAGTTGTGTTTATGTAGTATTTTCTGTTTATTAATTTCTTACGTTTACTTCCGTAGCATCTATTGTTGAAATTTGTGAGGGAGAGAGTTGAAGCGATCGAAAATAAAAATACGGACACTAATTGCAATTACAAAATACAAGCAGCGTGGGCGGATTTACAAGTCAGGTATGTATAGCTTAGTTTGGCAATTGCTAAGACATGAACTAACACATATTTAATGCGTACGTTATTGTTATATTAGATGTTTGTTAAAGTTGTTCATTATTTCCAGCTTCAATAGTAGGTATGTGCAATGGTACCACACGTACCATTACTCAGCTGAAATCCCAGTGGGGCATTTTAAAGATGACCCAAAAACGACAAAAAGTAGAAGAAAGAAAACAAATTGTTGTGACTGGTGGTGGTCCACCGCCGCCAAGGAAGCCAGACAACGCTGAAGATATAAGTTCGTGGCTCCCAAACGAATTCATTATAGATACAAACGAGTTTGATTCAGACCAAATAAATCAGGTAATTTCATGTTTAGCTTTCAAATATTCCCTAACCTAAACAAATTATTTTATTAAATATTTTTTATTTGTTATAAATACATTTATTTTATTATTTTTAAAACACCTTCAACAAATCTGCTCATATTCTTTGGACTGATCGCATGATGCAAATTTAAAACAAAATATTATTATTATTATTTTATTACAAATTGTAAGCATTGCTGTCATGAGGGAACCACTTTTATTTTTCTCAAAGTTTTCTAACTGTGAATTTTGAAAATCGGTGCAGTAGTTTTTGAGTTTATCACAAACAGACAGACAGATGGGGCGGAGAACTTTGTATTATAATATGTAGTGGAGAAATAATAAATAATTATGTGTGGACAATATCACATAACACCATGACAATGCAAAGTTGATAGTATGTTATTGCACCACAGCCTTCGGGCTCACATAGCTCTAATATGCTCATGTCTATAAAATATTGTATGCCAAATAAACATCCCACATAATATTTCATCACCACACATAATATGTGCTATTTTTATTTCAGCCAGAAAACTATGCTGCAAATATTGCGAATCATGAAATGGAGTGTCGGAAGGAGCTTCATGAAGCCCAATTTAAAAATGAAGAGAAGAAAGGGAGAATATTGGACCTAAAAGAAATTTTAGTGCAAAAGAAAATTGCTTATTATGAGAAAAAAATAAATTACTTGAAAAATATATTGTATTTTTACTACATATATCACTTATTATGTTATATCTTACATAAGTATGTAATTTAAACTATTATTTGCTAATTCCTTTACAAACAAACACCAATCAAAATTCAAACTCCACATCAAACGTCAACAGAAATCAGTCAGTCGGTCAGCTGTTTTAAGTCGGCCATCTTGAATTGTTCCCTTATTAGAGGCTTATAGTAGGGTCCATGCTTCAATAACTTTATGAAACACTTATTAACAGCGACCTGGAATACATGGACGCAGCCTAAGCGTCTCAGAATGACCGCATGTAAACTGAGCTGCGGTGGGCGGGGCTTACAAAACTGAGCCGCGACCTAAATTAGTTCATTTTGTCACATTGTCGAGTGAATACGTCTAAACGCTGTCAAAGCAATTCATAAAAAAAAACATTTTATTTTATTCAACATGCCTTCGTGTGTAGTTAAGTGGTGCAAAAATAATTCGCTCCATCATCTCAAGGCTAATGGGATCACTTTTCACATGTAAGTACACCGTTTTCTTAACAAAACCTTAAAATTAAAATATCTCATATTCTTTGTTAGGGATGTCATTATGCCAAATGATCTAATGCATTTTATTATCTATAGGGACTAAATATAAGGGAATAAATATATATAATAAATAAATATAAATAAGGTTAATACGTAAAAACAGATTTAGTTTCTGGTGTTGTTGTTATGCAGAATTACTTATAGTATTTTCACTGTATGATGATATGCGTGACAGTTCGTACAGACTGACAATTTTAGTGATGCAACCTAACTACATTTAATCGATTGTTTGAAAATATCGAATCCGTTGACAAAGCAAATGGGATCGAACTATCGATTTTAGATTTTCAGATTTAGAAATAAATTCTAAATGGAATTAGAATTAGAATTCTAATTAGAAATAAATAGACTCATTGCTTCACTCATCTCGCCAAAAGCTAAATAAGCTCACAATTTTTCGCGGAACATAAACTCATAATAGAGCAGGGCCAAACCGATTTTGAAAACTCGAATTAAAGAAAAATTCTTAACCGCACTAAAAGTTTTTATAACTGGCCAGAAAAATATTAATAAATTTTGAATAACTCTTTAGGACGCTATCGGTGTAATTTCATTCAGTGGATATTGGTTTTTGAAAATTGGTGGTTCAATCCTTCCCCTGCTTCAATCAGTAGTTCTATCGCATGCAACAGAGCTTAAAAAGAAATAGAGTAAAGACTACTTCGAAAGCAATAAGAATACAGTACACCTTCCTACATTATTTAGTTTTCGAGTAGTGGATTGCAAGCTCTGTGTACTTCAGAATACAAAGATTTATTGAAGTAAAAACATTTTTAGGCGCGTTTTGTGAACCATCAGGCTGGGGTCGGTGATACTGAATAGGGATTACTCGACTCTACTTCGCGTGTGTAAATAAATTATAATGATATTTATAACTTTAAAATTGGAAAAATATAAGTTTTCACTTCTATCTGCGTTTACAAAATTCTTAAAAGTATCACAATGCATACTTCTAATATTCTAATTTTATTATCTAACCTTTACTTTGACCAAATATCGAATTTGATTCTAAAATAATTAATAATTATAATGTAAATATATTGAATTTTCTATAATATTTAATTCTTTGAAGTAGAATATTTTGTGTTATGAATAACTATTTCTGCTCGTTGTTAACATTTCCTTATTATTTACTTGAAAAAATAATTAAATTTTATTACACAAGAAATGATTGTTGACTCTTGCATGAAACATCCCCGCTTATCAGTCATAACGCCTATATCTAACGTCAGTGACTAATCAACCAGCAACCAATGAACGAACTTTTACAAACTTATTTATAAAATGGCGTAAGTAAAAAGTGCATCCTGATAGCGACCGAGACATGCTATCATTAAAGTTTCTTTTTAAATGCTAATAGTTTGAAGGTATTAATACTTTCTTTTAATGTCATATTCTAAATGTCAAATTTTAGAAAATTGAAAATCGAACATTAAAAAATTCGCGTCGAAAATTGACGGTAACTAGCATAGACATAGTATACTTCGTAATAGACGAACAGAGAGTGCAAGCGAGAACGCAGTCTCTTATGACAAGAATACGAGTGCGAAAGAGATAGAAAAACAATACCCGATAGGACTAGTTTTGAAACCTTATCAGAACTTAGCAGAACACTGCGAATAGGGTCCTTCAGTTTTTGTGTAATTTCTCAAGCAATCCTTTTAAATTGTATAAAATTATTGTTAAAATCAACAATGGGGTGTTGTTCAGTGCCTGATTGTGAAGTGAATCACAGGAATAATCCAAATAATGAGACATTTTACAGGTAAATACGATCCACACACTATCAATTTTAAACGCCTTATTTTCAAGGAAAACTAGGTTTAAGGAATATGGCAAATTGTGTAATAAATGTAAGATATCACGTAGTTTTGTGTTTTATATATATTTCTCACTTTCATAAATACAAAAACAAGATTTTGTGTCTGTGAATATTTCCATAATTTACGTAGTGATTGAGTATTTAAGTCATCGATATCGATATCGCATTCTTATTCTTTCTTATAATAAAAATGTTAATATGCCGAGTGTTTTAAAATGTAAGTAGGCTGTGGTTATATGCATAGTGAAGTATTTGATAATCTATGTTAATTTTATTATTAATGTTATAAAGAGAGAAGATTTGTATGTATATTTGTATTGAATAAACTCAAAAACTACTGGAATTATTTTAAAATTCTTTCACCAATAGAAAGCTACATTGTCACCGAGTAACATAACATAAGCTATATTTATAAACGCGGGCAAAGTCGCAACAACTAGTTAAAGATAAATGTACTTTTCTTACATTTCCATTTGATTAGAGTCCTAAATAAGCCAAACTGGACACCTAATAAATATTCCACAGTATGCAGCAAACATTTTGATCCAAGATGTTTTCTACGGCGTAAATATCGCCGTCGTTTAAAAAAGGACTGTGTCCCCACAATGTTTGTACCGGTGTGTATATTTTTATTTATTTGTAGAATATGATTCATTGTCGTCGAGTCACTTTAGCATAATATTATCATGCTAGACACATTTCTTCGCATATTTTTCATATTAGGGCACAGTTTTGCAAGCAATATTTTAATGTCTCTGAAGGTTTGAGAGCAGTCAGGTCATGCATAAATAAAACATTATCCTTTTCAGGTCACATTGAAGCCCACAAGACCTGTATCAACCTATGTCTTTAGAGACATTTCACTTCAGCCATCTACATCTCAGGCACCACAATTAACGCCTAGGAAGAAAAGACTTATGAAAAATGTGCAAAGATGAAGAACAAGTTGTCTGAAAAACAACGAAACATAATATGCAATTAAAAAGCAAAAAATAAAAGAATGAAAAAGAAAGTAGTTACCTTGCAGTCTTTATTAAATGAATTTAAAAAGAAGGCCAGGTTTAAAAGACCATTACAATGAAATTACCTTGGCGTGTAGCAATGAAACGCTACAAAATCAATAAAAATTTGATTAGGTATTACTCAAAATAAAATTCACTAGTACCTTTGTAGGTACGAATAAACGTTCCTAATAATTGTTTCTTAGAAAAATTACAACAAACCAAATATTTTTCTAATTTCATTTTTGTTAATAATAATAATACAATAGTAAATGTTATTGATTTTTAATATAGCAATTTATACTAACAACTTCTTTTATTTCAAAGCAATATCTAGTTTTCATTTTAATATTTTATTAAGTTTTTATGTTCAACTGTACAGAATCACCTATTGTGAGCGGGTTGTCTAGTGAAATAATAGGTATAAATAAAACATGATAACTCGCCCATAAACTCATGTCGATAACGAAGGGACATCTCTAAAATTCACTCACACACTTATATATCACGCACACTAAGACATTTCTGTTTTGGTGACGCGAAAAACCGCGGTCTGTTCGTCTATTACGAAGTATACTATGTTTATGGTAACTAGTATGAAGGGACTGCTTCCATGCTCGCAGAGATATACTATTTCGTTGCTTATTAAGCGGTTTGCTGCTATTGAACGTTTATGAATAACACTTTTTGGTAAATTTCTTATAACAAGCTAATAAGCCTTCTATAACTTTTTATGAATAAGGCCGTTAGTTTACATAATTATAAAGAAAAAGTGTTAGGGCTCAGCAAAAAATATTTTTTCCACACACCATTCGGTCTGTGAAGCCGAATGGTGTGGAAAGTCTACGACAGTTATTGGAGTCGATCGTGGGTAGCATGAAGCTCAATTGCCCCTTCAAGAACGTTCGCAAGCCGTCAATTTCAGTGTAGTTTCTTTGGTTTGATAAAATGCCCCCATTGCGCAAATGTTGGCTTTTGACACTGAAGAATTTTCCGATTAAAATGTTAAATATCTTATTTTTTAATATCTTATTGAGATCTTGCTTACGAATTACAATTACTAGTATTTAATTGGAATATATAAATAAATATTATTAATTAGTTTTCATTGCATTTAATAATATACATTGACATATTTTAAATTAAAAGTTTTTTATGGAAACTTTAGCAAACCACTTAATGCTAAAATGTCAACGTCAAAACGTCAATGAGTAAATTTACAAAAAAAAATATAATTGCTGTTTAGGAAAAACACTCATTTTCTTTTCAAGATTCAAAAATTTATTAAATCTCTTATTATAAATGATAGTAAATGAGTATAGTAACATATCACATAGAATTCAACTATTTGTATATTTATAATAGTTATAAATTAAGAAAATTGTATAAAAAAAATGTATGAAATATTCCACAGTGTAGCTATTGAAAATAGAACAGCACAATTATGAAGCTTTCTGGTTAGTAAAAATGTTGGAAATTTCAACTAAACTGAACACCGTACGAGCGTCGAACGAAACAAAACGATGCACAAAATAATAGAGGAAGTGCTCTCCGTTACCAGCAAATGGGAGAATTCGCATCCGCCGGACGAGGCACCGGCGGAAGTTTACTTAGCCGCTGCGAAACCGACGGCGACCCGCGTCACTTCCTGTTACGGCGATAAGGTGCGCTATTCACGACACGACTGGGCGATTGGTGGCCAATTCATCTCACGTTCAATACGATCTGTTACTGTCTACGCGGGATTATTGTGAACATGTATGTTCGGAAATTTCAAAGGAGAGCAGGACTTTACAAAGTTAAAATAAAATATTATATCAAATTAAATAAGATTTTATTTATAACTATACTATAACGATTAAATAAATCAAACTAATTTTATTATTAAACATTTAACGTTAAATTGAATTAGTTTATTCCTGTGCCGTTTTCAACTAAGTATTTAATAATAATAAAATAATATACATTATTTTGCAATTATTTTACAAGGTTACATGATGTATTGAAGTAACATTACATCCATGATAATATTTAATAAGGAGTAATTGATGGCACAGGTATTAAACTATATTTAGTGTTTGTTTTAACCAGCAAAATAGTAATGAACACATAATCAGGATAATGATACCACCAAAAAGAAAAATAATAAATAAATTCTTAACTGGATTCATATTCCATATTAGGGATGCAAATCAAAAAACAAATACTTTCTTATAAAAATCGCAAAAGGTCGCGTTTCAATCGCACCGTGAATTGTGATCTTTAAATGCGTGCGAAGTGGTTCCTCGCGTGTTTCTCGTTAAGTGAAACACAAAAGAAGTGATAAGCACTAACATTAGGGATATGCGATAGAGAAATATAGAAATTATTCTACACTTGTGTTATAAGAAAGAACTTGCTTGCTTTTGAAAACGTAAAGGTCAGTTAATGGGTGTGCTTAGTGTGACGGCACTAAGCCTATGTACAAAAGTTCCTTTAGATTGGATGTCTCCTTATTGGCTTGTGCTATCCCAGTGAACAGAGCGTAGGAAGGAAATAAAAGTAGGGTGTTCCGTCAAAAGCGTAGGAAAGAAATAAAGATAGGATCGATACGAGTTTGAAGGAATTCTCTGGGTCATCGCTTAAATACGCACCAACAATATAATCGCACGTTTTATTGTTTCAGACACTTATGCCTGGGCCACGAAACCAAACGACGCTGACGCTTACAGCGCAAAGCGAATTCGCTTCGAGCGTTGTTTTCGTGGCCCAGGGGTTATCTTTGGAAGTTGCGCTTACTGTCGCTAGAGAGTGCAGCTATAGTCCAGATCCAGAATACACTTCCCTAAAGTCTAATTAAGCTTAGGTACATATTAGCTTTTTAAGTAGCTTTCCATGTAGGTTGACATATTAACACTTTTTACATGATTGACAACTAGCGACCCGCTCACGGGTTTGCGAAATTATATACAAACCTTCTTAGTTTAACCACAGATTAAATAATAGTTAATATCGTTAGTTTAACGCTCTTTCCAATAGTGAAAACCGCATTAAAATCTGTTGCGTATTTCAAAAGATCTAAGCGTACATACAGAGGGACAGACGGCGATTAACGAATTTATTTTATAGTATGTAAAAAAAGATAAATATTACTGAAGAAAAATATTTAGAAATATATCTTCAACTTCCATTTAATTTTGTGTACTTTTTATAAATTAAGTTTGAGAATATTTCTTAAAGATCGTTTAACCATCAAAAATGGAGTCCCTTTGGTATTGTTAGGGATCGGGCATTTAATCTAATCTCTTTTAATGTAAGAAGGCCAAAGAAGGGTGAGCACTATTGGAATGAAATATACGAAGATATTTTGTGGACGTTTACTCGGAGGGATGACAACATAATAAATTTATTATTCGGCAAAGTAGGTACTTGTATACTCGTACGCCAATGGCTTGTATTGTTAAATAAGATATTGAAATAAAACATTACTGACAATATTTTAGTTCAGTATTTTAGACAATTAATATATTACATAGAGTATGTAGCGATAGCAAATATTATAACAAATATTATTCAAAATTTTGTCAGTATTTTAACAGACAAAGAGTTATTTTTGCGTTTATAATGTTAGTATGCATATTATATTACTTTAGCAGTGTCTAATGAGAAATTCACAAAGCTTCTTTCAACTCCTGAACAAATTTTCTTCGGTATTATATTTTTGCCTGAATAAGCAAAGAAAAATATATGCAATATATTTTCACAGCTTATTTTTGTATTAGCTTTAGCTTAGCTTAGAGTATTAGCTTTTTTTGGGGTCTAAACTTAAACATAGTTTCATAAGGCGTCAACTAAAGAAATATCCATCCGTATGTTCGTTCGTCAGATCCCCAGGTGAGCGTTAAACGAATGAGGTTCCCGGGTTAAAGTGAAACGGACAGACAGATGTTCGAAGTTCTTTAATTTTGGAGGCATTCTTTGTTGTTTCGTTATTCCTTGCGGTTCTCATTTACTTCACTTGAAATTACGGCACTGGCTTCAAAGGAGTTTCAGTTTTGTTTTTCTTTGTGTTCGATAGTTGGACTCCGTTTAGCATAAATGGAAGGTTGAATAAATTGGAGCAATTTGTACATTTATTTAGTTCAACGGAAAATAGACGATGTGAAATTACCACACATAGACCACAATTACTGAACAAGGGGAATTCCACTTCGTTACCAGTAAATGGTAAGAACACTGTGCGATAAGTACATGCATATCGACGCATTAAAGGTACCTATTTAATTATTGTACGTATCAGAATTGTACTGCCTTCCGCAGTTATAAGTTGGTCATCCACGCTGTTGGACATGTAATAGGTATTTTTTAATTGAGAGCACCGAGTGTCGTGGCTCTACATTCATTATTCTTCATACTCAATTGTTGTACTTTTTTTAACATTGGGAAATCCTCTTGGATAGACAGTGCAGGGGACACTGCGGAGTTATGCTGGATTCGTACCGGCTAAAACCCAACGATTTACGTCGCGAGCACGTTATGACACTACATCGGTGCCCCGTCACTGCTAACCATTGTGTTCGGTTCATTTGATAGTAGGCAATGTCTATTCTATGTTAAGGTCGGCAGACAGGCTGAAGACGGCATACAGGCTTGATGGTAGATGACTATACCGTCGCTATAACAAGCAACGCTACAGGTGCTGCAAATTTTCCTACACGTTCTTGACATCAATCAGGAATACGCTTTATCTAGTACGTAAAGTATTAAATAACATATTATATTGGGAGTGCGATAAGGATTTTGGAAATAACTTAAGCTAAATCTGAAATTTGGCTAGGATATGTTCCATTTTCCTATATTATTATGATGTTTTTCTTTGTAGAGTTTTTCTTTCATCTCGAAGTATTATTTTATGCACCCCCCACTTTCATTAACTATTGAAATTGAGTTACTGCCAATTGATTCCGATATTGGATTCAGAGTTATTGTTCGCAGTGAAAACATGTTCAAATGAATACGTGATTTAATTTATTTATTTTAGGCGAATACAATACACGAATCCTGCAAATAGCAATTGAAATTCACAATGAATATAATATTATACTTACCTACTTTTATTAATTTGAATTTTGAACTACTGTACTTAAAAATAATAGTTAATAATAATAGTTAATAATGTAATAGTTTTTTAATTACTTTATATTTTTTTCCTCCTTTTTCATTCTGTTTTTCGTTGTTTGTACTGTAATCGTTTTTTGTTGTTTAAGTATTTTTTAAATATACTGTGTCTAATTGTTTTAACTTAGAAGTGGTATAACTGGTTGCCACATGTTTGTTATAGTTTTTCTTTAAGTTGTTGAAACAATAAATAAATAAAATAGTGAATATAATTATTTGAATATTATCTGGTGTTCTTTGACATGTATGTCCTAACGAATTTAATTGAAAGAGTTTTCAAAAATTTATTTAAAAAGATAACCTCACTTTCTTCTGCTTCATTTTCCCTGTATATAAATAAAAGTTTTTTTTTTTTTTTTTTAATAAACACGATTTGTCCCTATTACAGAGAGAAAATCTCCTTAAAACAATGACTTGATGTGCAATTAAAAATTATCGGAAGTTAAGCAAAAACTTTATAAAGAGGCTATAAAATCCGTTGGACAAACAAACGCATCTACTTATCTGAAGAACGGCCGACCAATCAAGGAAGTTTTCAACTCAAAGGACGGCCACAATCAAAAGAAAATTAGCGTGAAGCATCTTCTTACAATTTCAAATGGAAAAACTTTGAGACGCCGGAACCAATTTGCCGGTCGCCGGGGACACACTCGGTTTAATTAAGAGCCGACTCCCATAATCGTTATAGTGGAAAATTACCCCAGCATGGGGTAAGCGCCGCGATTCTTCATATTCTAGTTGTTGCACTAAGTTTTATCTCGACTGCTAAAACTATTGTTCAAAATGTTAAATGGAAAGTGATAGCTGTTCGCATCAATGTACTACACCTATGGATTTCGCACTCCATACAAAACAGTACGAACTTTATGGAACACTATCTGGTGCCCGCGACTTCGTCCGCGTTGAAAAAGCAATATATCGCCTGAGATCGTTATTGCTATTATACTTAGCCAGGAGTTAGTTTCCTTAATTTTAGATAATCCCTCGGGAACATTTTTTTTTTCTGGATGAAAGGTAACCTATGTCCTTTCTGGTGTTCCAGACAACGTGTATGCAAAATTTCATGTTGATCGGTTCGGTAGTTTTTGCGTGAAAGAGTTACAAACATCCATACATACATCCATACAAGCTTTCGCATTTATAATATTAGTACGGATTTAAAAGTGACATATGCATAGAGCAGGAACTCTGTCATGTCTCATTTAAAGAAAATGTGACTTTACGTCAACACATTGGAGTTTAAAATCAATAGTAAAACTTGGTCCTTTCTACCTTTTACCATCGACGCAGTAAGACAAGTCTCACGCCATGATTCCGTTCTAGGAGTACTTTTTATGTGCCGCTTTGGCATTTGTGTCGCAAATTCCATAGATGTAGTACGTCGTTGGATGTTCGCCATATTTTATGGATAAATTGCCACCACTTTGACAGCCACGCACTCGGTGGGCCATAACATTATTATAATAACGCATATAATTCCGAGTAATTTGGTCGATCGAAATCCTCGTCGGATTACACGTCGTAAATATTCCTTGAGCGATAAACCATCGTGTAAACATTTTATATAGTGAAGGAGTTAACAGTTTTTATTTAAAATAAAAAAACGAATTTTTAATTTATTTTTAAAAAATACTTATAAACATATTGTTACCAAGTTGAAATCTTCTATTAACTTCTAAAACTTATAGTAATATCTCACCTCAAAATTAACATAATTATGTGTTAATTTACACAATATGTTAATAAACACAATATGTGTTGTATAAGTATTTGTATCTATGTGACTAAGTACTTTTTTGAGAAACTAAACAATCAATATAATGACTGTACTTGTGTTTTCGGTGTGAGATGAAAATTGATATCATATTGAAAACCTATGCTACAAATAGCAAAATAAAAAAAATATGATGTTGACTCCTGGCCTATAAAAGACTTTATATAATACCGTAAACACGCAAAATTGCCAGTTTAATAGCTCACAGATCCGCGATAGGGCAAAGGATGCGATCGTGGTAATTGTGCCTGTAAGCTAATATCCAACGCCAACATTACCATATCAGTACGATTATTATTTCTGAAAAAAAAAATGAAGGTGTGGTGTTAACGCGCCAAAGTCTTTATATCTATTTCATATAATAATGTTATTATTTCACGAAGAATATAGAGAGAAAATCTGGCGCCTTTTGAGGAAATATCGCGCCCATCATAAGTATAATAAGTATCATAACGCGCATCATAAGTAGCGCCCTTGTTTGATTTTATTAGGTTTTGAGTGTACTTAAATAGAAAAATTTAAATAATAAGTTAAATATTAACCATTATTTGTTAAATTTATTTTTTACTTCACTCGCCACTCATCACTCGCCCGAAATACTGCAGCTTCCTCTTCTTTATCGTTCTTAGCACCTCTATTTCACTCTTAGAATTACGGACTACTTTTACACAAAAAGGTTTCAATAACTTAAGATTTCCGGCACAGAAGTCCCAAGAATTGGACTTCCGTGCGAAGCGAAGTTAACTACACAATACAAAACAAAGTGTATTTTTTAAACCCCCGTATAGTATAGAGGTACTATTTTCCCACACCTGAACCTTTATTCGTCCATCGTAAGTAATCACAAAATACTTTCTTTTTCAGGTTGTGCCGTTTGAATTTGTCATTGTGTAAATGTGTTGTGACTTACACCGACATATCGATAGAAAGTTCTCGATAGGAAATAAACTGCGGGACACGAGCCGGGCTTGTTCGAAACAAACCCAATAAGTTTCCAATTACAACGACCAAGTTTCGCGTAACTAGGGGAATTCGGTGCGAAGTCTCCCTACAGACGATTAAGTCAGCTAATATGAACCAGTGTGTGGAGCGTTCATGGATTACAAACTTGTTTTTAATTAACACTAGATAAGAACAATTCAGAGAGTATTACTGAACACGCGTTTTCTTCAGTAATATTTTTATCATCAATAGGATTTACATTACTTCGCGAAGATTCCTCTCTCCCAGCCGATTCGCCAGAAGAGGCTTGGGCGCAGAGCGCTGGCCTATGTCCGTCACCTTCCCCCTTCTACCCTTAGTAGTCTTAGAGGGGACTACTTCCCGTCATGAGGTCCTCAGAGATGGCAGGCTACCTTCACTTTTCGATACGCTGATATTTCGTGAGTGGCCAGCAGCGAGCGCAATCTTCCTCGCGCTAGACAGCCTCCTTTAGCCGATACGAGTCCGGTATAATCCCATAGCGTTCCCTACGCTGCCGGGTATCCATGAGGGTTTCCCAAATTTAAAACAAGGACTTACACAGGCCTCGCTCATAATTTTCCAGTTAGAAGTAGCCTGGATCCACCGTCGACCCGAGGCCCTTATCAGGTCGTCTATTAACACTGTGAGTGGACCTCTTACGCTGTCCTTTATAACTAGAAGTAATTTCATTAATTAAATAATATTATTAGCATCGTCATTAATCTGTTACAAAATTAATACATATCACTTAATCTAGAGCCACTTAAACCATCATACAAAGTAAAGCAGTTAAAAATGTTGTCCCCTTTTGTAGTTTTTCCGAATGGAGACTACATCCGGTTTCCGGCGATGCTCGTACCGGATGTTTGTCCGGGTGGGAGGGGCGTGTACTTCCGGTGACGTAACTGTCCTTGCCGCTGCGGTAAAGCCTTCGATTTTTTGCCTGATGTTAGGGTCAAAGTCGTTTTTAGGCTGTAGTTAAAAAGTGTACAAGGAATACTACATATCAATATAGAATTAGGTATAGAATTAAGATAGAATATCAATCGTCTTTTTTATAACTCCATAAATACAAACGTTGTTAACTTTTTTTAAAGTTAAAAGGGAATGTCTACGCTATTCAGAATTTCCAAATGGCTTAAATATGTATCTGGCAATGATGAAGTTTAAAAAACATAAAATATTCTATTTTCAATCAAATCTCTGATTACGAGCCTTCTGGAAGGCACAGACTCCTAATACAGAAATTAGGCCAGTTAGAACTCTTTATAGTATCAGAACATGTTGCCACTCTTTGTACTCGTATATGCAATAGACTTTACTGTACAATGAGTAACGTTTTAAGTAAATATTCCTCTGAATATTTAACTGCGTGTCCGCATTCACCATTGGACAAAGAGACGCTGCAAAAATTTTGCTGAATAGGAAGCATGCATCCCTCTCATATACTTGTGTTCAAGAACATCTAGAACACAGCTAACTTGAATGAAGTTTTCACTTGTAGCAAAAAATATTATTCACAATGTATTAAGTGTATTAGTACGCAATGAATATTAAATAATTATCAGTTAAAATCAAACAAAACAACGCATAACAGTTAATCGTCAATGGTCGTTCGTTAAACCGCAAGCACCATAAATATTACATTTAAACAGTAAACCTATATATAACATACGCAATATTTCATTATGCTTATATCCACTGGTTAGCTGATTGGTTAGCATATTTTTTTTATTCGTTAAAGTCCGAGGAAGTCAAGAGAATAATTGAAAAAAAATGCCTCACCAAATTACCAACCGGGAGCAGATTGCTAGTATTACAATATTATTTCAATACAAAAGTAGGATATTGACTTAAGAATGTAACGTGGAAATCCGCGGATCCAAGAGAAGGGCAAAAAAATCCCCACTCAATTCGTCATTGTCACTGAAATGTCAAATTAGTTCAGAAAGAAGTATTGGTGTCCAGGAATTGATTGGATCTATCATCATTTATCATAGAAACGCGTTATTGTTACGTCTAAAATTCCATTTTGCAACTGAATACCTCCCCGAGCTGCTATTGACATATTGGAAATCATATTGTTTACAAAAACAATAAGTTATATGGTTATATTTTATATGAAAATAAAAAAAAAATAGAGAAAAAATTTCCTACTTACCAATCAATAGGTTTAACTTAAAAACAATTTTAGAAACAATGAACTATGTTTTATAATTTATACAAGTGGGAGAACATTGCCCCCTACGAATCAAAAATTTTACAGAAACAATCAAGGTTTAAACAAAACTAAACAAAACGAAATAAAAAATCTAAACAATCAGAGATCCCGGAGAATCCATTGGAGCTTTTCTACCGTCTAGGCTGTGAAGTGTGAAGTCCAGCTTTGGATCCAGCTGGAATTGTCATGATCTCCTTCTGTAATACAAATGAATGTCATTAATGTATCGGAAAATCATACCTATACGAGGTATAGTTTTCCATTACATGGATCTTGTTATAGTTTCTAATGCACTTGATAATCGATGGAATATCATAGTGTCTTAACGGACATCAGTCTGTATTTCTTCATATACATATATAAAAAGCAAATTACATTAAAAAAAACCTATTTATGTTCGAATTGTCTTAGTTTCGGAGAAAAGCAACTGTTTGGCCAAGAAAGGGTCCATGATTAATAATATGTACTCCGACCATAATGTCGGCCATTTTGTTTTATCGTACAAAGCTGTCTTGACGTGGCCCATTAGCCGCCCCGCCCATTCATTCGCTACTCATTCGTTCAACGATCACCTGGGGACCGGCTCTCTTTCCGATTATCGACGAGGATTTTTGTCTTTCCTTGTATCGCTTTTTCTTTCTGTAATTTATGGGGCATTTTCTTTGCTTTCGACCTTGTTTAAGTAATTTAGTAAATCACCGCGTATTTGATCTCACTGTAAATGCAATAGGGGATTATTTTCAAGAGCTAGGCTATTTTCAGAAAAGTATCATGAATTTGGAAAAAAATATAAGTGACTAAAATATTAACTAATGAAATATTAAGGTTTAGCACAAGAGTGCTATATTTTAACTAAAAGTTGGTAGGCAGGCTGACGGTGCTACAAATGAGCGGTCTACCTTAGTAAGTAAAGTAAAAGATCATTTAGTTTATAAGTCTAAACCAAAATATA
Organism: Synanthedon tipuliformis; assembly: GCA_947623395.1. Classification (NCBI taxonomy): domain Eukaryota; kingdom Metazoa; phylum Arthropoda; class Insecta; order Lepidoptera; family Sesiidae; genus Synanthedon; species Synanthedon tipuliformis. The sequence continues at coordinate 415,211 of OX392424.1, read as the reverse complement.
GACTGGACTCCCTGTTTCTCCAGGGAACGGTGAGCTTTTCTCGCGCATGGAACCGAAAATATGCATAATATATGTTATTATTAAAAATAAATATATTTATTAGTATGTAACAATACTTAAATACTCGACCTGCTCTGGCGTTAGCCGTTTTAAGTTAATATTTTGGAGAACAATTTCCATAATAAATTGGCTTCAATAAAAAATAAATTATCACAAAAAGATCATGAATAAAGTCGTTTAGAATCTATAATTTTCCAACATTGCTCGGGACCTCAATAAATTTCGAGCTTCCCTCCTAATTATCCTTAGCGCCCCTTACGTGTCCGATACGACTGAAAACGATCGCCTTAAACATATTACCATTCATTATTTCCTTTAATTAATAATATTATTTATAACAACATTAATGACATCGGATATGCAGCCGAAAAGTCGCCTCTCAGAGCAGGACTGAATCAGCTCAGCGAGCTATGGAGCAGTCTATGCTCGGAGTTTTTTTGGTGTATCCACCAAAAAATTTAAAACCAGCGAATTTAAAACATAGCCAAAGTAATCAGCAGGCTGAAATGGCAATGGAAGGTCTTATCTGTCGCAGAGCGGATAATCGATGGAGTAAACGAGTTCTCGTATGGAGATCACGAATGGGCCAAGTGGACAGACTACCTCAAAAGCATCGCGGGAAGCGATAGGATAAGTAGGAAGTACAAGAAGCAGTGAAGGCTGATGCTGCTGTAGCTTTGAAAAAGTCGAAATGATTGATATTGTTAAATCTTATGTATTGTGTAACTTGGTACACACAAATATCACATCCTCTATCAACACAAAGAAAACTTTTTATCCGGGTTCATAGCCAAAATATAACCCAGTTCCCGTGGGATGAAAGTTGAGCTTCGGTGTTATTTTCACACCGCTGGTTCTGAACCTGCATTGTCAGGAAATGTAGAGAATGCGAACGAAATACAATAATATTGCGAACCATAATTATTAGTAAAGTGGGCACTGACGAAATTTCTCGTTCACAAATTGCAAATAGCTCTATAAGTTATGGAATGGGCGAAGTGGTCGACATAGTCAAAATTACATATTTGTCGTACAACAGTCAGGCGTTGGAGTAAGCGATTCTTTGAGTGGAGTCCAAGGTCAAAACGCCACTTAAATGTGGTTGGAAGTGAATGAATGCGAATGAATGCGAATGTGAATGCTCAGGCGCTCAATTAAAAATATCCAAAATTTTAGCTTAGCCCTATAAATTTCAAAAAAATACCAACTTTTTCGACTTTCTTTATAGACATGAAATTAATTAACAATCACATATATAATATAATAAAATAAAGTAAACAAATATGTTAAGAGGAGTGCGAATTAATAAAAAATAAGTTTTTCAAATTAAAATATCTTAAGCAAATGTTAATTATTGCATGCATACTAATCCTCAGTTTATTTTGATCTCACTTTGTAAAAATCTGTAAAGTCAATACTCCACGAACATATACGACTACGATACGAGCTGAATCGTCTCATGTAAATGTTACAAAGTTAATCAGAGAATGTAGTCGCGCCAGATGCCCGAAATTCGATGAGACACACATTAAAACGCTATTTTATAATAATTTTAATTCACTAATTGGTAACCGCACATTGCTGTGAAGGGATAATCATCCGACCTAATGATATTATTTGAGTATCCGATAAAGGTCGACCCTAAGGGCACGCTCTTTGTAAATTCAAAAGAGAATTAAAATCCGATTTATACAATTTTATTTTATTTTATTTATTTATTCAGGCAAAAAAAGTCACTCACAACTTTTCTTACAAAAATAGAAACAATAAGACCTGGATTAATAGAAATATTTACTGGTAACTATGTCCAACTAAATTATACATAGTTACCAAGTTTTATCAAAATCGGTTCAGTAGTTTAGGAGTTCAATGGCGTCAAACATGTCAGACGAAATTTTTATATATAGGAGAGATAGATATTAAGTTGATAATCGCTGTCTCTCGTCACACAAAGCACAGATTAATATAGAACTCGTTCTTTTCGAATTATGTTTCGGTAATTTGGCTAAAGTCGGGGTATCGTTTGTACGTTTCGAGGGACCGATGGAGAATTAACTGCTGGATTTAAAGCAAATTCAAAAATAATTAAACTGTTTTTAATTAGACATATAAATGGAAAACGTCAATTTGAAACACGTATGGAACGTTTCATATAGGAATTATATTTATAAAGATATGTTTAGGTAGTTTATTTAATATTTTGAACTCAGTTTTGTCTTTTTTTTAATATTTTTGCCTTTTTTAAATATTATAAGAAAAATGTTATATTAGGTATATATTATAACTTTAATTTAATTTTTTATAATAAGTTGCCATAATTTATATTTCATTACGATTGTAATTATTTATTTAGATCTACAAGCAGTTTATAAATTATTAGATATTTGATAGGGTGATAGGTAAATTTTCATACATTGTGTTGTCCGCAAGTTGTCCGATATACAACCGCAAGATGCCAGACTTCAAGGGAATATCTAAATACAGTAAAAAAATACAAAATGTAATAAAACATTTTTTCATTTCTCGCTTTAATTATTTGAGAAGCCGCAAACGGCTAGACAATTGGCGAATTGCTTATATTATTCTTCTTTGTACATTTTTTTAACATAATCAAAATGTAAGGTCACTTAAGGACTCGAGAAGTGTAAGTTGGCCCTGTAAGAAACTATATAGGTATAACCTATTTTAAGAGCTTCGAGCATTCAAAGTTCAGGGCTCTTTACAGATTTATTATTAGGTAAAGACTTTATAATTCAAATTTACATAACCACCACAAAAATAACAGTTTAAAGACTAGTTATATTTTACATAAAATAAAAATCAATTTACGTGAAATTATTTAGACCATAATGAAATGTCATACAGATAAATTATTACATATATGAAATTTACGACTCCGCAAGTAGCTGTGTAATAAAGTGGACATATTAATTATTGTTAAACCCGGTTATTTATTGTTAAGTTAACAATAAATAACGCAATGGATTTCAATTAATCAGAAGAGGCTAATGCTAGGTTACATGAAGGCGTAATAAGTCGTGAGGTAAAATGTATTAGCAAATTTATGCGGAGAGAGGAGAAATATCGCGAATCGTGCATCGCTCTACGTGGGTGGCCTTTGACGTGTTTCACCACTACTACAAATACCTGCTGTCGTATCTCTGTTCGTTACAAATTCGGGAAAATGTATTTATGAAAAAAAAATCCAAACGAAGATAAGATTTTTTGTTCTAATTTATTTATCTTTACATAGTATAATTTGAAGTAGCTTTCCGTGTCTGCCTGTCTGTATAACCGCTAACTATTCCTAATCTTTTCAAAGTACGAGTAATTAGGCATCTTCTGGGTGAGCTCGCTCCATCAACGGGCTCATCCTTGCTACACGGCTGTTTGTTGGCAAAGAGCAAACCAATCCCTAATAATAAAAAATAATAAAAATAAAACCACGCAAAGGATATTAATGAGGAAGGTTGGTGTATATAAAAAAAATTGAAGGCGAAGCCAGGAGTGGGTCGCTAGTTACATAATAAAAATAAGGAAAATGAGGTTGAGTGCTTTCTCACGAGGCCCATAGTTAGAGACCACGTTTCAGCGCCATATGTTATCACTGGCAAGATCTATTTGGTCGAAAACTTTTGTTTTGTGACACTTGCGTATATCATTTTTAAATTTTATTGAGAATCCAAACTTATTATCTCCTTACTCTGAAGCCTCCTCCGCATTTTGAGACAATTGACATTCTGAGACCACAAGTATTGGGTTTTGGAATATATAAGTCGTTATTTAGTCCGACATAATATTATAATAGTTAGTACAGGTTAACAATATTTTAGTAGGGGTAAACTTAGTCTAAGCCCCTAATGTGGGCACACAAGAATTCCAAGACCGTCATCACCCGTCTTTGTGTACATTTTGTTAGATATAAATGAATTTTGTGCCCCTTTTACGGAAATTAGTTCTAAGACACACATCACACATCGAAAACTTACTTTAAGAATAACATCAGATATTATGATTTTTAATAAATACATGATATGATTATGTTAGTAAATTTAAATAGTGTACTAGGTGTTACATTTATAACAACAACATTTTTTAATAATATTTACATTTAATAATAGCAGGTTAAGTACTTCATTCGAGTGTTTACTAGGAAGCTACTATCATGTTGATATCAAAAGGTGTGTGAGGAATGACTGAGCCATAAAACCCCAACCTCACCTAAGCCTTTATACTTTGTTATACAGCATGCTTGTATCCCTGGAATGTTTATTGGCTACAGAAGTAACCTCTAATAATTAGGCACAAATGATAAGTGCTTTTGATTATGTTGTTACCAAAAATATAATTAGGCACAAATGATAATGTTTGTTACACCATCGAGTGTAAACAATTGAATGAGTTTGGTTGATAATTTTGAATAATAGTTCCAGTTTAAGTTATTATTAAACAGATGGCGCGAACTGGCACTACTTAGTATAAAGCAAAAAAATCACAAAATTTAAGAAACTTAAAAATTTTCACAATTCAAATTATTCAATTCATTCATCGAAATTGAACGATTCGAATGCTTTTGAATTATGCAAAAAAAAATTAAATATAAAATTAACTGTGATATTTCGTTGTTCTTATTTTAAGTATTGGACGGCATGCAGCACAATGGCCCACTTGATGATAGGTTAGTGGCCACTCTCTTTATGTTTTTAGCCACGACATTTTTCTTACGTTCTTACAAATGCACTACCTATGCATTATGTATGAAGTCATTTCAATTTTCTGAATAGAATTCCCTATGAAATGATTTACTATAAAGAGCGTTGACCCTTAAGAAGTAACGCCATATCATAAATATAACAAGAGGCTCATAATAAGGAACTTTCAATATCTCCCTGATATTTATCGTCCCTCTCAATCCATTAGGCGGGTGGCGAGCCCACTTCCGGTTTCCGGGGAGAAAAAATGTTGTGCCTGGAACACATGGCCGCTAGTCTTGACATCCGATCGTCGAGAATTATTGTTATAGTGGATAAGATATGAATCGAAATAATCAAAGTAGCCTTAAGGATACAAATCAGAATGTATTTGTAATCTAAAAATAAACTTCTGTATATCCTTCAAATTCAAATTCAGATTCAAATTCAAATTCAAATTCAAATTCAAATTCAAATTCAAATTCAAATTCAAATTCATTTATTTACAAGACACATGGGTTAATGTAAACCAGTTATCATTAGCTTGAATATGCCACCTCATGCACTGCCACGTCTGGTGTGTAAAATCATAAATAATAAAAAACAATGAATGTTCTAATTATTTTAAACTGCTATCCTTCCTAATTCCCTATGCCTGATCCTTATTTCTTACCTTTGGCGTTGCTTGTGTTATATGTTCTATGTCTGATAACCACTTACCTAACAGACGTCAAGTCAGTCAAATACCTAACAGTAGTCATTAAGCCTGTTATCGACTTTAACATAAAAAAAACATAATTTTCCTCTTGAATCTGCAAATATTTGCATATTTTAAAACAGATGTTACATGTTTTCTTGCATTACCTCGTAATGTTTCGAAAAGTCTTAAAAAGGCTGTCGAATTCAAATTGCGTACTTCTGTTCTATTCAAATAATATAAGAGTAGGTACTGTGCATATTGTATATGCACGTTGGTTGGAATATCCACAATTGGAAGTCACAAGTGCAATAAAATTTAAGTTGTTACCCTCTTTGCCTAATATATAGTTACCTAGTGACCTGTTTCTGAGTTAATAATACTGGTGAAAAGAATTGGCAACATGGCAATATCTTTGTATGAATGTTGGGATACCAATGCGATGTGTCATTGGACAAATGTTTTTGCACCAATCAAAGGATTTATTCTTTCCACTATTAAAGAATCGATTTCGATCAATTTTCGTCTAAATATAACTTAAATTTTAGGATAACACATGGGCTACTTTCTGAAATCCATATACAGAAGAAAAATATTTATAACCCTTTCCTTATTATTTTAACTAGAAAATTAAAATAAATATGTATTGTATCATAGTTAGATATCATAAGCCGAAAACGGATTGGGCTCAGCCTTCTCAGATATATCATTCCACCTCCTACTTCATAATAATAGGTAAATTAAGTGATATTTCCAAACTGCTTAGTCTTTTGAAAGGTTACATAAACAACCTAGACATTTATTATTATTATTATTATCTGCTTTGTGGCTATTCCTGTCTACTAGAGTACCAGTATCACATCGTCCATTGCTGAAATATTGTGATCGCCACGTAAACTAAAGCTCTCTACCAATACCTACCACGTCAAGGAACTGTAGTACTTTTTTGATAGAGGCATTCCTCACATCTTCACAAGCCATTGTGTGGCTTCCTAAGATGTGACTACGCTTGTGCATCAAAGGGCCACACTCGCACAGGATATGCATTGGTGTTTCTTCTGCTTCATGGCAGAAGCGACACTCTCCCGTACTAGCGAGACCCATTATTTTAAGGTGCCTGTTGAGACGACAGTGCCCCGTTAGTGCCCTTGTTAACATGCACAAATTGCTCCTACTAAGCGACATAGCCTGATTTGTCACGTTTCGACTATAGGCTCTTATGAGCGCTTTGGAATGGTTCAAACCTGGCAAGTTAGTCCAGCGTTTGTAAGATTTAGTAAAGCACTGGTTCCATATGGTCCAGCGAGCTAGGCTATTTGGTAGTCCGCACACAGGTTCAGGACCTATTAGCCTACCTTTAGCGCCTGCCCGGGCCAGTTCGTCGGCATATTCATTGCCTTCGATCCCCATATGGCCAGGTACCCATCTTAGGACCACTTTATTCTTGCGCCCTAATATATTTAAGTAGTCTACACAGTTTCGCACCAGCTTTGAGACGGTAAAGTCCGAGTCCAGTGCTTGAAGTGCAGCCTGACTATCTGAGTGAATATAAATCACACGGTTGACATAGTCTTTTCGCAGGTTGATTTCCGCGCATTCCAGGATGGCGAAGACCTCTGCTTGGAAGATGCTGGCGTATTGTCCCAGGTTTACACTGGTCCTGTAATTCTGGTCCTCGCCATACACACCACAGCCTACGTCAGGTCCTGACATAGGCATTACGTTTTTGACAAATTTTGAAATACGACCAATTTAAACAACACCCACTATAGTGTAGTCTGATCGGATATTCATCCCATGATTTCGGCCCCATAAGTTAAGGAGTCTTATCAGTAGGAACGCGTGGAAGTTCACACTTCTTGCTTGTCTGTCCCCCACATAATTTCAAAACTTACGGCTACACGTTATGTGAACCTTATCAATTATTTGGTCTCTTGGGGTTCTTCAAGAGATTTGGGACTATTGTTTCTATTACCTGTGAACTTACGAATGCCACTTTAGTTACGATTAAGTCGTTTTTTCCGGCTTAATTTATTGATAATCAGAGTTTCTATTGATAATAATGTTTTTTGAGTAATGTTTTTTTGTCAGTAGGCAGGTTGAAAGCTAATTTGACGGCAGGACAATGAGTGGCTTATTAACACAAGCAACGCCATAGATGCTGAAAGTGTGCTATCGATCCTAATGGGAACCCACTTCCCTTTCCCCTTCTAGTCCTTTATACCCCATAAAGGATTAGAAGGGCAAAGTGAAGTGGGTTCAGGCATTCCTTATTCACTCACCAAAAGACAGTGTTCAATTTTTGACTGAGCAACGCATTATGGAAATATTAATAATATGTATTTTTTATGTTCAATGTTATGCCACGCTTAAATCATTAGTACAAAGTAAGTATAACTACTCGTGTTATAACTAATACTTAAATTCTTATAATTTGTGGGATTACCATCTGTTCGCTGGGCCGCTGAGGTTAAAAGACCTATGTCCAACAGTAGACGCTTATGGGCTGAAGATAATGATGACGTTAGCGCCAGCAAAGCAATGTCAAGAATTATTATTGAAATGTAGGAAATAAATTCGAGAACCACAAGCCTTTTGTACTTTATTATAATTATAATAAAAAATAAAAGTTATGTAAAAATAAAAGCCTTCCAGGGATTTTTTCAACTTTTAGCGAACGTATTTTAGTGTATTTAACTATTTAATTATTTTTTTATTTATTAAATTACGAACTTTTTAAAATATTTAGCTTCAAAAAAATTTGAAAAATTAAACCTAATTTAGCACTTCCAGTTACTTCAGGGAAAGGTCAAAATTTATGACTTAAATTATACGGTATTAAAAATACACACTAACTAATAAGCAGTGTTTGAAATACACAGTACTGAAACCTTTACGCTTGTGAATTTTTGCTAGGAATTAATAGGATTAAGGATACGAGGATTAATTGAGCCATTAGGATTAGGGATGAGGAAAGGATAGGAAAATGGTCTCCGGCATCACTTACTCGCTCACCGATGCTTTTATTTGATGGTGGTCATCTTTAAAGAGGTTGTTACTACAGCCCGAAAAGCTGCCCAAATGACTGCACAACGCAGTGCCTCGTTAAAAATTTCAAAAAACAGTGTGAAATGCATACAATTTTAATGTCATTTTAAAATTTGATTTAGTTTAATCACCGTCCTCTTTACGCGGTGACACAATGGACGGAGGCGTGTTTTTGTTGTTATTAACAAAGGATTCTGGACTCGATTACAGTGACCCAAAACTATGTATTTGATTAACTACTTCACTAGTTTTATGGGGTCGACGAGATCGGGTTCAGTTCGGGGCTCGGACATGAGTTTAGGCACTGTTAAAGTGTCAGCTGTGATTAAGAAATTTGGGCACCGTTTATTATTAGTTAAATTAACTAAAAGGTTTTTGAAATACATTGGGAATTAATGTCTAACATTTTTTTATTAAACGAATTGAACGTCGTTAAATTGAGTATATGATAATGTCCAGTATTATTTTAGGAATTGTCGAGCTATGGCATTTCATGCCATTTTGAGAAAAAATCTCAAACTATCAAGAATCCATTTCGATATGACAGTATTCAGATTTACGAAGTAACTCTTATTGTACCTACAATAAATCTGTACAGGAATGGCCTATGTCTAGCAGTAGATGTCCTGAGGCTGAGATGATGATTAAATCCGTACTATAGCAAGTGTTGACTGTAGTAAGTACCTATGTCACAGATAAGAACACTAACTGTTGGCCTAAACCTAGAGATAAGTTTCAAACTTGCTTACCGTACCTACTATAAAACGAGGCATGCTTGGAGTTTAATTTCAGTTTCAGAGACAAAGGAGGAGGATGTGTTGAGTTCATACTCCTGTACGAGATAAAACGAGCGATGTTGAAATATACTACTTAATGGAAAAAAATTAAAAATTAAATTTTTTTCCGGAAATTTTAGTGATTTTTAAAAATATCTCAGTGAAAAATGCAACTAAAAATTGTTACTAAGTATCTAAAATATATAGAAGATGAAAAAGGAAAGCCGTAATTGAACATCAGCGAAGCAAAAATGAAAGACGGTATGTACTTCGATGCCATTTAATGAGTACGATGTAAGCACAAAACATAAATTCCTTTTTTTATATTGAAAAAGTGTAGCCAGATTGACGGACCATTTGATGGTAGCCGGCTACCGGCTATAAACATGGGACAACAATGCAATTAGTACTATAGCAATAGGACAAAGTGCTCTGCAGATCATAGTAGGATAAAGTATAAAAAATTATGAAGGGATAGGGAAATATGATCAGGCGTCCCATAGTAAATGACTGACTAGCAAACTTGCTATATGTAACTGTCTAAATTAACAAAAATAAAACTTGAAGAGGGTAAAATAGCGGTAAGATATTTTTAATTTAATAATTATGAAGATTGATGATAAGCTACTGGAATTCTAAATTATTCTACGCAGATGAATTCTAAGGATACCAACTTGTAAAAAAATAAATTAATAATATAGACATAGAAAAGCCTTTTATCGCATTTGTCTGACATTGTAAAAGGCATTTCTGTTACCCTGAATGTTTTATCACGATGCCCCCTCCCAAAGTGTTTGATCTGAATCTACTATTGATGTACCGGCTCTTAGTTAATCACATGAATTATTAAGGTATACTATGAAACCCTGACGATTTTATTGGCTAACAGATCTCTGAGTTTTGGTGAGATCTTTTCGGGGGTTTCACGTACAATATTTATTTTATAAAGAACTCATAGGCGATAGTTTCATGAAAATATAGACCGTTTAGTCTTTGCAAATAGCAAGTTAAGTAGTATAAATGGAATTACTTAAAACGATCAAAATTCAATTGGATTTCTTGTGGTAAGGAAAAGTGCGAGCAAAGACAGTGTCTCCTGATTTGCGTTACAAATTGTAATTAACTTGAATGTGATGTGACCTAACTTATTAACAGCTCATTTATTTGATAACCATTTATTCATATTTAATAATATTGAAACACAACAAAATTATATTATTTGTATCGTATGTATCGTACTTGGTCATATTACTTTTTGAGTTGCAGCCAAAATACTTTTACTGGAAAACAGAATTCAGACAAGTAAGAGAATAAAAAAAACTTCAAAGCACTTAAGAGAAAACAAAAAAGAATCTGACTTTAGTACTTGTTCAAACTTCACACTTATGCTTCAGGGAATAAAAGATAAGGTTATAAGTGAAAAATTAAAATATACATTCGTAAGTGAATTTTATATGGTGAAGATATATTTAGTTAGATAATTAGATAAGATTCTGGTTAGATAACCAGTATAAACGACTATTAATGTATCTTTATCGCACTTCTAACCAGAGGTGTGTTACGATCTCTTGATTCTATCATGATTTCGGCCAGTCATCAGCAATTAAAATTATGCTTTATCAATAAACCGGAGAGTTTAATTTGGGCAGTCAACTCACACCGAGAGCTCATAATACACTCCAAGCACTTGTATTTTCAGACGTGTTTCTTGAACACGATTTTTTCTCTCTTATAATGGCAATTTGTTTAGGACATTCAACTCGCCAATGCTGCTTCCGAGATCGCTATCAAGAAATTACACTTCCTTCCTTTTCGTTGGGGAGTGCCAAGTAAATGAACGAGCAACAAATGCTTCTGCAATATTTTGTTGCTGTTAAATACGAACTCTTAGCACACGGTATATTTAAGTGAAAGGGATTTTAAGCGCTTCATTGAATTTCCAAGATATGTTATATTTATTTATGTTAAGCAACTTTTCGTAGCTGGTTATGAAAGATGGTTATGAATGTGGATGAAGGAACCCTACAGTATGATACATTTTACATGCACACAGGGCGAACAAAACTGATAATTTTGCAAAGCGTGCGTGTGGGAGAGCATAATATGTGGTACCTACCCCAAATATTCATTGTTACTAAACTGAGATATTATGTGGAAAAGTATCCTCACTGATAGGGTAATTTGTCCTTACCAGTATCCCTACCAATAGTGTAATCTATTAAATAGAAATTATTAATATGTCGGTACGAGAAATAGTTCGTAACGTAAGTAAATGCATTTAACATTTAATAGAAAACAAGAAACCTTGACGTTAGATACGGAATAAATAAAATACGGCGGCAAACAAATCAAATGCAAATGGATCCGACTTCAAATTAAGATAACGGACTTCATTACACGTAAACATTAAACAGCAGTGAGTGTTCTTCTATTTCTAAGGGAAATTCTTTAAAATGCAAGACAATGGAGTTTCAACTAAACAAAAATACAGTTTAGAGCTTGAAGAGTAACGTTTGTGTATTTTCATAATGGACAGAAGGTGCAAAAAACTGTTTTATGGATTCCTACAAATACCTACTAATCAAAGATAATTGATTGGTCTCGCTGCGCTCGACTAGATAGAGCGCTATACAAAAGCAATAGCTCCGAAAATGTGGCAACTTTTTATTGTAGTGTGTGTAAAAAATCGTCACTTTTTATCACTTTTTACCCAGTTTTATTATATTTTTACACAGTTTCACTACGCTAAAAACATTCGGCACGTACACATCACAGACAGACAGTGTGACTGGCTCGGGTACGCCGAATTCGGCGTACTATTTTATGCCGTATTTTACAAGTACGACGGCGGTATCTAGTCGAGCGCAGTGAGACCGCATTTATCTATGCTACTAATATTATTTTTGTTTATTGGTATTTATTACGGCACCTAATTATGTTTACTCTGTGACAGATTTATACGAGCTATCAAGTGATGATAAGCGAGAAGTGACAGTGACAGCGAGCTTGGGATTTAGTAGTGTTACCGATCTATGTCTATTTTTTTTTATTTATTAAAGATGGGTTTGCTCTTGGCCAACATCCAGCTGTGTAGCGAAGATGAGTCTTATGATGGAGCGAGCTCACCCACAAGATGCTTATTTACTCGAACTTTGAAAATATTTGGGTTATAAGACAAGTACAGTGTTACACTTAGTACCAGTTCTTCTTATACTGCGTTCGTGGACTGAACGAAGGAAATTACAATTAGTTATTTAAAATGCGGACGCTTAATGCGACGCCATTTATGTTTCACATTTTCCCACTGATTAACTTTGATTTGTTATTTCATTACGCGGACAATGAGTGTTTCTTTTTTAATATAAAAATATAAATCTATAAATATAAAAAAGGCAAAGTGTGTATGTATGATGTATGTATGCTGAACCCATTTTGATGAAATTTTCAGACAATCTTCAGATTAGTCCAGCAGGTAATACTGTCAAGTTTGATAGCGATCGGACACGGACGAAGTCGTGGGCAAAACCTAGTATAATATAAAAACCAAATATTATTGCAATCCACTCTAATCATACTAATGTCCTAACTAATGTAATATATATACAAATGCGAGTGTGAGTTTGTTTGTGTGAAAGAAAACGATACTTAAATTTATATATTGCCTTAGGTACTGTAATCATGAACGCACAAAATGAACAAAGTTTGGAACATGAACGACCTTAAAATAAATACCAATATATATGTACCAGCTTTTGTTATATAAGGTTATATCAAGGTTATATAATCTTCTTTCTACATAATTATATTTACTTATAAAACTGTCTTTTAACAATTGGTTTATTTTGGTTTTAAATAATATACAGTAAATGTATTTTGGTTTTAATATTACATATTGGTTTAAAACTAAATAAACCAATATTATGTAATATTCAATTAAAACCAAATAAATGTAACAAGAAGCTGGTATAGCAAAAGCTGAAAAAATTGTAGGTATTGGTAATTATTTGAGATGGTGTGGTTATTGCTTAAGAAAGTTAAAAAAAAACATATATTATAATATATATTACAACTAGCTACACGCTCCCAGCTTCAACCGGGTTCAAAATAAAAACTTCAAAATCTTTTAAGTTAGACCAAATTACACATAGTTACGAAGTTTTATCAAAATCGGTTCAGTAGTTTAGAGTTCATTGGCCTCAAACATGTGACGAAGTTTTTATACAGGGCGTCCCACGACGATGCCACATGGAGAGAAAGTACCTTAAATATTGTAGATGGAAGATTTTACTGAAAGAAGACATTATTTTAATTTTAAAAACAATTTAAACTGCATTCATAGATTTTTAAATAATTACATGGTTGAACCGGGAATCGAACCCGTTACACGAGAAAAAAAAATTACCCTGTAGCTTTATCATACCTATCGAAAGGCTTCATCATAAGGATTATTTTTTGCTAAATAACATAGTGTCAGAAATAAAAGGAAGACCATGAATTTTAACATTTTAATACAAAATTAATCAATTTATCAAATGCTCAAAATGAGTCCCATACTGTTGAATGTATGGGGTTATGTAAAAAATTTAGTTTATAAGAACCAGTATGAAAGTGTTCACGAGCTACAAACAGAACTTAGACATATTATTCTAAATATCCACCACAACAAGATAAAAAAATCGACAGGGAGTGAAATAATCAAAAGAGTGCGACTTTGTATTCAACCGCCTTACGGCAATGTCAGCTTTTCATTTTTCGGAACAAAATTTCACATTAAATGTTAAAATTCATGGTCTTACTTTTATTTCTGACACTATGTTATTAAGCAAAAAATAATCCTTATGATGAACCCTTTCGATCGGTATAATAAGCTACAGGGTAATTTTTTTCCCGTCCAGCGGGTTCGATTCCCGGTTCAACCATGTAATTATTTAAAAATGTATGAATGCAGTTTAAACTGTTTTTAAAATTAAAATAATGTCTTCTTTCAGTAAAATGTTCCATCTACAATATTCAAGGTACTTTCCCTCCATGTGGCATCGTCGTGGGACGCCCTGTATACATAAATATAGAGATAAATTCTCTGCAATTATATAAACTTTATATTAACACTAGCCAGCTAGTTGCCCGCGTTCTGGATGAAAGATACCCTATGTTCTTTCTGGTGTCCCAGACAACGTGTATGCAAAATTTCATGGTTACTCAGTAGTTTTTGCGTGAAAGAGTTACAAACATCCATATATACAATTATACATCCATACAAACTTTCGCATTTATATATTAGTACGGATTATTTTAAGTATTTAGTAAATACCTACAATGTTTGAGTTTTTAATTAAGTCACAACGAAAAATATGTTTACAAATCTTTATCTATCGAATACTTAATAATCGAATGCAACCATCGGCAATCCCGCTGAGTAAATCGATTGGAAGCCCATTCGAACCAGTACCTAATGACTGCTAATTGGCAGCAAAACGATGTGAACACAGCGTTTATTGCTAACTAGTACTCCCGGTTCACACCTCGACACAATAATGCTAGCCTGCGATCCTAATTATTATTATTATTCACACGCTGTAAACATACGCTGTAACATTTCATTATTATTTTTTTTTCTTTAGATTACATAGAGCCATAAATTTAAAAAAATATATAATATTATGGATTATATAGGTACAAATAGGCCTGAAGAATCATAAAAATTATATATTTACATTTATCTATTAAATTCAAAAAAGAAAAAGAAGAGAGTATTATATAAGTGATAAAAATAATTTTTTTTAATTAATTCGCCAATTTTCTTTTTGTAAGAATTCAAATTGTTGGAAAATAAGTCAATATCATTCAGAACCTAAGGAAGGAATTTTTAGAATGATTTCCATGTTATACTTCCAAATTCCAAAATAAGTATAATACTTTTAAAGTAAATGTGTTATTATTTTAAAGTAAAGTAAAGTACCTAATTATTAGACTTCAGAGAACGGTATCCTTTGTTAAGTGCTAATTTTCTGTATGCTAATTTTTATTTTCTTTCTTATTTTTCTGAATTTTTCCCCCTGAAAAAAAAAAACAGAAAAAAAAGGTCTTCTCTATGGGGATTGATCCATTGTAAAACTCGCACACCTTTTTGCCGAGCGTCCTGTATTTTTTAACAAAACCTGTTGCACGCTGATCACACTTTATTGGCGCCAATTTGCTTGAATCGTCGCCCGATCGTGTCGTTATCTCCACTGACGATGTCCAATTTGTTCTTAACACTAAATTAAAGGGTACCATAATAATAAGGGATTCTGACAAAAAGAGACGACTATTTATGGTAACTTGTTGTGGAAAAAATGCAAACAAGAAGAATGCTTTTAAGCGTACATATAATGGGAATTATGTAGCGTCCTCAGTAAAGATAAAACGAAATATAGCAACACCGAGTATTATTTATTCGTAGGCAACACCGCATCAAACCTAACAATAAATGTGTGTTGCCAGTGTAACGTAGTCTATAGGGCCTCAAGTAAGAAAGCTCAACGTCGCTTAACGAGCCATGGAGAGGACTATGCTCGGGGTTACACTGCGAGATCGAATCAGAAATGAGGAGATCCGTAGACGTACGAAAGTTACCGGAAGCCAAATTTTTATATACCGAGCAAAATATTAAAAAATTTAACTTTAAGTTTAAAAAAACCTTGATAAAGAAAATGTCAATCACTATTCTGTATTTCAGGGTTCAAAAAATAATATTCAGAAGTATCACTTGAAATAAATATTTGATGTAAAGTTGGTCAGTATAATGTTTCCCAAAAAAGGTTGGGTATTTGGTTCAAATTAATCATTAATATGTTACAATCGAAATTTCGAAATTGCAGGACCTTGATGAGTGAAGGTGACGCAGACCCTGCGAAGACCTCAATCACACAGATATGAAAAAATGTAAAATTGTAGTTTCCATTTTTCATTTAAAAAACCAAATCTTAAAATTTTAGATTTATTTAAATTTATTGTAACACTAGGTTTTGACCGCGACTTCGTCCGCGTCGGATCGCTACCAAACTTCACAGGATTACCCGCTGGACTAATCTGAAAATTGTCTGAAAATTTCATCAAAATAGTTTAGCGGTTTCGGAGTCAACAAGGTAGATTGCCTATGCTATTTATGTCGATTGACGTTGATTGATTAAGACAAATAGTATAATAAAAAGTGCTCTGTAACGTTGCAAGAAGAGGTGCTCATTCATTTAGATTCATTCGGTGATATCATATCAGACATTTCGCTAAGAGAGCTCGTTATCGTGTGTCCGCACATCTTTTGGAAGTATTGGAACTGAACATAATCAAAACTGCTTTAGTTAATTAAGTATGCAAGAATACGTATCGCGCAGATAAAATATTTATTTGGATTGCTTGAAACGTGTACGGTGTGATAGACGGCCGCTCTAGGCCACGTTCCCTCGGCTCGTCTCACCCGATTTATATTGATTAATACTTATTAATATTCATAGCCCTATCCGGTCAGAGATACGTTCAACATTAAATGTTAATTCTCCTTTTAAAAGGAACGGGAATTAATGGCTTGCTAAATCTCGTGGCAGGCTTTTTATTTTTGTTTATTTGCCTCCATTTTTTTGTTTACACAGTCGGTAATGGTGGATGAATGGGAGTGCTGAGAGTAAATTGACCGAGAGGACATTTGCCAATTTCATTTAATCTGGATTTTTTTAAGATTGAATTTGTTATTTTTTTACGTTACACAAAGGAATTTAAATTTCTTTTTTATTAAAAAAAAGCATAAAAACGCGCTCGTTTTTTGTAAGATAAATGTAAACACAAAGATAATTTTTAGAAACATACTTAGCTCATACGAATTTAGTGCGGTTTTTCCTCTGTCAATAAATAGCAAAGACAATTTAAAAAAACAATGGCATAATAATATGGTTTTTATTATAGACTAGCTGGCGCCCGCGAATTTGTTCGCTAGTTTTCGTGTCTAGGGGACACAAACATAAGGTAAAAGCTTAATTTATTAATATAAAATAATATTTATTAATATATAAACTTATTTTCTAATTCTTTTTAATAAATCTCGTACATTTTTTGTCACATCTATTACAATTTTCAGCCGTTTGTGAATTTCCAGAAAGTGAACTAGTATAAAAACTTAGTTAACCCGACGGAGTGTATGACGCTGATAACAGATGCAGTAAATTGCGTTCCAGTAACGTAAGAAATATTAAATAATTTATTTATTTAATTAATTATACTAATTTATATTTATCATGGCACTTGTTATGGCACTGCTATAAATTAAAGGTTCATTTTTAAATGTTCATTTTTAAATTTGTAAAAACACTATCAAATAAAGGACATTTTAATAGTGCTAATTGATATTTAATCAGGTTTTTTTTTAAAAATATCGATAATTGTAAAAATGGCAGGAACCGTAGAGAATTTAAAACAAAATGTGAATTTTCCAAATTGCACTATCAATTATGGTGAAAAAAAAAATCATTGGTGTTCTCCGTTGTTAATAGTTTAGTTTTCAGCATGCCTTAGTTACTGTTTGAACGATGGTAGTGTTTGTAAGAGAGGAAGTCGTCGGCTGTACTCTTGAGGAATGGCGGGAGTTAGTAAGTTTTCATATAAGACCATTGAGTTATGTATGTACATTACTTCGTACTACAACTTTAACTAATAGAGATTGTTTATAGTCTTATATTATAGTCAAAATTAGTAAATACTTAGGTATTAATTTAAAAAAAATTTTAAAAAATGAACCACTGCCTCAGAACACTAGTAATTGTCTTAACTTAGCGTTCTGTACAGTGGTTCTATCGGAAATTGGGATCGTTTTTTTTTAATAATAAGCATTTATTAGCTCCACACAATCACAAAACCACAGAATACAGACAATGTTAACTTAATTGTTAAGTACATACACAAGCAATGGTCGTACCTGTATAAGAGCCTGGTGCCCGTGGTTGGTATTTAAAAATACCTGTGTTACAGGGGGTTTTCTTATATGAATTAGACACAGTAACGACTGTCGTCTCTGTTAGTAATTGTTAAAACATAATACTCAAAATACTTATTACTCGTATTGTTTTCATTTAATAAAGTTTTGTTCGTATAATTCGTAGCTTTATGTAAGCTTAAGTCGTACGACTGAACTTGTGATATAACCTCGGTGGAAACCAGCCTACTGAATATTTCATTTAGACGAATATTTTTTTCGTGAAACATTAAATTTGCATGTTATGAGAAGAGAGATGACTTACGAAGTGCTGCGTGATACGTTTCCTTTGAAATAAACACTCTATTGCCATACGAATAGGATTCATTTTGAAATTAAGGTTATTGCAGAGGTGAAATACTTACATTACCAAGAAAGTTACACACAAAAAATTCTTTAATAGTGGTGTCAATTGGTTTAAATAATAATTGAAAAAATAAAAGTCGCTGATAATGTAGCTCTATAAAAATATAAAAAAACCAATATCCTAATAATACTAGTAATAGATGAAAATAATTTAACCATTATAAATGAATGATTGGTTTCGCTGCGCTCGACTTGATACCGCCGTTGTACTTGTAAAATGCGGCAAAAAATACTACGCCGAATTTGGCGTACCCGAGCCAGTCACACTGCAAACTGTCTGTGATGTGTACGTGCCGAATGTTTTATTAAATTTTGAGCATAATAAAATGCCAGTTTGCGTAGTGAAACTATGTAAATATATTAAAATATATTAAAACTGTGTAAAAAGTGATAAAAAGTGACGATTTTTTAAATACATTACAATAAAAAGTTGCCGCATTCACGGAGCTATCGCTTTTGTATAGCGCTCTATCTAGTCGAACGCAGCGAGACCAATCAATTATCTTTGTTAACCATATTAAAAATACACATTTAAATACATAGTTATAATGACAATTATCCTGAAACTATTATTAAATTAAATTAATAATTAATTTATTATTATTTAGTATTATCTACTTAACATTATTAACCTAATTAAAAGTCCACAATATCTTTACGAAGTTTGTATCTCCAACTAAATGGTATTAATTAAATAACTGTAACTGCGGCTTTGTCGGTGATTAAGTCATTAGAACTTCGAAAATACAATTTGAATACACGAATAGTGCCATCTAGTTCAATGTTAGAGAACTAAGTTCCTAAGGATTTAACATAGTAAAATTTGTATGTTGTGTAAATCATGCAAAATCGGGTGAACAGATTTTAATGAAATTTGACACACACATAGTTTATTACCTGAATTGATATGTATGATAGTTTTTACTCTCAAAAAATGTTAATGTTAATGGACAAATTATGGGACTAAATTATTGGTGCTGATTATTTCATTACATTCCTCGATTGCGAATTGAAGTGGGAGAATATTCTTGTTTACCGTCCTGTTGAATCGTAATTATTAATACAGAAAAATAAGTATGTACAGAGGTAATAGCAAATCTACGATCGTTGAAAATAAGTGGCCCCCGGCGCACGAATCAGATGCCAAATAAAATGCGAATCGACCCTTTTGTCTCGCCCGAAGCGGACGAGAAAGATTCAATTTGTCACAATTTCATTGTGGTTCAATATCATAAAAAACAGCGAATTGAAATCCATTCAATTTTGTTGCGAACTTATTAAGAGTTTGCTTTCTTTTTTTTTAAAGTTAATTTTTTTACAAAGCTTATTAAATATTAATTATAGGTTAGTATTTTTTATTCTTATAAAGTTTATTAGCTTGTTGAAAAAGTTTTTGAGACAATAAGTCCACAGCTTCTAAGTGTAAACTTCAGCCTGTCTTTATTCATGCCTGAATTGTGAGCTTTTTATCCAATAATCATTTATTAAGATTTTGTATTTTTTTAAAAGATTTTTCATGTAATTAAATAATAAGATAACAGAAAATATCAAAATAATAATATGTGGATATTATAATATGCTATTTTTTTAAATAAATTTTCTTCGATTTCTTTGAAACTATTTATTTTAATTGTGCTAATTCGCTCTATGCCTGAGAACGGACGGTTTGTTATAAATTGGTGACGCAGCGAAGACCGCCTCCGGGGATTGGAGCTTTTTGTTGTCCGACACCTGCCCAAAAGATCGAGTTTCTTGTTTGCAAATTCTTATTGGGACCGAGTGACAGGACGGCTTATAACCGACGCTTGGCTACGTGACGATTACGCTTCACTTATCGCAACTTACCTGCGCACGAAAACCGTTTCTGCTACAAGGGAATAAGTTATAATTTTAAATGTCTCATGTCTCCCATTGACTTTTATTTCAGTTATAGAGCATTAACAATACATATTTGAAGGTGAGTCAGTAAGGGATGCCAGAGCTCTTTGTTCTATCCCTTCCTTATTCCTTATCCTTAATCCTTATATGGTAGGCAGCGAACTTGCAGCACCTATGGCGTTGCTCGTGTTATAGATGACGGTAGCTACCTACCATTAAGTGGATCGCCAGCCTGTCTGTCGACCATAACATAAAAAAATATACAGTTGAAGCAATGCATCTCTTAGATCGTGTGAAAAAAAATGTGTATGTCAGCTCCGAGACCCACACACGACTCCTTATGAACAAAAATTTAAATTTTCACAATTCGAACACGCCGAAAGAACAGCATTGTTCTTTCTTAAATAATATTGTGTAGATGGCGCAATATCTCTGACACTTCAGATATTCTAAAACATAAAAAAAAAAATAGAACGTCACTATAACGCATAACATAACGCATTCGTGTAACAATTTTGATGTTACTGCCATAAATTTTCATACTTATAATATAAGCTATATTATATATATTTATATATATATATATATATATATATATATATTACATCGTATATTATATGCAAATCGATTCTTAAGCAGTAAACTCCAAAAAAAAAATCACAAGATTAGCCAATGCATCTCTTAGATCGTGTGCTGGCTGATATTATTTTATTTTTATTTTATTTACATCATTATCCTGTAACAGGAAACAGTTTAGGATTATGTTTACTCGCGTCCTAAATAACTTTCATCCCACGCGGATTCCTGAGCTATTATAAAGGACTTTACGATCTTAAGATTCCTAGTTGAAATACTCTAATACAACGTTTTATTGTTAAGGCTATAAAAGTTACATCGTCATTAAGAAGCTTAGAAATGTATGAGAATTTCTTACTGAAAATTTGTTTCACTGTTGCGAAGCTACGTAGGGAGGTACAAAAGTTCATGGAATGGATGGGATGGAGTGGGGATAGGGGCGCTCGCTTAGTGTCATACTAATTGGGGAATCATCATTAGCATATAATTTGAGTTTCAGTCCTATTGTGTCATTCGTATATGAACACTCGCCTGCTAAACAAGTCAATCCGGAAGAAAACTGAAACTATGGAGAAAATTGAACACCGTGCTGTGATAAAATTCCTTACCAAGCAAGGAAAGAACGCTCAGACCATTTTGAATGAAATGGAAACAGTTTATGTGGAACAGTACCCTAGTTAATCAATGATTTACTTACAAGTGGCATGGTCTTTTAAAACATGGTCGGGAGTCGATTGAAGACGACCCCCGCTCAGGAAGACCGTTGAGGCCCCCACATCAGACATCGTCGAAAAAGTCGAAAAAATTGTACTGGAGGACACCCGTTTGAAGAAAAAACAGTTACCTGTATTAGTTGGAGTATCAGATAAGCTTAGTTAGTGCACGGAGTTTAGAAGAATTAATTCATAGATATAATAATTGGATTCAGCTTACTGGTGATTATATTGAAAAGGAAAATTTAAAACCCTTTCATTCCACGAACTTTTGGACCTCCCTCTTGTATTATCAGCGAGTAACATATGTAGGCTATATTTTATAAAGTTACGCGGACCAAGTCGCGTGTAACAGCTAGTTAAAAATAATCTTAAATGTAAAATATTTTAGTACAGCAGACTGAAATACTTTAATCCTCTTTACAGGAATATTGCAACTAAAGTATTTACTGTTAGATAATCTCTACGGAATAATCAATAAAGCGTTAGTACGGAAACAACGTTCATTATTAAAGATAGTATCTACGAATATAAAATTGCGGTTACAGCTAACACCGTGAGGTTACTTAAAAGGTGGAATATAACAGACTTTCTGCTTCAATTATCTGATATCTATCTAATGTATAAAATTCTCGTGTCGCGGTGTTTGTTGCCAAACTCTTCCGAAACGGCTGGACCGATTTTGATGAAATTTTGTGTGCTTATCAGGTAAGTCTGAGAATCGGCTAACATCTATTTTTCATACCCCTAAATGTAAGGGGGTCAGCTAGTATAACAATATATTTGAGGGCATTCAGACCATTTTAATTCCTTAAATAGACATATATACTTTTTTTTTTTTTTTTTTTTTTTACGAGGAGAAATCCATTTACTGACTTCCTACCGCTGGCTAGGCGGTAGGGGTGTGTGGGGGTCAGCCGGCGCACCGCGCTATGCTAATCATAGCGGGCCCGGCAATACCCACTAAAACTCCCCGGTGCCTCCTCGCCCTTTGTGCGGGATGGACCGGGTTCTGCCAAGGCACCAACTCCGATCCACCCCAGGGAAATAGACATATATACTAATTTTAACTATACATTCCAGGAAAATTTACTTCCAAATCTAAATTTGAGATGGGAGTTTATTTTTTCATATAAGTTTATAGAATATATGTAATATCGATTGGTGAAAGAAACTTTCGAGCCCAAGTTGTAGAAGTGGTGGAAAAAATAATATACTTAAAAAAATCCTCAAATTATAAAAAAATACTAAAAAGTTTCAGTAAAATATTGTAGAAAATCTATTTTTTTTTGTTTTGAATAAAAATGTTTATATAACTTTTTTGCTAAAATTAAAATTAATAGAGTTAGGCTCAACTCCAGATCGAAATCTCTCTTGAAGAAGTCACTACTAATGAGTTTCAGAATAGGGTGTCGGACCTTTTGGACCCTCTAGTTATTGACCCTACCTACGAAAATGTGCCCATTTGACCCGTTCATCTTTTGCATGTCCCGTTTGACCCCATTTAAGTCACTGTCTTTGGCGCTATTTTAATAATGCACTAGGTGTTCCCGCGTCTTCACTCGCTTGAGTCGCGTGGTGGGCTGTTTGGTTGTATTTTTGTACTTACTGCGGCGTCGTATAAGTATTTCGAGGTGTTTGCACTTCTTGATATTTATAATGTAGCTTTATGCAAATTACATCCTATATAAAAACTTTAGCTCTTCATAATATTAGTGAAGATCTAAGAAATGTATTTTGTTGGAAGCAACATTGAAACATTGGCGTATCTATCGCGAATCCTCTGTAACACTGCGCTCGTCTAGCGCACCTGACGCTATGTTCGTGAAATTACCTAAAGGTGTGGACACATTGTTCAAGAGACGACTATGAGACATTTACTTAGCGGACTTTATAATGTTAGTAGGTATTTAAGAAAAATACTGACCAGTTGTAATCATAATTCAATATAGAATGTACAGAAGTCTATTTAATTCAACAATATATTAAAAGTTATTTTTAATTGTTTGTTCATAATACTCATAGACTAATAATCCTTCGGGTTATAGGCCTAAAGAAAATTAAATGAAGGCTTATAATTAACCTTCAAATAATAATTTATTGCGACGATTCGTTGATCTCAACTTATTGTATATTTTATAGACATTTTTTTTTAATTAAAGAATAACGCTCATTTCCACGCTAGCGCTTACAATATGACCTAACCCTCTATCATCCGCTTCGATAGTGCATAGATAGCGATGTCTATTGTCGTGTACTAGTTTCCTTCTAATGATGAACAGCGTTCGATATACTTTGTTAAAGTTTTCGAACTCTTTCGAAATGGCTACTTCAAATGAAGGATTTTAAAATGTTTCTTTGTTTAAATAAATACCACAGAAATACACAATAATAATAATATACAAGAAGCCATAATCAAACACATATTTATATTAATCGTAGAATATTGAACTTATGTTACTAAGAAAAAATAGTTTTTAATTTTTTTTGTCTGTTTGTCTGTACGTTTGTGCATGCTATTTTCAGAAACAGCTTAACCGATTTGAATGTAGTTATCACTGATGTAGGTACATATTGTAGCGATTTTCCCGTAACATGTTGTATGTTTAAAAACAAAAAATATATAAGTAATCAATCAAAGAATATCAAAATATTATATAACTTCTTTATACTTGTTAAAAAAATGTATTTCTCAAATTCCGCATTGAAGTGTGATGCAGTGAATTCATATCGATGAAAAGGTACCACTTAAGTGAATCAAGTAACAAAGTTTTCTAAAGAATAAGACTGAAGGCTCGCGTATGAAAACCCCATTCAAGTTTTTCACGTAGCTATCTTGCGTTGTCGCAGCATCTAATTGGCTTTGAGCTATCTCAAAAGCGGTCTAGGCGTGATACGGGCGCCTTTCCACTGGGTACCTACGAGCCGTCGGCATATTATATTCGTGATCTAGTTTTTTCTCTGAAATCCAAAGTATCCATACCATATTATAAAATTTATAATATTTTTTTAAATACGGTAACAGACAGACAGTTGAGTACTTATCTCTTTGCGCCTTAACTACTCAAACGATCAACATGAAATGTTGCACACACATTGTCAGGGATACAGAAAAAAAAAACATAGGGTGCCTTTTATCCCGTAAAAGTATACTGACCCCGTGAGGTCATCTAAAAATGAAATAAACTCAACTCCTGTCAAAAATGTATGAGCAATTAAGATCGAATAATAAAAAACTAAGAAACCATTGTATAAATTTTATTTACTGTTCTAATATTTAACACTATTTAAATATGAGAAATCAAAAATCAAATACAGAAATTTCTTCAATTACCCATGTCCTACAACCTACAACCCACAAATCAACTATCTCTTATTCTACGCTTTTCGGAGAGACAGATTTAAGTAAGTGAAAGTTATAAAAATAAAAAATAAAAAAAAGTTACCAATCAATTTGAACCAATGGACAACGACCGCATGCACTTAAGCCTTCATTGACATCTACTACACAGGTCCATTCATACCGCTCAAAATATTGACAACCTCCTTTCATATAAGCTTGAAAAGGGCCTGAAAGAAAAAAGGGGGCCCGATTTTTCCTTAGCCTACCTCACACGAGGCCTCTCAATAGAACGCATAGGGACTTAGCCGAATAACTCCTTTGCGCTCGCAGCGTGTTTAGACTCTGAAAGGCATGTTTGTGCAAATTGCGAAATAGAGGTCCCTTTTGCACAAATTGTTAGCTCAAAATGGAAACCTCCCTACAGACATTTGTTTGAGCGGATGAGACTTTTGACAACCGATTTTGAAGGTTTTCATGTCGCGATCTGATATAACCGCATACACTGGAGTTCTGGAGCTTTCATTTTTTTAAATATCAACGAGTGACAGGCAGACATTCCCAATGGATGGATTGTGGTCAGCAAAACTGTGCAACGCCATAAATTTGCAATAGTACCGTTTAGTGACTAAAGGCAGAGAAAAAATATTTTTTCTAAAAATATTTTAAAATATTTTATCATCAATATAACTCTGGAAATCTCATTTCTAAATCTTCTTTTGAAATAATAATAATAATAATAATAGCCTTTTATTTCCATATCTCTAAAAAAATTACAATTAAAGTTAGTGAAGTGTTAGTATTAGTTTTACAAATTCTTATAATATAGTTGTTAGTGTTTTGTTAGTTTTGTTATGAGATATGGATCCCTTTTGGGGTAAAGGCCTCCTCCATCTTATTCCATGATTCCCTATCTAAGCCTGCAGTCATCCAGTTTTTCCCAGTGATTTGGGTGATGTCATCAGCCCACCGGCTATACGGTCTGCCAACATTCCTTTTGCCTGGTGGTCCCTTCCATCGAGTGGTTTGAATTGTCCATCTGTTGTCGTTGATTCGTGAAATATGCCCCGCCCATTTCCATTTTAATTTGAGGGCCTGAGTAAGAGCATCAGTGAGCTTGGTTTTTTTCCTGATTAAATCGCTTCGTACTTTGTTAATTTTTCTTATTTTTAGTATGCTTCTTTCTATTGCTCTTTGAGTGGATCTGATTTTTTGTTTTACCTTATTCGTAAATATCCATGTTTGACATCCATACAATAGACACGGTAGAAGACATGTCTCAAACACCACTTTTTTTAAATTGAGACTAAAGTTTCCTTTCATTATTTCCCTCAGTGACCAATACTTTTTCCATGTTACTATCACTCTACGTTCAATTTCTTCCTCATTGCTTGTTTTTGTAAATGATACCTTTTTTCCTAAGTAGATGTAGTTCTCGACATATTCTATGATGACCCCCGAAACTTGGATGGGTATTTCGTAGCTATTAGTCATTAGCTTTGTTTTGTTGATGTTCATTTGTAAACCCACTTTTGAGCTTTCTTTGTTAAGGGTGCAAATCATTTCTTGGAGTTCTTCTGATTTTTCTGATAGCAACACAATGTCGATAGCAACACTTCTTTTGAAATAATAAAACAAAAATATTTAGTGTAATATTTAATAACTAATTTTAAGTATTTTTTGAAAACAAACTTGGAGAAAATTTTCTAGAACAACTGGAAATGTTATTATAGCAAATTAAAACGAAGCATCTACAAAGATTATTTTAATCCTCTAAAGAAATGAGTTAGTTTCCAGGAGAAATGTTTTTAATACGCCAGTAAAAGCAGCCTTCCCGTATCGGTATTAAGGTCAAGCTTACCATTTTTGCTTTCAAATAATTCAGTTATTTTGCTAAGGGGAATACTCATTTTCTGTGTGAACCACAGAACGAAACAGCAAGAAAAGCTGATACAATTTATATTATGTCCTTTGTATCAGAAATACTGATACAAAGGACATAATATAAAAACATACATAGATAACTTAATTATAGAAACACAAACACAAACGTCTTAGTTGGTTTAGTCTTAGTCACAACGATCTTTAGTTAGGACATAATTAGTTGGGTGTTCTCTCTGAAAACTGTCAGATAAGTAATTTCTTCATATCGGAAAAGTATAAAAAAATATATATATCATAATTAGATTCTTCCGCCGAGAAACTGCGTAGACGAACATCGTAGATCCTAATATAAATTATAATTATAATCAAATGTTTCTCTTCAAAGAGAGGCTTCAGAGTAATCTGAGTAAAAAATAATAGAGGAATTCTCCTTAATAAATTCTCGTGTCGATACCGGCACAGTTCGATAGCTCCTCTTATTAAACTTTCAAACTTAACGATATTCTACAATGCCAATATTCCAATAGCAATTACCGTATAAAACGAGCAACAGAACCGAACGTTATTCAAATTTAACGGTTTATAATGTTATGGAACAAAGTTTAAATTTGAAAAGACCTCATTTTCAATAAATTAGGTAGGTATGTCTTTTCCAATTAATAGAGGCGCAAAAATATTGAACGTTATTGTTAAGGTGAGTCTATAACAAAATATGTTATAAAATATATCCTACACTAATATAAAGAGATTTTTTTGTATATTTGTTTGTATAGTTTGTTGTATTTGTTGTTATATTTGTTTGTATGATATCAGCGAGTAGCATAGGCTATATTTTTTACATCACAAAAATTTTGAAATTTTTAATTTTATAATTTTTATTTTTATTTGATTTATTTAATTTTCTGTGTTAAGTATCTATGCAGCCAAATTTATTCATTGTAGGAAACACAAAACAAGGCAGATTGCGAATTAGGTGAACATAATTGCTATACGAAAGGTGTTATTAAGATCAATCGGAAACTAGATAGGCTATCTCTCTCCAACATTCTTCGGGCGGTATATAAAAATTATTTACTCATTTCGTTGCCAACTCGACTTCAGTTAGATTAACTCGTCACGTAGCGGCCATTTCTCTTCTGAGTCGACAAGAGACCAGTATCTAGGAGTTGTTCGCGAAATAAAAACAAATACCGGGTCCTAATAAAGGCGTATACACTTGGAAGGAAATTTATGGTCTGTGGCAGTGGAAAAAAAATATGAAGACGGTTCTCTCGGAGAGATTAAGAAATTACCTGGACGTTTGGTCATTGCGTTATGTTGGATGACTAAAGGGCAAGACTTCCATCTTGAGACTCATTCCAAACTCATTCCAGATGTTTGTAACTCTTTAACGCAAAAACTACTTAACCGATCACCATGAAATTTTGCATACAAGTCTGTGACACCAGAAAGGACATAGAGTACCTTTCATCTAGAACGCGGACGAAGTCGCGGGCACCAGCTAGTAATATAAGAAATGGCTATTAGATTTAGGGAGGCTGACAACCCACCTCATAGTAGATAGCTACGACTGGCATACAAGCCACAGCGATATATTCTGCCAACCCTTACAGAATAAATTAATATTTGAGTTATTTTAATTCGTTATTTATTTGGCCAGTGTGTTATTCCGTTTGCCTTTGCCTGGAATGGTTAAGTAATCCATTCTATTTCACTTTTCCCAGCGCGTTTCGCATTTACATAAAACAAACCAAATAGTTCAACGCTATGGTATCTCACTAAACAGTGAAGATAACCTGCATTTAACTTTAACACGTTTCATGTTTATTTGCTGCTGAAGTTGAAAGTTGAAGCTGAATTATTTTTTTTTATCTATAAATGTGATTTGATTCCGACCCCTGAACATAAGCATGTTATCGATACCTTTGGGTTCAATTGTCGTATATACAATTTTTCTCAGAAAATTTTTCTCTATCGATCTGTATAAATGAAATACCGAAATGAGAATACGACGTATTTTACGACCTTTTATAACTTCAAAAACAAAAAAGTTATGAATTTAAAAAAAAACCTGAAAAGTTTTCGTCTCTCCTGAAAAGTCGGGTTTTGGTTTATACGACAATAAAATTGAACCCAAAGTTGTCGTTATGTTTGTTAATAAAACAACAAAATTAATATGTATCACCAAATTTATAGTACGAAATAAGTATTCTGTGGTAGTGGTGAGACAAACTTCGCTTCACAGACAATGCAGTCAGCATGATAGCTTTCGCTTTCATATACTGACGCATTGGGCAGCATATCTGAAGGCAGTAACCGACACCTTTCATTTAATAGAGGGCCTAGTGCGAGTTTCACTATATCAAACGCGTCGAACGCGTAAATGTCAATTTGTATGAAAATGAAGCAGCGCTACTTGGTGGTCGCTAATGTGTAGCGCTGCTTCAGTCCCATACAAATTGACGTTTACGCGTTCGATGAGTTTGATAGAGTAAAACTCGCACTAGGCCCTCTGAGCTTTATATTATTAAAAATGAGTTATATTTTGAATGATATTAAAGCTGTATTGACGCGATCGACCAAAATATGTCATCGTAACATTGTTTTAGACGCTTGCAATTTACATAATTGCATTAGGCGGCTGTCGTTTCATAAAAAAATATTAAAGGACACCTGCGGACTACTAACTTTTGCCCCAAAAAATTTATACATATCAAACTTCTTTCATAAATCAGGATAAACTTGTTTACAAAGTAATTTTAGAAGCGTCCGCGTTTCAACGGAGGAAATTTTACAACTGAGAGCGTGGCGGAAAAATAACATTTTTAAAATGCTTATTATTTCACCTCCTAAGCCTGGCTGCGAAGTCGCGACCTTTGCTCCAAAACTTGCTCATATTTTACAAAGCGTAACGGGTTATTTTACCGAGTTTCTTGTGGTTTATTTAACTTAATTTTTTGCAGTGATAGAATGTATATTAATTTTACTCTTTGCATAGGTAAACAAAATCATTTTAATTTTCTTGTGTTTCATGTTTCGCTAAATGATTAAGTTAAATAAAACCGAATTTAGTATAGATTGTTTGGAAGTGATTTTTTTAAGTAAAAATCTGTAGACAGATTAAGGGTACATTTGATTATAATTGGCTACTGCCCCCTTAGAAGGGGACATCCTTAGAAGCAACATATAATATTTTTATTGTATGTGAAAACTATGATTTAAATATTTATCATAAATCCATATTTCTTGGTATTTGAACAAAACAATAGCCTAAAAAATGTGAAATATATTTCTATTTTCATTTCCGTTTTATTCAATGCAAAACCCCACTAAAATGATTTTTGTATGTAGAACCATTGATATAAACTATAGATCCGGCGTAGCAAGCAAAAAGCCCCGAAATCTGTGGTAGTATTAAAATCATACTTACAAACTTACTGCGAGATTGACACGCAATTCCAAATGAATATTGCTTTTGTAAAAAGAAACAAGTTAAAAGTCTTCTGTACTAACGCATCAATGTATACTGCACAACGATATTGACTAGTTTACAAAAAACAAACCGCTAGCCGATGGTACATCTGGTGTAATAAAACACGTGTTTCGTGTCACTGGGCCGTATTTGGAAGCGTGTAATTTAAAAATACCTAAGTAATATAATTTAATTGGATGTTTGATATAGAAATGACACAACATGATTAAACGAATATTTAATAATAATAATTAGCGGTCTCGATTACAGCTGTTAAGAAACTTAACAGTGTTCTTAACAAATTAGTGAAAAATAAGCATATGTTTAATTATAGTTACTTCAAAACTTATTATTTTTTATTTAATCATATACATACTATTATGATCTCTTATTGTCCCTCAAATAAAATCAGCTTATTGAACTTTTTCAAACACAAGCATATAAATGTACAAAATTATTATTTTTATTTAAAAATATAAAGTGCGGCCCTGGATCGACCGTCAACCATATTGAAATGATAAGTGTATTTGAAACCTATATGTGTCTCTTTCTACAAAAGGACAATCTATACTACGCAATAAGTAAGAATGAGACAGCTATAAGGTTCAAATGCTTCCTTTTGAAATATGCAAAGGTTTAGGCTAAATAATTAAATATTTTGTTAAAAATATTGTAACTTAGTCTATTTATATGAAATATTCACATATGATACGTAATTCCTTTTTCTTTTTGTCCTTTTTGAGGTCTATTTTTACATAATTTCACACAATACGATGGCATTTTGTCAATTTTTAACACAAATAAACAGCAACCAAACGGCTTCAGCGCTAGCGAGCGACTAAGTGCGAATTCGTCGACTTCGTTTCGAGTGGACGAATTTTACTACTACCATTTTTTGTGAGCTACGCCGTGTCTATACTCTCAAATATACTTATATAGTCTTTGTGTAGAACCACTTCAATCCGTGTTATAATTTTCATTCCGCCCTATTACATATTCAACAGTCGAATTCCAGGAAATTTAATATTACATAAAGGTGCGAAGAGCCTTCCACTGAGAAATTATTGCTTCAGCCTTTTTTCCGCTTCCTTTGGCATTCACCAATTTTAAACTGTAACACGTCCGAGACATATTCGATAAATAAATTCACAATTTTCCCTATAAATTCAGGAAAATGGAGTTTAAATGAAAAAAAAATGTAAATCCTGTTATTTTGATTTTATAACGATTTATCATTTTTTTATTTTGTTTTTTTTTTATTTATTTAAAAACATAACAATT
Source organism: Synanthedon tipuliformis (assembly GCA_947623395.1). Taxonomy (NCBI): domain Eukaryota; kingdom Metazoa; phylum Arthropoda; class Insecta; order Lepidoptera; family Sesiidae; genus Synanthedon; species Synanthedon tipuliformis. The sequence continues at coordinate 383,428 of OX392424.1, read as the reverse complement.
TTAAAACTGCATTAAGGCAGTATACAACAAATATGTGTACCGGTGAGTAAGAAAAGTGTAATCTTGTCTCAATCTTTAAAGGGATATGATAAGTCCTATTAGAGTGGGTATTATTGCTTGTGGCATCAGCCCGCCTTTTTTATTATTTACGAAAAGCCTTTAATAAAATGAAACTTCACTGGAAAAATCTCATTTATGTGAGCCCTTGGAGCCATAAATATCCAGGTTATTATTACTCTGTGCAATTTCTATAGTTTTCGCATAGAAATATATCAGTTTTATGAGTGGTCCGACGTGTGCATAGAAAGTTGAATCGTAAATTCCTCCGAAAATGTTGGGTACCTCTCGATTATTTGTGCCGGGCGGTACTCCTGGGAGGGATAACTAGAAACTGTTCTTGTTAAACCCAAGGGCAGGGCTCTATTACTTCTCGAATAATCGTAAATTCTAGAAAGTTCGGCCTTTTGAATACCTTCACAAGTTTTTAGGGCCATACCTGAGGGGTTCTTGAGAAACCCAATTATTTTCTTTGTCTGTTCAAGTTGTCTTTTAAATCATTCATACTGGAGTGTACTTACGAATGACTGAAGGCTTATTTTTATTACTTGAAAAGTAATTAATCAACACTTGTAGTTGGTGAGAGGCCCTAAGTAAAATTGTTACTTAGTAGTAGTGTGAACGCCACAAGGGTCTGCAACTGTGCTCTGCAAGTACGATGTCTACTACAGTAAAGGATAAGGGAATATATACCTACATAGTTACATATACTCCTTGCTAGCCCAATGTGAAAAGGTATGACTTCACGTCTTCCAAGACAGAATTTACATATGTAATATCCTATTAATCCTATTCCTATTATAATATTATAAATGCGAAAGTTTGGATGTATGGATGTTTGTAACTCTTTCACGCAAAAACTACTGAATCGATCAACATGAAATTTTGCATACACGTTGTCTGGGATACCAAAAAGGACATAGGGTACCTTTCATCCAGAACGCGGACGAAGTCGCGAGCACCAGCTAGTTTTCTTATAAACCTATGTGAGCCGAGCTTTTGTCCCTCAGGGCTATCATTGCATTTCCTGAAATGCAGGTAAACATAAACAATAACGTAACAAAAATACATAATAAATGTAACACTCAAAACGGCCCTAACTGCAAACTGTACAATTTGCACGTAAACCAGCACAATGGCCGCTAAAAATAAAACTCCCTATTGAGGTTACGTTCATAATTATACAATAGAGTTTGGAAAGAGTAGTATAAACACAGTATTAAGAAGAGACCGTCTGTTAGTTTGAATAACTTGCAAATGGGGCAAAGTATACAACCCTATCACTTCCTAAACCCATATCCTTAATCCTGCTATGGTCAGCAGCGCACGTGGAGCACCTGTGGCATTGCTTGTGTTATAGGCGACGGTAGATGTGAAGCGTCAGCCTGTCTGTCGACCTTAATAGAAAAAATAAACATAACGTTTCACTAAACAATGAAACTATAAACACTAAGTTATAAAGTAGAGCCCTGGAAATGTCACAGCATTTTGAGGATGAGCAAAATATTATCAATTTGCATAATATATCTTACTATTTTCATAGTATATAATTACCTAATATGTTCTGATAAAATCTATAAATAGTTCCTTATGTTATAACCGTTACCTATGTGACAAGATTTTTGGATTGATTGATAATTTTGGCTGTACGTTGACAGTCAGTAAGGACAAATGAATTTATTAAACGTTATGTTAACGTTAATGTTAACTTAATTAATTTTTATGATAAGATTCCATACCGTTAATATTGTAATAGTGTGTACCGACGAAGTGTCAACAGTCTACAATACAGCTAGAGAGCGCTTGTGAGAGTAATCGCTGAAACTACCCACTTGACGTGAACTCGTACTGGGGCGTTTCAGTTTTGCACTTTTTAAAATAATGAAATTTATCCGCGGTGCTGTTGAAGCTATTTTTTGTTGTCGCATTTAAACTGATACAATGTGACGACATGCGGATGTTGAGTTAATTGTGCTGAGTTCCATGTCTATTTTTTTTAATTAGACAACAGATTAGTGTAGATGTAAGCCTATGAAATGGATGGAGCGTGGGCATTGTTTGTCATGGTGTATAAAATTAAACTTTTTTTAAAAAAGAAATGCTACTGAGTACTGACTGAGTGTGTTACAACATTACGTCACTGAAATGGCGAGCAGCCGCATAGCGATATGCGATGCTTATATCAAGTAAAGTATAATGTAAATGGTCTACACACCCTTTTTAATATTAATAATAATTTATTTTTATATTTTTAGCCCTGGCATTTAATGTCACCTATAGTAGGCGTTAGTTATTAAAATTATTAAAGAAAAGCTTTAAAGAATGGCACTCCCCCTTTATCTTTAAAAGTTAATAGTAATGACAAGTAGAATGTGACAATGTTATGTTAAAAAACTAAAGCATAAAAAAACTTGTTGGCATAACATAATAATACTAGCTGCTGCACGCGACTTCGCCCGCGTAACTTTATAAAATATACCCTATGTCCTTTCTGGTATCCCAGACAACGTGTATGCTAAATTTCATGGTGATCGGTTCAGTAGTTTTTGCGTGAAAGAGTTACAAACATCCATATATACATACTTTCGCATTTATAATACTAGTACGGATATATTATTATAAGGAAATTTTAATGCTAATTATTATGGACAGTAAAATGAACGTTAGTTTGGTTATTCCGCATAAATAAAAGTATTGCAACTCCACAATTTTTCTAACTGACTTTGTAAGGTGCAACTTCGTAAATAAACCAGTAACAACCAACCAAGAAGGAACCGTGTCAGAGACGAGTGACACTTGTTAGCAAAAATGGCCGACTCTCGTGTCCCGCTTTAGTTTAATTGAAGCAGCGTCAAGTGTAAAGTCTTGTAAAGTAGTTTATTCTAATTAGCGGAGTTTACGCTTCACTTTTTATGCACTATGGTATTGTCAATTTTCATTTAAATAATTTGGTTTTTCATTATTATTATTTTTAATTTATTTATTAAATTATATTTTCATCTATGAAATATATTTATTCCAAAATATCCTACAAGATTAATACTAGACTGAAATTCAATTGTAACATTATGATTGATATTTAAGAGAGAGAGAGAGAGAGAGAGAGAGAATAATAGGGTACGATGTAAAATTTTATAGTCAACTAAGAGAAGTAATGTCTTATATTATTAGCAGAAAAAAAAATGAATTCTGAAGCAGAAGTTCAGAACGTACTCGGGCATTTTCGACCGAAGGCTTTAAATAAGACCGCAAAAGAAACATTAAAATAAAGCTTAGAGTATATTTAAGGTATACCTTACTATATCAAAAATAAATAAGTGAACATTTAAGAATGCAAATGCAACAAATATTTTGCCTTTTTAGTAAAATTCATTGACAAGACCGAATTTAAAGGAAACATAGCTGATTAAAACAGTTTCACTAAGATAGGGACTTTATCATAGCTCCATTATAAAATTACATTTATTTTTATATAAGTACATAAAAGCTAATAAAAAGTTCGTGTAATCGATAATAAAATTGGATTTGAAGATGGCAATAAAAACTTTGAATGTGTAAAGCAACGTTGCATTAACATGAAATTTTAAAAGTCCAGAGAGCAATTAGCGGGTCCCGGCTACTCGGTAATTCAGCCAGAACGATACTACATTGGATGCGAACAATTAGATAGATGATGCATTCATAGGAGGAGGCGGAAGTAGAAATTAGTACGCTTTAATGAAGATATTGCACAGTTGATATTACAGAAATATATTATTGCATTTATTGCAAATATATTACGCGACTGGCGGGGCGGCAATTTGTGGGGCACTATATGCACGCAGTCTAATGCCGAGCAGTAGCGCTCGTCGCCGCGACTTTATTCGCGGCGAACAAAATTAAACTGTTTTGATTCTTGTCTATTCGCCGCGTCTACTGTGGCTCGAAACTGTGGCATGTCTGATTCATACATTAATTGTTTCCGTCGCCCACCGCTCCGCAAGACGCTCTTGCGATTCGCTCGTCGGTCGTCCCGCCGGTCGCCGCTACGCGTGGTATGTTTACTACATTTCTAAACATTTATTTTAGTCGCAAGTCTATATATAAACGAATATATATAAAATAATCGTTTATATATAGAAAATATATAGACCTAAAACCGCTATGCTTGTTAATAACTTTCTACCCTTATAAACATTAAAAGAGCAACATCATCTGCATTGCAGATGTAAATGTCATATTTTATATTTTATTTAATTAACGCAGTAACGCATATTAATAATATATAATATTGCGACGAAATTTTGATAATTGTTCAAATTATTCGTTGTAGCTTTTATTGCTATTGTCAGCGTGAAAATAAATTAAAGTGGATGTGGATGATAATATTCGTGGTTTGTAACATATTTGATTTATATTATACATATTTCGCTGTTGGATAATCAAGAATAAACATAATCATTAGTTTTATCATTAGGTCAAAATCGGTTGGTTGGTCGTGTTGCTCGGCTGTTAGTAAGATACTAGTAGAGTAGAGTCGGTTGTTTACTATAGTAATTTAATGCTTTTGGTTGCTACTTTGTAAAATTATTGAAAAATTGCATTCAGCAGCGATGGTCGTTCTACAAATTCTTTGCGGTACAAGAAAACCTCGTTAACCACTGTAAACAGGCACAGCCGTGTGAGAAGTCTAGTGTGCTGGTGTAAAGTGCATGCTCATATCATAATGTGTGTGTGTGTTGTGCAATTGCGTCCGTACGGTCATAAGTCAGGTGGTAATGCGGCCGTAAAACACGTTGGATGCGCGAGATTAATCAAGCGTGTCTACACTGTAGCGGCCGGTGGAAAGAGGGGAGGGATATCCGGGCTTAACTGGTGAAACATACAAAATGCCTTTAAAATAGTGGATGTCACAATAAAAGTGTGACATCCACTATTTTACACAATTTTTTAATAATTTTACACAATTTTTTAATAATTTTACACAATTTTTTAATAATTTTACACAATTTTTTAATAATTTTACACAATTTTTTAATAATTTTACACAATTTTTTAATAATTTTGTTTCTTGTAGAAACAAAATTATTAAAAAATGTATTTCTATTTCTGTTTCTTGCAGAAACAGAAATAGAAATACACACTGCTTTAAAAGTGATACGAGGAATTTAAACAAGGTAAGCTTCCCTCCACTTGGCTTCCACGTCTAGGATTCCATGGGATCCTAGAATTCGACTGCGGAATAGTCGGATAGGTGGATACTCAGGGGACGAATAAATGTATTCTACTATGCCGAGCTATTATTGGCTATTGCTCTCTGAGCTTTGTATCAGAAATTCTGAAATTCGGCGAAAAACCAAAGTTGCAACATAGCCAAGAGGAAACAGCAACTTGAAATAGCAATGGGCCAGTCACATATGTTGCAGAGCGGATAATCTATGGAATTTCTATCCCGTAGATTAACTCTTCTGAGTTTTTGAATGGAAGCCACGAATTGGAAAGGAACGTGGAACACAATGCGGCCAGGTCAACAGACGACATGAAAGTCTTCGCAGAAAGCGGCTGGATGGTAAAGCAGGAGAAGACTGTGCTTGGTTGCGAGCCTTAGGAGAGCCCTATATCTAGCAGTTGAGAGACACAGACAAATGATTATATTTTATCCCTTAATCTTTGTAAACCCTCATTACTCTCCCGATAAGTTTACTCAATGAGTTTAATTTTCATACTTTTTTAAAGATCAAATAATAATATTGTTGCGTAACTAATACGTAAAAGCTTCAAATACAAGAAAAACTAAAAGAGATTTTTGCGAGCCAGCACCTCTTAATACACTCTTTATCACAATAAAATTTGACGTGTTATCTCGTACCTCTCGACTTCACGTACGTACCGCGTTTATATCAACGTCGTGGGACGTGACAACACCCGTCACGTGGCCACGTACATCTCTAATGTCGTCCAGACGTGCCCGTTCCGAAGGACGAACGATTTGAATCTTAAAAAATGAATTACGGCCTCAGAGGTGAGAGTAATGAGTCATCAGGGATGTGTTAATCTCTGATTCATAATACGAGTCACTTTATAATTAAATTCAGGTAATTTTTACACTATAAAGTTAAAGCGTGGCTAGCAGACCAACTATCTATCATACTTAAGTTGCCTTTTTTATGACCGTGGTATGGTATGTGAGATTTTTTACTTACTAAGAACTCAAGGTGTTTTCTTTTCACGTCGGGGGAGTCTCAATTTTTCTCACCATGAGCACCATGAGTTTGTCATCATAGTGTTGTCTGAGTGACAGGCAACTCCATGACCACATGCCATAGTGAGAACAAACAAACTCGCTATATTTTTCCAAAAACATATTTCACGTTTTCAATATAAAAATATGACACTATACTATCCCATCGAGGAAGTACTCGAAAATATATAAATCCTTCCTAATGTCTGCAAAAAAATATATTTAAAAACAGTTGGTATATTTCTTGGCCCGTTTCGTCCGAATAACATCACAGACATGTCTGAAAAGAGTAAACTGAAAAGGGCAGTTACGATAAAACGGTCTGGTATCACGTCTAAAACTGACGGCTTTTATTTACGATTGGACGTTACGCCACGATTCGCCGTGAAACGTCCGAACCCAATCTTTATTGGTAAAGTACCGTAACGTTAAGAAGACTGTAAAAACTCTACCACTGTTAGTAATTTTATGAAGGTGGTATTATTGTGACCTGTACCGCATTCTACTTAATGCCTTCTAGTTATCTTCGAAATGCTAACCTATACATTTGGATTGGTTATTTTTTAAAATATTATCTTTGTAAATTTTATAATACCAATTCTTATTGTTTAATAATTTATTTTTAAAATTTAGTAAATTGTGTTATTCAAATGTATAAGTTTCATCAAAATCTGTTTAGTAGTTTTTGCGTGAAAGAGCAATAAAAATCTATACTTTCGCAGTTTTATTATATTAGGTTTAGTACAATTATTTTGTATTTTGTATTTTTTTTTAATATTTTCTTACCACATTACCTTACCTATTTTGTCAATTGTCTAAAATCTAGGCTTCGTGTGTTTGTTACTATGAAATCTGCATACAATTATTTCATTCACTCAATATTCAAAATGTTTTTATTTTTTTATTTTTTTTTATTGCATCCAATCAAATTTCAATCATGAAAATAGTCATATTGTAAATATTAATTTACAAATTCCGTCGAATAGGAATGTTGATTCTATTTCGAAATACGTGTCGAAAATTTCATAGCTGCTTTTTAAAATTAATTTTATTATTAAATTCAATATTTGGATTTGATTTGATAATTATTTACTGGATTGATTTTGTTAACAAATCGTAACATGTTACTAATGTTACGATTTGTTGCTATTATATTTAATATTTTAGTCTTGGAATGAATTTCTAACATAATTTTAATTAACCCCAATTCCTGTGTTAAATTTTGTGTTTGGAAAAACACAAACATTTTAGTGTATTTAAGGTCCTCAGATAGGCTCTTCTTAGTGTGAGCACTAACGTATGGGCTGATAGCTCACCATGCTAACTAATTTCTATTTTTTTTGGACACAGATAATAATCTACCTTTGTAAGCTGTGTCCTTGGGTATAAAATATTTTTGTTTTTTACGAAAATTCGTATTGCGTATACATAAATATTTCTATAAATATAAATATATCAAAAACCTATTTTGTATATCATAGTAAAAAGTAAATGTACTTGATTTTGTCTAAATACAAATAGCATTTTCTTCCAACGAGTAGAATCTGTAACTTGTTTGTAAATATTTTATATATAAAGTGTTACCGCGGGGGTATCCAATTGCAAATGTATTCAGACAGTGGCTACCGCGCTCTAAATCAAATGAACCAGCCCCCTGGTCCCCCTCGTAACTGACCTGACACCCCGATCGCGCTCCCTTTCACCCAATTGAAAATAGATTTGCAAAGCAAATGAGCTATTCGACCCCCCTGCCGACGCCGAATCAACGCGCCAATCGGCACAATTTGTTTTGTATCCAAGAAAACAAACAAATAAATTCCAATTGAGCGATAAAGGTGCACCTTTCGATCGAGGTGGGATCCAGACGAATGGACGGATTAGGAGCAGTTTCATTTGCCACGCTGTGGGATTGCTGCGACCACAGTCTAACTAATTATCAGTAGAGTTGTACAACATTTACAACAGAAAAGATTTTCATTTTAAATTTCACCTCGTGACGTAGCCCTGGGGCCTTATTCAAAGTAACAATTTAAAACGATAACGAAACGATAACGAAGTTCGAAAACAATAAAATGTATGGGATTGACATATTCTTTCGAATCGAATCGCTACGGAGCGAATGCCACTTGTCTAAGGCCCCAGTGCTTGGAGAATAGAGGTAAGGAGGCCCAACTCTATACATGAGAAAGTGTTTGTCGAATACGCTCAATTAGGCGGCGCTGTAGTAGCATTGGTGTGTGACGCACTATAGTTCATGAACTACGCAACCAACCAATCATATCAAACACCAATGCTACACTAGCACCGTTCTAGTCAATTTGTGAACCACTATTTAATGCTTTTAGCTTGTAACTTTTTCAGTTTAACACACATGAAAGTTGCTCCTCATTACCTCTATTCTCCATAGCCCAGTGTAATGCTTTATTAGGACGAACACTTGGGTGTAAATCTGTCATTTCGATTAGGACTAGTAGAATAAAATATCTAGAAATCCAAAAAGACCAGCTGTGAAGATCTGGCAATCGGCAGTGATCTAACAAATTTGATCGTAATTATATTTCCGCATAAAGATAGCATGACAGTAAAAGTGGTATCTATATAATTATGTACTCTGCACTTCCTAAATATTCAACATATTAAGGTTCAAGTTCGCAAAATGTTTGGATGAATGAATGTCTGAGTGTTTGTTATTCAATTAAAACCTTGTGCCGGATTTGAATAAAATTTGTCACACATATAGATCTCGTTGTAGATTAACATGCAGGATATATTCACTCTTTTTAATGGCGTTGATTATTTTATTAAGTCAAATATTCTGGCTTCTAATATAGTAATAGATGAAGTTATTTTAGGTAGCGTCCCAAACGTCCTTTACCCCTTCACCCCTTTACGGGTAGGTATACACTGCTTGAGCGAAAGTATTGAAAACTTACAATATTTTGATATAAGAATAATTATTTTATTTTACTATTAAAATAATTATCTTCTTCACACATTCCACACAGCACCATCTAGTTCCAACTAATGCTTGTATTATGGATGCCAGACAGTTGATATACTACATATATTACTTTTTTGTAAATACATACATATTATAAATACAAACATTCATGACAGGTACAAATTCATACCTGACGGGATTTGAACCTGCGACCGTTTGGTTAACAGCTAGGGTTACTAGCCACTAGACCAAACGTGTCATCGTTAAAATAGTGGAACTATCTTGACTATAGTAGTGGCGAACTAATGATGAGCAGCGTCTATGGTTACTGCTGTGGTTATCTTGTGGTATGGTATTTCAAGGCAGAGCCGCGAACTGAATACGAAGCAGCACATCCGACCGCGATCAGATAAGCGATCTTTTATCGCGTATTGATGTATGTTTGACCTAATACTGCGGAGGCCATGCTGCACGCGACTTCGACCATTACTGCCAATCCTGAAATTGATTATAAAATACTAGCGACCCGCCCAGGCTTTGCATTGGTGAAGTAGACTAAAGGGAAATTTAGAGATAAGGCTCATTCAGCCGTTGTTTGCATTTGAATTTTATTCGAAAGCGTGATAATAAAATAACTACTTTTCTCTATACTTAATTTTTTTTGTTAATAAAAAAAAATTGTTAATGTAAAAGTTATTATTTTTGTCTGTCTGTTACTTTTTGACGCCTTAACTACTCAACCAATCATCATAAAATTTTGCATTTTGCATACACTTTGTAAGAGATACAGAAAAGGACATAAAAATAAAAATCTAACGCCTGGCAAAACTATGACAGCAATAAAGATTGAATAAAAAATTTTTGTTCATATATTTTTATATGCGTTTTTTTTTTCTTCAACGAGGATGAAGTCGCGAGCATTAGCTAATTCTTTGTTATTTATAAAGTAATTGATTTATGTAGAGGTCGGGTTTAACAAGCCACTTAAAAATGTATATTACCTTGGCACGAGCAACGCTACAAGGATCTAAATTTGATGAAGCCAAGGTGGTATAGAATTTCCTTCCGTGTATCCTGTACACAATTTAGACTATTCACAAAAACCTTTAATTACAATTCATGGGTATAAAGTCAGCAAAGTCAGCAAAAAAACAATATTTAATTAATTTATTTATTTATTTCAAAAGGCTTACCAACTAAAGACATACTTAATCACAATATACCTACAACACTTACAAAAAGGGACATTAAAAGTATGAATTTAAATTATAGGAAAGCACAACATTATTAGAGATTAATTAAAATTAAAAGAGAGAAAAAATTCAATAATGTCAAAATATTACAGTAAAAAAAATCAGTTTTTTGTCATTTTCATTAAAGACTTCAAGACATTTTTATTCTTGTGACAATTTTTTTAGATGATTCCTCGAGAACAGACTTTTTCACTTTTTCCTGGGTGAAAGGTACCCTATGTCCTTCCCTGTATATCTGACAACGTGCATTCAAAATTTCATGATAATCGTTTAAATGATTTCTTTAGAAACCATTCGCGTAGAAAAATAATAATAATTCAATTATAAGAAAAAAAAATTTAAAAGCAATCTTTTATAATAACCATCACGTGAAACATTCTAAATTCTTAACTTACGAATATATTCTATTACCTCTGTCTCGATCAATCTTGTAAGGGTGTGTAGTGTAGACATTCTAAAAATATGTAATGATTAAAAATGTAAAAGAAAATATATTATACACACACACACACATACATACACACACGCGAGTATAATATTATTTATATCACATCAAGCAATACCGCAGCTCAGTTTGACATAAATAGCAAATATGCCCAACAAGCCAAACGAAAGCGAATTGCATGAATAAAAATTTGATTTTTTTTAGTTAAAAAAAAAATTAATAAATTATACCAAAGAGTAGGGTTTCGCCTGAGTTTAGCATAATAAAGTCAAAATAACTAAATTGCTAGTTTGGTCTCGTCGCTATAAAGCTTCGTTACGAATCTCGTAGGCATTCGTAGCAATCGTAGAGCGAACGTAGCACCCGCTACGGCACGTTCCAGAATTTGTGCCAAATGTATCCATAAGTAGGTACGTACTTAATGTAAGTAGTGTTGAACAAAAGCCAGCAATAGCTATTCAACAATGGATAAAAACCGGGAGCGTTTACATTAATTACAGCTGCAAAATACACATTTCGTTGTAACCTGACATACGGTCACGAAGAAATGCGAACATTATTATAAAACGTGCAATACTGTGTGTATAATTTTAATTATTTTAAATTCTGCACAATCATGTTTATGGTTAACTACAGTTGTCCGATTAGAAAAAAAATCCTACTTCTATATTTAAAGAAGCCTTTCCAGATTTTAAGATGTAGGTAATTGTAATTACAATTCAAATGAGAGTTTAATTACGTTTAACACCCATAAGAGCATGAGTAATGTAATTGCAGTTTCGTTGGGTATGTCATTTGTGTTATAATTTAAAAAATATATTAAACTTTCCCATAAGAAACGGATAGGCTCTCAAAATTGAAAAAAAGAAAATTCATCATTGTAGATGGAGACCTTCTTCTTGTTTGTTCATTTTCACGTTGGCCGTTCGTAAGGGCCGTGTGTGACCGGCTTAAAGCGATACCAATGCTGCGCTAGCTGCGCCCGCCTGAATTTATAGCTCGCATTTTCCTCCCATACTTCCCGTTTTGTGCACTTAACGGGTCACTACATTACGATGTTTTTGTTCCACGCGCTTTTCGAGATCTGAACACAACTAATGAATGAAATGAGCCCATTTAATAATTTATTACTGTTAATATTTTATCTTTCTTATCTTAAATATTATAATATTTATTATGTTATAATATTATACAAAACTATTTTTTATATATTTTTTGTTACAAGTTGTTGTACCAACAATAATAATTAATTATAAAAAAAAATAGTTTCATAATATAATATCTACACTTTTCTGAAACGTTCCACAATAAATAATAATAACAAATATTACCATCAACAAATACTTTAATTAGTCTAAACCCTGCCTAAACGGATTTAGGTTTAATAAGAAATTTAAAAGACCTAAATTTCTTATTTCCATTCAAATAGATTCTCAGGCATAACACATAATGCTAAATTAAACGCCCCTCGGCAACAGAACAAGCAAACGTGGAATGAGTAATTAAAAATACACAAGAACTGGAGGTTGTCAGACGAGCGTTTCAAACGCGCTTACATATTTATTTAATAAAAACTGCGCTTTTTAAATTTCTTACAGTAAATTATTGTCTATTAAATAAATAAATATTTGGCTTCATTTCTGTTATCTGAGTAATATATTTAAATTCATATTATGAAATATTTCGACTTTAATAATATAATTGGTATCTAAATTACAAGACTGGAAGTAAAAAAAATAATAAGAGTGGACGCAGTCAAATCTTTAACACGTGTGTGATGTAATAAAGTAAATAACAAAATAAAATAATGCCAATAAAATCTTGCTCTTCGGCGTAATCCGGAAGGCTTCTAAGACCCTGGCTAATTGAAAATAATAATGTAACTAAATCTAGCATAAAAATCAAACGTGCTGACTAACTTTGGTAAATATACTTCAATTACTTACCTAATTATATTTGTATACGTTTAAGATATATTTCATTGTCAAATTTATTTCATATAGGTATACTTGTTTATCTATACATTTTTTCGGTTGTGTCGGTAAATAAAGAACCGGTTTCGGCTGTTTTTTCGTAGAGTTAAGCGGCAACAAACCCTGCTATAGCGAAGCTCTTAGTTATATATATTTATATGTAATACAAATAACTATTATATGTTTTTTATTGATAAATTTATTAATTGTAGAAAATATTGTGGCATTCGAACGGCCGTCTGAAAAGATCGCGGACATCCAAACAGCTATTCTATGAAGAGCGCACAAAGAACCGCAACTACATTTACGCCAACAAGATGAATGTACCATGGACTTGACCAAAAAAGTCAACAAACACTTGAATCAGCGGGAAAGTGGGTGAGATTGCTTGTTTTGTGAAAACTTGGCTATTTTAAAATATGGTTTCATTTTGTTTGTTTCTTTTTGGGATTAAGAGACAGTATAAGATATTTATTATAAGGACTTTTTGGCCCAACAAATAGCATACAAGAAGTTTATAATGTGAAAGCAGTTTTTTATGACAGTAAAATTACAATTAGTCCTCTATAAATTGTAGATGAGGTTTTGAGCAAAGCGCCATTGACTTATTAGCAACGAATACTCGTTCGCAGAGAGCAATTTTGGCCTAAACAACTCGCGTCCTAATTGAAAATGCAATAACAAAGCATCGCAATCAAGTATTCAGTAATTAACAGCCGTTTCATCCGGTGACAAATGAAGGCAGACCGCCGGATGACAACCGGACGCGTCACTTTGTGCCGGACAAGTGCCGGATTAACCGACACCACGTTGCCAAGACTGAATTATTAATTAAAGGAGAGGAAGTCAAACAGTCACACGATGAACTTAAATTAAGCTCCAGTTTACAAAGACAAGCATTTAATCTCTTATTTTACTGTAGCCAGGGACAGTAAAATAGTACTTATATACTGACAATGTCAGATGAAAGGCACCTTTGTGTGTTTATATTACAATAGTCAGTGCTCGCGACTTCGTCCGCATTGAAAATTATAAAAAAATGTGACGCATGACAAAATATAAAAGCAATAATTTATTCAATCTTTAATGCTGTTATGATGTTATGATCCCTCGAGAGCAGCATTTTTGTAGATGATAGGTATAGACATAGGGTATGCCTTTTCTATAATATCCTTGATATTGTAAAATTCCATAATAATCGGTCGAGTACTTAACCCCCAAAATGTGAAGTTTTGTTTTTGTTCCAGAACAGATAAACTTCATAATATCGTTAAGTGTAGTAGCTTTTAAGTGCATTATAGCAGAAAATTATGAGGATAATTTCTCTGAGGGATACAATCCGAAATGGGAAGATCCTTCGGAGAACCGAGGCCTCTTTGAAAAGAGGAAAACTTCGAAATGTTCATTTCCAAATTTTGCCCTGCCGGGAAATGAACCATGGGCCCCTGAGAAAAAGCTCGTCCAGAGCAATGGAATATATAATATATATTGTGCAGCAGATAGGCATTGAAGTAGATGAGGCTAATAGGCTAAGGAGGTTTGACGATTTAAACAAATCCACATCTAAATTTTTGACTTTTTTCGGTATTGTAGGTACACAAAATATTTTTAACAGTATTTCTACTATTTGAATTCGATAAAAATATAATTTTCTTCATAATAATTTTCATCCATTTATAAAATCTGATATTTCTTAAAAGGTTTAAAGTACATACCGCGTATTAGTTTTTTTGGTAAAAAGAGAAGAGTTGTCTGTCCTCAAATCACAAATAGATGTCACCGAATGTAATCGAGACTACGTGAAAACGAAATTCAAATATAGTTTGCACAGGCCCCTCGCAACTGAGAATTCAATTCAAAAGTTTAAACCAACATTGATTGACGTTGACAATCCCAAAATGGCACTGTTCGGGGATTTTTAAAGAGATTTTTAAGTGCATTTTCGCGCTTGACTTTGAATCGATCGTATACATAAAATTACAATTTTGTGCATTTACTGTTCCAACAGTATCTGCAGTCATATAAAACTTGCATCAATAAATGCACATTATTGTTTACTATTTAGTGTACACATTTATAGAGTAAAAGTGTTTCCTTCAAACCCGTTTAATGGATAGAAAACTGCAAATAACAGAGTGCAAATTCACTTCGTAAATTTTGATGGCTATGTACTTCCACTACAAGATTGCAGTTTCGGTACACAGCGTACGTAGGTATGGACAGGACAGTAGAAATGTCGGAATATGTCCCCGACAGACAACGATAACAACACGGTCCAGAATATTTCACAGGATTTCGTTCGGAACTTTTCTCTGAATATTTCGAACCAACTCGACTGCTGTTTGAGACATGTGCACCAAATTCGCATTACATTTAGAACATCACAGGCTATAACACATTTATAGTGGAAACTGTAACAAATTTTGAATAATAATAAAAACTTTAACATACATTTATTGTTTCAAACAATTACTTGTGTTGTGTTTCTATGCCAAATTTGCCCATCAAATGTTTACCTTCTCCATTACGCTTTAGGTATTCATTTGCATCCATCTACTGTAAGAAAACACGTGTTTTTTCTCTTCCGATTGAGAAGAATCTTTTCTTCTAATATTATAAGTGCCAAAGTTTAAGAGGATGGGTGTATGTATGTTTGTTACTCTATTATGTAGGATAAATAATTTATTACCTGAATTAACATATATGATACTTTTTATCGTAGAAAAATGTTAGGTTCTCGAGAAATCGTCTAAAAATAAAAAAAAATTGGGCGCCACCGTCGTCACAGCGATGCCAGGCGTTATTTATGTATTTTTTTTTATTTCTCAACGTAAACTAAGTCGCTGACACTAGTATAGAATTTTTCTAAATAATTCTTATTATTGAGACGCACACAGGAATGATTGGCATAGTGACAGACATGTTTGTGACGTTGACAGGACTATGTTAAGTAGGACAACAGTTTATAAATGGCACGTTCCGAAAACAGTGTTTACATTGGCGGTCTAATGCAGGCAATGCAGGTGTGACCTCGCCGGGGTGTGATTTATGCAGCGATTTGTCATTTGGCCAAACCGCGCGGACTGCTGGTTAAACGTTGTTACACGCTGCAACGTGGTCAGGCGTTGCGCACACTTGCTTACTAACGGTAACCAATCTTTATATATAAAAGCTGATGTATATATGTTTGTTTCCTATGGACTCCGAAACCGCTTAACCGATTTTAATGAAATTTTTAGAAAACCTTCAGATTAGCGATAATAAAGACTGGATTTTAACGATTCTAAGTTCGTACAGTATTATTTATTATATTGAGATTTGTGTATGATAAAATTATAAGGATTGCAGTTGTTATGTATTTAATTTTAAAGATAACAAAATGAATTGTAGACTTTCTTTCGGAGTTTTCGTCTTTATTTTAGTTTTTTTTTAAACCTTGTAAAAATCGACTCTCTAGCGCATTATTTAATGTAGTTTAGCTCATACCTTATATGAGTTACAAAACTTTCGTGATATATAATATCATGTATTTTTTAAGACTAACGTAAAAACTAATACTTATTTCAAGTAAAAAATGTATTGCAATGTCATTTTACTAAACAAAGTAACATAACGTGAGAGCGGGATGCGAAGTATTCACCACCGTCAACTGTCAACGGTACGAAGAACATACGAGGTGTCGGAGCGGGTAATTCTGCTATTAATCAAGCGGCCGCGGTCGACGCCATGTGCACTGTTGTGCATCATAAGCTCTCGCTTAGAAGCCACGACACGACTACGACACGGACTGAACTGTTTTATATTTTCATATGCTATGCCTTTGTCTATGTCGGCCCCTCTTCTGTTGGGCAAAAGATCTGATCTATAGGCTAACACTCTATGTCTATTATTTAAAGTCAAATTTTTTTCAAAGTCTTTAGCTTAATGTTATTTTTTCCTAAGTTATGAAGAACAATTGGTTAAGCTCTTGTAAAGCCGACCTATTTTAACTTGCCATACCAATTTCTAAAAATAGAATCTTGACATTTTCATTTAAGGATTGCCGCAGGTAGAAGCTAGTCGTAGACAGGAAAATATTATTTTAATTAAAACCATTCTTTTAAAGATAACAATAATTGTATTACGCTACTCCTTTCTGTCACAGTTAAAAATACTTTGAATAAAGTTCGTGACATATAAATATCTTCTAGCTCGTCATTTTTCAAAACACACATGCGTATATCATGTTGGAAATATTAGAGAGAAAAATGTTTTAAACTCGCTTATTTTATGGGTGATATAAACAAACCGGACAACACATTTATTCTGCATATTATCCGGTGTTTTATGAAGAAAGTGGAAATAACGGGAATCGGCAATGTGTAAACATTTTTATTAAATATTTATATAACATTTTTTTTCTGGCCATCTTTAGTAATTTATTTCCGTTTAATTGGTACATCAATGTTACAAACTTCAAAAATTTAGAATTTTCAAACTTGTATCGAATTTCAGAAGAATGAGGATATTGAAATATTATACAAATAAAATCAGTCATGATATTTATTTATATAATTATATTTATCTATTTAAACTTTTACAAGTATCTATTTTGATAGTCAAAAACAACAAAATGAAATTATTATTTTTCCAAAAGTTCAGAAAGAATCAGGAAAGCTTTTCCGGTAGATATTCCTGTAGCAGAACAGCTATGCGGCTTACTATGGATCAATGCTATATCGCAAATTTTCTATTTTCATAATAATTAAAACTTGTGAAACTAGCAAAATATTTGCGAACGTATAATCGTATAATACTTGGATATGTGTTGACATATCATGGTGATTTATACCACGATTTGCCTTCGAGCCAAACCGACAAATTTACCGCTCATAATGACCTGTTTGCCGATAAATAACGAGCTCAATTCTATCTTTTCATACGAGCGAACACACCGACTGCCTCTGCTGTACTTGGCATATATACGAGTATTCCGATTTGGAATTTATAAACTCAATATTTTCTACAGTTCACTTTCGAAGTTAATTGAAAACACTTCGCTAATACGCTTTAACGTCAAATTATATTTTCTTTTCAAAAGTCACTCAGAGAAATATAGTCACTGTAAAAGCTGTTAGAGCTTAATTAGTAGAAAAATAAAAGTACTTAGTTATTTTTATTTTAATAATAAAATTAAACGTTTATTAATATAATAAAGGAAATACGATTGCCAGCAGTTCGATAAGTGAGTAAGGGATGCCATAACAGCATGTGTGCTTTTGTATTTCGGTGAATGAGTAAGGAATACCAGAGCCACATCCCTATCTCTTTCTAATTATACTATGGTCGGTAGCGCATCTGTGGCTTTGCTTGTGTTGGCGACGGTAGCCAACTGCCATCAAGTGGACCGTACACGAAAAAAGTCTACCCGCCAATGAAAAATATCTTTTTTACATGTAATTTAATTCACAAAGGAACTGACGTAGCAGAAGATATTCATGAGTTTTTTAATATGTTAGAAATTTTAAATATCTAAAGGAATGAAGATAATCGTTACCTTGTGTGAGGATCTTAATTATACAACACATAATTATCATCATAGCTCATTGTAACAATGTAACAGGAGAGAATGCAGTTTGTACTCAGCTTTATGGCACATGTACCCTATATTCAATACTAGCTTTTGGCCGCGACTTTGTCCGCGTCCCTATGTCTTAGGTGTTAAAACATTAATTATGAATCTATGTTACTCATATATTTTTTGTCAGATCCCTCGTGAACAGTATTTTTTTCTGGATGAAAGTACCTTATATCCGTATCTCTAACTAAAACATAGTAAGATGCCTCCAGAATATAATTATACTTATTGAATTAAAATTCTAAATTATTTATAACATATCTTCCATGAGTCCCTTTTTATGCAACATTCCAAGCATGCTGGTTACACCACTTAGCTGAATAGCAAGACTAATTTGTTGACTTTTTACCATATAAGGTCGAAAATTTTAAGCGAGTTGGAACCGCTAGTTGGAACCCTATAGATAGATATAGAACCATATAGGACCCAGAGATTTCGCAAAACTTAATTTAGTTCTGTGCATATTCTGGTGGAAATTGTTCTTATTCTAAATGAAAATATGTGCTGGGGAATTTTGCATATTGCATAATATGTATATGCGGTTGCGGATATGTTTAAATATCCGCTTAGAGCCATATACACTTGTCTTGTAAAAGGTCATTAAAATGAATTACGTGGCGGTTTACAAGAGCAGCGCTTATTGTTCTCTTCGCGTACATTCTGTACACTCAGGGAATCCGATGATATTCACAATCAAATTAATTATTTATTAACTAGTTGTAATTTTTTTATATTAGTGAAAAAAAAAAAAAAACAAATTTAATTAAAACTTATCTCATCTGTCCATTTAGCTATAGCCGGTTGAGTTGCTTTCTCTTAAAAAAAGGGGGTACGACCAAAAGGGGTTTAATTTTCTAAAGAATCTAATCCTTCGAATTGTCTGCATGTTTGCAGAGATTAATGGCGTAACTGAGATATTTCGGTGAATAATGTCAAAGTTGTTCAAAGTGCTTAATCTTATAATACTACAAATTGTATTATTAATAATACATTTTAATACCTTACTTGCTGTATTAAATTATTTGCGGTATAAATGCAGTTTTTAACCACTTCCCAATGTATAAAAACACCGTCAGTCCAGATCAAATTAGATTGTTAAATCTAAACACACCGAAATAAGACGGTTTAATAATTATGTATATTTTTCCTCGAGTGTACATCTACATATGAATGCTCTCTGGATTAAGGCTAGATCCAGGTTAGACCGGCTTTATACTATGCGTAAATTACATGACTCGGGCTGATTTACGTGCAAAGTTGCAAATGTAGTTGCATTTCATAGAATCGTAAAAATAATATGACAATTTAAATAAGTAATAATAGTAATAAGTAATAATTGTACATAAATAGGTAGGTATGTACTGGACATGTAGAATGCGGCTACTTTCTTTTAGTTAGTTAGTCAATTTATAACTAAAGACAATATTATTTAAAACTGCAAAACATAGAAAAATAATTTTCAGTTTCAGCGTTAAAAATAAAAGGCATTAAATATTTGAATCCATCCGATTTTATCGTAGCTGCGCGTTGTGTCAGTGTGGAATATTTATAAAAAAAAGTGTCACGTGATAAAACAGTGCAGGTTGCGCAGTAAAAATTAAATATGGCCAAACAATAAAATGAACACAGCACTTACGACCGCGCCGTATCGCGCACTACGAACGTATAACGCCTCGAAAAAAGACGACTAAACTCCAGTCGGTTTAACTGCCAATATCACTGTCATTTGTCTACGGCGAGCCTGCCATTCGAAAATGGATCTTACAAGTGTGAAACTACGAGTCAATCTCTGTTGTTATACGATGGTATTTCGTGATCGAATTCTACTGAAAAATATTACATTGCAGCAATAACTGACCCAGCACTGACGCGTCCTCTTTGTGTATCACTTTGGGCCCTGATTGCGTTAGCTACTAAAATTAACTATATTGCTTTTAGATGTAAATATGGGTATGTTAACAATATAGGGATATTTTGAAATAAAATTTAGATTAAATTTTTAGCCTCTAAGCTACATACCTACGCTTTTTTTCTCATAGTGAGATTATTTTAATGATATTATATAAATATGTCATTGGTTAACGTATAGTGAAGAATTTAAGGCCCCAAATTAAGGTTTTTAAGGACTACTTGTAATCCTATTTTTTTTTTCTAAGTTAAATAAACAAATAATAATAAATAAGCCCACTTACAGCAACAATGGCGTTGCTGTAGTTATAGATGACGGAAGCCACCTGCCATAGAGTGGGTCGAAAAGAGTCACTCGTAGCTCTTTACCATCCTTTGAATTATACTGTAAAAGAATTCAATAGACGATTATTCACCAAATAAATTTGCTTTCCTTCTGAAATACGGATCCCTGTAACACATAAAAGTGACGTTAATTAACGCTAGGTAAATCTGATTTGATTACTCAGGTTATACGGTTAAGGTCTCATTTGTAATGCCTTAATTGAATTTGTGTTCGTCTAACTAAGAGATGGTACAACGATATACACATTAATTTGTGTGTCAATTCGAGTGTGCCAATACAGGGCTTACCGAAACATTATTTCGCTTCGGTACACGTAATTATTGTGGCAATAATAATTTTGGCTGTTACACGAAAACAACGAACTTCAACTAGAATTTTCACTAGGAATTATATCGTAATATTGAAGTTCCATAAAACAATAAAATCGAAAAATTCTAAACTAATTTGGAAAATCCTTTTTTTCTATATATAGGGACAATTTGTACATAAAAACAATCTACACATTTTTGAAATTAAAATTCTCCTAAAAACTAAAAAATAAAATTAGCTATGCTGTTGTTTTTATTTATTCGTTTATTAAAGCATAACATTATTTAATACAATCTATTATACTTATAAAAAATCGTTTTTCTAACTATCAACTTACAGCCCAAACCAGAAAGCTGAAATTTAGAACTCTATATGTGTTGGTTTGTGTATCTCTCAGAAACTCGAAAACTAGGCGAGGGATTGACTTGAATTTTACACAGTATGCAATCTGCTTCAAGTATTGATCTTATCTATATTTTGCGTAATAATATAATCTCGATCGTGAGAAAAAAAATCGCTTTTCTACGACGCCGAAAGTCTATTTTCTAATAAAATATTTTACGTTATAAAATACATAATTATAACTTAAGCATTCGCTAATAAAATAGGGTTGCCAGTAAAATATAATTATCAGAACAGTACTTAAATGAATTAATTTTTCGTTCCAAATAAGTTCGTAGTTTTTTTACACAAACAAAATATTCGCTATCCACAATAGGTTGTGATGTTTATTATAATTGAATACTTCGGCATCGTTTCACTAATATTATGTGCTCATATAAAGATATATTACTGTTAAGGATAACTTTACGTATTTGCGAATTTATTTCATTGTCAATTTTATGTTTATGGGATGAATATATTATGAATGTCAATGTTAATAAATACATATCAATAAACGTTGACTTGGCGATATGTAGAAAAAATTGTGAATGAAATATACCCATGAAATAAAATCATACTTGTATATACCAATTAACCAATAAAGTAAGAGAATGTTCAATCTTTTAAAGTAATTAATTCTTTTGCATTCACATCCATACCAGTTCGGTATTAAGAGAAAAAATTGTAAGAATAATTAATTAATAATTAATTGTAATTAAAAGAGAGAATTGTAAGAGGAAAAACTGGTACCTCATAATTGCTCTTTTAATATCAATTTAAAACAAATAATCAGCCATCATTCTACAATCAATATACGAGTGACTGTCTCACATAACTGCTCTTCTGCTTTATAAACATTGTTTGATATCAACAGCAAGTCCCCAAAGCAGAATGTCAGTATGTTAAAAAATTTCAGTTTTTTTACCATCAACTGGACCTTCAAGCTTGTCTGGCGACCATCCGTACTATCTGTACTAATATTATAAATGCGAAAGTTTGTATGGATGAATGTATGTGTGGATGTTTGTAACTCTTTTATGCAAAAACTACTGAACCGATCACCATGAAATTTTGCATACACGTTGTATGGGACACCAGAAAGGACATATACCAATCATCCACAAAAAAGTTCTTCTCCCGAGGGATTATCTAAAATTAAGGAAACTAACTCCTACCTAAGTATAATAGCAATAACGATGTCAGGCGATATATACTATTGCTTTTTCAACGCGGACGAAGTCGCGGGCACCAACTAGTTATTTATATAATGATTGTAATTGTCCAATGTAAAAAAGTAAAAATTGATTTTGAAACTCCCGTTGTTAATTCAGCTCCGCTGCAACCTAGTTATCGAATTAACAAAATGTCTTTAAAGTAAACTGGATTAAAGTCAGTCGAGTTAAAGTTCGCATCAAGAGGACTGAACCAACACTTCTTTTTAATTATATTATTGTTCAGGACGCGACCAAACTACTAAAACAAATACTGCGGAGACAATCACGCGAAAATGCTTCACAAAAATGGCGGACGCAAATAGAAATATTTAAATTTTTCTCTACCTGTACTTTCTTGACAATTATTTAGGTTATGTTTTATGCTGTATCGTTTTAACACTTTTTTACAGCTGTACAGAGACAGTTAGTTAAAAATGTGTATCCTTACCTTGCTAGTTATATATAATATTCGGTACACAAAACAGGATTGGTATATAAATATAATTAAATTATTTATTACTAGCTGTTGCACGCGACTTCGTCCGCTTAACTTTATAAAATATAGCCTATGTTACTTGCTGATAATATAGCATCCCAACAGTGAAAGAATTTTTAAATCGATCCAGTAGTTTCGGAGCCTATTCAATGCAAACAAATAAACAAACAATCAAATCTTTGCTCTTTATAATATTAGTATAGATTATTTATTAACAAAGGAAAATTATAAGAAAGGCCTATGTCCAGAAGTGGATGACCTACAGTGTACACTGTAATGTGATGATAATGATGATGATGTAGCTGTGGTGACAGTATCATTAATATTGACAAAATTAATACATTTATAATGTATCTTAAACGAGCAGTGTTTCCTAGTACAACTTATTGGTAAACAGTTTCAAGCATATTACATCCTCCTGTCGGACTCCTCTTCGCAGTTGAATCGGTTTTGTATGCTACCAAAGAGGTTTTTTTTTTCTATGAAATTATTAAACTTCATATTAATAATTACAAACCTATTAATACTATTACAAACGTAAAAACATCGATGCATTATCTCCAGAGTCCGCCAGCAGCTGTAAAAGTCCACATAAAAAGAAAAAGTTGTAATTAGTTACAAATGCTCCCACTTTCAGTCGTTTCTTGGAACTCTTTCACATTACGCTACTAACATTCCGCAGAGGAAAAAATCTATTTGCGTGCTCCAGACAATATTGCCAGTGCTCGCTTTGTTTGGTTGGTAAATTATTTGCTCTGTGGCGCCGTTTCAGAGTGTGAGGTGTGTATAATGTAGGGTGTGTTCGAAAAGTGTTTTCTCGTTAAAAAGTTTACTCGATTTACTGCTTCGTCGAAGATAACGAGTGGGAAGGTTCATTTGAAGCCACTTTATTTTAGGGGTTGATGTTAGATTAAAAATGTGGATTAATTGTAGTATTTGTATCAAAGTGTACTAATTAAAAAAAAAATTGCATAAAACAAAAAATATAATTAACATATAAATTATCATATTTAAAAAAAAAATCTTTGATATTTGGTAAGCATTCATTTATACAGAAAATGCTAGTAGGTACATGATTTAGAATTTCATTAAAATAGTAACTGTTGCTCGCGACTTCGTCCTCGTAACTTTATAAATTACTAGCTGTTGCACGCGACTTCGTCTGCGTAACTTTATAAAATATAGCCTATGTTACTCCCTGACAATGTAGCTTCCCCACAGTGAAAGAATTTTTTAAATCGGTCTAGTAATTTCAATTTCAATTCAAACAAACAATCAACATTCCTCTTTTTATTTTAAATTTTGATTTCATACTAACCAAAAGCTAAGTTGGTACTAGTACCTATTTTAAATTTTAAGGAAAATCTTAAAATTAAAACAACAAATGCAATTTGTACATTTAAAATTTCACAATTAAATAAACACAAAGGCGAAGATTTGCAATAGAGTGTAACAATCGGGCTATCACTCTGCTAAGAAACACAGAGTTTTAATTAAACACAGAGGAAATCACCCCACAATACGCTATTGCTACAAATAAACTTCAACTAAGTTGACTACAGTGCACCAAGTGGAACGCATCTGTTGTTTCCTGTCATATTCTGCGCTGTCGATGCAATTTATTAAATTATGTTAAAAACAACAAATATTTTCAATTAGTATTATTAATATCTATTTATTATAAAGATAACAAAAACAAAGTATTTACAAACTAATATCTAAAGTGTATACAAAAATAATATTTTGTATTAGCTTATATTTTAGCTACACGCTCCTGGCTTCGCCCGGGTTCAAAATAAAAACTATCATATATCTTAAGTTGGACCACATTACACATACGTACGTAGTTTTATCAAAATCGGTTCAGTAGTTAACGAACGTGACACAAAATTTTTATTTATATATATATATATAGATTATAGAGATAGGTAAGGTGTGAGTAGTGGCATTGGAGAACCAGTTAGCAGAAGCCGGCTGCAGTAACTATGCTGGGTGGATATATGCCGCGCTAGCTACTAATTCCGAGGACGACATGTTCGCTCAAGAACATTATACTCTACCAGTACTCTACAGCGTTCGCTTTACATGTTTTAATGCAACCCGGCAGTTGTAAATGATTTAAATGAGTTTCACAATTAAGTGACTCGTTTTTAAACAGGAGGTTTCGTGTCCACGGAATCGTTTATTTAAAATAATACAGCCTCCATCCGAACTATCATTTTGAGCAGAGACAGCGATGATGTAGCATGTGACAATTTGCTAGTGAAATGTCTGATTTACAGAAGGTTCATTATTTTAATGGACTTTTGTTGGACTCATGCTTGATACCCGGTATTGACATGTGTTGACTCATCTACTAGGTTTACGAATAACTGTGTGTCACTTTAGATATCAAAATTAATTGATATTTTATTCATATTGATATTTTCTTAACCTGTGGTCTTAGTATCTTAGTAACAATTATTTAGATTTCAACACTATCTCATATAGTATACGTGACTTAATCATACTGAAGTTATATTCAGTATGATTAAGTCACGTAAATTTCATATCAGACGATTTTTTTTTGCTTCGTTTTCATTTGCAATCAATTAATTTCAAACTATAACTAATTATTGTGTTTTTCTGTCTTTTTGAGGCTCTCCCCAACAGGAGACGCCGCCAGTTAGTTTTCATCACCTAGCAATCGTAACTCCACTCTATTCGTTTAGGTCTGCTGTATATATTGTATATAAGATTGGTCCAAAGACCTAGCCCTGTGGTACGCCAGCTCTTATGTCATGTATTGCAAATGTTTCATCACCTTCACGCACTTGGCACATACACGATCAGACAGGTAAGACTTCACAAGCAGATAGTAGCTGTCAGGCAGAGAACTTCTAATTTTAAAGAGTAGCCCTTTATGCCATACCTTGTCGAAGGCCTGACGGATATCCAAGAATACAGCTGAGCAGTACTCCTTTGTTTCATAGGTTTTAGATGCATTTTTTTTTTTTTCTATTAAACTCAAACTGTAATTGAAGAATGCAAAATGTGCTTTCTAAAATCATCAAGTCGTATCTACAAACTTTAATGTAGAAAATCGTGTTAAAAGAAAAGAAAACTTGTTTTATAAATAAAATTACATATGAAAATATTAACAGTAAAAATATTGTAAATTTAATTCATTACATGCTACTGCCAACGCCATCTGTATGTAAAGCGTGTAACTACGATGTGAGGTAACCCAACAAAAGCTCTAGTCTTCAACTAATTGTAAATTGTAGGTTCGTTTAATTAATCGGACTCCGAAATGAGCGGTTTCGGCGTTTTCTGTTTTTAAAACAGAATACAACGCTTAACTTAGGATGAGCGTTTTCTTTTGCAGTTAGAGCAATTGATTAGACTAGTTAGACTAATTCTAATTATTATATTATGTGAATTAAATGATAGTAAAATATACTCTGAAGCTAAGACCTAGCTGGGATTCGAACCTGCGTCTGCTATTTCAGCAACCGTGCATTTAACTACTATGCATATAATATCCAAGCAAACTTAGTTTGAACACTTCAATAGGCCATTGTTTATTTATTTATTTATTTATTGTAAGTTCTTTTTTAAAGTATTATTTAGGAAACTGTAGTTAGATAAAAAAATATTATATATTGTTTTAATAATAAATAGTCAGCGTTTTCTTACAAAAAAGTTATTTTATTATGTAGCCAAGTCAAATTAGAAAAAATGCTACCTTCAGCACAACCCTTGAGGATTTTTATCTGGAATGGAGTATGTTCATCTGGAATTTTCAAATCTAACGATTTATTTCCTCTGATTGGTGATATTCGATTTAATTTTACTTTACTAATGTATTTCTGTATATTTCAGACCAAGTGACGGTCCACTTGTGCGAGAGCGTGAGCACACGTGAGCGATTACCGGAAGCTACGCTGCACAAGAAGCTGCAAATTCTGTGGTCTTAGTAGGATTAAGGATAAGGTATTACGGAGGGATAGGGAAATGGGCTCTGTCATCCTTTACTAAGTGCACAAGTAGCGCTTCTCTTAAGTGCTAAGTGTAAGAGCTGATTTTCAGTATTTTTTTTCCGCCCAACGGGCAGTCGAGTTAATATTTCTGTAACGCTAATTTCGTTTTCATAATTAAAAAACATAATAATACAAAAATTTATTCCCTAATTGAATGTTAATACTTATTCAAAATAAAATTCTTCTTTTTAATACTTATTCAAAATAAAAAAAATGTAACTCATTTTGGGAAATAATGTAATTGATTCTTCTAGTTAACACAAGCAACTGCTGCAGCTTTCACCATAACGCCTCAGCACATGTACTGTTATTTCTGTTATGTAAGACAGACTGCCTAAATGCCTGTGAAACGCAACTTTAGATAATATTTTAAAATAATATGATTGGATATTCTTGCTGCTATTCTAAAACGGATCTAAATTGAATAGTCTAGATAATATTATTCTAAAATTTGATCAAAGAATGAGAAACAAGAAAGAGAAGCGAGGAAGTGAGTAAGTGAGGAGTTACAACCGATTGTGCACAATGATATCCGGTTCCAGACCCCTCATCCGGCTCAAAGCGGCTCCGCTCAGATTACACGGTGCTTCAGTAGCTGGAGTTTAATAAACATCTTCAAGTTAAAATGTAAATTAGCTCCCGAATTGAGAGCCGGATCAAGTTATGGAAGCCGATGCACAACGCGCGTGTGTTAACAGCGCAATAGCTGCTATTCACTAATTATTCAGTCAGCTGAATGAACATATTTATAGGAAGTTTACTAACAATTAGTTAGAAACCAAAAACAATATTTATCTGTACTAAAATAATAACAATAGAATATTTGTATTTTTATATTTTGGTTTGTTTAAATGAATATACGCAAAAACTCTTTGACTGATTTTAAAAATTCTTTTACTTATAGAAAGCTGCATATCAGCAAGTAACATATTTCATAAGTTTCATAAGTATTTATTTTGTCAATACATAATTTATATGTTTATAATACATAGTAGTAATTAAACAATGTGAGTGTTTCATAGTAACAACAATTTTTTTTTATCTTAGTTTAGATTTATAATGTAAGAAGTTAAAAATGAAATCACCTACCAACCCTTTGCCATATTACAGTGGGTCTCCAAGCCAACTCTGTCAAGAGGACACCATGCAGCTTGCACGCCCCAATTGCAGTAAAGATATTTTATTCAATTCTTTCATACAAATTATTTCTTTAATGAATAATATTCCTTCACCAAAATAATAAAAAATAAATTCTTATAATGAAGTTATTATTTAAAGCAATTTTTATTTTTGACAGTCAACTTAAGTGATTTTTGGCTACCACAGCATATAAACACTCATCACCAGAATTGTATGCCATTGTCTAAATATAATAAGAGAACGTATTAACGTATTAAAGTAAGTATAATTAAATAGTATTTTAAGTAAACTATTTTACATAAAATATAACATATAAATTCTATAAAATTATATTTTATATTTTGGGAATTTGTATTATAGATTTTTCGTAAACTAGAGTTCTTGTTATAAAATAATAGAGCACTGGAGTAACGTTTATTCTTCAATATACTAACATGCAGACGTAACTTAAAATCAAATTAGAAACGTAGTGGTCGTGCAAGACATTACTTACCCACAGACAAGCGAAACATAATATTATGTCTGGAACAAAAATAGCATTATACTATTTTACATTACCTACTTTTTTTGGAGTTATGACTTTTAATTTTAACTTAAAGAAAATAATAAATTATAATTGTTACTACGGTACTGGGAAAAAAAAGTCTCACTAGTTCGGTTAACCGAATTGTCAACCGAACTACCGAACACCAAAATAAATGTTTTAAATATAACAAAAAAAACTAACACATTTTCCTAAAAGAACCAACATATTTTCCTACATACATTTAATTAATTTTTTCGAAATGTCGTCCGACAGAAGATCGTCGGTCCTCTTGATGGTTGCTGGGTTGGCTACCGACGTCTACAATACAAATCGACACTACAGATGCTGAAAGTGCCCCGGCGACCATAGAGTAGGGTTAACTTAAGCAGCTTTTTGTGCTTTACTTTGCCTAGTTATGACAAATAATGTCAAAAATATTATTTTATAAAAGTTGTGTTAGTAAATTAGTCATTTATATAGACTACAATACAGCAAGGTATTTTACATGTTTACTTAAAATGTAAATCTGCCATTTCATACTCAATAGTCGTACTTTCAAATAGAAATGAAGCTAAGTAAACAACACTTTGAGGTCATTAAGCTTACCTACTGTTAAATGTCGTCACGTGATGTACTGTGCCAGTATCTCGGTCACATGTTATACGCTCTTTAACGGCAAGTTTGGAACACAGTTAAGCGAGTTACCCCACAACACTAGCCCCGTTGGATTGGTAATGGAACCTTCGCTAGACAATCTCGTTGGGGGTCGGGAAGTTGCCAAATCAAGTTTCGGTCGGCAGACATCTTCGTCGCAGCGGAGTGTGAAGATTACCGGATCGTTGAACTAGGTAATTGAATCCACGTCATCCTTCTAAATTTGAAAAGCCCGCTGGTCGAGTGGCCTTAGTGCTCTCAGAGGTCTCGGGTTGGATTCCTGGCCACAGTCTTTTCAAGGTTTGGGCAGGACGACTATATTGTATTAGCCACCCTAATAACCCCTTTACAGAAGACCAACGTAAAATAATAGCAGGTGTGCTGTTGTATTTTGGTATGTGAGTAAGGGATACCAGACCCCATTTCCCTATTCCTTCTCAATCCATTATCCTTAACCCTAGTATGGCCAGTAACGACGACAGGGCAGCCTGACGTGTCTTGTCTGGCTGACGACTGGCTGGCGACATTTACATTTAAAAAAATTGGTAATACATTAAAAAATGTACTGCACCATTTACCAAAGGTTAGTCTGAATTGTTGATAATTTCACATTAGGTACAATTTTAGGTGAAGGATGCTTTTTAAGGAAAATAAAATATTAGACTTCAATATTAAATTTTCCATAACTATAGTTTTGGCTCTTTGGTTATGTTATTGGGTTTTAAATTGAACTTAGTTTGTAATATATTTTCATTGTAACAGTAGCTAACAGAAAACAAATGAAGTCAATATGAAACGTTTCACAAAGGGAGCGAAATCCTATACACATTTAGATCAATCGCAAACTAATCGTGAAGTTGTTTCAATCGACCACGTCGAGGCTGGACAAACAAAAACTTCAACAATCAATTGCTGGAAATGGAATGGACACGGTCTTAATGAGCAAGGCCTCTGGGCCAATATTTGCTGCGTTACACAAATGTTTGATCGCAGTGTGTTCCTGGTCGCAGCCAATTGCACCAAATTGTCAGATCTGCCTTTCTAACTGCTGTCAAGGTAAGAATTTTGTTACGTCCACATAGTCTTTGACTGTCGGGCAATATATTTTGCTAGCTGGTGCCGTTTTCAGAAAAATAAAAAGCCTGACAAAAAATATGACCAAAATTTTTGGTTCTATTGTATTTTTTTTACAGTGTTGCCAAGCTTACTCGTATATTGTTTGATGTCGTTTTGGTACCTTTGGACCCACAAATTTTGACCCACTCTATGAAAAAATTTAGATGATTCCTCAGGAACAGTAGTACTATTTTTCTGTATGAGAGGTACCATCTGTCCTTTTTTGTATCCTTGACATAAATACATAACGTGCAACTTGAAATAATTTATTTTATATTTTGAATTTTTTCTTTCTTTCATTCATATTTTGATGCTCTCTACATAGTTGAAATTAAAATGATCCTTACACACGATGAATACATTTGAAACACATGCTGTCCGCTCGTGAAACTCGATACCGAATTCATCAGAGCCTTTCAGAACTCGATCTATCTTTATGAGGACAATACGAACTCGTTAGGTCGATCATTTGACGTCAGTTCGCGATCCGGTCATTGTGTTATTTGACAGGCTTGGACTTGTTTTGAGGCTGCGCCCACTGGCCCCACTTGGTAACATACATGTAGGTATATATGACTCTGCAATCAACATAACACAGTTAAGGTCAATTATTTGTTACTGAGGAAAAGAGAAAAAACTTATTATTTCTTGAAAACTACTTAACAAGACATAAGAATTTCATGACAAGGCAAGACATTAACGTATCTTGCCTTGTCTTGTCAAGAGTAGTTACCATACAGAATCAGGGCCCTGTTGTGATTTAAAAACCAAATAAATAACAAGACAGGATAACACCGTTTCAAAAGACTGCGTTTAAAATTAAGTGAATTTATAATTTTATAATTTTTAGTAGATATTTTAACTAATTTTTGTATAAACTAGTGCTTTAAAAAAAGAAGTAAATTTTGTACTATTTTTCAGCGTATCGAGTTTTCTTTCGCAACAATTTGAGCGGATGCAGCTCATCCTATTAAGAAGCTCGTATTTTCTAAGAAGCTATTTCGTACACTCGACCGGAAAACCATTAAAAATATACAAGACTCTGTCTCTCAAATAGATGATGTGTAAGTAAAACTAAAATTTGAACGAAAATGCAGCCAAGGATTCGGCTCCAGGCGCTAACTTGTCACAAAGTTAATTACCCGGATAGCCAAGTTCGAACAAGTTTGCCCTGGAAGCGGTTTTCATGGTATTTGTTTTGGGAAGTTCCCGACTCATTCTGTTTACACCTTTAGTTTTGTTTAATTAGACGGAAACGCGAAACCCCAGCATGTTGTTCACTCGCCAGAGAAGAATGATGCTTACAAAATAGACAATATAATTGTTGTATTCGATATTTAAATTGTCGTTAATACTGGCCTCTAATATGCTTACATGAAACCTGCTTTTTCATTTGTAGCATTTATCGCCCTATATAAATAAAGCCTTTAGAACGCCAATGGAGAAAGGGTGTGCAAGTGCCTACTATTATTGTAAGTGGTATTATGTATGAGGTGGCCCTTACATAAAATACCACCGTGAAGTATGAAGAATGGTTGCTATTATGTTAGAGTATGTGACTAAAAAATGCTACCTTTATAGGTTAAAGCTTACGTGGTAAGCTTTTACAGCCTATAAAGGTACATATAAGGTGATACTTCATGGTGGTATTATGTAAGGTCCACCTCTTTATAACAGAATTTATAGCAACTAAATTTAAATTATATTTAAGTTAATGCAAAAAATGTTTAAATTTACATTAAACTTTAACGTATGTGTATATACGTTAATTCTGTCAATCCAAACTTCTTTTGCATGACAGAACATACTTATCTGTACTTATAAAAATCATTCGTCTTGACTGACTGTTAACGCACAGCCGAAACTAGTAAACCTGAAAAGCTGAAATTTGGAACATAGCTTTTTTTTCTGCTAAGAAAGAGTTTTTAAAATTTAAACTCCGTGCGTAACCAGGGCGTTTCGTTAGCATTACATAAAATTAAGAGGACACATACAGTATTTCATGTAACTGTGTTGCCAGCCTTAAAGTTATTTCGCTCTGCTTAAGTTGCAGCACGCTTTAATTATGTTGACTACACTTACATGAAACTATACAGCGTGCTTACGTTGTGTACTGCGTTAGATTTAATTAAGGGAGTGTTGTGTAGAGCAGCTGTCGTTTATACATTTAGAGCGATCTCAAACGAAGCGGCGAGATGGAACCGACACATGAGCCGGATTATGCCGAGGTTCGCTGGATTATGGGAGATAACACGTTCGCGGGCCACGTGCTAAATAAACACTTCTTTTCGAGTGCAATTATAACACTCGCTACTTCAGTTTCGTGTAGCTAACTATATATTTTTTTAAAGGTTGGGAAATCCTCATGGATACCCGGCAGTGATAGAGGGGGCGCTGCGGGGATAAGCCCGATTCGTACTTACTTGCTAAAACCCAACGACTTTGTAGCGGCCGTTGATGGGCAGGGTCGCAGGGACGTCCGCTACGGCTATCTAGCGCGAGGAGAGCTACGCTCCTTGTCAGAACCTCGGCGTACCCGAAAGTGGAGGTACGCCGGACATCTCTGGCGGCAGTCTCCCCCAAGACGACCGCCCGGGCATACTATTCTATGACACTCCTGTTCCACTACAGAAGGTGATTGTAATTATAGATTAGTTATTTAGAGTCGACAGGAGGACACTGTAATTTGCAACTACTTGATGTTTTCAAAGTATATAGACAACTAATAGGTGCATTAATACAGCCTTACTTTTAAATAATAATATATTTTTGAAAGATAAGTTTAATAAGACTATTAAGTACTTACTTAAATATATTATGCAATACTTACAAAATCGCTTGTCCTGACTATCAACGCTCAGCCAAAGCTAATACCCAAGTCTAAAAAGCTCAAATTTGTATGTTTTATAACTTGAGCATAACTAAAGCATATGTAATGTAAATTTTTTGAAAATTTACATTACATATATTCTATTTGTATTTGTATTTTACTTTTATGTCGTATTTCAATTCCTCTCAGGCATACTTGAATATTATTACGTATTCTTGCAGTAGAGGGCAATGTTTGATATGTAAGACAAGGAAGTGTACGAACGTTCTCATCACTTCCTTAAGTTGCCAATAACCTTTGTATTTATTTTGTATTCTTTCCTTTTTTTATTCCTTTTTTTTAATATATTATTTCTTGGGGCTTTTACTTACATTACATATATAATACACTCTCGATATCTATTCCTTGTATTGGGATTTCATCTTTCTCTCTGTTTGTAACAAGTTCAAAAAACTCGAGAATGGGTAGACCGATTTTGATTGGGTTTCCACATATACAAACAGGGATAAATGGGGAAAGCATGTATAAAAATTGTACACCGGACGAAGCCGCAAGCGGTATTATATAATTATGTCAAATTAACGAGCATTTCTATCTCTGATTGAATGGAAAAATAATTAGAAGCGAAGTCTCACAGGAATCCGATACTCCATTGTATGATTTCCCTGAACTATTACCTCATATACCTCAATCATAATAATTATTGATTGTTCATAATATTTGTTACGAAGAACTCGAGTTTGTCTAACATAATAACATTTTAAAAGAATGTATTGTTAATGCATAAAATCCAACATCGAAGTATCAGGGAAACGAGTCTGTGAGCAAATCGAAAAACTTTAAATGGTCCAATTTCTAACCCCCTCTCCCTCTTGAGACGTGGGGCAATTAAAAGAATTGCCCCACCACGATCTGGTCTGACTGTTACTGAAATATACGTTAAAGAAATTCAAGCAGTTCCGCTTTTTCATTTTTAGGACACCTTATGTCGAGAAAAGCCTTAGCTTTTTTTTACAGCGCCATCTGCCCTAAGCGAAGAGAACTCTGTCGCATTTAAAGTAGCAGTTAGCCTATGTAATGGCAGCCGTTGAACGTCAAAGAAAACCACAGCAAAGCGTGGTCGGGCTCAGCTAATATTAATAATATAGTTTATTAATAACATAATCCCATACGATAACAAGTAACCAATTAATAGTTACTTCACTATTAAGGGCCTCTTTCACCAACTACAAGTAAAGTGTTGATTAGTTACTTTTAGAAATAATTTTATGTTTTATTAAATTATGCACTCAGTTTAGTGCACCCTTTGATAGGCGAATTTTTATTATTATTTTCTTTTATTGTTTGAGACTTTTACCGCATAGGCAAAGGTATATCAACTAAATTATTCCCAGTGACAGGTGATATTAAAGACGGTAAGTCTACTTGACAGATGGTGAAAGAGGCCCTTACCTTAATAGATTATAAATTCCGATTTGAAAGCTACGTTATCAGTGAGTAACATAGTTTAGAAAGTTACGTGGACGAAGTCCCCTGCAACAGCTAGTAGATTATAAATTAATCGAAAAAAAACACGTTCAAAATATATTCCCGTGTGTTCTGTGAAAGATTTCGTCCGCCCCTTGTTCTTTAACATCGTTACGGAAAGAATTAACTCTTAATGCGCTAGTTGAAACAGTTACAATTAAAAAGAAGAAAAAACCCAATTGACTCTGTTCCACTTTTATTGTCTTACTAACCTTATTTATTTATTTATTTGTGATTATTGTTGTTTGTTCCAGTGTGGCTTAGTTTTCCAATTATATTCTTGCCTTTGCGAGACTTCTTGCAATTCGCCTTTAAATAATTTGCTCTTTAAGTTCCATAATATTATATTTAAATTAGATAAAAGATAAAATAAGATTATATTTTCCTTTCCAATATTGTTCGAAAGTTTAACATAAACTAAACTCGAAGCTTGGTTTACTTAAGTTAGTTGTTATATTTATTTACTTAAGTTAGTCACCTAGCTGTGGATTTTAGTAAACCGTTACTAAATAGTGATAGCCCGATAAAATAATATAATCACTAGATTATATGTGTAAAGACTATATACTTCGAGGTATTGCAGCCAGCATATGATTGGGACACTGCCTATAGGAGTCCGAAGCTTTATTTTGTACTAGCAGGCCCACGACTTCGTCCGCGTGAAATAAGTAGCCTATCCTGTGTCCCGTATGTCTAAATGTTTATCTATCAAGTTTCATAAAAAACAGTTGATTCGTTAAAGAGTTATGGAGGAACATACATACACACACACATAAAATACACTTACAGATTTATTATTTAATTTAATATGTATGTAAATATGTAATATGTAATATGTATGTATATACATAATATGTAAATATATAACAGAATTAAATTAAATAATTACCTATTATACTTAAGTGTAAATAAAATTATCTTAATATTTTTATATAAAGCCTTAATAATGTTTGTTCACTAAATCTTTTAAAAAAAGACTGACTATACAATATTTAGGAAGACTATTTATTTAAATGAAGGTAAATCGTCTAATATTGCATACTTTAACTCGAAACCAATTTCAAACACAATACTATTAAAGCTCAAAGAGACTATAACAAGGGTCCAAAATTGGATTCAAAATTGCCCAGTTCACTTATTTTATTCTATATAAAAGAATTCGCCCTTTTAACGCGTCGTTAAAATTCACAGAGCGCGTTCACACGAAGCGGTTCAAGTATCAAGACTATCCATATATTGATCGATTGAAACTACATTCAATTAATAAAGTATCAAGTTTAATATGATCAATAACAGATGTCCGCCTTCCCTTTTCTTCCATCGGACATACAGACGTACGGCCATCTGGTCGAAATCGAAATCGAAATTTATTTATAAGGTACACCAACAGAAGACGCAAAAATGCAATACAATAATACAATCTTACATTCGGTCCTGGTCTGATGTGAATTCCAATGACAAGTTATTTAATTAATTAATTATGTAATTAATTAATTTAATTAATAAATTATTTAATTTATCTAATTAATTAATTATTTAATTAATTTATTTATTTAAATAATTAATTTATTTAATCTACTCTTTGAGGAAGAGTTAAATGGGTTCACGAAATTTGCAAGAAAAGAATAGTAATAGTAATGAATAGTAGCAAAAAAAGAGTAAAATAAATACATAAGTTGCTGTTGTACATCGGGCGAGCGCTCTCCAACGCACACTGAGGCGGGCCGCATCGCAACGCATAACATCGACGCAAAAATACGCCTAGCAAGCGATCCGCCAGTGCGTTGCGATGCGGCCCGGTGCGGCCTGCCTGTAGTGTGCGATAGTTCATATAAAATGTACGAAAGTGATGTAGGAGGATTTTTGTTATGCGATGCGTTGCGATGCGGCCTGCCCTAATTTGCGCGAGCCTATAATGCGCACTGCCAGGGTTTGGAACTCCCTGCCGGCGTCTGTATTTCCGAGCACATATAACCCTAATCTTTTCAAGGTTCGAGTGAATAGGCATCTTCTGGGTGAGCTCGCTCCATCTTAGGCCTCATCCTTGCCACATGGCTGGTTGTTGGCCAAGAGCAAACCCATATCTAATAACAAAAAATGTCAAAGTACTAGAAACAGCTGTAAGAACTTCTGTCGCCATATAAACTTTTGATCATCACTAGTAAATTCACATACATACTTATAGTGTTTTCAACGATTAATTTCAACATTTTTTTTTATTATTATAGAAAATTAAGTAACATTTATCAGAAAATTAATATTTATTAATATTTTTCAGTGTCGAACATCTAGTTCCTACAACTTGTACCACACATTAAAATTTCTTCACCTTTAAGTAGGTAAGTTTATTCATGATTTGATTTCAAGTTTTTTGTCATTTGTTCAAAATCACAGTGCAAAATAAAAAAATATATAAAAAAATGTGTCATCAAAACAAATTATCAACCTATAGAATACTAGCTACACGCTCCCGGCTTCGTCCGGGTTCAAAAGAAAAATAATCCTATCTTTTAATTTGGACTAAATTACACATAATTATGAAGTTTTATCAAAATCGGTTCAGTAGTTTAGGACTTGCTTCGTTTCAACGTCTCTTTTTAATAAGTATGTAAAAAATTAACATTTTAAAACCAATTCTCAGAAATTCTTCAGTTCTCATCAATTCGAAAAACTAGCAAATGAATAAATTAATTTGAGATCATTTTGGAAGATTGCCAATTTTGCATCTAACTTCTCATCACGAAAGGCGAAATGCTGACTCAAATACCTTTTTGGCGTGTCTGCATTCTGTTTTTAAGTTTTCGCTTTGGGAATTTGTTAAATTTTAACTTGAACAAATATAAAAAGGCTTTTATTTTTTTTATTGTAGCCATCGCCGATTTTGATAGAGGAAGTGATAAGGGATTTTGATAGAGAAATTGGCTCGAGCATCCCAAAATAAGCAAAATTTACGGCAGTTCTCTGTAGTGGGACGATTTCTATTCACTTTAGAGTTCCATTTTTTAATTTTTTCTAAATTTCGAATAAAATACCACATTTTTTTTTAATGTTCGGCGTTAACTGCAAAGTTAACGCCGAACATTAAAAAAAAAATGTGTAAACACATGTATTATGTAAACACTTTTTCGAATTCAAAGAAAAAAATTGATATTCGCTATTATTTGTCTATGCTCACCTTAAGGCGCCCAATAAATAGGTCAGTAAATTGAACAGTAATAAAAAGTTACTGCATGGGGTATAGGGTACAATCGAGGTAGGGGTAATATTTTTTATAATTTAGACTGAGTTCGAAGTTTAGCTGTTGAAATCCACATTTCCATGCAAATGAACGTCCCGGGTACAGGTAACGAGCGTCGGGTACAATATTATTAAATTCTCATTGTGTCGGATCGACGAGTGAGCCCGGCTTACTTATTGCGACTAATTTCCTCCAAGGACTGACTTTATTTCATGTGTTCCTACACCTACACCTGTCACTGCAGAGAAGCTTTCATGAAAATTATATACCTTTTTATATATTGTAAAATCAAAATATTGCAAAAACTACTAAGACTTATAAAGCTGAAATTTGGAACATAATAAAAATAATAAAGTAAGCATCCACTAAGAAAATATTTTTGAAAATTTCAACTCCGTGCAAAGCCGGTGGAGGATCGCTAGTAATCATTAAAGAAATATATTTATATCGATCATAATTATAAATAACTCAAATTTCTTTATTAAGCGAGCACATAAATAACCATTTTCTTTTCGACAGGCTTCCGGTACAATTGCTAGTAGGTCGCCTATAACAAAAACAATGCCACATTTGTGTTAGTTTATAGGTGTAACCTGTTAAACTTTTTATTATTATTAACACATTCTTTTTTGCGACTAATGAGTTCTCAGAAAAAAAAAATGTAGCACCTCTCGAAACTAATCAGTCTCGAGTGGTGCTATTATTGTGCGCAGTTCAATTATTCATCTAAAAACATAAATAAGCTTATATAATTAATAAGCTTATAAAGTACAGTTTATACCCAACGACATACACGACAAAAAAGTCGTAAGCACTAAAAGTCATAAAGCGTTAATTACTCGAGTATTGTGGACACATTCGTATGTTTTACGCTCGCAATAAGGGACTTGTTATGCAATAAAGAGACTAGTAGGTGTCTCGCTATTCTATAATTTATGTTTTGATTCATTTTAATAATGAAAATGTATAGTCGAGGTCCAGTTTTCAGAGATTACAGTGACTTTATTTGAGAATTCTCATTATTCTGCATTCATATTATACTTAATTCAAATCATATATAGTCGCTAGTATTATATTACTAGAGACCCGCTCCCGGCTTCGACCGAGATGTATTTTTTTTATATAAACAAGCCTTCCCGATTTATCCCTCCTTCCAAAACCGAATTAAAATCAGTTGGATGGTTTAGAAGTATAATAGTTGGCGGAGAAACAGACATGACGGATTTATAAGAGATTAATGAAAGAAATCGTTACTGTGAGCGACTGTGAGTCAACCGTAACAGATAGAGATATGCCATCGCTGAGTTTTCTTAGTACATAATTTTTATGTATCTCTTAAGGTTTATAGTCACGTAAGTCAGGGATACAGGAAAGGACCGATCCCGAGGATCATCTAAAATTAAAAAAAATTAAAACGCCTGGCAAAAAGTATTTTAGCAATAAAGATACCAGGCTTTATAAATGCTTATAATATTTTTTTTAACGCGAACGAGTTCGCGGGCACCAGCTAGTTAAGCTAGTTAGAAAGTCTGTGATCGCTCCAGACTCCAGAGCTGTTATTAAAATAGGTCGTTATGTGAAGTGGTGTGTTTTAATAAATTAAATAGTAAAACCCGCTCTGTTTCTGCTCCGTGGGTATAATGAAATATCCGTAACGGTCGAGTTTGGAACTGCTAACGAGTTTTATAAACATATTACTTGTTCATTAGAACCTGTTACACTGAACAATGTGACACAAATTGAATTCATTTTGCATAAGCTACAAACGAATCACAACTTTATTCAAATTGCTTTAGGCTACGTATTACGGTAATACGTTTAGTTGTTTTATACTAGCATTTACGCGCGACTTTGATCGCACCCCTTTTTTCTTATATGTGAACACTTTTCATTTAGTCTTTACTAGCTGCTGCCCGCAACTTCGCCCGCGTAACTTTGTAAATTAATGCAAATTAAATTAATGTAAATTAAACCTTCCTCGAGAACCACTCTATTCATTGGTGAAAACAGTATGAAAATCGGTTGAGTAGTTTTTGAGTTTCTCGCGAACAGACAGACAGACGCGGCGAAGGACTTTGTTTTATTATATGTAAGGATTGTTCTTTCTACACTTTTTCAGGCGTAAAGTTTACATTTTTATTATTTTTAGATAATTCCTCAGGAACTGTACCTATATATTTTTTTTAATTTAATATATATATTTTTTAATTTGTTGAGAAAAAGTCTCTAAAAGGAGTTGGCCACTGACACCGTACCGTTATGAATTTATTCCCCAGTGCTGAGCAAAGGGCTCTAAGCTGTACATACAATCTATTGGCAAGATTTCACATAATTTCGAGTTTTAGCATGGTTTCGAAAAGATTGAGTCGAAGCATTGTGTCTATAACACAAGCAACGCCACATAGGCGCTGCAAATGTACTGCCATCTACAGTAAGATTAAGGATCAAGGGATATGAAAATGGTTTGATGAAAACTAAGTATCTAGCGGTAGTTTTCAAAATGTCCCAACTGAGTAAGCCGCAAACAAAAACCGTCACGTTTTACACATAAATAAATTGAATCCGTACCCGCACGTAATACAGGATCGGGACGCTCGAAAAAAACTTATTTTCACTAAGAAGTGTTCACAATGACGTCGCTATCTCGAGCATGATAACAATGCGATTCAAATAAAGGACGATATTATGTGGGCCCTCGTAAAGCACACGCGTCTCTAAGCCGACTCAGCGAAGGGAGAACCACTTTTACATCGTACGACACGACAGCGTCACGATATTACAATTCAAATAATGTCAACTATATTTTATTCACAGGATATTACAAACTAAAAATAAGCTTATTTTTGGCACACTGAGTGAATTCACTAAGCTAGTCTTAAAAAATCCAATAATACTACATAGTTACAATATTGTTAAAAAATGGCTTCTTTTTTATATAACTATTTTGAACATTTCATTAAAATATGATTTGGTGGGACAAACGTTGATACGTTTATATTTATATGTGGTCATTTAAACTAGAATCATAAAGTATATTTCTTACAAAGTTTTAAATGTTTTACAAATTTCATCTTATTAATATTGTTTAGATTCTAGAAATTGACTTACAGATTAGAACAAAGCTAGCATTATAACTGACCCTCGAGACTAAGAAAATTATATTAATTTAAGTAATACAATTAATCTGAATTGATTTTAAAGTAGCTCTTTTTAAAAGCGTGTTCCTGAACCGATAGAAACACAGTCATTATTTTTACAGAAAATTTTATTATTATTTTCTAAAATACTAAATAAAAATTATATTAAATTTATTAAAACTATCCACTCATTACTTAAACTTGTAGTAAAATAAAATTTTGCAGTTTCTAATAACTATATTTGTGATGTTTTTTTTGTATAAATAAATAATTACGAATCCACGTAATAATCCTTTAAAAAGCCAAAGAAAGTTACCTACTTTTTATTTTTTGATTTTGATTTGATTTAGACGAAGGCGTTTAAATTAAAAAAAAAATCATTAAAATGTGTAAGAGGATATTTGATTACTTTTTATTCTTAATAAAAATGTATTAATTTTCTAAACACGAATCCGACACGATTTTTAGTAGTCATGTGTAAAGAAGGTTAGTACCCCACATAGTCTGTGGTGATTTATACATACTCGACAACTCAACTTTATTCTTTTATTGACGTTAAACGGAGCGAAAGTGACAGATAAATTGTGATTATTATGAAGAATGTTACCATGTAACAATTTCAGCATATTATTATTCTATTACATGTTTTCAGAAAATTATCCAACATATAAAATTTCTGTGAATTAGTTCGATATTAATATAGATAGAGATTATTATAATATAATAATATTTTATAAATCTTTATTTAATAACCTATCTTTAAATTATGGTAAAAGTATTAAGTTGATTTAGGTGCTTTTTTACAGCAGGCTTAATTTTTTCGTCGTTTTTTTAAATAAAAAGGTACTAGTCTAGTAGAGGTAAGGTAAAAGCACCTATTACCGCGGTATTTCGGGGAATTTTGACTTTAGAGTGAAATATTTTGTAATCAGGTCTATCCTCGGCAAGTAAGCATTTTTTTAAACATTTTAGGGACTCTTTATTATTGATTTCTCTCACTTCTTTTTATTTATTTTGAAGCGTAGTATTTATAATTTTTTTTTTAAAACAGGAAGTCGACATCCCCTATTACCGAGGCATGCTCAAATGTTTTTTCTATTTCCGCGGTATGTGGCTCCTATTACCGAGTATAGAAGAAAAATAATACTTGTTGTCCTGATGGTTCCGTATAAAATAAAATATATTTAAAAAATACACAAAACATTGCGATCAACTTTATTATTATCATAATTAAGAAACTGAA
The DNA here is from genome assembly GCA_947623395.1 of Synanthedon tipuliformis. NCBI lineage: Eukaryota > Metazoa > Arthropoda > Insecta > Lepidoptera > Sesiidae > Synanthedon > Synanthedon tipuliformis. Next base: position 340,832 of record OX392424.1, on the reverse strand, counting down.
CAAATGTAGAAGAAGACTATCACAGTTACCTTCCACCTATATTAACAACAATATTTATAATATTTTGCTTATTATAACTAATCTACAGTCTATACAGGGTTAAATTTTATTCACTTGTAGTACTTAATAAACTGCATTAAATCTATAGATATATTTATTTATGTAAGTTGGGTATAATGAGAAAAATAACAATAATAATTACACAAATAACTAAAATTGAATCAATAAAATCAATTTTTCGATTATTCTCGATTATAAACACGTATATAAACGCTACCTCTTTTTACTAAAACTTACTTATTCATCGGACATAAAAAAGCTGTTTCATTGTATTTAATATGCGTCTTGGGCCCTAAAAAACTTGAAGCAAATCGTTACGTTCAATATACGAGTAAACTCTTCCAAACCACGCTCGTATTGAGTCTTTTGTGGTTTGATTTCTACTCAATGTCGGATGTCGTTTCAAAAAACCCAATAACTTTTCCATAATTACTGCGAAATTTAAATTAATTACAGTTGTTTCTTGTCGGGACTAGCCAACTTATACTTATGGCAAAGTCTTTGACGTAGTGGAAAGCAGTGGGGTGAGAGCAGACCTGACATCAAAACTGAATGTCCTCGATTATGATGTCATGAATTAATGATCAATAAATCAAAATCACAGCAGAGTAACATGATAAAACCTTTGACTTTGTTATGAAACATTATTTGTAAATATTTTTATCAAGAATAATTCATTAACGGAACCCTAAATTTGGACACTGGTTACTGCAACACGATACGAATACGAATACAGGTTGCTTTATCACTCGGTGATAGATTTTATATGAAAACTGTATTTCCGAGTACTCTGCACTCGTTAATAGATTCTCATATAATCTATTACCGAGGTATGCCGCGGTAATGAGAGTAGTATACAATATTTTTAAATATAATTCCGACCCGTAAAAAAAGAAAACCAGAAAGATTTTTTGGTGTCACTTCGAAAAAATAGAGATAAATCTTCATGAAAAACAGTATTTTGAATGACAAGATATGCCGTATTATCATTCTTTTCTCAAATGAATATTGCATATATTTTATGACGTTTTTGACACCCAGTACAAAATTATACTTTAAGTGCTATGAGTTTTTATAAAAATAATGAATTTTTATGGATTTTGCATACATCGAAAATAGATTTTTCGTTTATAGAATACATGAGGACTGGAAGATTGATCAATTTTTACTAATGAGATAATAAATAATTTAAATATAATAAGCAAAATAGGAACCTCAATATTTCCATTACCGAGTGTTCCCTCGGTATTAGAAGCTGCCTCCAATTTTAGGCATCTATCACCGCGAGTTTTATTTCTTAATGTTATTAAGTATGTGTTTATTGAAAATTTTACCATGAAAAGTAAAAGATAATACTCCTAGAAATACGCAAAAACAAGTAAACATCATCCGTAGTCAATTATAAAGTATTTTACCTTAAAAATCACGAAACAAAAATATGAGTGCCCTTACATGAATTGCCCCTTGCTTGTATGGACACAACCTGATTCTGCGTTCCCGTCGCACAAATTGATCGTTTTTGATCTGTTCATCTTTGGTATGTCTACCAACGCCCATTAATTCGATGTAAAACACTCCAAGTTAGAACTTGTCCAAAATAGTATCGTTCTAAAGTTACTGTTATTAAATTTAAATACGAAAATATCGGATACCTCGGTAATTGATGCCGAATTTGCATACCGCGATAGTAGGTGCTTTTACCTTACATCTATTTTGTGTTTACACCTTCAACTTCAGCGAAAACCGTCCGCATTTTTCACTCTTGACATCTACGATGCGGTAAAAGTCGTAATGTAAAGTTTAGACGCACGTGCGCACGTGACATTGGGGCGGGATTTGTTATTGAGGGTTTGTGTGTTGATATGTCTATAAATGAGTATACAACTCTGTTTATAAACCAGTAGGTGTTAAGAATTCCAATATATAAAAGCAGCATCTACATTCACTTACATTACGCTTGGCAGTCAATACACGTTCAAATTCCTTTAAATTTTTTTACAAGAGGAATCATGAGATTTTTTAATTGCACGTTTAAAAAATTCTCAGTTATACACCGTAGTATTTCGGGGAGTAAGTAAGTCTTGTAAGTTCAACTTAATTTTCATTGGATTGCATCCTATAAAATTTTGAGTATAATATTTTGCTAATATAATATTTTGAGAAAACATAAAATCCATTTAATTAAACATTTTTAATCACGGTTGTCCCAAATGTAATGTTTTGCGAATATAATATTTTGAGAATATAATAATTTGCGAATATAATACTGTGCTCATAACCCTAAGTAAGGAATGTCAGAGCTCATTTCCCTATTCCTTTCCAATGTATAAAAACATGAGCATATAAAGCGATGAGGTTTCTTACCCTAAAAAATATAATGAAACGCTTCATGCTCCATCAGAACTATGTCGCATTTCATAATAATTTATTTTGCTCGGGTACAAACGGTTTAAATTTTTAAACAAAGCAGGTTAAGCTTATGGCATATGCAAAAATAAAATCGTTTTTCGGGCTGGCTGGCCACGCCTACAGGCGGGAATTACAGCTATTTCGCCCCGCGCTCCGCAAGCGTCCTTACCATAGACTTATATTGAGTATAACAAATAGATGCGGCCAAAGTTTTTATATTTTTATGAAGTTGAAATTTGGCGTCCAGCTGAGTAATTATGTGTATATATTCACTTTCACTGCGAATATATAATGAAATGAATAATGTGATAAAGAATTGTGTAGAATAAAAGTATACTAAAAAATAAACCACAATAGTCACTCGAGTGAAAATTTATGCTATAGTGTTCCATAAATAAATATATGTTATGAAAAGTTAATTTAGTTTATATATATATATATATCAAAAAATCACCTAATATATATATATATATAATCACCTAACCTATATATATATATATAGGTTGGGTTATATATATATATCACCTAATTTTTCCTAAGGAATGTGAATATACCTAATATTAGAAATACCTAATATTTCTAATATTAGGTATATTTATTATAATACCCTCAGTAAAAAAGTCATGTGTGTAGTATACATACTTACATTTAAAATTTGGGTGCATTCCCAGTAGTTCGGTTGACAGTTCGGTTGACCGAACTAGTGAGACTTTTTTTCCTAGTACTTCGGTTGATTTTTTCGACCGAAGTACCAGGAAAAAAAAGTCTGGTCTGTGAGTAGTGAGACTATTTTGTCTCTGGTCCATTCCCACTACTTCGGTTGATCGAACTAGTGAGACTTTTTTTTTCCCAGTACTTCGGTCGAACAAATCAACCGAAGTAGTGAGACTATTTTCTTTTATTCCGGTTGTAAATTCAATTATGCAGCCAGCATACTTGGGACTCCGAAGCTTAATATTATATACAATTTTTGTAAATATATATAACTTGTAAATATATATTTTTATTATAAATATAATATAAATATATAAATATAAATATATTATAAATATAAATATAATATCTTTTATATATAATAAAATAAAATTTTATATATAGGTATAAATATAATAAGTATCTTTTGTATTTAAATTGAAAAAAATATAAATATTTGATTTCACATTTCTATATGAAACCATGACTTCGGAAAGATGGATATGCGGATGGTATGGTATGTTGTGTATTTTTGGTATGTTGGCTACAAGGACATTAGTTAGCAAGGACATGTATGTTAGGGTAAGGTAAGGTAAGGGTAATGTGAGGGTACAGTACTGTTGGATATGTCTCGTCAAGGCCTATCTAACGAACCGTCACATGTGGGGTTAGGGTAAGGTAAGGTAAGGGTAATGTGAGGGTACAGTACTGTTGGATATGTCTCGTCAAGGCCTATCTAACGAACCGTCACATGTGAGGTTAGGGTAAGGTAAGGTAAGGTAAGGGTAATGTGAGGGTACAGTACTGTTGGATATGTCTCGTCAAGGCCTATCTAACGAACCGTCACATGTGGGGTTAGGGTAAGGTAAGGTAAGGTAAGGGTAATGTGAGGGTACAGTACTGTTGGATATGTCTCGTCAAGGCCTATCTAACGAACCGTAGCACGCCGGGTTAGGGTAAGGGAACATTCATGTTTCGTTTGAACTGAAAATTAGGAATCTAACATCGGGCAAAATAATAGTTTGATGTGTGACGTAACTATAAAATTATAATAAAATGTTATATTAGAAACATTAGATTAGAAATGTCATATTATAATCATTTTGTTTACTATCATAGTATGCACAATAATAATATGATAGGTCTTATCTAACCAACACAATTTTATTAAGATCTATGGTAGTGAAACTTATCAAAACATGTTTACTATATTAATAACGTTTTAACATATTTAAATTACGAATACTTGATTCTCACAATATAGACAAATGTAAACTAAGTCCCCTTCTCTCTTTAATAGTTCTTTTTAACTATGTTTATTGCACGAAACTAGCATGAAACAAATAAACACAGAGTCCACGTCCAACCAGCGCTACTGCAGAGCGCAGACTGACTGGCACGCCCCATCGCGCACAATGTGCTCGATAAAATCATGATATTTGAATTTTATTGTAGTCCCTTTATACTTAAAAATCTGATATTGTTAAATTGACTTGAAATCATTGATACCTATTTAATAAAAAAAGAATGGATTGAATCGCGTGATAATTGCCCCAGAAAGGTCGATTGAAAACTGAACACACCTTGCTTACAAAAAAATTTTTTTTTAAATATCTAATTGCCTAATTATTTTGATATTGTTAAAATGACAAGATGAAAGTTTGACCTACAATATATATTTTTTTTGAAGCAAATACATGTATAACTATTGAATAATCGTCATTGAAAATTTGAAATTTTGCGTCGGCCATAGCCTTAAACCCAACAACATTTTAATAGCATCGTTTGCATGTAGGATATGAATGAAACTACTCTTGGCCAACGCAATCGTGTGGAACGAGTCTGGTTAAATGTAAAATAAATTATAGAGAGATTTCAGCATCGATTGTAAGCCGACAAATTGGGGTTTTGCCTCGTAAAAATACACGAATGTTTATTAAACCGATCCGGAGGCGAGCTGCGTTTGCTGCTCGGTAATTTCCGATATTATTTCGTGCTGCTGACCATTTCAAAGAACACGATTGTGCAAATAAATTCACACATTTCAAACACGTTACTTTGTATCGATGGTTTTATTCAAAATTAATTATGTAGTCTCCTTTTTGCATAGAATGAATTTGCTCATGTAAATAACAATATAAACGGTATATTCAAACATTTTAACCCAAGTGTAATTCTTGGCTTATAAATTATACCATTGAATGGTGTAAAAGTCACCTGTGACCCATAAAGGCCGTACTTAAGGTTTACATTACCCCAAACATCGGTGTCACGTACAGGCCTCGTCTTGACGCGTGACTCCATTTTGATAGGTTTGAAGAAGGTTGCGAATTACTCTATGAAATGTCGATAAACTTACAGGTAGGTAAATGTCAAGTAAAATCAGTCATTCTAACAAGATTACCATAGAATTTACATTTATAGCGCCTACTTGCCAATTTTACATTCTTAAATTTAAGAATTTTTCTTACTTATAATGTATAAACATATTTTGAAATATTATATTTTTGGTTCAAAATATGTTTCAAAAATGAATCGTTATATATGTGTATGTATATTGCTGAGCGCAAAACTCAAGAAAAGCTGGACCAATTCGGTTTCTTTTTTTACATTTTCGTTCAAGTTCGAGAAAGGTTTTTTTTTATTTTTATTTATTAATATATTTCATAATGTTACAATTAGATTAACATTAGTGTAAACGTAAACTCATTAGAGTTTCTCCGCACACCATGTTTTAAGTTGGACCAAATTACAAAAAGTTACGAAGTTTTATCAAAATCGGTTCCGTAGTTTATAGGTTCATTGGCACGACACGAAATTTTTATATATAAATATTGTATGTTATAGTACGATTTAATATTGTACCTTTGGTTTTATAGTTTATAGCCGAAGTAAGCACTTCATCGTCCGTTAAAAAGTGCATGAAAAATAAAAATAAAATGACACCGAACAATAATGATCGGAATTGTGCGAAATGCCTTTGTCAATTACTCCAACAAGTGTGCCGTTTGATTGTCAATAAAGTGAGTAATGTGTTTCGAACTGGTTCGTTAAACGTTTAATTTAATAAAAGCAACGCAACACTGATTGAGCGATCGTTGCGTCCATGAAGCCATTTCATTTTCCCAAGAAAAAACATTAAGTAAATTTTATGTTCAAGGAATTCGTTCGCTTTTATTTCATTTAAAAAATAAACTTTAAAGCAATAAAAACACGTAACCAACAAGATTATTAAATATTTTTATTAATATAGATGGAGTAAAATGGATGAAACGCTAAAATTAATTTTTGCTACATCACTTATATTTTTAGAATTTTTATTTTTTTTATTTATTTTTTTTAGATTTATTTTTAGAACAATTATATACGAATATAAAAAGTGTATTTTTTTTATATACGAGTACATATAATTATTTAACGAATAACTTAAATCCTTTTTATATCTGAATTAAATCTTTTTACCCTCAAAATTGACATTTCGAGGGTAAAAAGACGCACGAGGGCGTTGGGCATTTTATAGATAAATAAATAAATAAATAAATATTTTCACACATTCCACACAGCATCATTTAGCTCCACAGTAAGCAACTAAAATGCTTGTATTATGGATACCAGACAGTTGATATACTACATGTATTCAAGTTCGCTGATACTACATAGATTACTTCTTTTTTGTAAATACTATATATATAAATATAAATACTATAATTTTTTGTAATATTTATAAATACAAAACATTCATGACTGAGGTACAAAGGTAAAATGTTAACACATAAACATTTACCCTTAGCGGAATTCGAACCCGCGACTGTTTGGTAGCCACTAGACCAAACGTGTCGTCGTGAAATGGGAAAAACCATTGAACTCGCGACACTGTAACCGTGTAACCGTAATTTAACCGACACCTCTATTGACAATTATAAAAAAACAGTAATTTCAAATAAAAATATCAAACGGCTAGTTATACGATACGTCGTCTACATTTTCAGTATAGAGGAGCTACTGAGAGCTTACTCTTTACTAGTAGCGGGTATTATAATTTTTGTAGTAAGTAGTAGTTTATAATAAGGAATAAGAAAACACTTCATTTAAAAGTATTTCCTGCAGAATAAAATATTTACTGACTATCAAAAAATAAACAAGTACTTAATTGTTCAAGTTTTCACTTCTGTCGGCACTCCCAGAGTGCCACTGATTTTTATTTAAGTATCAATCAAATAATTTAGATATGGGATAAAGTGCAATGTAATTCAATATTTTAGATATATACTTAATATAAAAAGAACACCATTTTTCAACCGTAGGAACATCGATACACCTATGGTAATAATCTCATCTTTTCTTAGCTTCCTTACTGTCCCTTCTGTATGCGATGACGTTATGAGTGTTCGCTATTTCGCGCCGCGTCTTCATTGGGCCTAGACATGGAAATAAATTTGAATAATGGCGAATGGAGGATTTGTTGGTCGAATCTGAAATTCAAATTTGGAATGGGTTCCCGGACACGCTAGCCTGCTGTACTGGCAGAAAAAATTACACGTGTTACTGCTACGTTAGGAAACTATACATTACCAAAACTGACTATAGAGCCGGTGAATGTTATTTGTCAAATAGTAATATTTATTTATCCTAAGTATATCGTGTCCATGGATCCATGGACATATAGGATAAAGTCCAGTGTAAAACAAGAATCTCGACCATTCTCGCCCGTTATCGTGATATGAAGGGGTAACACATATTCGCTTATAACTTCGTTATTTTTGACCGTACGAAAAAAAAGATAAGGACTAATATTGTCCTTTACACAATTCTCTACAAAATATTTATTACACATTTTTACGTACAATCAATATTTTTTGAGATAAATGAAAAAATGGGTAAAATATATTTTTGAACATCTCTTTTATTATTAACTTTAGGGCCTAGTGGAACAAATTTGTTCGTAATTAAATTTTCAATTAAGGGACTTTATTATAGGTTTTCCAATGCTATCAAAGTACATTAACATTTAGACATTTAGACTTTCTTTTTAAATTTTATTTTTTTAGAAAAAACTATTGCTTATTGCTTGTAGCCATATTTACGTTCAGAATATTCACATTTAAAATAATAAAATCGAAACTGTAGTTTAAATTTGTAAATATATAAAAAAACTACATTTTATGAACATTTTGTTCCATTGTTTCATAAATTCTACTTATTTAAATAATATAATGCACAAAAATCACCATGTAGTTTGTTAATTTGTAATCTAACCTATTTCACAATTAAGCTGTAGCACAAAATTTTTGCTGAAAAGGCTTAAAAAAAACTGTGCTCGAAGTTATGCGTTGGAGCAATTAATTTTGAATCGTGACGCCGTCCGCTCGGAAATATTTGTTTTTGAATATATTTTTAGTTATTTAAAGGGCTTTTTAGCTTTGACATATTCGAATAAAATATATAGGATTGAAGTGACCAGGTGATTGAAATGCTATTTTTAAAAACGTATCCTCAGAAAATAGCTTTCATGAAACTTTCGCGGCAGCCCTACTTAGACATGTTCATTTAATTACTTATTTTATTTTATTATAGCTTTTAATCTTTCTAAGTATTATATTTCTTAGGATTGGTTAAAAGTACCTACTGCCTTAAAATGCCTTAAAATGCCAGAGTGAATCAGTTCGTGTTCCGCCTTCATTCCACAACTACTCAACTGAGCATAATAATTTGTACCTCTGACAACGAGCATGCATAATTTGCATGCTCGTTGTCAGAGGTACAGAAAAGATCATAGGGTACTATTCGTCTAGAAAAAAAGTACTAAACCGAGGGGCGATACGCTACATATTATTTACATATGTTATTTTTTATGCTATAAATATTATTATGGATTTATAGTAATAATGGAATCATAAAATTAAGCATACTGTTATAAAAGAGTATAAATATGATACAGACCAACATCTGGGAAGAACAATATCTACTTTCTTAAAACTCTACGTCGATATAAATATACTTAAGTATATAATTCTATTATAAACAAAAGCCGTTAAAAGTCGGTCTAAAAATACGTCATTCAAATTTTCACGAAACAATGTACAATCGGGTAGAAAAATGGTAATTTAATGCGGAACGCTCGCTACATTAAGAGCAAGTTAGAATATTTACGCTGTGCGGACATTTCTCGCAGACGCGAAGCATTTTCGTGTGAGTTGAAGCCGTGAATGAAAAATCACATATTACGGTACAATTGTACTTGCGACAATGGTTTTTTTATGTAAAAGTTCAGATGGTAGGGTGACGCGTCATGACGGTCCACCTGGTGGTAGGTGGCTACCGTCTTCTATATACCTACATAGGAAGTTATAACACGAAGAGGGGTTCAATTGCTTTATTGACTGAAAAAAAAAGGCAGTATGGCAGCTCAGTTAAAATTATCCGCAAACTGTATGCTCTGAAACTGCTAACGTTTTGTTTTCGTTATATTTTCTTTTGCTGCTTTTGGATTTTATAGATTATTATAAAATCCAAAAACTATTACTGTTAAAGAAGGAGATATTTAACATTTTATAGATACTTAAAGAAGTACACAGTGACCACAGCGAAGAGCAGTATAACATGTGATTTTATATATTGTACATATATAATCAGATGTTATAACATATTAGAAGGTTACAAGAAAAAGGTTCCATATAGTAAAGCATGTATGAGGATTATTTATAAGGGGTTATAAGGAAAATATTTGTAATAATATGACCACATTAATATAGTTACAATATCAAGTGTACAATCGTAAACACAAGCTTCATTAAACGAGTTAATGTTATGAAAAAGAGTTAATGGTTAAGCTACTGTCAATATAACCGCGCGAATTCGCGACGAATCATAAACTAAGCGTAATGTTTTGTATACTTTAACAAGAGATAAAGATACACTATACTATCAATAAAAACTAACAGAGCAGAAGTTAAACGCAGATAAGCACATAACTCTCGTTCAGGGTAAGTTTTATTTTATAGAAATACAAAACTACATATAGTTACTTATCAACTCATTGGAGAAAGTTGTAATGGGACGGACACCTTCCGTTCTATAGTTTAAGCACAGGCATAATCTATGGAGCCTGCCAGCCCCTTAGAGAAGACCACAGCTGCTATTAGATGAATAATGGTAGATTCCATACTAAAGGTCAAGGTATTATTGATGAATTAACATACAAAGTTTAATGTTTGATTATAAGTATATTTAATTTTGGTAACATGACATAATATTAATTATCTTCTTTTACAAAGATAAATAAATACTCTTCAAAAAGCATTGTCACTAAGTAACTAAGTCATGGAAATGATAAATTAAAAAAAATCGCATTAAGAATTCGCAGCGACAGCCAAAGTGGGGTGTTCGTGCCGATTTCAAAGCACGTGTTTATTCGCACCACTTTTTATGTTAATTATATTTGGATGGGTACTTTTTCTGTTTTCACGGGGGCGGCTACATTTTCCCGCTACAAAATTTGAATTTCAAATTAAGAACAAATCCTGTTCCACGGTTATTCAAATTTATATTCGCTTGAAGGCCAATGACGCAGAAATATGAGTGCAATCTTTCATTTGCTCCTTCATTTTTTTAATACTTTTATGCTCGATTATACTTTATTTTAGCATATTTTTATACAGTTTAATCAGCGTTCCGAGTTAATGTCTCATATATACGATTATATTACAATTCATTTTTAATAATCGTTCTTTAACAAAGTTGTTCTTTGTTTAAATACTTTCAAAATGACTTTAAAAGAACCATTCTTATACAATATTTAAATTTATTTGTTTTGTTTATCTATAAATTGGTGTGTGTGATAAAATTTTGTATGTAGATAAAGTTTTAAGCTTTAAAATAAGTTTTTACTTTTCGTACCTACTTAGTATTTTTTTATATAAAGTTCCACCGACAGGCTGACAATCCACGGTAAATTGCGAATATAATATTTTGAGAATATAATATTTTGCGAATATAATGTTATGCTCATAACCCAAATGGCTACCTTCGCCTATAACTCAAACAATGCCACATTTATATAAAAAATATAAGTTGGTTTATGTATACTTCAAAAACTCGAGAATGGGTAAACCGATTCTGATACGATTTTCACATGTGGAAAGAGAGATAAACTGGGAATATTTTAACATATAAAAATTGCACCCAGAGCAAAGCTAGCATGTAATTACAATATATTGAATTATATATTTCCAATTAAACCTAATCTGCTCGTTATGCGTCTATCTATTTAACACCTGTATGCCTATAGTAATAGAGGCTAGATAGTTCAAACAAGATCCGTCTTTGACGCAGTTAATTGCAAGCGAGTCAACACGAGGAGAAAGCTCATTAAGTGACAAGGAAGCTCTTCCCACCCCCATCCCTGCACCCCCTTTATCCTTGGATGCACCTTAGTGTACCGACACTGATTAAAATGAATGCACAAGTGGCCGGAGAAACACCATAGGTATATAAAGTCGGGGTACGAAATTCTTCGTCAGTTTTCAAATTTATTTCTATATCAAGTCTTAATACATTTGGAAACTAAAGCACTAAGCAGACAACTGTTAGACGTTTGAAATGAGATTTTGGCATGAGTGATAAATTTACCGGGTGCAAGTAAATGTCGACAAATGGTGACGAACATTTTCTTACCCCGACTGTACATAAAATTACTAACTTATTCATACTAACTTTTATGAATATTTTTTTTATGAATGAACGTAACTTCATTCATAAAAATTTCTTACTTTGCTTAAGTTCTAAAAATTCTAAAAATCTTAATGATACATAAATGAAAGCAGGTCTTATAGGAAGTGGACTGTACGTTCTAACTGAGTACGACAGTATCTTAGACACATTTACCCATTTACATAGCACTAGACTGAAAATCACATAAATAACTGTTCGAAAACGTTCTAAAATGTATGTACGGAAATATGTCAGTATATTTTATTCGATAGCGCAACACTGTCTGCTACTCTGCTCACACCTGCTCTATCTATCGTCGTACGCTCAATAAATTTGCTCAATCTCCTTGAAATGCACATAAAACCCTCTACTCTAAACAGAAAATAGTTTCAAACGTTTCGCAGGAACTTATTTTTAACTTGTATCTGTTTTAGTACTCAATTTTAGTTAAATCTAGTTAAAACTCAAAAATTAACTAAATTCAGAATTAAGACATTTAAGTAATTTAAAAGAAATATTGAAAATTTAAGGCAATATGTATGTCTTGTGTATACATTCATTAAATAACAATTTTATGAGAATCAAATGTAATTATAAATTTAATGCAAATTCTACTATGTAGCGCCATCTGTTTGCTAGTTAGGGAATGTTTCCTATCTATGTTGCAGACGATAAATATAATTCGGTAATTTGTCCTTAATGCCATATAAGGAAATAAATATTATGTTAATGTATGTTATATATATTATAGCCTATATTTAACTTATTTTAATATAATTTATAAAATATTGAGATTTAAAAAGACTAAATTTTATATCAATTAAATTGACACTAAATTCAACGATAGATATGAAATGTTTTCCAATACTTGTTGAGATGTCTAATAAAAAATTGACATTTGATTTGCTGTTTACAGCCTCGCCCGTAAGTTTCAAGAAGGTTTCCCTAAATTATAGAGGAACTTTCATATTATTTAAGCCGGTAAATTTATCTCAGTCAATAGTTATTCTTAATGGAAAGGTTGCGATATCTCGAGTGAGAAATATTACACCCGATTCGTTTCACTTTTAATTAAAGTTTCGATAGGTAACGCGACGCGGCGCGCGGCGGCGTATCGTCCGAATGGTCGGCTGCGTTATGGTATGTTATAGGTAAACTTTTCAGATTAAAAACAGTTTTATTTTACACTAGTGCTTTTGGCCGCCACTTCGTCCGCGTCCGGTCGCTACCTAACTTCACAGGAACACCCGCTACACTAATCTGAATATTGTCTCAAAGTTTCATCAAAATCGTTTCAGCGGTTTTGGAGTCTATAGGAGACATACGGAGACATACATACACACATCGCCTTTTATATATTGAGATTTGTACATAGTTTGTTTTAAATATTATGTAGTTTTATTTTTGTTAACTGTACTTTATAATTGTTAAGTTTTTGGTACGAACCGGGAATCTAATATCGTTGTGGGACAAACAAGGAAATTTTTGGAATGTGGGACAAAATATCGGAACTAACGAGGCACAAATCGTATTTAGCAGTATCAAGGCATACTATAATATATTCCGCAGTCATAAACCACTTTATGACTGGCAGCAGTAACCAATAGTAACGCGAGTTTTAATTACGCGACTTTTTATAAAAGAAATGAAAGTGTATGTAGCATACCACCTTGCGTCCTCAACGGAAGCCAGTCAGCGTGGAAATTGGACTCTCTCTAACTGAACTTATCAATTACAACTGTTAAATATTGGACATATCGTGATATACTATAAGAAATGTAGTTCTTAAATCTAATGCTTTATGCCTAACAGGTATTAGCTAACAGTGCTAATTTGAAATTTTCAAATTAGGATTTCAAATGACATAAAATAGTTTGCAAATAAGTTGATCTGATTACATACTGGCCATTATCAGTAAATTCTTATAAAATTACTAGCTGACCCGGCAAACGTTGTTTTGCAAAAAAAAATTGTGGTGGGCTACCCTTATCACTTAGGGTTATAAAAAATAGTTTACGACCTATTTTCAGACCTACCGAATATACACAAAAAATTCATAAAAATCGGTCAAGCCGTTTCCGAGGAGTTTGGTTACAAACACTTTGACAAGAGAATTTTATATATATAGCTTTTCATTTTACTTGTCTTACTTAAGGTATGAGAGGGCTACGATAAAAGCAATTGTTAATAAATTAGAAATGATCGAGGAAAAGGGATATTTTGTATCCCTTTTTTATTGCTTTCTTGCGGATAACAAAGAATTTATGGTCAAGAAAAATTATGAAATTAAGTTTGTATTGTTCCACTATCTATAATAATTTTTTATTAATTTTTTATTGAATTTACATTCATAAATGATCATAATTATAAAGTTTGTTTATTGTTTATTTAAGAAAGAGACGTCCTAATGGACTATTGTATCCATTTTGTTAGTATTGGCGGTTAGAAAAATAATAAAAGAGCCAAAGTAGCATGAAGAGTAAGACCTGCGCATCTATTATTTTAAAAGGGTCTCTCAGACGAGAACAATTTCCATTGAGACTACACCACATTCTCCATATAAATCGGTAAGTGAACTATATTATTTGAATAATATTGATAATATTTTTAAAAAAATATTATGTTTGGTTTTTTGTTTAATAACGCAAAAACTGATAATTTATTACATGGATACCTACTTTTTGTTGTTATTACTTTTATTACTAGATATGGGATACTTTTTATTCTAAAAAAATTAGTTGAGTTCCCAAGGTATCATGGCGACACAGCGATATATAAGTCAGGCATATAATACTCATAATATTTATAACGTTCGCGTTAGTCAACGCGAACGAAGTCAAGGGCACCAGCTAGCATGGAATAAGTTTAAATAAACAATATTCAAACAGATAATAACCTTTTGTATAAACTGTTGAAAGAAATACGTATGATTCAACAGTAATGCTAGAATCATAGGGATTTTTATTATTTTCCATATTATGGTCCAATATCTCGTCTGCTGGAATGTCGGGTGGAATACAGCAGGTGGTTGATGCAACGAAGTAATTTCAGAGCGGCACAACGTATAAAGACCATAGGGAAAAAAAACACATAATTTGCTTTTGTGCCTAGATGGCGCCCTATAATGTGTCCGTCACACGTTTAACATAAGAAAACAAGGAAAAAATATTTAGTACCTTAATACGTCATAAGAAAGTTTATACACTGATCCATGCATATATACTGTGTGTGAAATTTTAACCCTCTCTCTGCTTAGTGTACACTGAAATTATTTTTTGTACTAAGGGCCCGTTTGCATACTGGTTAAGTGATTTTTTTATTAGTATGCTAATGGTGGAGACGACGGCGTTCTCCGTGTAATGTCTTCATAATGGCGTTTGGGCTTTTATTTCTTTCTTTCTTACTATAGATATAGGTACGTTGACATTCAGATTAAAGAAATCATTACTTAAAAAAAAAACGATTCGACGAGGACAAAATTACAATTTATAAAAAAAAATGTTGTCAGAATTGTATTTATAAGAGACTGGCTTATGCCCGCGAGTTCGTCCTTGTCCTTCTTTCTTTCTTAGGTGTTAAAACATTCATTCATTCTCTTTATTGCTCATATAATTTTGCCAGTACTTGAATTTTTTTTTTTATATTTAGATGATACCTCGTGAAATGTACTTTTTCTGTATGTAAAGTACGCTTTGTCTTGTATCATTGGCAAAGTGTATGCAAAAATTTCATAATCTAAGGTTGAGTAATTAAGGCGTGAAAGCGTAACAGCGCAAAGAGTAAAAAAAAAGCGTTCGGAAGGAATAATTAAAAATTGATAATGGGAAATGAACTATTGGATCCCTTACTCACAAATTCATGCTGTTTCGTGGTGGTCTTAGTGTGCTCTGCCACTACTACTTAAAATCAATGTTTCATGTTAATACTTAAAATATCTTAATAATATAAAAGGAGATGTGTTTATGTATGTCTCCTATAGACTCCAAAATCGCTGAACCGGTTTTGATGAAACTTTCAGACAATCTTCAGATTCGTGTAGCGGGTGTTCCTATGAAGTTTGGTAAGTAGCGATCGGACGCGGGCGAAGTCGCGGACAAAAACACTAGTACATATAATACAATAATAAAATGGAGTTAACCCAGTTTCTGATTTTTTGTATTGAGTTAGAAATGAAGATGAAAATTTCACCATTGGTGGTAAGGTAATAATAAAGGTGTATAATACAATTTATTCGTCACCTCGACAAGACAAAGCTCGATTGTGATGCGTATTGCGAGCGGACCGCGACCCGCCGACGGATTAAAGTAATGGGCCTGAATACTAAATGAAAACGGATCAGAGAGACTGGCCGTAGATTACACGACGCGCAGAAGAGACAGATAGGTATTTTTTGGTACAATTAATGTACCAATTAATGTATTTCCTTATTTTAAAATATAAATTTTTAATTAATTAACATTAATTTATTTGGGAAGTAGTGGCAAGACACATTGCGTTTCGCAGTCATTTGGGCAGCCCGTCTGGCGGCAGTAATCACCCGCTTACGGAAGACCACCGTAAAATAAAAGCACGTGTGTGTTTTGTTGAATTAGTAACAGATGCCAGAACTTCCTTATTTTCTATCCTTAACAGTACTAAGGTCAGCAGGGCACTTGAAGTGCATGGCTTATTTTGTCTTAACATGCAACGGCAGCCACCTACTACCAAGTGGACCGACAGACTGTCTGACGACCTTTACATAAAAAAAAGTTTTACTATTAGATATAAATCTCAACTTGCTCTTTATTAGTCAGATAATAATAATTATTATATAATTTTAGTTACACGGCTGTTTAATAATAGAAATTATTATGAATTAATACTTGTGTTCTGATTCGGGTAGATGGCGCTTCTAAATGTGTTTCTCACAGAGCGTGACAGCGCGAGTTCAGTGTTTTTCTACAAAAGTTTTGCACTTCAAAAATTAATAATTATTTTATTCACTTATTTGTTATGTATTCTAAATTCCTCACCTTTTCTCACGCAAAATTTCCTCGGTGAGGCTAAGACAAATTAGGTTTTAGGCACTCAGCTTATTACGGTGATGGTGTTTTCTTCGTCAGTAGGCAGCGAAACGGCGCTCGCCGGGGGCCACTCACGTTCCCAATGCGAATTGAAGAATAAACGGGATTATGTCGACACTACAGACCTTCTGTCTGTGTCTTTATTTGTTTTTTATGTTATCAAATATTAATAACGTACCTACAATCAACTGTTTACATTGCTAAACGGCCGTCTGAAAGAAGAAACAGTTGTTAATTTATTTAAAGGCAACTTTCACGGGTCGGGTCACAAAATTATATGAAAAGAAAATATATTTTGTCAATTTAATGTTTTTTTTTTTTTACAGAAGACGGCAGGCAGGGTTATAAAGACAAAAGGATAATGAGAAGATTATATAAGTAGGATATATATAAATATATAATAGGATATAATAAGTACAAAATGAGGATAGAAGAAGAATTACAAAAATTCATTTAATTACAAATCAATATTATATTATTTTATTACTGCTTAAAAATAACAGATTAAGAAACAGAGCTCAGAGAAATAGAAAATCAAAACATTCAACAACAACTTCAACCCCAACTATAAATGAATTAACTAAAAACTTGAAAAAATTACGCCTGAATAATTAAAAAATTATACAGAAATGTATAATCAGAATAAATCAGTTATTAATCAATAATCAGTTATTCTTAAAAAAATAAATGTTACATAAAACTTCACAAAATTACTTATAACATTTTCTAATTCTCGCAAATGTTATAGGTTATAGCGATAGTGTGATAAGCAGTGCTTCAGGCGAGTGCAAGCCATCTCGAGAGGTGTTGCTGTATTACTCTTTTCCAGTCAGTAAAATCCCTTTGTGAAAGTCTTTTGGTGTGCTATAATAATACCCGTTTACTTACTCCTTTCTTGCTCAATCTATTATTTCCCGGAAGCGAATTTCTGGTTTTGAAGAAGTTATTAACTTGAATTGAACTTGAACATTATGTGCAATAACTTTATCGAGCACACAGTTTTAAAGGCTGCACTACAAATGACATTTTAGCATCTCATTATAAAAATCTAGTTTGATGATTCGATTCAGACTTTCCAGATATAGACTTTGAAAAGTTAATTTCCAAAATTACCACTCATTCAATGGACTAACTAGTCAATAATCCCAGAATTACGGTCAACGGTCCTAGACTAATTCGAGAAATGTCTTAGAGCAAGCACTCTGAATTACTATTTATTAAAAGCGCATCTTTAATTAAGTCGCATGTGTAATAAATCGTTGCAAATATTAATTAAGAGAATTTCCTTGAGAAACGAGTACATACATAGCTGAGTGTAATATATGTTACGGAGTGCGTCCAATTACGGGACAGGTGTATTGCGAGAGGATCCTCTTTACACGTTTGTATGTTCCCGTGGGTGAGTCTTTTAATAGGGACTTACTTGCACTAAATCGTAACAATTAATTTACACTTTAATATACCTATTATAATATAATATGTATAACTACACAGCGAATGTTAGTATTATAATAGTTTAATATTTATAATTTAACAAGACGACTTGCTATTATAGACCACATGCGTTTTAAACCATATTATGAAGTCCCAAAAAAAGTATACACTCAAACACTTTTTTAAAAAATTTGTATGTTTAATTGAAAAGGTAACAGACAGACAGACAGAGTTACTGTCGCATTTATAATGTTAAGTACTGGTTTGAGGGTTGTCACAAAGTCTTAATGTGTGATCAAACCACAAATCAAAGGGCCTACTATCACTCTTAAAACGATGCAAAAACGAGTGAGTAAACAAGATGGCGCAATACATGATGTAAGGCGACATCTCCCTCACTCAATCGTCTTTGCATCGCTTTAATTAAGAAGTGATAGTACAGGCCCAGGTTTAGTTTAGAACCGTAGATTCTAACGTCCGGAGTCTCGGTTTTCAGAAGACAAATGTTTTTCCGAGAGACTTGTAACCTATAAGTATTCCTTTTTAATGTTGTCGGTGTAATGGAGGTTCCTCCTGAACACAAGTAAAGCTCTCCACAGACAGGAGTGTTTGCGAGCGTCACGGCTCACGAGTGGCACACGGAAAACAGCTTGTGAAAAGCGGTTGTTTTTTTCGGTCACACGTATGTAAGCATCCGTTCAAGTATCGGGAAGTGTACCCGAGGAAACCACGGAAAATAAAACCGAAAGAAAACACCGACAGAAGTGATAATAAACGGGTGGAACTCGAAGACGGCGACTTAGACGATTTAACATTTTGCACAAATAATGTGGGTGGAAAAATCTTATCAAGACTTAAGTTGTGAAGTTTAAGTGTGACTTTAAGTTGTCAACATTAAAAAGTTATTAAACGTATGCAAAGCAATATTGTATAAATATCACGTATAATAAAACGAATTTCGTTTCACAGCACTAATAATAAAGACCTCAAAAAAATATTATTTAAAAAAAATATATTTTTAAAAATATTATTCTGCTTATTAACCATAAGCAGAATCATATTTATGGTGTGATTTATTTTTTGTTTTACTACTGAATTCCACTATTAACGGTTTAGGTAAAATAACCACGCTGTTAGGAAATACAACACATACAATGCTGAACTTACTGAAAAATCTAAATGATACAAATGATCTTCAGCGTCATTGTGATAATTCATCTCTGGTCTCTATTATCTAATATTCCCGTTAACATATAGATCCATAAATATTATAGCTCCAAGCAAGGTATAATGAGACATCATCCTAAACATAGTCAAAACTCAATATCATCCGAAACGCATTCAGTCGGTTGACTGATGTTTTCAGGAGGCTGGAATGTCTTTCTCCGATAAATCAGCCCTCACGAAGACCGTTATAAATTTTTCGGTCAAGAAATTGGTCGGCGCGCCGTGATATATAACGGGTTCGTCACGGTAAATACCTACTCAACATACACCGAACTTGGAATAAAATTTATGGGAAGCAATATGCGACTTGATGAAATTCGCGACCGGACCCCGAAGTGCCCATCTGAAAGTGTTTTTGAGCATCCCACTTTAAGAATTTATTCTAGAAGATATGTGCTCTATATTTCGCAAACGCATCCTATGTTTGCCCTATTGATCTCTTATTTTACAAAACCTTTTATAAGGGTTTTAAGGGTTGCAATCCATACACATACATACAGGTACGAATAAATAATACTTACTACTACCCACATGAGTATCATTGCCAATATTTATTTTTAACGCATGACTTTAGTATAAAAGTTAGAATAAATATTTCATTGATTCTTGCAAAAAATTGTTATACCTGTCTCAAAATATAACCAAAATAAATGTACCCGCTTAGGTAAATATTTATAGGCTTATCTTTCAATGAAAAGATAACAAATGACAATCATTTGCTCTAACGGTGATAAAAAAAACCTAAATTTATGTAGATTTATAGCAATATGTGTGTAGTTTTGCCAGACCTCGGTGAACTAATGTGATTGAGTATCCATTATCTCCTTAGAGGCATAATTGTATGAAGCAGTAGAAGGTACGAGTAATGTATATTCTATTTATATAAAGGCAGCCTTTACTGCCTTGTATATTTTTTTGTATATTGTATATCGCTTTGTATATTGTATTATTATCGTTTCAGTAATCTCCGTCTCTTCGATCGAGTGAATCTTGCCCACGTGATCGCATTTCCATACCAAAGTAAAAATAGTGAAATGTCCCATACATTTATCTCTGTTGGTTAGGATCGACCCCTCAATTTTTCTCGAAGGACACAACGCTTACGGTACGATCTTGATTGTGTATTGAAGACGAATGCGCTGCTCTTATAATCTTGCTTCGAAATGAATCAAGTAATATACTTGTAAGTATTCACATCTATATAGACATAATATACCTATTTATATGTAGTATTTTATGTGTTGTATTATGTACTTATAGTAAAAGATTGAAATAAATACCGACAAGGAGAACAACATTTCAGCTTCGCTAAGCTTTAAACAGTTTTACAGAGACTAAATGCTCTTAAGAATATTGGTAGGTAATTTCAATTTTTATCAATTCTTTTGCGTTTGCCAAAAAATATAAGTCAAATATCACAAAGATTAGAAAAAATGGATATTGGGAATCGAAGTTGGCATCTCGCGTTTGGCAGTCGACTCACGTTCCGATTCGTGTATTAATAAAATAAAATTGCAAAAGAACCGCTTTACTGCGATGCAATAATTTTGGGCGAATTTAATTTTCTTCTTTTGGATAGAATTTGAAATTTTCATATTTTCGTCTCTGCGGTCGTTTGCCAGTATCCGGAACAAATTCAGACAAAACTTTATGTTCACATCGAATCCGAAGTTGTGAAGCGTTCCTTGACTCTGTGCACTAAATGAGGTATCCAGTTGCATAAATTTTGATTAATATTCAAACTTTATCAACGTTTGGATGCAGATGCCATCTAACTATATCTGAGCCAATCCTCGAGAGTACTACGTTAGTGTAATTTTTGAATATTATATTTGTTTAAATGCATTATTTTGCTAACTGCATTTCATTGGTATTTCACACGAATATTTTATAAAATTTTATCAATTTGAAAATGTATGAACGAGTTTGATGTATACTTTCATAGTGACAACCCGTCTGGTGACAGTAGCCAACTCCTTACAGAAAAACATCGTCAACCATATTGTTATAGGCTACGGTAGCAGCATACCATCAAGTTAGTGGACTGTCAGTATGTCTGTAAATCTTAACATAAAAAAAATATTACTGAAAAATATGTGTAGAGGGCGCTAACTGTATGTACATTGAGTAACCGTTGGTAAATTGTAAAAGTCACTCTAATAAAATCAATGTAAAATACTCTTAATAATATATTATTTATTATAGATGGTAAGCAATTCTAGTGAAGATAGGAAAGAAGCGCTTGTGGATATAAATATCAATTAACGTTGTATGTACTAGTACAGGGCATCCTTATCAAAGAGTCTGAAATGGTTGAAAGGAATCGAAAAAGAACTGCATGTGAAGAATCTTAATAAGAGCCGGCGCAAGTGTAGAGTTTAGATGTTTGAACTTAAGTTTAAGTTTTATTTTAAAGTAGTCTGCGGTTCTAAAAGCGAAATGTGATTTGAGCTACATACCGCCGTGATTTCGCCGATTCAAAATTAGTATTGGTCAGAGCCCTTATTGTAAATCCTACCTACTTCGGAAATGCATTGTATTGTGTGGAATTTCTAGTAGTTTTATAGTTTTAGTTTCTAGTAATTTCTAAATATGTTTTTATTTTAATATTTAAAATGTAAAACAATCCAATAAAATAAAATAAAGTTCAGAGAAAATCGGTTTAACGAGACAGTGTTATGTTGGTAGATATGTTATCTATACTAATATTATAAAGCTGAAGAGTTTGTTTGTTTATTTGTTTGTTTGTTTGTTTGTTTCAACGCGCTAATCTCAGGAACTACTGGTTCGAATTGAAAAATTGTTTTTGTGTTGGATAGATCATTTATCGGGGAAGGCTTTAGGCTATATAACATCACGTTGCGACTAATAGGAGCGAAGAAACAGTCGAAAATGTGGAAAAAAAAACGGGGAAAATTATTCATCTTTGAGGGCTTCCGTTGCGTGCGCTGCGAAAACCGTTCGAGATACCCAAATGATTCCCAAAATAACTATTCCATGCGGACGAAGTCGCGAGCACCAGCTAGTGTTCCATAATTAAGGCCACATGTATTCAGTCGATACTGGATATTTACCACAGTATTAACAAATCAAAAGCCACTAACCCTAAAAACTTACCCCTGACTGTGTATTGAGCCCAAATACGGTATATCTGCTGTTAGTTGCTGAGGAGTTGGGTGTCCTGCAACTACTTGATGCTGCAGCATCAGAGGGCTTAGTGCGAGTTTTACTCTATCAATCGCGTCGAATGCGTAAACGTCAATTTGTATGGGACTGAAGCAGTGCTACACATTAGCCACCAGGTAGCCACCATTGACATTTACGCGTTCGACGCATTTGATAGAGTAAAAGTCGCACTAGGCTCTCAGATCAAGGTTACCGTGTCATGGAAATACCACTCAAGTAACAGTATACCAGATTTCACTACAATCGAATATGTGGAAGTTATAGAAATCCCTGCGTCAACTAGGAAATGGGCTGATGGTTTCAAGCGCCTGCACAGATTTTCATAAATTATAGCTAATAACAATACCGATGACGTCAGCTTCCAAACTAAAAAAGTTCCAAAGAAGACACACAGACACTTTATAAAACCCCGTTTTTTGCGTCGGGCGTCAGGTCAGCGTAATAATTAATGGCTATTAATGGCACTTGGATCTTGGAAATGGAATTATAACCAGATTTCTTCAAATTTAAAAGAACCGGGGTTTGTCATGATCTTCATTTTGGCTTTTTTTTTCCGAAACCCTGGTAAATTTATATTTATAATGACGATCATAAGAGTTTCTTGTAGAAACCCAATTGATAGATAAATATTTTGATTTTGATTTTAAAAGTACCTCTACGTAATATAATTTTCAAATAAATTGTAGTAACTACTTTCCAACATTGTCTAGTTAGTAAAGAAGATGCATCCAATAGTGAGTCGTACCGTCATACAGTTCCATTTGTATTTGCATGCAAATTGCAGTACACGAAACGCGTTTCAGCGACAGTACATGTGTATCTATTCGCTTGAGCCCTTTACTTTTTACGACCACCTATTGAATCTGTCTACACTCTTTTCAGATAAAAATCTCTCAATCCTGCTCTATAGGTATGTGGCGAAACACTTTGTGTATGTAGTTTAGGAACAGACATTGAATAAATAAATAAATATCTTCACACATTCCACACAGTAAGCAACTAATGCTTGTATTATGGATACCAGACAGTTGATATATTACATACATGGACTACTTTTTTTTTTGGAAATACATACATAATTACGAGTATTATAAATACAATCATGATTCCATGATTGATGTAGTGTTAATATTTTTGAGAGCTTAATTATACCAATATGATGAGTGTTCGATTCTCGACACTTGGATTAAAAAATAAAAATATTTTTATTGATTGATATTATCATTACATTGAACATAGGTATCCCAAATGTTACTTATGTCAGCATTATATCCTCTCTGATACGTCGCATTGGTTTGAGATTTTTTTTTATATTAATTATTTATATGGACAAATTTAAAAAAAAAATAGTTAAAAATTATTTGTGTTGAATAATAATGATACATTGCGTACATATACCTCGGCGGAAATTACTGACGTGAAAGCCACCTTCTGATGTGGCTGTCAAAACGGCCGTAATGTACGAAATCCGTAAACTTACCCGTTAATAAAATCACGTTCGCAGCGCCGTCTATTAGCTAAAGTGTAGGCACGCGATATATGAGTGTGACGTCATCTCAAGTGCTCACTGGAGCGGGACAGCCGATAACATGCCGTACTCACGGCCTTTCACAATGACGTGCAAAGCAAACAGTGCATGTTGTAGAAGGCAAGAATCTGGAGCAGTCAACAGTCAAGCGTCTCTGGTCCCCTCTGGTCCCCTCTGGTCGCAGTAATTACCTACATAAGACTATTTTTAAATAAGGCTTAGAGGCTTCTGAATTAGAGCCCGTCATCCTTGAAGTGGACCGTCAACTTTTTGTTTTTCATAAAATAAAAAAATGAATAATTGGTCGATTGAAGGAGAGAGAAAGAAAGTACGAAAAAATATAAAAAAGGTGCGTCTCGTGTCTAAATAATATTATTATATTATATTTGTTGTATAACACGTCCACATTATATAACTGCTGTATAATGCAACATAAAACAAGACTGTACACATTAAAATAACAGTCCAATATAACAATGTTACCTAACACGTACGCTGGTACACGTGACGTCGTAAATCACACGCAGATGTTATATAACCTTGTTTTATAACACGTATCGTCTACACAAAAACCTATTATATAACTATGACTATGCCTAAAAACTGTCAGAAAAACCTTTAAGACGACAGAAACAGTTTTGAATAAATTATTTATTCATGAATTGGATAGTCCGTGTGTGACGAGGGCAAACAGATGATGACTGGATATAACTCCATGTGTTAAAGTAGACGTCGTTTGTCTGCCGCCGCATCGGAACAATAGACCGGCATGCCTCCATTCAGGCCGATGTGAGCGATTATACTCGAGCACGATTCGGACAGGTTATATTTCCAGTGATTTCCGCACGTCGCCATGGCAATGCCGCCGATGTATCGTGTAAAATCACAATTCATCAATGTCTGCGAGATAACTCGTCTCTTCAATACAATATTCGGATCAAAGTCATACACTTCGAATACACAATATCAATACCAAATACTAATACATTTTATACAAAGTTTAAATTAATTTCGCGTAGATTTTAGATCGATGTTGTTTTCATGGAATATTTTATTACCTAAGTTTTTGACTATTCTTCACCAAGTGAGCACCAGATACTAAATTTTGGTTTAACCAAAAATTGTATTTTATGTCTCAAGTTCATAACAAAGATTTCATAACACTTTTAAGATAAACATCTACTTTGATTAATGCGTACACTACTTTGAGTAAGTAATCTATTTAATTTTGTGGCTTAATTTTAATTTAGTTACCTACTGTTCAAAAAGATGATTACTCTTTTACGCAGTAGGTGCTACTAAGAGGGAACGCTAGCATCGTTTTTCCATACAAATATATTCCCCTGTTTTCTCCCTGGATAATCCTTTTAGGGCATTTTTTTGTTTTAAAATCTAAGTCTGCTAAAGCTATTTCCCTATCATTTCTTTTTTTCAACCAACTAATTACATAATAAAATATTACTTCTCAAAAATCGTGATAAATGGCCATTTTATGTCACCCCAATAGAAAACAAATTTGAAAGATTTTTAAGAAAAAAAATGATAGGGACATTTCGTTCTTCTTGAAAATATGTGTAGAAATTATTGGATAGGCTCAATTTTTAGAGGAGAAAACAAGGGAATATGAAACCTCGATTTAGTCAAAAAATTTGTAGGTATAATCGGTCTGATCTGCATTTGTCCCTATCACACAATACAGCTTGTCTTTCGAGCGCAGCGCGATGGCAATAGTTTCTTCAAATACCTATTTTTCAAATTCTGCTGTACCCGAGTCTCTTGTTAACTCAACTTTATAACTCTTAACTTAATAAGTACAAGAATAATATACATTATATGTATGTATGTGAGTGTGTAAATGTGTCAAAGTGTGTCACAATGTGCAAGAGCGTGTTGGCAATGTCTTTAAGGCAAATTAGTGTCTACGCGTTCACGGCTTGCCGCTCAAAGGGCGACATCTCTCCTCTTCGCTGCATCCTCCTCGTAAATTATGATGCAAATTCGAATTGCTCAACTTATTTAATTGCTTCTTACTCTGCGGCCACAATGTTAGCTCGCAGTCTAACATAAATTAACGTCCATACATATGTAAAGTGTTCGTTATCAGGGAGAACATTTTATGCAACAAATTATTTGCACAATTAAGAAATGCGACATTCGTTAGGATAGAGTTATTTCTCTAATCTAAAGACTTTATTAGAGAATTGTCTCCTTTGTGTTCCACTCTTGCAGCAAATTCGCGTATTGCTATTTTACTAGCTGGTGCCCGTGCCTATACATTCAAGTTGCAAAATAAAATTGATTGATTAACTATTGATGGCGCCATCTATTAATATACAATAGAATTAGATGAAGCGGTGACATCTATCGGCTTTGGGTAGAACTGCTTGGTGATACACCTGTATAGAGTATGTATGAGTATGTACCTGTATAGAACCTTCCTCAGGAATCACTCTGTTGATAGTTTTTTAGATAATCGCGAACATACATATATGTATACATACATCCAGACAGACAGACTACAACGGGGATTTTTTGTTTAATAATATGTAAGGGTTTATTACAAAGAAGTAAACTTCGATGTAGAAGATTATTTTTGAAGTAACAAATTAAGTGTTATAATAAGTCACTCGTCGGTCTGACGCTCCACTATCTATGGAGTAGGTTAGTAATCGACCTGTAACGTGTTGCTTATTAGTTTCAATCGATTGAACTGGTCAATCTACGAGGAGCTATAATTTTATTTGGCTTGTTTTTTGGAAAATTATAGGGGAGACCTATTTCCTTCAGTTGACGTCCTCAGGCTGGCATGATAATGATGATATAAGGCTAGTTTTACTTTATGCCTTTTATAACTCAAAATTATGTTAATACTTGTATAACAGCTCTTAAGGAATTCTGGGAATTTGTTTATTCATTAACAGAACTGTATGTTTTCACTTGTTTACGATAACAAAAAGTGGAAAACAAAAATACCTATGTTGCGCTCTATTAAACAAAATTGAATAAAACAAGAGACGGAGTATCCACACGACGTGTCTAAAATATTTGATGGGATATCACACACTATATGGGAGCGCATCATGATATTATGTGGGGCTCGGTTACAAATTGAAATAGATACACGACAAACAAAAATATGAAAAAAATAGTCCACATTTATTTTATATCATATTTTTACGTAAATTGTCGACAGACAGGCTGACGGTTCTCTCGGTAGTAGATCAACTCTGTTGACTGTACTGTCGCCTATTCATGCAATGCCATAGGAGCTGCAAGTGGGCTAAACTAAATATGTAGCCACTTACATACATTACAGGATGATCGATAACGTAGAAAGAGCACATTGAAACAAAACAGCACAGTTGCTAATATTACCGATATTTGTTGGGTATATCGGGTATTCTAGGTATCCTAGGTAGGTATATTAAAAACAGAACTATGATCATGAGAGAAAAAAATATTGACAATATTGTGAGGTCTTAATTTAGAAAACGGAAAAGTTTTTGAAAAATAATAATAATAATACATTTTCAAGGCAAGACGACTTTATAAGAATAGATTATGTGTTCAAAATGCTGCAGGGCGTGAGAGATATCGGGTAAGGGTTTCGGAGGAGTTTGGTCACAAACACTGTGACACGAGAATTTTATATATTAGTAGCTGACCCTGCAAACGTTGTTTTGCGAAAAAATAAAAAATATTTTTTTGGGGTGGATCACCCTTAACATTTAGGGGTATAAAAAATAGATGTTAGCCAATTCTCAGAACTCGGGTAGGTCAGACCTACCCGATAAGCACACAAAATTTCATCAAAATCAGTCCAGCCGTTTCGGAGGAGTTTGGCAACAAACACCGCGACACGAGAATTTTATATATTAGATATATAGAGATAGATTTTTTACGGACTGCAGTCTTAAGATAGATACATACTTGAAAACAATAATGAACAGTATACAGTAAAGTATATTACTGAAAATAATACCTAAACAGAATTATTATAGAATAATAAAAATATGTTTACTTGAAAAATTCCGCCCACAGTCTCAAGTGGGTTTTGTGATCTCGTTTTTAACGCGATTTACTCTTTTTTTTGTATATAAACTTTTTATGGCGCGAAGACTTGTTTATAATTTATAACAGCGTTCCACGATCAAATTAAAAAAATGTAAAACAAGAGAAGGCCAACCGCGAATTCATTTCTCGAATTGGTAAACTAAAATCGGATATTGGTCTTACGTATTAAGCCGGGAGCATGTTGCTAGTTATTTATAAAACTTTTTAAAACTTAATTTTTTAAGCTGAAATAATACTAAAGCTTTAGCTTAAATTTGAGTATGTGTGTCTATTAAGATGTTAATTGTACATATAAGGTAAGGTAAGGTGTGTATAAGGTTATTTAATAAATGTATGAAAGAACTTTCGTATGAAAGGCTAGACTTTTTTTATTAGAGATGGGTTTGCTCTTGGCCAACAACCAGCTGTGTAGCATGGATGAGGGCTACGATGAAGCGAGATCACCCAGAAGATGCCTAATTCACTCCAACTTTGAAAATATTTGGGTTATATGTGCTCGGAAATACAGACGCCGGCAGGGAGTTCCAAACCTTGGCAGTGCGCATTATAAAGGATGTTTTAAAACGCTTGGTTCGAAAAAGAGGGATTTCGACAAGGTGAGGATGGTAACCTCATATGAGTATGGTAAGATGAGATGGTCAGATACGTCTGTATGTCCGATGGAAGAAAGGAAATCTGATTCATTCTTAACGCACTTGAATTCGAAACGAATTGGTGTTGTAACGTCAGCACGTTCCTTGTAAGCCCATCGCCAACGTACAGAACTCCTCTAGGACGAGGGCTCGCTGTTATTTTTGCACGCGGTTTCGATAAAATTTCAATTTTCAATTTTACCATTTTCTTTGTAACGAAAGAATACAATGAGCACCTAATCAAACGGCAGGACTGTTGTAGTTTCTTTCCATTAAAACAACACTGAGTTTCGATATCATCTATAAAATTGAGGGTACAGTACATCAAACTAAATCAAATTCATAGTTGTTTGCATAAATAAAAAAAACGAATATTATAAATATTCGTTTTTTTTTATTTCTAAACTAATTCTTCTCTAATTTCTTCTGTAAAGTCAGGGTACGAAAACCTTCGTCAATTTTTAAATTCATTCCTTTATCATGTCGTAGACTCTTACTACATTTTAAAACTAAGCAGACAACTGACAGACGTTTGACATGAAATTTTGGCATGACTGACAATTGCCCCGGTGCAAACAAATGACGACTTTAAAACTACGACTTTTTCTTACCCCGACTGTACAACTCTAACGGATTTTTTTGAGGTTTTGAATAATGGAAAGACCGATAAACGAGGGAAGTTTGCATAATTTGCAGAAAAAAATTCATCCGTGCCAATCCGGAGGCGGGTCACTAGTATGTGCCTTAATTAGTGCCCATACTATTGTATTCGGCTAAGTCGTGTAAGAATTTAATTAAAATAGGTAAATAAATACGAGGGTTTCTGCGCGTCGTGATAGTGAAGCCACTGGTTTAATGGGTCACTTCTCAGCTTTAATGAGACAGTAAACAATAGCTTCACTCACCTCGTTATGGCGACAATCAACACCGAAAACCAATCAACTACTTTACTTTTATTTGCTTTTGTTAATATTATAATTTAACTCTTACATAATATTGAAATTACTTATGTTTGGCGGCTTAATAAGAGTGAAAATTCGTCATGTATCTGAATATTATAGGGTCAACAATTATATTGGAAATTATTTAATATAGTGAGTTCAAATATAAACGGCATTTATCTTCTTTAAAAATGTTTGTAATCTTTTATTAATACAATAACACAGACATTAAAATACTTATACTTAAAATGTGTCTCAATAAGTAACGTTATCTTGGCTTTTTTCCGAAACCCTGGTAAATGGTAAATTTAAATTTATAATGACGATCATAAGAGTTTCTTGTAGAAACCCAATTGATAAATAAATATTTTGATTTTGATTTTGAAAATTAATTCTTCTGTTGACTAGCAGGCCGCAAAGCCTGCGCGAACGCCGGTGCGTTCGCGCAGGCTTTGCGGCCGGCTAGGGCGCCACTATTAGCGAAAGAAATTTTCAAATCTGAGTAGTTTCAAAGATTACCTCCAACATACAAATAAATATACAAACTCCACCCCGGATATGTCAGACGCACAAGAGATAGAATATTAAGAGCTCTTTCCTTCCCTTCCTCCCACCTCACTCCGCATTCCAAAGGAGTGATATGGCGGCTTCATTCATTGCAATATATCTGTAAAAAATCAGCGTATATATCTGTTAAAAATATACCATATGTTTTAAGCTGGCACCAACCATACAGCCATATTCACATTAAAAATTGCAATCCCCTTCTAATGTCGCGAATTAATGGCGCCATCAGTCGTGGAGAAGGTGCGGTTGTGCTAAATTGACTTGTACGCGAGTCGAGTGCGGAGATTACGTGCTCTGTTCGAGAGGTGGATATGTATGCAAATTTACACACACGTGCACTCAAATTGCCACATTCGGATTTGAACCGGCACAATACGCGCTAACAGAAATTAGGTCTTTAAAAACTGACACTGGTATGAGAGTATGGATGTTTTTTTTAATCCTAACATTTTTTACAAGATAGAAACTATCCTACATGTTAAACCAGTTAATAAACTATCTCTGTGCCAAATTTCATCCAAATACGTCAAGCCGTTTTTGCGTGATTGAATAACAAAAAAAAAACATAAAAACCTTCGCATTTATAATATTGTTAGAACAATTAAAGTCACAACTGAATGTTAACATGTACAATAATATACTTAATGTAATTATGCCTTACATTGTGATGTCTACTTTCTTTTGGCAGTGTGTAACAACCGGAATAAAACGTAAAAAAGTTAAGCGGCGCTTTATGCGGTAATTTAGATGAAATTTGCGCCTTTTTTGCTTTGTAAGGTGAGAGTTTCAATTAAAACTGAAGTAGGAATATGTCGTTTATTACGTCTACGTCAGGTATGAACTTTTTCAAAATTACTCGTATGTGGGCCTTGTATTTTAAAGGTACCTTTGTACCTAATCTTTTTAATGATAATTATATTCTGTGGCAATAACTCAATGACTTCAACTTAAATTTATGAAGTGCTACTTGTTAAACCAAGAAGTGGAAAAATATTTTAAAAAAATAATTGTATTACATACCTACATATAAATGTAAATTAATAAAAATTCTTACTAATTGAACATACATTAGCCCATTTTATGTTGTTAGTATCGCGATATATCTACTTATTCATCTCATCTAAGCAAACACAAGCCTCAAACCACAGAGCAACTAAACTCTCGTCCGCAGCCCTTTTACGATTTACCCACGAAAATGCCAAAAGGCAGCCCATAAAAATATCCAACCTATCATCTTTCAAACTTCATAGGTTATGAGTATGAAACACGTTAACCAACAATATAGACCCCAGCTTGCGATAATAATTCCTCTTTAACTGAGGAAAGTACATGAGATGCGCGGTCGTACGGGAGATCAATACAACTGGTTACCGATTTTCCATAGGGAAATATTCTATGCATGTTTCCGTCAAGGTTTCTATCCCATATCATTATAGCTATATAATATATCGTATGTTAAGTTTAATAGAATTGAGAATCGTAGCTGTACCGCTCACAGAATTACTTTGAATGTATTTGAACTCGTCATATGAGTGTTATGTTAAATTGTTTTACTAGTCTTACATGAGAATAATCTAGATAACTAGATGGTGCCGCGTGGAATGTGTGAAGTTATTTATTTATTATGTCCACTTCACACTGAATTAGCGGGACTTCTCGTTTAAAATATAGCCTTTGAAATATACTATCCATACAAATATTCTGTGTAGTAACAATAATATAATTTTAATTACATACAAAGTCACATGGCCACTTGTTTCGGCTCTAGTTCTGTAAAACGACACTTTGATGTCTGTCGCGTGACGCAGTCGTGGCTACACGTCGTCGGTCCCCCGTACGACAGTTTAACGCGTTGTTTAACATAACTTTATGTAAAATATGTATTTAGTTTTGTTAATGTTAATGTCGTCAAAATGTTTTGTTTCAAACCCCAACGAGGATTTATTAAATGGCACATTACCAGAGTTGCAGTGCAGTACTCTTTTGCTATAGATACTCTATAGCGCTTAATTTATTACCTATTATTATGATTATTTTTTATGCTTAAGGCGCGATTTCACCATACTCTGTTAGTATTTAATATCGCTCACACACTGTAAACGTCTGTTAAATGACTTAACAGCGATGTCAAATACTAACAGAGTATGGTGAAATCGCACCTTAATGTCACACAGACAGGCGAAAGAAATATCAAATGTATCACTCGAAAAATTATAAAAGAGAATAACAATAAACGTGTAATAAAAAATCATTAATTCGTTCATCAAATTCTTTATTCCGGAAGTTAAGGAAAAATATAATGGAACAAAAAAAAAGGGGGAGGAATTATTTGAGAGAAAAGATGAGTTGACATTCCGCACCGAAAACAACCGGAACACATGCTAATAAATATTTCACGGAGGCATTTTATAAGAGCGTGCTGCCAGACAGGCCTTGTAATTTATGACAGCATAACGAAGAGATTAGTTAAAAAAATTCGAATCGGTTCGATTGTTTTCAATTATTAATTTATTATCTTTGGACAAAAATCCAAGTATATTACTTTATCTTAATAAAAATTGTTACTTTCAGTCGACAAATATATTTGTGGTAACTCAACTGCGACTGATTGGATTATTAAAACCTAATCTACATTATTCCTAGGGGTTTCTGAAAACTATTTTAAACTAACCATACAATTAAACATATTATTCTAAATATATATTTAATATGAACTAATAAGATGAAAGGAGTCATCAAGAGAACCTACATACCAGTATAACTTAAAAAAATACTTGTAAATCGATCAGTTTGACAAGCTTCTTTCAAATAAGTTTAGCATTTTACTAGTGATTAAGTGACAAAGCAATTTAATTGTTACATTGTTCTAATTTTGTATATGTATGTTAAACTCAATAAATTTTCATAGTAAACTTCTCTTCCTAATATAAATTTAAAGTTTTCAAACGTTACATACATACAACTTTCTTAATTTTTTCTTTGGAATTTAATTATTATTTTTTACTTTAGAAAGTTTACAGATTAAGTTAAGAATAGAATTTATTTTGAAGTGAAAACATAATAAAATCAGTTCCTTAAGCATTCAAGACTAAAATATGAATCTTAAATGTACTGTGAAACAACATTACCGTAACCTTTTCAGTTTTGAAGCTAGACTCAGACAAACGGATAAACAGCGGCCGCTTTGTGATGTAAATCTCTGCACTTGAGCTGAAATTTTCAGTGAGATACGCTGAAATGCTGAAAAAGACTCTTCACACGACGACGCCCTCGGAATATTTAGCAGTTGTGTTTAAAATATTGAGGTTGCCATTTCGCCTTGGTTGCTTTTTTAAATGAATTCCTACCGTCCTGGAAATATTGCAGAAAATCGATAAAACTAAAAGTATACCTATCATACCATCACTTTACAGAATATCAGTCATGTGAAGCGATAGCCACAATGTATCATATTTTTACTTGTTTTTTTTTTTGGAGTTTATTCCTTAAGAATCAATTTGTATTCATATAAGACCGTGGTATGAAAATTTATGGTATTAAAATCAAAATTGTCACACGAATGCAACTAATCGTTCGTAAGGAGTAAACTCTAGTCGTGTGTCGGAGCTGACACACACAATATTTTTTTTACAAAAAACAACGATGACACCTTACAAACAATATAGTAAAAAAATTTTCTTCCAAAATCATATATTAAGTGTTTATAAAACATCAATACGAATTAACATCTGTAATAAAGACGATGTAAACAAGTGAGCGCGGAACAGTCTGAATGTGAAATGTGGCAACGTAAACAGCTCTTTGACGCAGCGTCAAAAAAGGACGCCGAATTAAATTCCAAATTACTCGGTCCTTTGAAGAGTTGCACCCTTTAGCAATTTCTTATGGAAAATTAAGGCCTTTCAGGTGAAAATTGCCACCCCGATGGCACCTAACTGAAATTTAATCACAGCTGATGGTTGTACACGTTTCAAACGTGTTACGTGTCGAGTACTTACCCTCTTATTACTATCTCTTTCGAGGAGACCTCATTGACATTTTACGTCTGCCACTGCTACAACTTAGTTAAAAAACTAAACTAATTAATCAAGTTAACAACCATTACTTAGTTTAAAAAGAAAATTAGTTTAAAAAAGTTTATAAGTAGCTGGAAATTTTTTTTCTATTAAATAGGCACCCGTCTGGTAGCAGTAACCACTCCCTTAAGGTAGACTATACAGTGAAATAAAACAGTACGAGTGCTTTTGTGTTTCAGTGAGCGAGTTGGTTGTTGGCCAAGAGCAAAAACATATCTAATAAATAAATTTTAAAAAATGATTGCGATTAACTTAATTTAAAATTTTAATTTAATACCTATACTTATGAAAATAATACTTTTTATCAATCAACAATTTAAAAGTGATTCCATATTAATTAAAAGCAATCTACCATAAAACCCCAAAATTATATAAGGATTAAGTGCGCATTAGTAAAATAATGATCAGTGGTTCTGATACGATCTCATAATCCCTGTAGGGGAATTATTCCATTAAAAATATCCAAATCATGTTATAATGTGTCATTTGAACGTCAAAAAAGCGTGAGTGAGCAAGAATACTTTTACGCCTTTTATATTAGTACAAGATTTTTGAGTGTCTTTTATTTCGTAAAATTACAATTTTAAATTTAAATTAATTTGATTAACTATAACTTCTTATAAAAAATTCGCGGTTTTGTAGTCTTTTAAATATACTGTGTATTTTCTAGTTTACAGTTTGAGACTATTTTCTAAGTAAACAAAAATATGTGTAACAAAATTGCACTACAGCTGAAATACTTCATAATAATAGAAGCCTTCTTCGGCATTAACCGGAATTACCTCTTCGCCAACTCAAAAACTAGAAATATTTGCAACATCATTCATTTCTTTACAGTTTTTACTTTCATAGTAACTTTCATTTACGAATTCCTCTCGGAAACCGTAGAAAGCTTCAGTGCAAGAGGGTTTCAAGCGATTCTTCTGACCTCAATAATATACTTTTCATTCGCATGTAGAAGAAACAAAGAATCATTTAAAGCAATGAATAAATTATACTCTAAATGTGACATAGGTCATATATACACAGCAGAGACTGAACGCCGAGTGACTGTGGCATCCACTCTAATAATCTGTTCTGTCTTTTTGAATTTTTTTGGAACAATTTTTTTATCTTTTCTGTCACCGAGTATGATAGTTACCGTTTGCATAGCGTCTGCTTGCCGGGACGCCGAAATGGGATTTCTTTCAATTCTCATACAGAGGATTAATGTTATGCTGTGTAAACTAAAGGAATTTCATCCGAGGACTGGTTCTCAAATCTACGGCCACGTTCTAATGGCTACATCTCATTTCAATGCAGGTTTTAGAAATGAAGTGAGTTGTGAATTTTTTTTTATTAGTATTAAATAACGTACTAAATATTTTTTATGGTTAAACTAGCTGACCCGTTAAAGGTTGTTTTGCAAAAAATAAAAAATAAAATTTTAGGGTGGACCACCCTTAACAAATCAGACCTACCCGATAAGCACACAAAATTTAATCAAAATCGGTCCAGCCGTTTCGATGGAGTTTGGCAACAAACACCGCGACACAAGAATTTTATATATTAGATTGTTTGTTTATAAATAGTAATTGTATATACAAAATTGCTATCCTATATACATATAGAGACGTATATAGATACACGTATAGCTACGCTTGAGGAGTTATGGAGAGGGTTACTCTGCAAGAAGGAATCAAGATGATCCAACGCTAGATCCAGATTGCTACAAATTATGGGGGAGTCCTATGCCTAGCAGTAAACGTCCTACGACTTAGATTATGATAATAAAAAATCTCTTTCCATTGTTACTTTCAGTCGACAAATATATTTGTGGTAACTCAACTGCGACTGATTGGATTATTAAAACCTAATCTACATTATTCCTAGGGGTTTCTGAAAACTATTTTAAACTAACCATACAATTAAACATATTATTCTAAATATATATTTAATATGAACTAATAAGATGAAAGGAGTCATCAAGAGAACCTACATACCAGTATAACTTAAAAAAATACTTGTAAATCGATCAGTTTGACAAGCTTCTTTCAAATAAGTTTAGCATTTTACTAGTGATTAAGTGACAAAGCAATTTAATTGTTACATTGTTCTAATTTTGTATATGTATGTTAAACTCAATAAATTTTCATAGTAAACTTCTCTTCCTAATATAAATTTAAAGTTTTCAAACGTTACATACATACAACTTTCTTAATTTTTTCTTTGGAATTTAATTATTATTTTTTACTTTAGAAAGTTTACAGATTAAGTTAAGAATAGAATTTATTTTGAAGTG
The DNA here is from genome assembly GCA_947623395.1 of Synanthedon tipuliformis. Classification (NCBI taxonomy): domain Eukaryota; kingdom Metazoa; phylum Arthropoda; class Insecta; order Lepidoptera; family Sesiidae; genus Synanthedon; species Synanthedon tipuliformis. The sequence continues at coordinate 303,952 of OX392424.1, read as the reverse complement.
AAAACATAATAAAATCAGTTCCTTAAGCATTCAAGACTAAAATATGAATCTTAAATGTACTGTGAAACAACATTACCGTAACCTTTTCAGTTTTGAAGCTAGACTCAGACAAACGGATAAACAGCGGCCGCTTTGTGATGTAAATCTCTGCACTTGAGCTGAAATTTTCAGTGAGATACGCTGAAATGCTGAAAAAGACTCTTCACACGACGACGCCCTCGGAATATTTAGCAGTTGTGTTTAAAATATTGAGGTTGCCATTTCGCCTTGGTTGCTTTTTTAAATGAATTCCTACCGTCCTGGAAATATTGCAGAAAATCGATAAAACTAAAAGTATACCTATCATACCATCACTTTACAGAATATCAGTCATGTGAAGCGATAGCCACAATGTATCATATTTTTACTTGTTTTTTTTTTTGGAGTTTATTCCTTAAGAATCAATTTGTATTCATATAAGACCGTGGTATGAAAATTTATGGTATTAAAATCAAAATTGTCACACGAATGCAACTAATCGTTCGTAAGGAGTAAACTCTAGTCGTGTGTCGGAGCTGACACACACAATTTTTTTTACAAAAAACAACGATGACACCTTACAAACAATATAGTAAAAAAATTTTCTTCCAAAATCATATATTAAGTGTTTATAAAACATCAATACGAATTAACATCTGTAATAAAGACGATGTAAACAAGTGAGCGCGGAACAGTCTGAATGTGAAATGTGGCAACGTAAACAGCTCTTTGACGCAGCGTCAAAAAAGGACGCCGAATTAAATTCCAAATTACTCGGTCCTTTGAAGAGTTGCACCCTTTAGCAATTTCTTATGGAAAATTAAGGCCTTTCAGGTGAAAATTGCCACCCCGATGGCACCTAACTGAAATTTAATCACAGCTGATGGTTGTACACGTTTCAAACGTGTTACGTGTCGAGTACTTACCCTCTTATTACTATCTCTTTCGAGGAGACCTCATTGACATTTTACGTCTGCCACTGCTACAACTTAGTTAAAAAACTAAACTAATTAATCAAGTTAACAACCATTACTTAGTTTAAAAAGAAAATTAGTTTAAAAAAGTTTATATATTTATATATATAATTTTATATATTAGATTGTTTGTTTATAAATAGTAATTGTATATACAAAATTGCTATCCTATATACATATAGAGACGTATATAGATACACGTATAGCTACGCTTGAGGAGTTATGGAGAGGGTTACTCTGCAAGAAGGAATCAAGATGATCCAACGCTAGATCCAGATTGCTACAAATTATGGGGGAGTCCTATGCCTAGCAGTAAACGTCCTACGACTTAGATTATGATAATAAAAAATCTCTTTCCATTGTTTGTGCGCTATAATATAAGTAACCTTGAATATTATTATAAGTAAGACATATTACAAGTATCTGTACTTGCGCTATTATCTATTCTGTCTCTGTGCTGAAAATCATCACTGGAAAATTACATTGATTAATTTTTTTATATTTTTGAATAAATTATATTAGAACATAGGTATGTACCTACCTACTTCATGTACAATATGTATTTCAGATAATGATGATTTTGGTATTAACTTTATTTAATTCGCTTGCCTACGCCGTTCTCCTCCTTACATTGGATTCTGAAATGGTATGTATTTTTTCTTGTTTTTCTGCAAAATCATCCATACTTTCTTATTTGTATTATACTAGCAACCCGTCCACGGCTTTGCACGGATGCACTTTTTTCTGTAAATTATAAACACAAACCTTCCTCGTTTATTGATCTTTCATTTAGTGAAAACCGCATCAAAATCGGTTGGACTTTATTTTATAATAAGTATAAGATATGAATGTAGATTCTGACCGATCTTATTGGAAAATTATCGTAAGGTTATATTAAGGCCTAATAAGTGGCCTAATAAGGTTGTATTAAGGCTGACTAAGGTTATATTATTCCGCAGTCTTACAACATTTATTATCTCGTTTCAGATCAACAAAATGGTTGCCTATTTAATATGGGATGAAATAAAATCAATGTACTTCATCTGGACTTTATGTAAGACTGCCGCGACCACTGAAGTCATTTGTCAAAATCTGGCTTTTCATTTAACTCATAAGTTAACTGTAGAAAAGGAAATCTCAAACAGTAAGTATATTTATGGTAAAAAAGAGTAAAACAGTTTTTTTTATATAATGGACCACTTTTTGGTGAGTGGCTATCGTCACTTTTAAAACCGCCAAACTACACACGAACAATCTAAATTACACGCGGGCGAAGCCGTGGGCACAGCTTGTCTATAATAAAAACAAAACAATTATTACAGAAACTGTACCTATGCCCGAATCCATACTTAATATTATAAATGCGAAAGTAACTCTGTCTGTCTGTATGTCTGCTACTTTTTCACGTCTTAACTACTCAAACAATCATCATTAAATTTTGCATACACGTTGTCAGGGATATATAGGTACCTTTCATTAAGAAAAAAAGTAGGTACTGTTCCTGAGTGATCGTCTAAAAATATAAAGACACAGTCGCGTGGCGGCGCCACCGTCGTGACAGCGATAACGATGCCAGGCGTTGTTGTTATTACCTACTCATATATTTTCTTTTTCAACGCGAACGAAGTCGCGGGCACCAGCTAGTATATATATAATTTTTACAGACATAAAATCTGAAGAGTGTAAAATATTAAAACGCTTTCTTCTGAGCGTTATGACGGATAGACCTCGATTCTTTGCTGGATCCGTTTTGATGGTGGATTTGAATGTACCTCTGCGTCTAGTCGACACTATTGCTAACTACATGATACTCATCCTACAGGTAATGCTTATTACCTATATTACCTTTGATGTTTATTGACTCAAATAGTTTCAGTCATTTTAGTAGTTCAAAAATACTTTCAGAGTAAGCGATCCAATCAAATAGAATTTAATCTATAAATAGCTTAAATCTTATAATTTTCTCAGATTTTCTGTGATATATATTTCTATCTTGAGTTGCTTGTCGGCTAAGAGGTAAAAAATGATGAATAAAGTTATTATTATTATTATTCCTTTATTCTTAAGCGAGCTAAGAAATTCAAATGCTGAGTAGATAACAGTTATAAGCATTATCATCAACACTTTAAAAAGAAACAAAAAAAGCAAAAGAAATGTATGTTTGTTACATATTCCCATGATTTAATGCCTTGAACTTGAATCTTGAACTTAGCCTAGTGGAAAACTTGAGGAAGAATTATTTTCATTAAAATGAGTTTAATGTGAATGTCATAAAAAACCACTAAAAATACATTCGATTCTACACATATTCGATATAATGTATAGCAAAAATCTAATCTAATTGAAATTGTACTAAACTCAATCTAGTATGTAAGTAATCAAAAATTTGTAATTTTTTTTAAAACCAAATAAAAAAATTTAAAAAAAATTAAACAAATTATTAAACAATTGCACAATTACTTCATCATGAATTAAAATATTAGACATTTAAAAATGAACTTTGGTTACGTTGGTTCAGTAAGACAATAAAGTTATATTTTTCATGACAAAGAGTCTCCCTCATCGGAGTGTCAACGGCGATGAGAAATCCAACCGAAAACGTAACATTCAATGAGGATGTTGTACATTTTAAGATATTGTTAATATAAATTGTGAAGCAATATTGTACCTGACATCCACTCTAATTTCACTTTGTCTTTTCCAGATTTATGTCACTTATAAATTAAACTAAAGAGAAGAGCTTTCGCTTGAGATTTAATTGGTAAGAGCATCAATGAATTTCGCACGCCATACAAAACACTACAAACTTTATGGAACATTTAAAAGTGACATATGGGTAGAGCATACTCTGTCATCTGTCATTTTAAACCAACAAAACATTTGTCATTTAAAGAAAATGTGACTTTATGTAACATTTGAGTTTAAAAATTAATAGTAGAACTTGTTCATTACTACCTTTTACCATTAACGCACAAATCCGTTTTAGGCGTACTTTTTATGTGCCGCTTTGGCATTTGTGACGCAAATTCCATACTTGTAGTACTTCGACGGGTAAGAGAGGTTCTATTTACTACATCACTACACCGCTAGCGTACACCATTTCAATATTATTTTATTTCCATATTTGTTGAACTCGTTGAAACCAGATCTCCATATTTTCTTCTCTCCAATATCTAATCATTCTTATGTTAATATCTACAAACAAGCTGACGGTCCGCTTGATTACAGATTATAAGCTTTTACTGGCTAGTATGAGGTATTATGAGGTATTAACACGACCCACTTACACATTATTTATTACATATTTTCCAACTTGTAGAAAAGAAAAATACAACCTTTTCAGTATTACACTCGAAACTTAAGTTGAAGTGATGTTATTTCATGACATAATATTGAAGTTAATTTCTGTTTCTGAAAGAGGATGCTAATGCTAAATTGAGAATATTTTTATGGAGAAATGTATTGTATGTTAAGATAAACCATGAAATATCTATAAATCGTGTATCATATATGACATGTAATAATGAAATTTTAATAATATCTAGCCTTTAAAGCCTCTCATCTGAGAGCGAATGATGTGGGAACGCATGGCTGGGTTGGCATTAAAAGATTACTGCAGAGCATTTTTCTTTATTCCAAGTAATATATTATTCGAAGTGACGTCACAACCTTTAGCCATTTGTCATAGCGACATGCGAGCTCCCGTCACTCAATGCCGCTAAGAAAGCGTCGCCTTTGCGGCTTAAACAATTATGACGCAATTGGTTAAGCTGATAAAGCAACTTCTTATCAAGAACTTATCTTACTTTACAGATACTCACAAAATTATTCTTCCCATGATATTCTGTCAAGCATCTGCTCGCTGGGCACATAGACACTGGTTCAATAGTGACTGTTTGGGCATATAAAAATTATCGGGAAGCGTATGCTATGTGCTAAGCTATCTTACATTCAACTGATTCTTGAAGTAGGCAAGTGTATCTTACAGAAACAATTATGTACTTACAACTCATACATAAAGGTATAGCGAGATTATCGTCAAGTGGTGGATATTCAATTTTGTACTTTGTCTCCATCGCTACAAGGTCGCCGAGATCTGATTGTAAAATTTTAATTAACATCGTTTGAAGGAACTTTACCGGTACCCATTACTAGGAACTAATTCTATTTGAAAAGGGGGAAATGAGTACGGGCGAGCTATTAAATCAGCTGTCAAAGGTTCACCTGAGTGCAAAAATGACAGACGCGCTTCAACTTAATTGCAATTTATTTGCTTGAGCTTTACGCCAACGCTAAATTAAATCCAATGACTGGATAGATAGATAGCCTATGTTTACCTTATTATTAAAGCTTTAATAATATTAAAGTAGCTATTAGCAGTAGCGACGACATGGCCACAGATTAAATAATAGTTACTAACATGGCGACGACTACGTACGCGCTGTAGTCCGTTTTTTAAAAATCCTACAGGAAGATAACATTTTTCTACGTAATAAGTAATCCAGGTAATAAACTACCTATTTGTGTGCCAGATTTCATTCTAATTTGTTAAACCTGTCAAGTTTCTGAGATTGGCCTGCACAAATGCACAAACAGATGAAATTTTATATGTTTAATAAAACGTGGCACGCAAGCTGACGGTCCACAGTCCATTTTATAGTAGGTGACTTACAATATAACAATACATATATTGCGTCCTACTGCTAAACACAAACCTCTCTTCAGATACATCATAGATACAAAATGATCTCTATCATATAGATAGGGAGGTATGAGTTCCACTAGATGAGGAGGTATGAGTTCCACTAGATGAGGGGGTACCAATGAGTTCCACTAGATGAGGAGGTATGAGTTCCACTAGATGAGGAGGTATGAGTTCCACTAGATGAGGAGATACCTATGAGTTCCACTAGATGAGAAGGTATGAGTTCCACTAGGTGAGGAGGTAACAATGAGTTCCACTAGATGAGAAGGTATGAGTTCCACTAGATGAGGAGGTATGAGTTCCACTAGATGAGGAGGTACGAGTTCCACTACTTTGCCTATCCGCTTGTAAGAAACAAGAAAAATGATAGTAGGTAATAGTGAGTAATAAGAATTTTGTCTGAAAGATGATGTTTTAATATTCGAGTGAGATGGGGCCCTCTCACTTGTGACACGAAATCTCACACAAAATGGCTTTTTTAAAAGAGGAAATGGCTCGTTAGAAGTGGTAGGTTGCGTCACTTCAATATACCGAGAGATGACGCCCTGAGGTGACAGTCCTCCTCCAAATTAACCCTTGATTGCTCTGGAAAAATTGAAAGGAAAGAATTGTGTGGATATTTCTACTTTAATGGTGCCTCAGTTATTTTTTCCATACTATACCAAAGTTGGGATCTTTGATTCGATAACATCTACGCCACTACTATCTAAACCTACTTATGTTATCTGTTTATATATCTATTATTTATTTTCATATTTATTTTATTCGGTGTAAATAAATGTCGAGAAATTACTTCAGATCTCAAAAAAAAGTTGCGTGCCTTGTATATTTTGTATTGAGTTATAATTTTATCAATTAAAATATTTTATAGATATGTTCAAACTAATGAAGTATGCTAACATTTACATTTTATTTTTTCTTCTTTATAAAGAAGAATAAATATAATATAAATATTGTTATTTATATCGTAAAACGGCAGGCGCAGGGTTGCAAGCCTGGTACGAGTATGTGTAGGTATCTAATGCATGTTGTATGTAAATACAATAAATAGTCTGTAATAAATAAATAAATATAGTAGATTAAATACAACAGATAAATGATTTCAGATATAGTTTTTTCTGTCAACTTACTTATTAAGTATTTTTACTTAACAATTAATCCTCGATAAGTAACAATTTAAGTTTATTGCAAAATATTAAAATGTAAAAATCCACAATATCCTTTCAGAGTCCATTAAAGCAATTTCTGCATTTATAAATGAGTGCTTGATGGCCACTCCTTTGTTTTCATTTCGCTTCAGTTAACTTCAATTAACGCGAGGAAAAGTTACATTTATATTAACAACATTTAACACTTTCGAATTAACAAGATTTTCACGTTTTTTTTAATTTTTCGTGTATGGTAGGTACACATGTTATATTTACCTTTTGTTACTCACATGCTATATTTAACTCCCACTTGATCCACGTGATGATTGCTATCGCCTGTTAATACGTGCAATGGCACAGGTGCTGTGTGTCTATGGTTAGGAGAATAGTAAAGTGGTAAGGGTGCTTGCCTCACGTCTTAAGGACCCCGGGTTCGATTCCCGGCAGGGTCAAGTGAATGGTTTGAATTTTAAAAGCAGTGAGAGGGCACTCTGCGTTTCGCAGTCATTTGGGCAGCCCATATGGCGGCAGTAAACCCCTTATATAAGATCCCCGTTAAGTAACAGCATTATCCTTAATCCTTCTATTATCCGCAGCTTACTTGCAGCACCTACGATGTTGCTTGTGTCATAGGTGACGGTAGCCATCTACCATTATTAAGTCAAAAAGTCTGTTGATCGACCTAAACATTAAAAAAATTACAACAGACAAAAAAGCACCATTAAATATGAGCATTTGTGCTGTTGTTTCGGTGATGTCAGAGCCCATTTTACTATCCCTTATCCTTAATCCTTAGTCGACTGATGAAATAATTCCATTAGAATTTCTATATTAAAATTGAATATAAAAAAATGAAACTAACTTTATTTTTTTATATATTTCTTTATTAAACATTCACAATCATCGTTACGATATCACTATAAATAAAATCAGTCGGATTTCTTAACGCCATATTTTTTTATAACAACCAACAATGTTTAATATAATAATTTATGTTAGGGAACATATATATAATCTCACTTAATTGCAAATTCTGAAATTAATTGTATAAAAGTTTATTATGACATAATATATAATAATTATATATTTGGGATTTTATTAGATTTTACTAAATATGTTTAGAGCCTAAAACAGTTTAGACAATAGTAGTGGTTATCGTGTGTTTAAGCGTGATTGGTCACTGTCACCATTAAGCGTGGAATAACAGCACTTATGCTGTTGTGTTTTTTCATAATAAGCCTTAATTTCTTACTATGAAAATCAACAATTATGTTTAAATATTTCCTTTGCACTGAAAATGTATTAAAATCTATATTCGTTCTTTCTTTAATGTAATTGTAGAATCTAACTTGTTATCACGCCATGGCTCAGATAATTTTGGTTACTCGTGTCTCAAACATCAGTATAATTCGGAGATGTATATGATATTAGACGTTCAAAAGTCGAAAATCTATATTACTATATTTACAATATTTTATGTCATTTATTTAAATTTACATTTTAAAACACCATTTTGTATTATACAATACGATAAGTGATTTTTTTAAATATCTAGTGTATTAATAATTTTATTTATAATACTTAAGTCTATATGTAATTTGTTCTAGCAATGTATAAAACGCAACTCAACTTATTGTAATTAGGTGTACTTTTAAATTAGTTACAGACATGACAGCTTGTACTTTATTTGTAAAAATTATTTTATAAAAAGAGACACAATTTTATACAATCAATTAAATGTATACCCTCTTTTACATACGTGTGAGTTGAAATAACAACAAGGACTTACGTAACGTGTGAATTACAAATATTATTTTCATTATAGACAATGCGAATAAATTTCACTATTTTGATTTTTTTCTCACTCAATCCGGAATAACAATTGATCAATCAATATAAAAAGAAGAAACTTTAAAAGAAGAGTTAGGGTAGAAAAGTTCAAGTTTTTTTTTTATGTTAAACTCAACAAACAGGCTGACGGTTAACTTGATTGTAGGTGTTGCAAATTCATTCAATATAATCTAAATAAATGTCGAAAATAGACAAACAATAATAGGCCAGTGGAAAGAGACAGATTTATTGAATATGTGAACATATGCGTGATAAAGTTACATGTGGAAGGGCCCTTATTATTATTCAGCGGGCTTCCAACTTGCGTAGGTACCTATTCTGTAGTCACGCACTTCAACTAAATTATATTATTGGGAATAATAAAAGAAACACACCCCAAAACAATGCATTGGAAATGTTGAAAATTTGTAATAAAAAAACGAACGGATCGTTTCTCAAAACAAAAGAACCGAGATTTTCCGTCTTTTTATTTATATTATAGTACTTATAATGTACAATGTAAAATAATGTACAATTATGTTAAAATTATGTATCTAAAGCAAGGCCAACGAGACAACGCAAATATTGTAAACAATGTTGATCCAACCAACGAATAGTGCAACGATTTGATCCAACCGGAACCGTTCCACTTGCGAAACACGAGGCGCGGGCGGGGGTTTCATCCCTTCGTGGTTGAAGTTCCTCGGTCACGCACGAAGCGTTACAGTTCCACCTTCCTTGTCCGAACTGCTAAGGAGTGGAACTCACTGCCTGCGTCTGTGTTTCCCCAAAATTACAATCTCGGGGTCTTCAAACGTAGGGTAAATGGGCATCTACTAGGTAAGCGTGATCCACCTTCGGCCGCATCTGCACCTAACATCAAGTGAGATTGCGGCCAAGCGCTGCCTTGACTTATATAAAAAAAAAAAAAAAACAAACTTTCAATGGTTGTCAAGATGGCTTTCTATAACATGAAACAGATAGCGCCGGCCACTTGGTGCGAGGGAAAAGGACAGGGCCAAGTTTGTTTACGATGTTATCGTTGTCTCCCTGGCGTTACTATATTTACTATACTAATTTCTCTGAAAAAAATAAAACTCTTTTCCAAATATAATATAATTAATCGATTCAATGATCCAAATGATTGTAAATTTATGAACCACAAAATCACGAAGTTTTGTAAAATTGTAAAAAAAATTGTCATCTTTAAAATAAAAATTTTATTATGTCAAAACCACGAAAAAATTGTACAAATTTAAGTTCTAGTAAATCTGTTTTAAAATAAGTATTTATTTCTGAACAATTTCGATTATTTATGTACCTACTTAATAAAATATACTACAATTGTAAATGCAATTTAAATTATTTTAAAATACTCATACATATTATATTATTTATGTAAACATATAAATAGTAAAATGCTTACAACTACATTCGCCAAACGTATTTCTCGCGCTGACGATTTCACAAAGCCACTTTATCATGAAACTCCATTTCGTAGGCCTCAATGAAATCCATTCAATTCTGTAATTGATACAAACACACAAAAGCGGAAAGATAACAATTTAGTTCCCGTTCATCAAATATCAATTATTTATTTACAAATAGTAATTATTAATTAATGATACTCGGTTTAATCAAATGGGCGGACATACAGAGGTATAAAAATTTGGATGTACATCATTATTATGTTGCAATGTACCTATTTACAAAAAAAAAATCTGCCAAAAATGTATGGTACAGAGTGAATATACCAAACTATTATATATAATCTTGGATGAATTAAAAATAATACCTGTTCGATACTTCTGTTCCCATACAGTCCTGATAATGTTAACAGTATTTTTTTTTAAAGAAAAAAACCTAAAATTTTAAAAATGAGATTATGACAAATTTTTATATAGCTTTAATATAAGAATACAAAAAAAATAGTAGGATATCTACACAATATCCAGTCTTACTTACTTTTGTCAATAATAATATTGTAGTTAACGTGGAGGGATTGGAGATTTAGGCCCAATGCCTTTCTCCCTAACCACACCTAACCTTTTCTCGATCTTTTTGCTACGCCAAGTATTTTCAATTAACTAGAAAGAGAAAACCGACCCTCAAAGGGTCACTCCTCTCGTCATGTTTATACCTCGTATGTCAATCGAATTCGCTGCTAGATTATATCGTAAGATTCTTTTACTTGCCAACTAACGGGCCAAGGAAACATTTCTAAATTGTCTAAAAATTATTTATTTTTCAAATGAACATTAAATTTTATTTTTGACAACCCTGAAAAATATAACGGAAAAAATAACAGCATATAATTATTTCAGCTCCGTTCGATGCGAGATATTGACCGAAAATTCCTCAACTGTTTCACATTCTTTAAACATGCCTTTACATAAATATATTTTCGGTTAAATGCTGTGATGACGGTCCAAAAATTGGCACCTTGAAAATAAGGTTAACATTGGAAATATTTTCCTTGTTTCGATCTCATTCGCCTCGCAAGATTGTTTAATATTATAATACTTACCAAACAACATTCATTTACAACTTTTCAATACATTCATTTACAATCAAGTATTACTTACTTGCTCGTACGCTTTTCGCCTCAATCTGTAGGTAATCTACGAATTGATCTATGAAAATGATTCAAGTATGTATGCATAAAAATAAAACTTATATTAAGGATGTTTTTAAATAATAATGCAATAATGTGTTTCAGGCCAAACACTTTAACTGATCCGCCAGCTTATGTCTTTAACTTTGGTCTGTCTAAGGACCTCCTCATTCCTGATACGATCACGCAGTGTAACACCGAGCATAGCCCTTTCTACAGCTCGCTGAGCTTTCTTACGAGGCCTATAATCAGAGACCACTTTTCACTGCCATATGTCATCACTGGCAACCCCTCACGTCAATCCAAAGAGGATCAAAGAGGCAATTCTTAAAACATAAGAGATACGAAAAACACATACGCGACCAGAAATATTTTATTACCGTGGGTCCATGTAATAATAAACTCTCTGTAAATAATAAACATAACATGGCCTATTGTCTACGAGACAAAAATATTTGTGGACCTCTGTTCCAAGATAAACAAGCCTTCAGTTAAGTAAATATCAAGTAATAATGATATTCACTTGAAACCATCTTATGAATACATTATGAGTTGTTTTGAATGGGTGACTGATAAGACAAAATTATAAATAAATAAACATATAAATTTTGAGATATATAAACACAGGTTATAGGTACTTATTTCAACTGAAAACAGATTTAATTAACGTGACTTTAAACTTTCACGTTACTAAATTATCTCTATTTTAAGATTAAGTTATTTATTTCTCTCTCAAACACTCGTTAGGTAGGTAGGATTAGGTATATGTTAATTAAAAATTACTTGGTAATTATAAACAATTGAAATTCAAATAAAATGAATTATTTCCTAACTAATTTTAACTAAATACAATTATTGATATATCTATCTATAAATGGATTTACCTTCTCTTTAAATTTATTTACATATGTAATCACTTTAGCGACTTTATTCTAATTTAACTTAATGCTAATTTGTAACTTAAAACTAATGCAAGTACATATTCCTAAAAATAGGTAATAATAAAAAAAAATTTGGATACATATTGTATTAATCAAACTTATACAATGGCTGATTTAAACGCTTTAGAGTTGAACGCTTTACTCTGGAACTACCAGTCGGATTTTAATTATTACCAAATTAAGTTAAAGAAGGTTATACGGTTATTTATCATCACCAGGTGGGTGAAGCCGCGAGACACAGCTACTTTCAAAATGAAACCAACGACAGCTAGTTCGTCGATATTTTTCAAATTCGAAAATGCTGACAATTTACTTGCAATTGAGTGCTTTCGTCAACCGCACATACATTATCACATGCAAACACCCTATAACCGAGTCACAACTGTACACTTAAGTCTAAAGTATAACAAATATAACGGAGATATATAATTTTATATGCAGCTCTCCCTAACTTTCCTCGAAGTGGTGACGACTTCAGTTCGAAACCTCGCGGCGTTGATTTCCGCACTGCGAGCTGTGACGCCTCGGTTCACTACAGATATGCTTTGCGATGACTACAAAGGAAAAACGACTCTAGCTTTACATTCAAAAGGTTTATTTCAAAGTGTAAAAAAATGTGAGTGTCAACTCCGACACGCGACTGGAGTTTACTCCTTACGAGCAATAATTAAATCATTTAAAAATATATTAATATTATAATATATTATATTATGTATTATATTATATTGATATGTATTGAACCATATTATTTTAGCCTGTAACGCGTAACGTGTGACATGTAATATTTGATTTTACTCCCATAAATTTTCATACCCCGGGCTTATATTAAATCAATTCTTAAGGAGTAAACTCCAAAAATAGTATTTACTATTATTTTTTTTTAATTTGTCATTACAAATAATGCATAGAATGATGTCAGGAAAAGAATTTAGCTTCTCTGTGGTAAAAAGTATGCGTAGGCATTAATTGGAACAACTCAATTATAAATGTGTGTTGGAAAACTGATATTTTGACATAAAGCAATGTAAATCGTGTGAGTCCTCTCTCCAACATATTTTTTTAGTTCAATTAGTTTCGGTTTGCATATGACATAATTACACACTTACTTCACTGTTGGGCAGGATATGATGAGCACCGTATATCCTGTGAGCGTCGATTTCGGTTCTGTATTGCGGTGTTGGTAACTTACTGTACTCAACCACCGGCTTCTTGTCTGAAATACGTCATACTCTTGTGGAATTCATATATTTATTCAAAAATTCAAAAATAACAAAAAATATTTTTAAAAATGTTATGAAGAAATTTCAATTTTAATTCAAATTTAAAATTAATTTCATTTCTATCTGCAATTTTATTCATTATGTACAAGTTTTTTTTTTGTCAATTTCAAATATTACAATAATTTTTATGTAGGTAAATTATTTTTTATAAATTATTTATGATGCCAGAGCCTATGTCTCTGCCATTCTTAATAACTTATCATTAAGGGCCTCTTTCACCTGTCACCGGGAATAATTTAGCTGATATACCTTTGTTTGTGCGGTAAAAGTCCCAAACATTAAAAAGAAAATAATAAAAACAAATCGCCTATCGAAGGATGCACTAAACCGAGTGCATAATTTAATAAAGCATAAAATTATTTCTAAATTTAACTAATCAACACTTTACTTGTAGTTGGTGAAAGAGGCCCTAAGCCAACTATATTTGGCAGTGCATTTTCAGCCCATTTTCAGCACTTGATGGCCATTACCATCAAGTGAACCCATCAGGCTGTCTGTCGACCTAACACACAAAAAAACAATTTTCATCAAGTTACAAATTTCTTAGTAAATATTGGTTAATAAATATCGCCTAAGTGGTACTATGTTCACAATACAGTTCAGTAGTATTATTTTAACACCATGAAACTCACCATAATGACAAGGTATAATGTCAGGGTCGGTTTCCTCTGTGTCATTTCCCTCCTTCAGGTCGTACTGACTGCAGTACTCCATTTTCGGTGATGCGGAGTAATTCAGATCTTGTTTCGACAACGACTCCATACTGCGCTCCATATAAAGAGCACTTCTGTATGTATATTTCAAAGTAGAAAATATTACATGAATATAAAAATTTAATTTAAAAAATCTTTTAATGTTTTAATGCAGTTGAAAAAAAAACCTTTCCAGCTTAATAATTAAAATAAATTTCATTGCGAGAGCGCTTATCTCTCTATTATATATTATTATAATATATAAATATTTCGTGTCACGTTGTTCGCGCCAATGAACTCCTAAACTACTGAACCGATTTTGATAAAACTTCGTAACTACGTGTAATTTGGTCCAATTTAAAAGATAGGTTATTTAGAACCAGGGCGAAGCCGAGAACGTATAAGCCGTTTTTATATCCACACTTGCAGAGCATTTCTTGACACATTTTGATTAATACCGAAGTACAGTGTGAAATTAATTGTATATTAAATAGTAATAATAAAAAAATTAAATGCTTACGTGGACGGCATGTGCTTCTGATGGTCATGCCTCCTGGCGACGTGGCGTCGGTACAAGGCCGTAATGACCCCGCACACGGCAGTACACAGCAAACCAGCCACAGCCAGCAGAGCCATCAGCATCGGAGACAGAGCCAGCGAACTATTTGCACCTGTGCAATATTTTAGCTATTTTAACACCTAGTTCAGAGACACCTATAGTATATGTTATTGTTGTGTCTTTGATGTTTTTTTTCTCATTGTAAAAGGTCGACAGACCAAGTCTGTATCTGTTTTATAGCCACGTCTGTGTTGGGCTTTAATATCGTTGCCGAATGTAAATAAATAATCCACTCACACACTATATGAATGCTAAAACCTTAATTTTAATAATTCTCTCGAAAAATAAATTGTAAATATGAATATTTTTATTACCAGTGTAAAGTTAGGTATTACAGGAAATAGGTTTCCAGAAATCTTTCTATATCCTATATAATGGTGACTGTAACCACTAAGTCAGCCCTTTATTATGAAAATTTATAAAGAAATCTAGACTTACTAATGTATTTATCCGGTGGCCTCAACGCGACCGTGAACAATGTGGTGACCTCACTCTTTCCCTTGGCATTGATGGCATACAAGTGCAGAGTGTAGCTCGACCTGCTCTCCAGGTCGTGGACTTCGAACGTCGGGGTGTGGTTTGATGTTACATTTGCTCGAATCTAAGAAAAGGTTGTTATAATCGGGTAGTGCCCGTGGTCCACCTAGTTTGTACACCTGAGTGGACCACGGGCACAAAAAAGTGCCCGTAGTACACCTAGGTGAACATAGGTGGACCACGGGCACAAAAAAGTGCCCGTGGTCCACCTATCAGTATAATGACCTCATGAGAGTAAAATCACGCAAAAACTACTAAACCGATCACCATGATTTGCATACACGTTGTCCGGGACACCAAAAATAACATAGGGTACTTTTCATCCAGAACGCGGACGAAGTCGCGGGCACCAGCTAGTAAAAATTAATTAAAATGTGATGAAAGAAAATGCAAAATATCTTATGATCTACCTAGCATACTGTATTAATCCGTAGTCAAATATATTTTGAGAATATAATTATTTGCGAATATAATATTATGCTCATAACCCATGCAAATCACCTAGGTTTTTGTTTAACTTTTTTTGTAAGTAAAATAATTCAATAAAAATTATATAATATTTTGTTTTTATACAAAAATCTTCCTCGTATACTTTCGTAATACTCTTCCCATTTAGTGAAAACACTATCAAAATCCGTTAGCAGGAAACAGAACCAGGCGAACAATTTCGGCAAGTTTAAGGATGCATTTAACAGCGGGAATTCCATTACTTGCAGGCTGATAGTGATGATAATCCCTTCAATTATGAAAGTATTTTTTATTCGACGCGAAAACGACAGCAAATTTAAAAAAAAAAGTATAGGTGGACCACGGGCACTAAGACTTTTAGATTTTAGTGACATTATTAATGAGGTGGACCACAGGCACTTTTTCGTGCCCGTGGTCCACCCAGGTGTACAAACTAGGTGGACCACGGGCACTACCCGGTTATAATTATTAAAAAAAGGGCTAATCGTAAGTATGTATTCCATATCCATATGCTACGAATCCATATTTGATTTTATTGGGACTACTTTATGACCGCAATCTCGTCCGCGCGAAATTAGCTTTAAATTAGTTTCTTCTCGAACACTTGAAAATGTCGAATATCAGCTTCTATGACGCTTGTTTCTAAAGAAATTTCATTTCCACTTATAAATATAGTCCACGCGAAGGTTATGGATGTTACTTACCAATAGGGAAGGTAATTCAATCACTTCCATGTTGAATATTTGCGGTAGACCTCCGTCGAAGCCTTCCGTACATTCTACTTGTAGACCAGTAGAACTTTGATTAACAACAGAACAATTATGAAGAGGCATCGGGCGACCTGTAACAATAAAAGCTCTGTTTTGACGAGCCCTTGATTGAGTGGGGTAGGTAGTAGCCGACCAGAGTTCCATTCCCGGTAGGGTTACTTTTGGAAATGAACTTATCAAAGTAGGTTTTGGTCTGGACTTGGAAAGTAGTGGTATTCCATTTCGCAGTCATATGGGCAGCCGTCTGGCGGCAGTAACCACCCCCTTACAGAAGCTACCGTCAAATAATAGCACGTGTGCTGTTGTGTTTCGGTGAGTGAGTGACCCCTACCCTGAATCTTACTAGGACTACTAGGATTACTGGGACTACTGGGACTACTGGGACTACTAGGACTAACAAGACCAATAGGACTACTAGGACTAATAAGACCAATAGGACTACTAGGACTACTACGACTACTAGGACTACTACTAGTCGACAGCGCAGTTGCAGCACTTGTGCTGTGGCGTTGCTTGTATTACAGGCGACGGTAGCCACCTACCATCAAGTGAAATTTCAGTCTGTCTGTCGACCTTAATATAAGAAAACACCGTACAATATTCTAAATTCAAATATAATTACTATGACACGAAGAGGTTCTTATTCGATCTTCTTTTATTTAATTTATAATTGTTCACCTGCAGCAACTAACTTGTAGACACAGGGGCTCTCCTGTTTTCCAACCATGTTAGTCGCAGAGCACGAGATAGTCCCGAAGTCCATGTCCGTTGTGGGAGTGTACCGCAGTGTCGATGTGAACTCCTTATTAGTGTAGGAACTGCGAACGAAATATTGCTACTTTTACATCAATATTGATACAAATAAATAAATATTTAGTTTTAAATCGTTGACGACACGTTTGGCCTAGTGGCTATAGTAACCCTAGCTGTTAACCAAACGGTCGAAACCTGCTAGGGGCAAATGTTTATGTAATATGTGTTAACATTTACCTTTGTACTTGAGTCATGGATGATGTCAAAAAGAAAGTATTCTGTAAAAAATGTAGTATATCAAATGTCTGGTATCCATAATACAAGCATATTAGTTGCTTAGTGTGGAAGTAGATGGTGCTGTGTGGAATGTATAAAAAAATATAAAACTTAATTAAAAAAATTTACTTTTCTAGATTAGTCTATAGTAATAATTATAAAGATGTAAAGTTTTTATGTTGGAGGTAATCTGTACTAATATTATAAAGAGCAAAGATTTGATTGTTTGTTTGTTTGAATTGAATAGGCTCCGAAACTATTGAACCGATTTGAAAAATTTTTTCACTGTTGGGAAGCTATATTATCAGCGAGTAACATAGGCTATAATTTATAAAGTTACGCGGACGAAGTCGCGTACAACAGCTATCTAATATAAGAATTAAAATAAGTAAAATTATACCACAATTGACCACGCTTCAATAAAACTGTCGACGCACCAAAGGAACCTCTCACAGCACAGGTAGTAGTACTTTTTATTTCCTATGAAAATGTTGCGCAGCGTCGTCTCTCATTAGCATTACATGAGCTCATAATACATCTCAAGCAGGCTCCCCGCCGTCAAATACCATTCCTATCCGCGCCAGAATTATTCATTACCATCTCTTGAAACTTATTGAACAAGTGTTCTTAGTTTTTCAACTTAACTAATTAAAAATTTTCAAGTTGTACAGTTAAAAAGCTTTTGCGGTCACAAAATTTATCAACTAAAAGGCAATGAATAATAAAATAATATTTTTGTTAATTAAGTAAATAACATATTTAACCTCTTCTTATCTTATCATAAGGTGAGTACAGATAAAGACTATGTAACAAAACATGTCTTATATGTGATGATTTGTGCTAATAAAACAAAGTTAGATATATAACATTTATAGAAAGAGGGAAAACAGAAAAAATTATCTAATTAATAATAATATTAGAATATTTTGTCCAAATTTAGGTAAAAAATTATATGTAAGTATTTTAAATTAAATTTAAATTAAAAAAAAAATAAATTTTAATTATTGTATTTTTTTTAAGAAATACAAAAATTTAAAAAACTGTCTCCGTATGTTTGCAATTTCAATGAAAATATAAATACTATAAATACTTATCTTTAACCTGTCGGTTCATGCTACTATGGTCGTAAATTCGTGCTACTATGTGAATCATTGAGTCGTTTAGGCCCGAGTAGTGTTCGCACGCTAACCGCAAATAAGTTTTAATAATGCAACCATTCTCTACGCATTGTAAATAAATATGAGTACTACCACAACTGTTCCGGTTGCCTTGTTCCAAATGTTCATTTGGAGAGATTATTTCATGGACGGGCACGTCGTTTTCCGGTTTAGTTGTCATCTGGCACGTTTTAATTTCGTACGAAATGTGCGAAAAGCCAACTTTAAATATATTTTCAGAAGTCATCTCGCACACCTACTATTTTCTTGCGTGCGACATGACATCTTCAGAAAATCGTAATAGGCGTTTGGCACATATTGGGTTTTATACAGCTGTGACGGGTTTTTTTTTAATAATTTTAATATATAGTCGAAAACAGATAAACTATGAAAAATTGTGTTACCTAATCTGAAAATATTTTAATAAATTAATATGTACACACTACAGTTACTTTATAATAAATAAATAAATAATTGATTTTCTAAATGTTATAACTAAAATATCTATTAGTATTATACAAAATAAATTTCCAATAAAAATCTTTATATGCTTCATAAGACTGAATTTTTTTAGATTAGTATTAGATATCTGTTTCGAAATTATATCAAACAAAAGTAGCTCTCAAACTACGCTTGTGCAGTAATATATACTTGGTTGAACAGCCAAGGACCGAGTCCTCGTTGAAACTCGTTTTCTCAGTAAAACTATCGCAGACCAACTGCATTACCGATGCGCAATTGAAGCGAGAATAAGGTTGTTCAATTGCCTCCGAACTTTAGTTTAGAGAAATTAGCAAATACGTTTGAGATTTCTTAATAAAAAGATTAACTATGAAAAAATATTTTATCAATTTCATTGAATCGATTTATTTCATAAAGAAAACGTTACAGCATGATATTAAAAATATTTATTATTTAAAAAAGATAAATTATTAAAAATCACCTGTCCAAGTTACTTGAAGTTTAACTTAGAAATGAAGAAATGAGCTATTTAATTAAATTTAGCCTGAGTTATCAAAGCTGGCGAACAAAAGTGTGTCAATATTAGACGAAATGGAATGATCTAGTTGACGTTCAGAGTTCAAAGTAGAAAGTCGATGGGTAGCTTAAAGTTACAACAGTTCGCTGACAAACAACACTTTCGGGAAATAAGGTCGGGAAACACAAATACAGTCAGCAAAATAATTCACTAAATTACTAGTCTAGCTAAACCTTTTAACAAAATCCTAAATTCTCCCATCCTCCAACAACGGAGGAAATGTTCCATTAGTAAAAAAAATCAATAGATATAGATGTCAGATATTTTTTAAAGAAATCAAGAACAGCCTTATCCAAAAATTCTTTCAAAAATATTTATACTAGCTACACGCTCCCAGCAAAATACAATAAGCCTAGATCTCTTTGTCATTTTTCAAATAAATAGATTTAGCCGTTCAGAGGTGAAGAAAAGAATTGAAAGGTAAAGGGTAGGTCCCAACCTAACAAACACAAACAGAGTTAAATAAAAAAAATGATAGTTTATTTTCATATACTCTGACTTCTTATGACGGCTGTATTACGCTCTTAATCCTTCTGCAAAAAAATCTAATGAAATGTCTGTCTTACCTCGGAGCTATTTCAGTCTGTTCCCCGGAGCTATTGAAGGTCCAGCTGAAACTGGTCGGTGATGGATTTGAATCCACCACGCAAAGCAACTGCACCGTTTCTTGCTTCAGTGCTCCCAACACTTCGCCCTCTTCTGAAGTCTTACAGATGGGAGCATCTGAGAACAATAACAGTGTTATCATAACAGAAACAATAATTGTAATATTAAATTATTAATGTTTATGTGTTAACATACTATATCTTTGTACCTGAGTCATGGATGTTTTTATTTATTTTTATATTTGAGATAAAGATTTTGAAGCCTTATGTGATACAGTCGAAATACAGCGTGCTCTGAGTCAACTTCAAATTAAACCATCTTGTCTGTATGTCGATAAATAAAATAAAATATTTATTGCGGTAAATTATTAATTCGATTTCGATTGTCTGCTAAAGAGTACCACAAATAATTATTATTATGTTAAAAAGAGGCTCACATCGAACTTGTAGAGAGACGGGGTTGCTGGTGGCGCTTCCTTCGGTGTTGTAAGCGAGACAGCTGTAGTCGCCGGCGGCTGACCTGTTCACGTTTTGCAGCACGAGGCTTTGGTCGCTCAGGATCACGCCGGAGCTCGCGTTGCGTAACATCTCTTCACTCTAACACCAATTTATCATTTTTCAAGTTAAACCTTTTTAGGACGCGGTGATTCAAATTTCAAGGTCGAATCTTCGGGCCTATGTGTGGTTTGACACAGTCACATATTGACTCGAAAATTGTCTACTTTGGTATTCACTAAGCACCTGTCAAAATGTCTATGATACGTGTCGATGAAGTTATTGCGTGGTTTTTACTTTTGACAGTGTTATTTCCAATTTAATGTCGACATTGGAGTCGATACGTTTTAAAAACCACAAATAGAGAATAGGACAGCTGGTGTGACGGTTCAGTGTAACGATCACGTGACGCCTCTTGTAACGTTTCTGCATTACATCTACTGCTAACTATAAATATTTGATCACTAAGGAAGTTCACTTTTGTTTTAATGGGCATGTTTTTTTTTAAATATCTACATGTACAGGTATCTATTTGGTAAATATACTTTAGTAATATTGTAGTATAGGTTTAAAAATATTAAAAATTAACATGTGTTCTTAAGTTGTATTCTCAAAAAGGCTGAGATTCTAAATTAGAGCTGAAAGTCTAATCAACAGATAGATTATAGAATAAAAAACAATAATTAAAAAAAACTAAAATGCATTAAATGAAATTAAAGTAAACTTAACGTAAATACGTATTGAAGACATTTCACAGCTCACCCCTTTGTACCAAGTCAGTCTTTGCGATTTGGGATTAGCCTTGACGCTGCACTCAAAGTACACGTCGTCGCCTTCTTTTATGTCTGTTGGATTCAAAATGGAACCCATTTTGAGAGTCACCACAGGAACATCTGCAATGAAAATTATTTTCAAGCATCTGCGTGCATGCAATTACGATAATATATCA
The DNA here is from genome assembly GCA_947623395.1 of Synanthedon tipuliformis. Lineage (NCBI taxonomy): Eukaryota > Metazoa > Arthropoda > Insecta > Lepidoptera > Sesiidae > Synanthedon > Synanthedon tipuliformis. The sequence continues at coordinate 282,082 of OX392424.1, read as the reverse complement.
AAATTCATTCCCAGAATTCATTATCAGCTATTCGTTATTTGAAATCTGCGCAGCGTTTCTTGTAAACACTAATTACAGTCGAACGTGAGAAATGAGAAAACCAAAAAGCTTCAGAAGACGCGAGCTCATTCAAAAAGGATGTAAACGATAAATAAAAACCAGAAAATCAAATCATAAAGCAAAAGTATATAGAATCAAGTTTGTAAGGAAGGTAATAAAATCTATAAAAAATGTGCAATTTATTTTTTATTGGATACTATATTAGCTTTTTCTTTTCTTCCGTCCGTGCAAGTTTCATAAGGATCTGTTGAGTAATTAAGGCGTCGAAGCTTAAAAAACGAACAAACTCACTTCTTCATTTACAATATTATTTAGGAAGGTATGAACCAAAAACTTAACTGATTGCCTCAATCAGTTCTATACTGAAATTGTCTTTGTTCTTAGCCTAGCTAAGCTAAAAGCGAGTCCAACATTTGATATTTGTGAAGGCGAACACACCAAACTTACGAGATTTATATGAAAAACTCCACCAGTAACCGGTTGACGTTTAACTGAATTTATTGTGGCCAGAGTTTAATGCTCAGGCGGTCGCTGCCAACTTTGTTCCTAGGAAATATTTGACGTTTCACTAAATTATTACTTTGTTTGTTATTTTGTAAGCGGAGAGGAAAATTATGAAGCCTCCACTTGCACATTATGTATTATCTACCGTTTGATCTAGTGGCTGGTAACCCTAGCTGTTGACCAAACGGTTGCGGGTTCGAATCCCGATATCCATAATACAAGCATTAGTTGCTTACTCTGGAACTGGATGGTGCTGTGTGTGGAATGTGTGAATATATTCCACACAGAACCATTATTTATTGATTTTATTAATTTACTGCGAGGATAAACTTACAATGCACGTTCAGCTTCCATCTATCCTCAAGGACAGCATGAGGAACTCTCGGGTTCTCCGCTCGACACACTAGATACTTCTCGTGATCTTCTGCTTCGGGAACCAGAGTAAGAATGCTCGTCGTAGCATTTGTCTCGGAGAACTGTTGGGAATTTTGCAATTTTACTTAAAATACTATATTGATAAAATTTGATAAAATTTTATATCATTTTATATATAATTTATAAAAAGGCTTAAAAAAATTATTCTCATTAAAAAAACGTTGATGCCTAAACCACAGATTAAATAATACTCGTAGTTACTATCGTAACCTTAACCGCACACATTAAATATAAATATTTCAATAAAATTCCATAAAAGGTTTCTGTTCAAATATTTACATAATACATCATTTAATTAAGACATCAACAAGAACATGGGCGATGTTTGAAAACCGTTCCATCAAACGCAATCAAAATTAAACATTGAAATCATTTATTTTTATACCTGGACATTTTGTTTGCTTACATCGAGAGCGGATCAATACGGTTGTCGGTTATACATTCAATAATATGGATGGATCGTAATCCCAGCGATTGTACAATATTTTGCCAAATAAGTTTCAATATTAAGCAAACTTTCAGATTCCAATATTTATCATTAACAAAATTCATAAATCTGTAGTTATCGAAGTTAAACTTAACTGTTATGTTCCACTCAAACGCAAACCTTTGTATTTGTTTATAGAAAAGTTTCGGGTTGCCAATAGAGAACTATGCCAATTTACGAGTATTCGTACTCGTCAAGAGTGATGTGTTTCTAGTGTAGCGATCGTTGAAATCATTCTCTGTTCGGATTAAACAGAAACCGCCGGAAAGTTTGTCAGGATTCAGAATTTGAATTTAGTTGAAAGTTCCCAGAACAAAGTAAGTGATTTCATTTTAATAATGTAAAACTGATCCGGTAATCCTTTCACGGTTTGGTCAACTTGGCAATTTGATTTAGTGGTGTTAATTAATAAACATTAAAGTTGATAAAAAAACATTTGACGAAAAATAAATTAATCTAAACCCAAACACATTATTTCGTTATTCGTTAGAAAAATAAGAAAAGTTGTAATAAATTAAAACAATTTAATACAAATATTTCCATGCCCTTGTCGGGTACAACATGCTAAAATGGCTAATACTATATTATAAAATGGCTTTTATTAAAATTATGTTATGGCCATAATTTATTTTTTTATGGCTGGAGAAAATACTGACCTTTGAAAAGAATCATTGAAAGCAAAGTTTAAATCAACTAAATTAAAAGAGAGACCTTTAACATTCGCATACTTCCTTGTTTAACTTTACAGAGACGTCTAAAATTTCAAAGGGCCATGGAATGGAGTATTCTGTGAGTAAAGTTAAAGGACAAGATTACCAAGTTGCTAGATGCTATGATGTAGCAAGGATATGTAAGTGGAGAAGCTAGTGTAACTTTGAAGTTGACAAATGAGAACTAGAAGAGCTCTATGCCGAAAACTAGTGAATATTTTAATGTAAGCAATATTTTTTTATATACTTAAACCGAATTGGTGCTCGCGACTTCGTTTGTGTCCTTCATAGTTGGAGAAACGTATGGGCAATGACCATTTGTAATAACTTACATTTTTAGCACTCCTCTTCAGTTGCTTGCTGCCTTTCCACCAAGTGATCAATGCATCCGGTTTGGACCCTGTACTCCGGCACTCTACCTCATAACTTCTGTCGGCTGACAGCTGCCTACTCTTGTTCACAATTTGAACAGCAAGTGGCCTTACTGCAACAAACCATATTATAACTCAAAACAGTATCTCTGCATATGTATCACCCTTCACACGTAATATTCCCACCGATAATCCTGTGTCTAGCAAACATTAGTACAGGCTAATTCTCTCTTAAAGCTACTTAAAGGCTATCACAGCTACCTTGGTCTAACTTGATGGTTGTCATGAAGTTAGCAAACTTTTAGACTACTCACAGTTGATATCTAATATGAGGACCTTCGTCTGGGGCGGAGCCAAAACAGTGTTGGCTGCTTGACACACAAGTCGAGTGTTCAGATGCTGACGACCGACGCTCGGGAAGGTCAGAGTGTTCACTGTGACCCCGTCACTGCGCTGTTCGTAGGAGTCGTCGATAATCGTGTTTTCAAGGTACCATGTAACTCGTGGTCGGGGGTCGCCTGGGAATCAACCACATCGTCATTGTTCGATATATAGCTAATATACCTGATATACCTGATGTAAGCTATACCTGATATGCATGCTGAGCACAGGACTTTTATCTACTCTGTGAGAGGAGGTATGGCTTACAATCAATCACGCTAGCCCACCGCGAATCGGGTGGACTTCACATGTTTTCGAAGATTGTTAATCTATTCACTAAAGCAGATTTCCTAGCAATGCTCCTCACGAGAATCAGCTATATACGAGGATCACCAGATTCGCAAATAACCAGATAAATGTAGTAAGTAGGTACTCTTTTATACACAAGAACTCTCCGTCTTATCTCTCTCCTCCTAATCCCTCATCCTTAATCCTACTATATTCGGCTGTGCATTTTCGGCACCTGTAGGGTTGCTTGTGTTATAGGCGACGGTAGCCACCTACCATCAAGTGGGCCATCAACCTGTATGATGATCTTATAACACGAAAAGAAACGTCAGAACGAGTGTGTAAACATAGAATTGTCTACACTAAACATGCGTATAAAATTGGAAAGTTGATAGATCAGGCCGACCAAGATTCAAGGTAACGTCTACCGCATTAGTAGAACATTACTTAGTCCAGCTAGCCTATGCTTCTGTGCTTAATTATTTAAATCCTGTAATGTTTATGAAGACTCACCCCCATGTACTTCGCAGACGAGTTCCAAGGTGTCGCCTTCGTTGTAGGGCTCCATTAGACGAACTTGGTCTCTAGTCTTCGCGTCCATTATTGAGGGCCGATTCGGAGGAGCTATATACAATTTAAATTAAACAGTGTCTCATAATTTATTAGACAATAAAAATACCAATTGAATTAAATAAAACACTTCAAAGGGAGACCAATCAACGTATTTCAACAAATTTTCAATTAATGAGCTGAAAGCTATGGCCTAATTTAATAAAGTTCTGTAAATTGGTAAAAATTGCTTGAGTAACGTTTTTGTTCTTTTATTTTGTATTAATTGTATTTTCTCAAAGACCACGTGCGAATTCGAGTTCTCCCTAATTGCTAAAACTGTTATGCTACAGAAAAAAATGTTCATTACATGACCAATTTTTTTTTGTCTTCCTAACATCCCTGCGATGGCGACCCACCCTCCAACGCACAAACTGATCATAAATTAAAAATGTGAAAATAGAAGGAAATGAAAATGATTGCTACGAATAAATGTATATTTTTGCGTTACTCCCTTTCATTTGCAGAGCGATTGAAACGCGGAAAACTAATTTAGCTGATTAATATTGGGGACGTGATTGAAATTAAAATGTTTTGATTCATGTAGGAACTTAATGAGACTTCTCATTGGTATGTACCTAATATTTAATATTGGATAGTATTTCAATAATGTACGTCAAATAATGAGATTACGTGGTCTCATTTTGGTTTCTGCATATAATAATTAATGTCAACATTATTTTGACACATTTAGTAATAATTTACTCATAGTTTTAGATAGCTTCTCCGCATTTATAATATCTAACCTATTTTTTCCTATAAATAAAGTAATGAAAACTCTATAGCATAATTGAACGGGATTTGCATCAAAATGTTATCATTTTATTTCGACCCACGACCTCGTTTAATCACACACCGTTTTTACAAAAAATAACACAAAAGTCTCTTTAGCCTTCTTATAACCTTGCTAATGAGACGCCAGACACACAAATTTGCCCAAATTAATTCAATGTACGCCAACACCACTTAGTAATAGTGGCACGTTTTATTTAAAAACGGTAGTTAATGTCTGTTAGATGGAAATTCAAATTAAGAAATTGATCACTAATAGCAACTAACGATAAATAATATAAAAACTTGTCACAAAATACTTACAAATATATACACAATGCACTGCTTCAATTTACAAATAAACAAAGAAAGAAAAATAAATAAAAATAAAAACCAAAATTAAAAAATATATGTATATAAAATAAAAATAAAATATATAAGTTATTATACTTTTTGTTTTATTATAAATTAAGTTTTTTAATTTTTATTTCTGTATTTCTTAATTATTATTTTGTTTTTTTTTTTTATTTCTATGGATATTTTATCAATTAGATTAATTAGAATAGATCAATAAGAATTTTTTGATTAACTAACGTTTTGTGGTTTTTTTTTTGGTGGTTGAAATTAAAAAAAATTGAAAATTTTAATTTTATAACAAAGGTCCAAGCGTAGTTTGCATTCAATTCATTTTATCATATCAAAATTTTTGCTGCAATTTACAGATACGGTAAAAATTTGAAACGAAAAATTGTTCCGACTAAGATTTAGTTTCCATACCGTGTTCTTAAGACACTGTGCATTATAACGTAAAGATAAGAAGCGCCTCGTCATGAGGTCCATTGTTGACTTTTTGATCGTGATAAGTTGTGGATTGGTGACTTAGGAAATTGACAACAAATGTATTTCCCGCGGGGCGAGAACGTGACGAATAATGAAATTCACTGTTCATACTAAGCATTATTTGAAAAATGTTCCGCCTCCCCATAAACACATTTCCAGTAAAAGCTACTTCATACTTATATTTATTGGCTTTCTTACCTCCATTACTTGTCTCTCTAGGCAATTTTACTCAGAAATTTACTCTACTATGAAATTTGAGTTTTGTTTGTGTTATAGGCGACGGTAGCCACCTACCATCAAGTGGAACTTCAGCCTGTATATCGACCTTTATTAAAATTATTCAAATTCAAATTCGCAAGCGAACACTAATTATATCAAAACAATCACTTCCATTTATAAATATTACAATGTTGCTTGTTCAACACGACAAATTTACATTCTTTCAAACACCAATAAAAGTCATTTAACAAAATAATTTCTATAACTTATCATATTCACTAAATCTTACTTACTTATGACAGTAAAATTCAGTCTCAAATTCCTCGTAGGCGAGTTCTTAAAGTCAACCCTGCATCTGTAGACCCCAGCGTCACTCTTTGACACACTATCGACGAGTAAGACCGCGGGCAAGGCAGTAGCTCTGAAGAAAGCTCGAGTACCGAACCCCGAAGGAGATGACCACAGCTTCGGTTGGCTTGCTAAACGACCGCGAACATCGTAGCTGTAACAAAATATATTATGGTTTACTCTATTTACAATGGAGGCAATGCGACCACAAACTGCATTGCGTAAATGTCAATTAAGTAAATGATAGTCTCTCATAGAATAAAGACATACTTATGGCGTTGCCCAGTGATGATATATGACGCTGATCTCTAACTATAAGCCTCGTAAGAAAGGTGATCTTTCAACAAGCCAAGGAGAGGTCTATGCTCGGGGTTATACAGTGCGAGATCAAATCAGAAATGAGGAGATCCGTAGATGTACGAAAGTTACCGACATACTTAAGTAAGTTGAAGTATTTGTGGGCAGATCATAATTATATTACGCAGGTTCTCGAGTGGAGATTTTTTTTTATGTTAAGGTCGACAGACAGGCTTACGGTCCACTTGATGGTTGGTGGCTACCGTCGCTTATAACACAAGCAACTTCTGGGGTTTGCTAACCCTGATAGGATAGAAGTCAAAAAACGAGGCGGGGATAGGTGAATTGGCGTCCCATAAAAAAAACTAATAGAAACACTAAATTCTAAAAATATATAATTATAATACGTGTTATTAAATATTCTTTAAGCAAGTGAGCAAATTTTAAAGCAGCTATATTTATTATGAACTTCTATAAAGCTCTCAGTAGGTATAACCTACTACAATGTCACTACAATCGAAAGAATATTTTAGTGTTAATTTTGTCTGATGCCTTCATCCATTCTAACGTTCTCTGTGACTTTCATAAAATAGACAATGTCACCAGTTACTACGAGCCAGATAATTGAATAGAAATTTTAAACTAGGCGACTCGCAGTTTTCTTCCATCAACGATATCACGTTCATATTTTAACATAAGTAAATGGTAATCTGAAATTATGACAATATTCTCTTTTAAAAAAGAATCTTTTAATTAATAAAAAATAAAAATTAATAAGAATTTAATTAAAAAAAACCCTTATCTCTTAATAATAAATGAGACTTTATATTACTTTATAATAATAATTCCCGTAATTAACCAAAATATTACTCAGATGACTTTTATTTTTTATTTTTTTAGATAAGTGCTTAGGTCATACTTGTTTTTGTGACCTATTCGTTATTATCGTACGGTTGTGTTATTAAAATAATAATTGAGACTTGAGCGATCTGTGATAATAATTTCGAGAAATCTACGCAGACATATATTTTATGTAAAGGTCTTCAGACAGGCTAACGGTATATTTGATATTAGTGGCTACCGTCAAGTGGACTGTCAGCTTGTCAGTCAACCTTATCGTTATAAAAAATTACATGAAAATTACATGGAATAACCTTTTGGAATTATGCGGAACCATTCTTGCAGTAATAATACAAAAACCTTTGCATTAGCCTATTGAGTGACTTTAAAATATTGTTACCTGTACAATGGCTCGCCGTCAGCTTCTTTGAACCATAACACCATCGACACGTGGTCATCGACTGCTAGAGGTTGGATATCACAAGGGAGGGATGCCTTCTTCCCCAATACTCCTTGGACATGCGCCGTTGGAACTGCAACAAAGAAAGCTTATGAATAAAAATAATTATCAGTAAATCATTTATTTATTGTAAACATAATTATAATGACCACGTGGTCTTTGATGTTTCTAAATTTTCCTGCTGTTTGATCTTTATAGCAAAATATGATCAGTATTTGTGCTGACGAAAGACGTGTTTCCTTAGTGCTATTTGGGGCCATTAATGCCTGACGAAAAAAGTATAGGAAAATAAATCTAAATAAATATATACTAATATTTACCTACGTGCTCACTTGGTGGTAATATTTTGGCTATTTAAGTATATTAATATGTTTTTTCAAATTAGGTAATAACACACTATGTTAATAAACAATAGATTGATAGACAAAATACATATACATAAATACATAGACTGATAAGTATAATATATTCTTCACCTAGGCAGGGGACATCATTTTAGGTAAACAAATATCAATAGACAATGCCTGTTACACACACCTCATTCAGTGTCAATGAAAGACAAGTTTAGTATTTCACCATAGATAAAATAAAACTGGAACTTCTCTCTATTATATATATAAAAATAGAGGGACCTTGCTGTTCGATCGGTGAGCGAATATCGCGAGCCATCAGAGCTTGACGATCCATGATGCGCGACTTCGATCAGGTATCAACTTCACCGTGAGAACAGCCTCTTAACTTATCATGTTTCGCTTTGGGAATTATTTTCCTTTCTTTATAACTCTGTTATTGGCGGTCGCTTACTTTTTTACCAACTATCGCACGTTGACCTTCTAAAGATTCATATTACCTAGCTGCATATTGTTGATGGTATCTACTGCCAAACTTCCAAGTATCTAATGTCGTTCCCAATCACCGAGGAGTGGATTTATAGTCATTGTTACCAATAAACGATACTACTATAGTAAAGCCAACGAGACAACGCTAACAATGTTAATAAACCCATCCCACTGTCCCTTTTCCTCACACGAAGTAGCCGGTGCTATCAGTTTCATGATAAAGGAAGCCATCTTGAAATTCCTTGAAGTTTTTTACTTTCTTTGTGTTGTCTCGTTGGCCTTGCTTTACTTATCCAACTCATCTCTTGAAGGCATTCAGTCTGGATGTGGATTGAAGAACACAGTGAATAGGCTACTAACGGTCAAGTGAACTCCATCTTTGACTTCATCTTCACTTACCATCAGGTGAGATTGAGGTAAATCGCTATTACGTATAGAAATAACTTCAATATTTTCTTTTCTCAGTCCCTATGTAGATCCCGCAAGTACTAATTCCACTTTCTATGTCTGAAAATTCTTTATCTCTCCAAGAATTTGCAGTTAATTCTCCTAATTAATGAAATATTTAATTAGAGCTTAATAATTTATTTACTTCTTTAATTATGTAATAATGAAATATTCTAAATTGGAACCAAATTAGTCATATGCTTTTCAATTTACATTGAACTAAAGATCTGGATTATAATTTAAATAAAAACCAAAGACCATTTCGTTCTTAAAGTTTAGGTTCTCCCCATACTGTCATATTAAAAAATATATTATAGTTCTGAACCCCAAGTACTCGTACATACTTCTTTTACACGAGCAGTCTGTGGGTGACTTATACTCAAAGAACGTACAATGCCCTGCGCGTCCAGTATAATAATGCCTTCAGGATGCTGTTGAGGCTGCCACGCTATTGTAGTGCTTCAGAGATGTTTGCCCAAAATCACACAGATGATTTTTACGCCATAAGGCGAAAGAGGGTAGCGTCTCTGTGGCACAAGATACGTGGCAGTACCAATAGCATTCTGAAAACAATCATAGATAAAGTAGACTGTCCCATACAAACATTTTGGATGGGACTAAATATGTCATATAACAAAATTAATAAGTGAATATATATATATTTTTGCAGCATCGGTGGCAGCGCACTTGCAGCCACAGATTCTACAAGAATATCTTGCAGCATTCGCTGTTGTTTTGCTTGTAAATATATTATAATTCAACCTACATTATTATTATTCTCATTATTATTATTATTATTATTATTATTATTATTATTTTATTATTATTTTGTATATTATGTAAATAGCTAATATGGATGTTATATCTGAATTAAATGATTATTATTATTATTATTATTATTATTATTATCAGTTATTATGGCGTTTCCCTACCTAAGTTTGTACACAGGTCTATCGTATTTTAGCCGGCGTGTGCACCGACCCATGTCAACATACGTGCGGTCATCAACTCACATATCATTCGCGTGACAGAGGCTTTAAATCGTGAGAGAATTAGAACGCAGCCGGATCCAGGCCTTATTTATCGCTTGGCACAAGGTACCATTTCATCTCACATGCAAAAAATGTGGGTACCCATACATATTTCTACATTTGAATGTATATAAACAATACTCTAGTCGGTAGCATTATAGCCTATTTTTTTTTTTGGTGATATAAATTATTATTATCTTCTTACAAAACTAACTATTGAAAAAATATAAATATTTAAGTCGCTGAAGAAATAAATTATTTGCTATATTCTCAGTATTCTAAATAATACGTTAAAATCCAGAAATGTTCTCGTTCTTCGATCTTCGAACATGGGACGCGGAGGCCACAAATCTCAAATATCTACAAATCGTTGACCGTTAAAAATAAGTAGGTATGCCTTTGCTGTCGTGAACATATGTAGAACCGCCCTAAAACAATATAGAAAGGCTGAGAGGGTAAACATTGTGCGGAAAGTGCTGTTGTGATTGTAATGGAAATTAAGGGTAGTCTTATATTTACTGTACATAGAATAAATATTAAGATCTACCTGATGTATTATTATTAATTAAGGAGTTATAAAATAAAGTGTGTCTCAACAGTATGTGAATATTATTTACATTATACAATTATAAATAAAAACACAACATGGTGTCAGGTGTGAACTGAAATTGTTGAGTACAGTTAAGTTGAGACAAATACATACCTAAGATGTCTAGCGAAGATGACGAAAGATCGATAATAATGTTACAACAGCCAGCACCATTATCCGATGAGGGCAATTTATCAAGTAACTGGAAAGATTGGAAGTCGGCATTTGAGTTGTATTTGGTGGCGTCAGGTCGCGAACAAGCCATTGATAAGACTAAATGTGCGTTGTTTTTGCATATAATTGGAAAAAAGGGCAGAGAATTATATGAAGAATTCGAATTTACTACAAAAGAAAAAGATAACTATCAGGCATTGTTGAAAAAATTTGAAGAAAAATGTAATCCAGAACTGAATGTAAATTTTGAACGCCATTGCTTCTTTAATGTTATGCAAAACGAAGAAAGCTTTGATAAATATGTTTCGAAGTTAAAAATTAAATGCAAACTTTGTGATTTTGGCAGCCTACGAGAAAGTTTAATATTAACTCAATTAATAAGAGGTATAAAGGATGCTCAACTACGCGAACAATTGTTGAGACAGCCCAATTTGAAGCTTGATGAAGCAATATCTTGGTGTCGGATATATGAAGCGGCGAAAGCTCAAACCGCAGCGGTCTACAACAGCGGCGCGGCGGTGGCGGTGCAAGGCGACGGGGAATGCACGCTCGAGGCGGTGCGGCAGCAGTCCACACGCGTTGCCATCTCGTCGGGCGGACAAGAACGGAAGAGGCGAGGCCCACCTCAATTCAAGCAATTCAAGTGCACTCGATGTGGTTATGCACATGCGAAGTTTAAATGTCCAGCATTTAATAGTTTATGTCATGAGTGTGGTAAGCGAGGACACTTTAGAAGCTGTTGTATTAAAAATAGTAGGCGTGTTCGCGAAATCGAATATTCATCTGGTGATGAGCGTAATGAGACAAAGTGTGGAGAATTAGTTGTCGATGCTGTGAGTGACGACAATAGTAACGGCTGGTATGAAGACATTTTTGTTAATGGTATATTAATAAAGTTTAAGCTAGACTGTGGTGCAGATACGTGTATCATATCGAATCAAACATTTCGATCATGCGGGTTTGGCGAAAATATTTTGTTGAAAGGAGGTAAATTTATTCTGCGCGAAGTGAGTAGTAGACAATTACCAGTGTTAGGCTTTTTTGAGGCAGAGTTATGTAAAGGCCAATATAAATTAAAACAAAAAATATTTGTATTAAAAATTGATTGCAATAATTTATTAGGCAGAAATGCATGTGAAAAATTAAATTTAATTAAAAGAATCTGTATAGAAAATTTAGAATACATAAAGAGTACATATGTGAAACAAAACTATGAATGTATTTTCAGGGGTATAGGTCGTTTGCCTGTCGAGTATAACATTCCCATAGATACCTCGGTTCAACCTGTAGTAAATGCTACGAGAAAGATACCTTTAAAACTAAGACCAACATTACAAAATGAATTAGACAATATGGTACGATTAGGAGTCATAAAGCGTGAAGAGGGACCTACAGATTGGGTCTCCAGTATTGTTCTCGTAGTAAAATCAAATGGTCAGTTGCGCGTTTGTCTTGATCCGCGAAACCTAAATAAAGCGATCAAACGTAGTCACTTTCAGCTTCCAACGTTTGATGAGGTAACTAGTAATTTAAATGGGGCCAGGTATTTTACAAAGCTAGATGCCAATAAAGGGTTTTGGATGATTCCTTTGAATGAGCGGAGTTCCAAGCTTTGTACATTCTCTACACCTTTTGGTAGGTATAGATTCTTAAGGTTACCCTTCGGAATTACATGCGCTTCCGAAGTTTTTCATAATGAAATGTTTAAAATTTTTAAAATGGAGGGGGTAGAGATATTTATTGATGATATTTTGATTTGGGGCGCAAATAAAAAAGAACACGACAATAGGTTGAGAATAGTTTTAGAAAAAGCAAAAGAAAACGGTGTAAAATTTAACAAAGATAAGTGTCTGTTTTGTCAAAAGAGCATTTCATACTTGGGTCACATTTTTGATGAACAAGGTGTCAGACCGGACAATACAAAGAGTAGAGCTGTACAAAGCATGGAAGTACCTAAGTCTCGCAAAGATTTAGAAAGATTCTTAGGTATGATAAATTACTTAGCGCGGTATATACCTAAGTATGCGGAAGTAGCAGCTCCTTTAAGAGAATTGTTAAAAAAAGACCATGAATGGGATTGGAACAACAACCATCAAAAAGCTTTTGAAGATTTAAAGAAATCAATAACACATGCTCCCGTTCTTCGTTTTTACGATCCAAAATTGCCAGTCACGCTATCGGTTGATGCGAGTTCTCGTGGCCTGGGTGCATGCTTGCTACAGGATGGGCGCCCGGTTGCATACGCTGCGCGAACTCTTACTTCTGCGGAAACGCGATGGGCTCAGATAGAAAAGGAATTACTGGCGATTGTTTTTGCTTGCTCAAGGTTCCATCAATACATATTCGGTTATGAGAGTGTCACTGTGGAGAGCGACCATAAACCACTCGAAACAATTTTTAAAAAGTGTTTAAATGAGACTCCAGCGCGTTTACAACGCATGCTGCTACATCTACAGAGATATACTTTAAATGTTACTTATGTTCCCGGTAAATACATGTTTATTGCTGACACACTATCGCGCTCAGCAACGGAATCGGGCAGCAGCGATGAAACTGATATGTTTAATAAAGTTGAGGTTCATGTGAACAGTTTATGTGATCAAACAAATTTTTCAGCTGATAAGTTAGATACTGTGAGACAGGCGACAAAAAATGATGATATTTTGAATGAAGTGATCAAATATTGTATGAATGGTTGGCCACACACAAAAAATTTAGTTAAAAGCGAAGTAAAGCCATTTTGGTGTATCAAAGACGAGCTTCACGTTGTAAATGGTATAGTATTTAGAAAGGAATTGGTCGTCATTCCTGATTCATTAAGAAAAGACATGTTAATGCGCATACACGAGGGTCACCTAGGCACTGAAAAATGTAAAAAACGTGCACGAGAAGTGTTATATTGGCCAGGTATGTCACATGACATAGTTCAGTTAGTTGAGAGGTGTGAAACGTGCCAGCGGCGGCGCGACAGCAACCGGCGAGAGCCGCTACAACCTCATCCGGTGCCACAGCGACCGTGGCAGGTTCTCGCCACCGACATATTTGAGCTTTTTAATAAATATTATCTCTTAGTAGTGGATTATTACTCTAAATACGTTGAAGTTATTAAAATAAGCAATTTGCAAACTTCCACTATAATATTACAATTCAAAACTATATTTGCTCGTTTCGGAATCCCTGAGAAATTGATATCAGATAACGCTGGTTCGTATGCATCAAAAGAATTTAAATCATTTGCTCGATTATGGGAATTCCAACATATAACAAGTTCCCCTCACTATCCGCGGTCGAATGGACTTGCCGAAAGAAACGTAAGAACGATAAAAAATCTACTGATAAAAGCTCATGAATCGGGTGAGGATCCGCAAATAGCCTTACTAAATTTTCGCAACACTAATATAACAGGAGAAAATCATTCCCCTGCCGAGTTGTTGATGGGCAGAAAATTGGCAGATAGGCTTCCAATTAGTCTTTCCAAATTAAATCCAAAAACCGTCAAAAGAAATAGTTTCTTACGGGAGCGAATGAGTCACATGTCTAATATGGTGAAATATTATAATCATGGCACTCGTCCATTAGTGCCCTTAAAGGAGGGGCAAACGGTGCGTATGCGTGGACGTGACGGGCGCTGGACACGCGCAAATGTGGAATCATGTGCTCCGGAGCCGCGATCATATTGGGTACGCACAGGTGATGGTGTTTGCTACAGACGTAATAGGCAACAATTAATTGCGAACCAAATGAATAATCTTTCTAATTTGGCACCTGCCGAAACCCGAACTTCCAATTCGACTGTAAATAATTCTACTCCTGGGTCCCCATCTAAGATTGTAGGTTCTGATGAAAGAGTTAGTCGATATGGCAGGCGAATTATTGCCCCTAAACGTTATCTTTTTACATAATTTAAAATATAATAATAGTTAAAAAAAAAAAAAAAAAAAAAAAAAAAAAAATGAAAAAATAATAATAATAAAATAAAATAATAATAAAAATATGCATGTTAAAATATTATTTACCATTATGTATGTTTGTAAGATAATTATAATATATAGTATTGGATTTCTTTGAATCTTTGAATCTTATAAGTTATTTGAATCTTATTTGTGAGGAGGGAGATGTTGTGATTGTAATGGAAATTAAGGGTAGTCTTATATTTACTGTACATAGAATAAATATTAAGATCTACCTGATGTATTATTATTAATTAAGGAGTTATAAAATAAAGTGTGTCTCAACAGTATGTGAATATTATTTACATTATACAATTATAAATAAAAACACAACAAGTGCGGCTTATGTAAACAAGAATGTAGGAGGCTGATCATCGAGGATGGCCTTTGTGAGAGACACAGCGATCGGCAACTGTTCGCCCAATCAACCCTCGGTGGTTGCTAGCTTCGTTTAGTAATTTTAGAGTGATATGATATTTACTAAATAATCTAAATAAAAAAATCATCGCTTGTTTGAATTTCTATGAATCGCAGTAGGTTGTTATTTTAAAAACTATTAATTTTAGAAATAATAACCAGCTTCATAAAAATAATTATTTTTATGTAAAAGTTGTTATTTCACAAAAAGGAATACATGTATATACAATACACACATAAATTCATATAAAATTATACACATACATACACGCACACACGCTATCATCTCGGCCGAACACTTGACAATGTGCGACCTCTCGGCAAAGTGTACAAGCGCAAGGAATCCAAAGACCTCTTAGCCTTCGCCCTTGTGTAATCAATTTTTACTAGAGCTGCCTG
Source organism: Synanthedon tipuliformis (assembly GCA_947623395.1). Classification (NCBI taxonomy): domain Eukaryota; kingdom Metazoa; phylum Arthropoda; class Insecta; order Lepidoptera; family Sesiidae; genus Synanthedon; species Synanthedon tipuliformis. The sequence goes on along the minus strand of OX392424.1, from coordinate 266,616 downwards.
ATATAGCGGAATTGCGAGCCCTCGATTCCTATTCCGCTCAACAAACAAGAGCAGAGGGCTTTTTAAGGGCGGATGTTTGAGAATTATCTCGGCTAATATTTGCACCCTTCATAATAATCGCCAATAAATCCTTAAAATATCGTAAGTACGAGTAATATAGTCTAGAACATTTTTTGGTTGTCGTGAATAAGATTTGGAATCGGAAATTATTATAATAAATTTTCACTTTTACTTCGATTCTTATCGTAATCTATATTAGTTAAAAGTTGTAAAAGCTAAATTTGTGTTTCTACCATTTCGATAACTGTACCTAACTGACCTAACATAAAATTATTAAAAAACATAAAACATATAAAACAATTATTAAAAACATAAAATAATAGTGCCGAAATGGGAATAAACCAAACTGTAGATACTATAATTCAGTCAATATGACTGTATCATAGTAAATATTCCCTAAAATTAATAGTTTTTGAGTAACCACTTCTCGGTTAAGAAAATAAATAAAATTCTCTCATAGCTGAATTATGCATGTGTAAAAATTTTTGCCATAAAATATTGTAGGTTGATTTATACAATAATATTGAGAATAAAGTATGACATTACCGTTTCGTACTGAAAAATTAAAATAGTTTTTTAGCATGTAGAGGTACTACATTGTCAATGTAGAGGTACATTTAAAATCTACATAAACACAGTTTTGGGCGGTAAATAATATCTATTATATAAAAAAATTATAAAATACATTTAAAAGATTGCAAATTTACCATTCAATGTAATATATGTATATGTGTATCATATATGTACCTATATATTATTATTAATTAAACAGATGTGCCAGCGGCCAGAACTCGCGCATTTATTTACCTCTGGCTGTGATGGGAACGATAAAATTATTTCACAATAATTGCGGAGCTTTTAAAATATCCTCTCGTTTTTATATTTACCAAAATATGATTTAATCTTTGATGTTTTCATAATCAAATGGAAATTTTATATCCGTATTAGGTAATTTATAATGAGTGGATATATTTTGACGTCACGTGTATGGAGAAATATTTTTAAACATAAATGTCCAAACTAAATTTTTTTCCCTGCCAACTTTAGTATTTAGTTTATATTGATAATTGCGATACTCAGCAAGTTAAAGGCAACTGTAATATTTTTTTACTACTATTGAACTTAGATATTGATTGTCGTAAGGTCTCGTACAATCGTACAAGGTATGTAAAAAAAAAATTAAGTTCCATACAAAATGAACATCCTAAAACTAAACTTTTATATAATTTCAAAGAAAAGGCTTTTAAAAATAGAAGAGATCTTTACACATTCTTCGAAGTACGTGATAACCACAATTCCCATTAAGAACGGCTGCGATCCTTCAATCACTTCAAGGGCTGTCCAAAAAACAAACAATGTATGTACCAGTCGCATCCAACTGTACTTATAAGAAACTACATTTTGTTGGATGGTCCAACTAATAAGCGATAAGCGATAAGCGTTGGCGTTAGTTAATTTACCCCAATGAAACTAACTATACATACATACAATATAAAACATTATCTAAATATGCGATGTAGCATGTGGACCATAACACCATATCACATAATTAACACCATATCACGCAAAAAGGAAACAAGAGGAAAATAAGATGAAAAATAAGGGACCTGATTAAGTTACAGGGATATAGGATCACCTGTCACTGTTGCAATAAGTATTGACGAATTTCATGAAGGTATAAAAATTTTCAAATTGAAAAAGTGTCAAATAAATCGCATTTTTTGGATATCGCTATGCTAGTAATAATATTAATTGAGCTTTGAAAAATGTTATTAGATTAGATTAGAAGTAGAAAAGAAGGATGACAGAGACAGAGAGTGAATCAGATTTTTATGGATATCGCCATGTTGGTAATGATATGAATTAAGTTTTCAAAAATTTAGAAATTAGGGTAAGATTAGATTAGAGACAGAGAGAGAGAGAGAATCAGATTTCTTTTAAATTCAACTCTGGGTTTAACCGCTAGACAGACAGTCCGTACTGATATACATATAGATACCCGCTCGCGTACATTCTTTGTGATCGTTATAAATTGTTTACATTAGTGACCCTAGGAGCGGCACGGGAATACATTATTCGACTTGTGAATGGACAATCTCAACATTTATATTTACATGATAATAATTATGTTTACTCCAACTATTCTTAACCCAACAAAGTTCAAAATATGTGTACCTATAGTTAAAAGCAAAAACTGGTTAGTTAAGTTTTAAATTATATTCCGAATACATGGTAAAAATATAAAGACAACCAGGGTAAATACATATATTTTATCCTACAAAAAAAAAATTTTTTTTTTCAGTATGAAACGACAATTTCATACTTCAACCCCTAATATTATTAAAAGTTCAACAATTGTGTATGTGTATATTGAATTTTCCTATTTCGATTTGTTTTGAGGAGTACCTATAACATAACGACATAAATTACAAGACAATTAAGACATATTCGGAAAATATGCTAATGGGTACCTACTGTTTTCAAACTCAATAACCCTAATGGGTGACTGGTCTCGCTGAAGTGTTCCACCGGTGACCAACATTTACATATGAATGACCTTATTACAAGGCTCCGAACAATGAATGACTACCATTAATATAGCCCTTAATATCGTATCAATTTAAGCGGATTCGAATGTATTTCGATACTACTTAAACTATGGTCACTGTAAAATCACATTGTCCATTACATGTCAACTTTTTTGTCTCCCAAGTAAGTATCTTTTTCTGTTAACTCGTTTGATATTTTACAAAATATATTTATATACGACAAAAATATATTAAATGCGGCCTTTCACATTCATACGAGTATTTATATAATTATAAGTCATATTAACTCGTTTATTATTTCAAAAATATATATTTTAGGTCTGCATTATTTTCAGAAAAACGTCAAAATATATTTAATGTTGTAAACATTCCAATTTACAACACAACCAATACTGCGAATTTTGTATAAATAAATAAATACTTAGTAAACATTACGTTCCGCTGAAGTGGCTGAAAATAAGTGATAGCCTAGTGGTTTGAACGCTCGCCTCACAAAATGGTAGACGCAGGTTCATTCGAACCAGGCGGGACACCTCTATAAATTAAAATAAATCAATCTGCCATCGATGCGAAAAGCTGTTTCTACGGAGAAGAAACCGTCAAGATAACTTCGTAGGAGCTTTTTGTATTCTTCTGATAAGTGATTTAAATTTATTTAAGTATTGTTAGTCGCTGTGCGTCATTTGTGCAAGTTACTTACTTTAGTAAGTATAGTATATCTACACATTGTGACTTTTATTGTCCCTGGAAATAGGACTATATGTCTTAAATGTTGCCATTACTCTTAAAGTTTGAAAACTTTCTTATACTAGAAATATTATGGGTACTAAAATTTCAAAAAAAAAGTAATGCCAAAAACTTTGAAAATAAATTAATTTTCGAGCTATTATATACTAGCTGTTGCACGCGACTTCGTCGACGTAAGTCTACAAAATATAGCCTTCGCTTAGGTTCGCTTATAATCTAGCTTTGTATAGGTACCTAAATGAATTTTTAAAATTGGTCCAGAAAATACAAAAATACAAATACATTCTCTTTATATTAGAATATTTTATAATTCACAGCTTATAAATATTGGCTTTTAGTTACGCTCGTAAAATTAGTAATTCGAAACAAAAGCTAGACTTTTTATAACAATAACTATTTCTTAATTTCGATTTCGTAATAGGTTTTTGTCGTGGTATATATGATATATACTTATATATGGGTTATATAGATGTCCAATAAGTTGGTACGAGGCACACTTCTGATCCCGTGGCTGTTCCCGGGGCTCACAGAGTTGGCTGCCATCGCGATAGCCTCGCTCTCTCACCAACAAATTAAGTAGATAAGCGGTAAGTCGCTCCCTTAAGGGTAGTGCACACGCGCGGAGTAACCAAATAAAAAAAAATATATAACTTGCTGTTTACATTAAACATACCACTTGCTAATAGCTATTAATTTATTAACATGAAATAATAAATTACAATCACTGCTAAATAAATAAATAAAATAAAAATAAAAATGTTTATTAACAGTTAGAAAAATCGTTTTTACAATATGAATATATGCTACTCTCATAGATAAGACCTCCTATTTACAGAAGAACTTCATAAAATAATTATATATGCCGTTTTGTCAGTGAGTAAGAATAACATTTCTTCTATCTCTTTATGTTTTATCCTATCAAGTTAGCCAGATGACTTGTAACTATTTTTTTGCCAAATGAAAGGACACCGTGACATGTGACAGCATCTAGTATAGTGTTTCCCGGTACATACTTAGCCGCCACTCGAAAATCTCTCTTCCCAACGGATATTCTACGAGCTTTGAATGCTATGAGATGATCCATGTCAAAAATAACAACATGTATATACCTATCTATATGGTAGTTAAATGTATACTGGTGAATCTTCAAATCGCAAATTATATTAACAAGCTCGGACGAGTTTTTATTAAGCAGTGTATAACGCGCTTTATACGAAACCGTTTCAGAAAATTTCGGTCAGTAACGTAATCGGTAAATCGATAACTTTACTCGGCAATTACGAAAGCAGATTATTTTTTAAAAAAGTTTCCCTTGATTACCTTTTGTACGTTCTAACGGTTTTATTAGATCAGTGAGCAGGTTTGTAACAAATTTTAAACTTTTCATACCTACTGGAAGATTGATTTTCTCGGTTCTTTTTAATTTTCGCTGTTAGACTGGAAAATACTTTGAGATAGACATGAACAATTAATTTGAAGTTTCATGCTGGATTTAATAATAATAAAAACATCTACGAATAATAAAAATTGTTACTTAAACTGTGTTTGTACATACTAATATAATAAAGAGGGGATATTTGTGAGTCTATTTTTGAGTCTTATCAAAATCCTGATAATAAGTCTACTCCGCAACATTAACCTAATATTTTATATTATTTACAGTACGTGTACAGAGTAACGTAAGCATCTATTTATTAAGGAAGTGATATACAACAACGCCGTCGGACGTTAAACTCGATTAAAGCGGACTAGATGCGATCACTCGTCGACACAGAAACACGCCATAACAACAACATAACAATGTATGAAAATTATGTTTTTTTATATAAAAAAAATCGGTATCCGTTGGAATTTTGGGAAAAAAGTATATAAGATCATTCCTGTGTTTAAATTCAATGTTGTGTCAAATTTCGAGTGAATCACTACTAGTATGAGTGCTTGTACTCGTACATCAAGGAAGTCTTCTTGTCTTAAAATCGTAGGCAGCTAATTGTACGAATCGGAGCCATTAACACACCACGAAACAAATCCTATCGAACGCGCTCGCTAACGAGTGCATGTTATTTATAGGACCATTATTTTAAAAATATGAACAATTACTCGATATACAGGCTAATGTTTCGGTTTAGTCATATGCAGTTAATTACTCTAAAAACATCACCTACACATGTTAAGAACAAAACATTATTGAACCATATAACTTAAGCATTCACTGTTATGCGGATAACAGCTCTCAAAACCTAATATAAAGACCGCACTAGAATCTCTCACTCAAAATTGACGGAGAGCCGCGACAAATTTGCTTGAATTTTGCAAATATCAACCTCTGTAAGATAAGTCCGTGATTTCACCTCAAAAAAAGACACGTAGGTAATATTTCAGACTATTCACCTTAGAATATCAAAGATCAAATCAAACATTCTTGGTTTTAACAAATCCAGTAAAAGCTCTGAATTAGTTGTTATTTGAAACGCAAGGTTACTCTAGTTTAAAAACTATGTACTAAACAGGACTAAGCGACATTGACACCTAAGGCTGTAAGGCCCAGATTAGGTCCCACATAGACTATAGATAGAGGTATTCCAATTAATGTCTAACCTATCACTATTAGCCCACTTACCTATCCCTTCCTATTCCCTTATCCTTATTGCGACGTTAGCCATCTACCAACAAGTGGAACAGCCTGTCTGTGGACAGTAACATAAAAAAAAAAAAAAAAAAAAAAACTGAGATACTGCCCACCATGGATGCTTTATTTGGAATTCATCCGCATTATTTAGTTAAGGCTCTTCTGCTCACGTTCCAGATGAGAAGAAAGTTTATCTCTCGGATGCCTGAACTTTGAAACGAACCTTCTGATGCGTTTCCGCAAAGCTTCTTTAAGCGTTCTCTAAACAAAGTGCTTCAATATATACCATTTGTAAAGGGGTGTAAGTCCTTTACATGATAAACTGAGTGATCCCGAGTATCAAGATTTGACTTGACACTTGTCTAAGACGAATACAACTATGGGTAGTTATAACCAACTTGACTGATATGAGAACACTGAATATATTTCAAATAAATTTCCTTAATATACATATGATTTGGTTTCTTATTGTCACGTTTCCACGTTTCGACCATGAATTTTATAAAAACAGTTTACATATTCTTAACTTATTTGTTAGCACGTAGAAAAGGCATAGCCGTGCTCTCTTTTAACTAGAATTTCCTTATTTATCAAGTAAAAATGAGAGAAACACTCCTACGTGTCTTTATATTACTTCCTAGTGGAATGGTTCCATCTGCTTAGTAAACTGTTTTTCTTAACATACATTTCATCCTGGCTTACACCATTGATTGGAATATCTACCAATTAATGGTTTTATATTTAATTTGCGTACATACTGAACTTTGAGTGGATTATTTAAATGAAGTGTTAAGTAGAATAGTCTTAAAAGTCTTTAATCTCCGTGTTCGTGTCTCTTTTGGATTCTCTGTAATAAATTTATTATTCATCTATCAAAAATTATGACAGTAAGATTTTTATGTCACAAAGTATTAAAAACTGCCTTAGTCAATCCACCCGTATGAGGATGGGCTCGTATGTGCCGCAAGGCTTATATATTAATATGTAAGCATAATATATAAGATCTATCCACAAATACTAAGTTTTTGTAGGGTAGACTGAGGGCAAACTCGTAAATTGAGAAGACGCTCCAACAAACATGTTAAGAAAATATTATTTTCTAATTTAATTAAATCTCATTCGTAGTTACGTTAAAATAATATTAATTTAATAACTGGCTTCGAAGCAAAAATAAAATTCTCGCGGTCTCTGCTTACTTATTTTAACTTGCTATTTTTAAACTCAATATTTCTTATTCCTTTTTTATCCTTACTAATATTATAAATGTGTATGTGAGTTAGTTAGTTTGTTTGTTACGCTTCCACGTAAAAACTACTGAACCGATCGCCATGAAATTTTGCACACACGTTGTCTGGGACACCACAAAGAACATAGGGTACCTTTCATCAAAAACGCGGACGAAGTCGCGGGCACCAGCTATTTTTAAATAAATCCCATCTCTTTCAATTTCTTTGTTTTATTCCGTAGCTAAAATATTGTTTTTACAAGTCAACATCTCAGATAGAAGCAATTGGATTTACCTTGAATGCCGCCGATCTATTTAGGGCAAGTAACTATTGATTCACGTACTCGCAAGAGAAAAAGGCAAACGCAATTTTGTAATAGAAAAGAGTGCGGAAATAATACGAGCGTATTTCTTATACAATGCCATTAAACGAGCCAATGTATTCCACTCTACTTCGCGCTGGCGTCTGGAACGTTCATTAGGTAGCCACTTACTACACATGCATTCTGTGTAGGAAGCACCCGTGATAAATTCATTTATTTATGATAATATATTTAATCTATACTAATATTATAAAGCTGAAGAGTTTGTTTGTTTGAACGCGCTAATCTCAGGAACTACTGGTTCGAATTGAAAAATTCTTTTCGTGTGTGATAAATCATTTATCGAGGAAGGCTTTAGGCTATATAACATCACGTTGCGACTAATAGGAGCGAAGAAACAGTCGAAAATGTGGAAAAAACGGGGAAAATTATTCATCTTTGATCTTTCCGTTGCGTGCGCTGCGAAAACCGTTCGAGATACCCAAATGATTCCCAAAATAACTATTCCACGCGGACGAAGTCGTGAGCACCAGCTAGTTTAATATAGAGTAGGCCCCATTTTTAGTAATAGCAGTCCTCCATACTTTGTTAGTTGGCCGATTGATGTATGGCCTTCACAACGCCTTCGGCGAATTTAAATGTAGGTACAAGTTAACCCATAGTTGAAATATAACTTCAAAAGCAGAAAAAAACACACTCATCTTATTCAATTTTCAGTGATTCAGTTAATTTAATTTGAAACAAACTGTTTTAATAAACAGGTATATAAATTGTTTTCCTATTTTATATAAAAAAAAACATAAAATAATATTTCTAATGATCCATATTAATCTAATTAATCCATATAAGTATGAAGTAACTCTTGTGTTACAGGCGACGGTATAGCCACTTACCGTCCAATGGACCATCAGCCTATCTGTCTTAAATATATATTCATGGATGAAACTAGCACAAATATTTTAAACTAGCTGGTGCCTGCGACTTCGTCCGCGGTCTGGATGAAAGGTACCCTATGTCCTTTCTGGTGTCCCAGACAACGTGTATGCAAAATTTTATGCTGATCGGTTCAGTAGTTTTTGCGTAAAAGATTTACAAACATCCACACATACATCCATACAAACTTTCGCATTTATAATATTAGTACGGATAGTGATTAAAGATAGATGGAAATGAATGAATTCTAGTAAAATATCCGAGCTTTGCTTTCCGTAGAGAAATTTTCTACACCATTTCACCTTCATGAAGTGCTATATTAGGACGTGATAATTATGTCGGTAACCCTCGTCACCGCTTCATACAAATTGCGTCCCACGGGATCCGACGAGAGCTCTATTCAATACTTTTAATACCGTTTACCGCATCGGAAACGACTTTAAATACGATTTAATCGGAACCAACTTTTATATGTCACATAACTTTAATGCGTGGCTGACATTTTTAATATTAATATGCGAAGAAATAGGTTAGCACTCTTTAATATTATTCTGAAACCTTACACAGAAAACTAGCGCGAAGATCACCTTGGTTATATTGAGTATGAGTGCATAAGCGAGGGATAGTAGTCTCTTCATCTTTATCCTATTTTTTATTCTACTCAATTTTAAAGCATTCGAAGTATCATCTATAAAACTGTGAAGTTACCTTCCACTGTTCTATAGACGATATCTTGTGATTGATACCGGAATTTTTCAATACATGAAAAATTAGAAAATTAAATAACTTCTCGTCTTATTCTAAAATAATACATAATATTTAAAATAAAAAATCAGTTTAATGAATTAAATTAAAAGCATGCTGTCATTAAAAAAAACACAGAAACAACGTTATTTAGGCACTCTTCTTAGGGGCATAATTTTGACTTAGACTAGGTTACATACATTTAAGTTCATTAAAAAAAGAAAAATTAATACATACAAACTTTCTGAATTTTATCGGCGTGAAATAGTACAAAATAATCCGTAGGTACTAATATTATAAATGCGAAAGTTTGTATGGATGTATGGATGTTTGTATTTTTTTCACGCAAAAACTACTGAACCGATCACCATGAAATTTTGCATACACGTTGTCTGGGACACCAGAAAGGACCTTATTTCATCCAGAACCCGGACGAAGTCGCGAGCACCAGCTAGTACGTCAATACTATAAAGTTTGAACGATAATACATATTAATATACAAAATACTAATTTCCAATTGAAAATGTTACAAAACCGAGAAACAAGGCCACGTGTAAAACTCCAAAACACCCAAATCTATTAATTATAAACGAAACCCCTGAAACTACTAAATCCTTAACCGAACTGATCACTACTGATCTAGTAAACATTCAAAGGCGAAATTAATTTAACTTGTAATCTAACTTTAATCTTGAACAAGTTGAAAATACTGATAGGAAGAAAATTAACCCCGAAGTGTATCCAAAGCTAATTGACATCCACTCCGTCGGAGGAGAAGAAAATATCGGCTGCCACGTGTTAGAACGAAACAGAAGACAAGTTTGGAAATCCAAATAAATTTCCGAATTGTTCCGCTTATCTCTCGCATGATAAATTAACTGAACGACTTCCATGGAGTTCCCAACTTGGAAACACTGACTTGTTCGATTCACTAATCGGTTGAACATTCGTAACGTTCCGTTACGCCTACAGCTCAACTCCGCTAACAAATGACACTCAACACTGGTTGACGTATTGTAAATAATAAAACAATATAATTAAGTTGTTGGATTATTGGGTTTGGCCGGATTAGAAGTTATTTCGGATAAGATATCACTTGAAGAATTATAGTCTTTTCTATTGGATACGTAAGAAGTCTTCTGGCTATGCGGGAACATACTGACTACCCGCCGCATGTACGTTTATACCTTTTATACTACGCAACGGATTTTAATGCGGTTTTCACTAATGTAAAGAACGTAAAACGACTATGGCTTTTATATATACGAGTAACTAGCTGACCCCGAAACGTTGTTTTGCCAAAAAATAAAAATAAATTGAGGTGGACCACCCTTAACATTTAGGGGCATGAAAAATAGATGTTGGCCGATTCTCAGACCTACCCGATAAGCATACAAAATTTCATCAAAATCGGTTCAGCCGTTTCGGAGGAGTTTGGCAACAACACACGAGAATTTTAAATATTAGATTTTTAGAAAGAAAAAAAAGCACCCATGCGAAGCCGAGAGCGATAATAGAAACAGATTTTCTATGTAAAAAAACAATTTTTTTTTGTTCTAAAAAAAATAGTTATATTAAGATTAAATGTTATTATGTACTAGCTGGCGCCCGCGGCTTCGTTCGCGTGAAAAAAGTAGCCTATCCTGTGACCCGTACGTCTAAAAAATGTTTATCTACCAAGTTTCATGAAAATCAGTTAATTCGATTAAGAGTTATGGAGGAACATACATACATAGGTACAATACCTACACATACAGATTTATTATTATTATATATATTGAATTTGTACAAATGTTGGGGAAATACATGTTAGAATTATTGCAATATATAGCTTTGATTTGATTTAAATTATCATGAACTCTATTGTTCCGTCATCAAGATAATAATATCATCCAATTTAATCATATTAATTAAATTGTATTAACATATTAATTGTACGTATTAATTATTACATTAGCTATTATGTAACAATTATATAAATATTGCCAATATGATGTCAGTAATATAACACCAGACACAATAACAAGGTTTGAGGAAATCAATATTTTTGTATGTCTAATGGTCCATGCGTACACTTTACTATAAAAAGGTTCTTGTCATATAGAAGCCCTCTATCCATAGATAAATGATTGATCTCGCCGCGCTCGACTAGATACCGCCATCGTACTTGTAAAATGCGGCATAAAATACTACGCCGAATTCGGCGTACCCGAGCCACTCACACTGCAAACTGTCAGTGATGTGTACGTGCCGAATGTTTTATTAAATTTTAGGCATAATAAAATACTAGTTTGCGTAGTGAAACTGTGTAAAAATATAATAAAACTGGGTAAAGAGTGATAAAAAGTGACGATTTTTTACACACACTACAATAAAAAGTTGCCACATTTTCGGAGCTATTGATTTTGTATAGCGCTCTATCTAGTCGAGCGCAGCGAGACCAATCAATTATCTTTGCCCTCTATCATTTAGTAATAAAACAAAATATTAAATCATTTGATTATGTAGTTAGGTAACTACCTAACTACCTACATAATTTATGTTTTTGAAAATCACAAATTTATGTAAAACGAGCAACTCTGATATTATTTAATAGTTTTTGATCAATATGCATTCCGAACTGGTGGTAAATGTTAAATGCAACAATATTGACTATTTTAAAAGCTCGTATGCAATAAAGGATATTGTTATTGTTATTGTATTGTATCGATAGCCCCACTGTACGGCATTATTCTTATTGCACGATTTTCCATCATCCCCCATAATAATACAGTGGAGGCGTTCATATTCTTTGTGAGAGCGTATTGAATATGCACACAATACAATCACAGTAGTATACATGGGACAAAGAAACAAGTCAGTAACTATGAACAAGCTTACAAGTCTCACCGCAAACAATGTTAAAAGCGTCGGTTAATTCATTGTTTAACACTAATTAAAAAATATCAGTATATCACCATTCGATAAAGACAAAGCCATTGTAATGGAGCATTACTTAGATAGAAATAGCCCCCTATATAGGGTTAGCTAGATAGACAAAGAATGAAGTAATGGACAAGGCTCTTAAACACAAACTCAGTATCTCCACAGATAGAGGTTTCTGCAGTAGAACTGGATGCCAAGTAACGACTGTGGAACGCTACGAATCAAATTAACCGCGCCGATCATTATGAACGCTTATTAAAGTACGAAAGGATTACCGCAGAAATAGGAGTACCTGTTCATTAAAAAAAAATTGATCATGAGAGATCAAATATAAAAAAATCAACGCATGACTATAATATTTGAGCAATATAAATTGAATACCTAAACGTCTAAACTTAAAAGTAAGTTAAGTAAAGTTAAATAAGTTAAGTTGAGTTAAGTAAGTTATGTCTAACTTACTTAACTTAAGGTTATAAAAATTAAGTACAAAAGTAATAATTTACTGTTAGTGAAAATATTGTACGTGTATTTATTTTACTGATTTGTAAACCCGGAGACTATTCTCAACAATCAATCTTTCCCGCATGTGACTTCCACTAGTTCGGCTCCGTCATCAATATTAATCAGGAGGCCATGAATATCAAAGGCGGAACGAAAATTATGCGACAAAGGAATAAAGAAACTGGGTCATATCTACTATCTCCAAAAATACGTCTATTTCACTAAATTAATTTTCAATTAATTTCTCTCCTAATAATAGAATGTGCCTTAACTAAAAGAATCACGATAAATATTTCAAAAGGACCTTTTGAACAGTGAAATCTATTTATAGAGTACTTTCATATAAAATCAGCTTTTTAAAAATCAACACAAAGGAATCAGAGAAGTTTCTGTGGAATGGATATAGGTGAACATCTGGGTAATTTTAACCATTTGCACAATAACTGGCCAGGTGGACTAGATCTAGATTGACTAGATTAGAAAGGTCAAAAAAGAGGCGATGCGGAGGTGACTTATTCAAAACGACAATAACTTATCAATATTTTTGTTAAACTTAACAATTGCTACTAAGGTTTTATTAAAAACAAATAAATATTTTAATGTTTAAATAGCAGAATTATTTATTGCATAGACAAAATTATAGACAAAGACTAAGTACATAAAATAAATGTGTAACCAAAATAACCAATAACAAATAAAAATAACCAAACTTTTATAAAATGTGTACTAAAACGACCTGAATTTGAAAGCTGTTGACTTGTAGAGAGCGTCTTTAGTCGCCTACAAAAATACAAGTGCCCTTACCTAATGGTTGAACCTTGAGAGATTGAAACTTTATGTAAAAATTTAAGCACATTCGTTGCCTTACAATATAATTATTATGATTTTAGTAACTTAAAGCGAAGCTTTTTCATCTCTCCGTGCTATAAATGAGGAAAAGGGAATTTCCCACTTATTTCCTTGTATTATTACGTTAAAAACGTTGTTTACTCCGCTCATTACCGACGCGGATAAGATTAACGACCGGTACGTTTGACAGCTCAATTATACCCAACTACAATATGTAACATGCTTCCTGACCTTTATCGGTTTTACGGTTTTCGCTTCCTCCGTTTTGGGCTGCGCATTAAATGTTAAATTAGTGATAACAATCTGTCAATTCGGATTTTATGGTTCAATATTTGGACGACCAAAGCTCAAATTATTTTATAGTTATACCAGTTGGCAAGCACGCAAATGATCCATGTGGGTGGGGCTATATATAGTTGGCTAAGAACACAAGCGAAACCTGAGGATGTTTCAAATGTGCTGTCAACTCAAGTAAGGTACCTAATGGATAAGGCGCATTGTTATATGATGGGTAAACACAACAGCATACCTATGTGCCTATGTGCCTATACTTTTGATCATATTTATCTTTTCTGTAAGAGGCATAATATGAATGAATAATAATTATTTATATCTGTTAGCGTCTTTGTGCTTTGTGAGTTTCAAAAAAAGGTGTTCATTCATTATTTATTAGGTAATTGTAGTTCTGATGTATACAACATAAAGTGGTTTAATTAATGTACCGAAAGTAGAGAGTGCTAATATATCTAAATAAATCTTATAATTATTAGAAGTCAAATGCGCACAATAAGATAGATCAAAGTCACTTAGAAATATTAAAAGAGTATAATTTCAGGAATAGCTATTTTTAGTTTATTTATATTTTTAGACTATTTTTTATAGTCACGTACCGTTATATTTTTAGATTTGAACTATAAGGTTCGGCTCAGTAGACAAACCAAGTAATCTCTGTCTTTGTAAATATCTTTCACTACTAGCTTAGTTTTATAACTAGCTGATGCCCGCGACTTCGTGTTGAAAAATAAAAAAATTAACACCTGATAATAACATCTTTATTTTTTATATTTTAAAACAATCCCTCGACAACCTAAATTTTTATTTTATAAATAATATATAATATATGTTAATCCAATAATATATTATATGTTTGACAAATTTCATACAAATCGCATAAGTAGGATTTTATTCAAACCACGTACGTGTTTTATTTTAAAGAATTCGGCTTTATTGTTGTTAAAATAAAACACATTTTAACAACAATAAAGCCGAATTCTTATATATAGGTAATTTTATTTGGATCGTGAAAATAAAATAAAAACTGTCCCTAATATGTTGGAACAGCAGTGTAAAGTGACATTGGTTTCTATAATTTAATACAATTAACATAATAGTACATAATTATAGTTTTTCTAATCTCTTCCTGAAAGTCGTCATAAACCCAGAACCTTTCACTATTTCGAGAACCAAACTAAGCAAAAGTAACTTCTAAAACTAAGTTTCATTTTTCCTTTATTATAAGATGAAAAATTCGCAAACTAAATATAGAAAACTGGGTATTGTGAGAATAAATCAATAGTGAATCGGACAGCAGCCGGAGACAGCACAAAAGGCTGATAGAGTCCTCAATTTCCGTAAATTTGATGTTCGCTGCATCCAAGTAAATCCAGCAGCTCTTTGGCGAGAGAACGCCGGCTTATATTTTGTAATTGAAAACAAACCGCTGGAAACAAAGGATCATTCATAAAGGGTTTTACCCTTTTTTTAAAACACGATGGTTCACAAGTACCGCAAGCTTTTTGTTCTACGATGGGCGTTAAATTATTTTATGAAGCTTTTTTTTCCTAACCCTGCTTTTCTTCAACGTGAAAGTTAAGTATTCAACGAACAAGAATGTTTTGCCAAGTTACCTGTAAAGTCAAAGGACTATGCTTCATGCATAAATCTGTGTGAAATCACACGTTTTAAGTTCTGCGGAACAAGTTTTGTAGATATTTTTAAAATATCACTGTTGAATATTTTAGTCTTTATATTAAAGGCTAGGCGTATAGACTGGCGGCCACTTGATAGCTATCTAACTTATTAATAACGCCCTAGATAAAGTGTTTCAAATGCTTTCCTGACCTCTGTGGAATAAAGACTTGTTGGAGTTTTGGGTTGGTCTAATGGCTAATAACACTAAGTAGCTGTTAACCAAACGGTCGCAGGTTCGAATCCCACTAGGGGCAAATGTTTATGTAATTTAACATTTTTACCTTTGTAACTGAGTCGAGGATGTTTTGTATTTATAATATGAATGTATTTACAAAAAAAAAGTAATCTGTATACTATATTAAATTTAATGTCTGGTATCCATAATACAAGCATTAGTTGCTTACTGTGGAACTAGATGGTGCTGATGCTGAGTGGAATGTGTGATGATTTTTTTTATTTATTTTTTATATTTATAAAGGGGATTAGGAGAGGATAGGGAAATGGGCTCGGGCATACATTACCTAACTGTCATGGTGATATTTTGTATGGCAGTGATTATTGCCTAGAACCTATGTTCTAAATTTCAGTTTTCTAGACTTGGCAATATTGGTTGTGCGTTATAGTCAGTTAGGAATTTTATAAGTATAGGCTACAGTAGAAATATTTAAAACCGCATGTAGCCTCATCTCTGTCTGTCTCTCTCTCTCTCTCTCTCTCTATCTGGCATTGTCATAACAAATATAGGTCGACAGAAAATTGATAAGGCCGTCGTTGTGCGCAGCCTTAGGTCTATTTATTAAGTGGGTGTATTGTTCCAGGACGCAACTGCTTCCCGGAGCACCCGAAGGCTCGCAGTTCAGTTAAATAGAATACAATCAAAGGGACGCAGATAAAACGCACACGTTACGATCCTCGCAGCGTTGTCAGATGAACGATATACTCGGCAATAGAAAAGATTGGGAGCCTCCTTTAGTATTAATAGAATCGTTTGCGCGTCCAAATGTACATCCATACATAAGAGTAGGTATGTAAATCGTATTTCGCTATGGTTACGTTTATGGGGTGGTGTTACTTTTCCAGCTACAGGTATGTACGAGTTTTTAAAATACGAACATGGCACTCGAGTGTAATCAAAATGAAATTTGGTACTTCAATATTTATTTTTATTCGAGTTTCCAAAACTATTTTTCATTGTTAACTACGTAGTATAGTTTATGTGTTTTACAAGTGTTTTTGTGTTTTATAGTGCTTTATTTTTTTATTATAAACAAAAACCTATAGCAGTGCTAACTTGGATATACTCACACACATAATCCGACCTTTTTTCCTACAACTTCCAACAATTTTCACTCTGTTAGGAATCACTCTGTTGAAAGATGAAAACCGCATGAAAATCAGTTCAGTAGTTTCTCTGATAATCGCGAACATACATACAGACATACAGAAAGACAGACCCGGCAATGGGCTAAGTTTTATAATATGTAAGGAAATTGGATAGAGTTTTATTTTAATCAGAAAGTTGAGACACTAAAGTGAAAACTAAGTAAAATTGACATTCCACAAAATGTTTTGTAAGTTAGTAGCTTCGTTAATTACATAGTTACAATAGGAAGATCCGCTCTCTCTCCTTCTCTCTGGAAGGCGAAGATTCGCCGATGCATGCATGCATCATTCCGGGCGCGTTGTTGAGGCGGCCAAGCGTCCAGAGTTGAGGGCATGCAGCCGTGTATTATATGATGTTTAACACTGCAGTACACCCATTTGTTTTGCTTTAAAACTGACTCACAACACGATTTATTTGGTAACTTGTGAGATTATGAAATCAAAAAGGATTTTAGTTCTCTAATAGCTTATCATCATTATTCAAATATTAAGTGAGGACCGGAATGACCGGCGAATGAAGGGGAGTAATGAAAATTTCCTTCTTTCTTGTTCTTCTTTCCACATGCTTTGTCTCCAAATAGTCTTCAGAGGTCTTCAGTAGTTAGCACTGACAATTTTTTTTTTCAGCAACATGGCAATCTGTTTTCCAGGTCAATCAAATCCACTCATAAAAGAGCAGACGCTATGTCTTCTAAGTCAGATGTGCTTCGCACTTCTCTTCCCCTCCAGTCCGGAGGCCATATCGTTAATGTAAGTCGACAATCTTTTTTGATAATGTTTGCTACTGTACTTTGCAATCTCCCGCTTAACAGTGTCAAGGCTCAGGTCCTGTGGTAGGTATATATATCTGTTACACACATAGTATGAGATGTCCAGCATTGCTCGTAACGTCTTAGTTTGGAATCTCTCCAGCTCCAGCTGAACGCCATAAGTCCTTATGGGCTTAAGAATCCCTGACAATTTATATGCAAAATTACATGCTTAGTGACCGTTTCTTTCTTTACTACTTGCGTTCCAAAAACAATCTAAAAACACTTAATAATAATCGACTTCCATAATTTATTTCTTAATTCACAACAATAATCCAGAATTCGGTAGCTTTAACAGTATACGTCTTTCAGAAGCAGTTAATCTTCGGGCCGCTTTAATGAATTCTTGTCTTTTCTTTAATTTCCTGAGCGTATCTTTATTTCATAGAGAGATGAGTCGCGACCGCTTTTTAAAAGCTAACGGATAGCTTTTGTCTTTTTAAAAGCTCCGCATTAGTTCGGCGCGAGTTTCCTCGCCTTATTAGGAAATTTAAAGTAGGTTAGTATTTATTCTTTTTCTTTCTTATCGTATAATTTATGGAAAGATACCGCCAAGTAGAGGAGTAGCTTTTTAATTATTACTAAAAAAGACGCCCACTGTTATATAATATAAAATTGATCTCTTTTTATTTTTGATAGGTACTAGTTATAATTCAAAATTATAAAGCAACCACCCGACTTTCTATTTCTATTACACGCTATATCTGCTGTAAGTTGCTGAGGAGTTGGGTGTCCCGCAGACAAATTGATGCTGCAGCATCAGGTCAAGGTTACCATGTCATGGAAATACCACCGAAGTAACGTATAACCAAATTTCACTACAATCTAAGTCGTAAAAATTAATTAATTAGTTAAGAACCATTTCCATCACGTCAGCTTTTAACCCAAAAAAACGTATTAAAATAGAAAAGTCTTTATTGAATTGAATTGAGGCCATCTATTGAATGTTTACCTACATTATGAGGAGAAGAACTGAAATTTGATCAACGCTTGATTCAGTTCCATTTATTTTTCAAAATCTTAAACATTTATATACATGTGCAGAAGTATGATATCGTCTTGAACAAGCTAGTTAGGTAGGTAGGTTTGTAGGTTGTCGCTACAAAGATAAGATAAGATAGTCGCTACAAAGGTTAAATTTTAATAAACCTGTAACGAATCAATGCCTATAAATAAGAAATCTATTTCCACCCCAAGCAGTTTCTATCAAAATGTCAATTTGAAATTATTTTGTGTTAAATCTTACTACACAGTTATGCTTTTAGGTTGCCTGACGCGTTCTAGACGCGTTCGATTCAACCGTATCCGTATCTAGATTTAGGCGTAAAACATAGTGCTCTTCTGTTTGCCGTGTGCACGTGTTAAACAAGAAATACGCCTCCAATAGATTGGTACACGATTCGCCCATTTCACCCATCTCATATTAAAGTCGACGCATCCGCATGGAATAATCACTTGAATTGCGAATAAGATTGAGACGTGGCGTGGGGCTCTTCATTCCGTAAAGGTTTATTGCGGGAGATAGGTAGTCTCTTGTATTTTACTTGTACATAAACAATAATTGTAGGTACCTATCAATATTTTTATATACTTACATAACTAGTGACCCGCTACCAGCTTCGCCCAGGGTGCAGTTTTTATACATACATACAAACCTTACCCGTTTATCTCTCTTTTAATATGTGGAAACCGAATCAAAAACGGTCTACCCATTCTCGAGTTTTTGAAGCGTACATACTTAAACCAACTTAAAATTTTAAAAGAAGAACAAAATAAGTAGGTAGGTACATAATCCTATCCTATTTCCTATTTAATATTATAAATGCGAAAGTTTGTATGGATGTTTGTAACTCTTTCACGTAAAAACTACTGAACCGATCACCATGAAATTTTGCATACACGTGGCCTAGGACACCAGAAAGGACATAGGGTACCTTTCATCCAGAACGCGGACGAAGTCGTGGGCACCAGCTAGTATATCTATAAATAGCATAAAACAAAGTCACTGTCAGCCTTCGCCTAATATTCCGCTTAATTCTTCTAAAGAACGCAACAGATTTTGATACAGTTTTCACCAATGGAAATTGCGATAAAAGAGAAAAATTCGTGTAAGTACTTACACAAAATTACATCAGCGCGTTGCCGTAACAGGTACTTAGACGTTCCTAACTAATATAATTAATGAGAGTTTGTTAGTTTGTTACGCTTTCACGCCTAAATTACTTAATCGATAAATTATTAAATTTTGCAAGTCTTACTCAAAGGTACACTAGAATATACTAGAGTTCCTTTCAATCGGGAAGAAGCACTGTTACCAAAGGATGGGGATGAAGTCGAGGACAACAGCTACTTAGTTATATAAATAAATAAATCCCTTAAATAAATGACATCAAATAATATATAAATTAATAAAAATGAATAATCCCTTAAATAAATAAATAATAATAATTTTGGAATTTAATAAGTAGAAATTTTATTATTGTAAGGGCCTCTTTCACCATCTGTCAAGTAGGCTAACTGTAATTTAAAATAACCTGTCACCGGGAATAATTTAGCTGATATAGGAACTACCTAGCTGAACCTACCTTTTTTTGTACGGTAAAAGTTCCAAACATTAAAAAGAAAATAATAAAAAAACGAATCGAATCGAAGGATGCACTAAACCGAATGCATAATTTAATAAAACATAAAATTATTTCTAAAAGTAACTAATCAACACTTTCCTTGTATTTGGTGAAAGAGGCCCTAAGCTTTTTAGTTAATTATTAATTTAATTATTTTTATATTTATTTTAAATTTAATGTAAAACAAATGTATTTATAAAATTACTTAATTAGCATTAAAACTATTTCATAATCGTATATTATTAACAATTTGAATGGGAATTCAACATTAAAATTTAAAAAAATATTAAGAATAACAAAAAGTAATACAGATTTGTTAGTAAGTAAATAACTGAAAATATTACAGAATGTAAATAAAGGCAAACATTAATATCCGGAAAAAATCCAAAAACTTTACTTAAACAGTATGATAAATTGTATGATAAAAACCGCATAAAACACTCACTAGGCTTGTCGAGATCGCTGATAAACTCCTCGGTTTCCACATATCCTCGCACATGATTCATCATCAGCAGCACAACGACGAAACACCCCCTTCCTCCATCACACCGGAACCTTCGAGGATACATCTGACTCCATACACACACCGAAAATCTCAAATACTACATAATATAGATCACACTAAACTTAACCGTTGAAAAGTTCAAAGTCAAAAAATTATTATCGTCTAGTCTAGTGAATGACAGCGAGCAAAACGCACATGGTTTTGATAAACAAAAACGCCGACTCGCCGACGATTGCGTGCGTACACCCCCACGCCGCGAGGTAGACTGCTCTACTGATCGGAAACCGATATGCGATGGGAATCCACCAACACGTGGCCAATATAAACCCTTTCCCCGAAATCATATCCCAACATTCCCAACGAGCAATGACAAAATCATCACGCCCAAAGCACATTCGACGCTCCACTTACGCCATATTACCTACTTGAAATAGTTTCGGATGAGAGAACTAAATTCGTACGATTCGCAGAATCGTATCATCCGGGCACTTATTTGGTGAATTTGATATTTATTTATACACGAGTAACTATATGTATAAAAATCTGAGTAAATAAAATGGTTCGGAAAGCTTTTTCTACTAGGAAAAAACTTTTATCACAATTTTACAAACAATACTCAAAAAAATTATGTTTTAAAGTAAATGTAATCATTGTTTTAATGTTTCATTATTAAATAATTTATTTTACTCATTTTATTAACAAAATATAGAGTAAACTCTCCCATAGCTTGTATAGTGGACGAGACTTTTGTCTATGTAGGCATGTCGGGACTGGTACTACACTGTAGCAAAAGACCTTCGTCAGAGTCGGCTCGTAACATAAGGCATCTGGAGAAGAAGGTGTGTCGGAGCCCATTACCCGCACATCACATTTAAATTGGGAACGAAATCAGACGCACGGGCGTAATAATGACATTAAATAAATGTATTTCAATTAAATTTTGCAATGTAACGTCTAACATACCGAACGGATGTGAAAGCCTCTTGCGATACCGCGCCGACACGATCCACTAGTTAACCCCGTAATGCTTGGCATACATTTCTGGATAACTTCTGCCGAGTTTTAGCATTTTTTTAAATACAGACGCAATGTACCGAGTGGTTTACGAGAAGGGCGTTGGAAAAATTATGAAAGTGAGATATATTTTGAAATAAGTAGCCGCAGCAGACATATGAAATGCTCTGAATTATGAGAGGGTAGAGAGCATGGAAATGAGGTGTATCTCCCCATACAACTTCGGAACGAGGTTAATTAATTGTAATTCCTTACTTGATATAAATGGGGGAGAATTTCCGTCAAATGCATAACTAATAAGAATGGAAGAGACCCGGCCTATATTGCATCTTTGTTAGAAAATTATTTGATTGATTACTTTACGATCGCTCAGAGAACTTTTTGTACGAAATTGCTTTTAGTTTTCAGGTAATTTGGGAATTAGGCCGTTAAGAGCTAGCAAAGTTCATCTTCGTTGAAAAAATAGAAGGGCACGTTTTAGACTTTAGAAAAATAACATGGTGTCCTATTTTGGGACCTAAATATTGTAAAGTTTTATAAAGCGTAAACCTGATCTTTTTTTTCTTATTAAAACCGAACTTACAAACTTATTCATTTACTAAATACCAAAGACCAAAGCGTTATTTACATCAGTCAACACGATTTTTGGGTCTGGCTTCTGCATATGAAATTATTAACAGAATAATAACTTATTATCTATATAAATAAAACATTATAATAACAACTGTATTTTGCTTAAATAATTAAATAGTCTTGTATTTTGAGAAGGCTATAGTAAATACATAGTTGTTATATAGTTGCTATAATAAACCCGTCAATAAAATTCATGTAAATGTACCCGAGTCCATGAGCTGTTGTATTTAATAGCAAACTGTATAGAACTACTCTCCAAGTATCGAACTATCATAAATGGGATGCATAATGCATTGTATCCACGTCACGTGCTTCAATGTGCATATCCTATAAAATCATATTGACTAGGATATCCGCCTCAACTTCGTATCCCGATACCTACCACGAAGGACTATTAACTATCTAATTATGTTAACAATAATAATTAAAGACATTTTTGCATGAAAAATTCCGTAAATATAGGGCTTATTTGTAATTTTAAAACTTTATAATATTTTTACAAGACTCTTAAGAATAATAATTCATTCACTTTAGCAGTTGGCTCACCATAAATAAATATTATCAAGAGGGTAAAATTGTTTGTTTTAACTACAAATTAAAATTTTATAATTAAGGTAAAATGGGTTTTTTAATTCAATTTTAGAACAATGGGGCAACTTTATAACTTCTTTTATTTAAGGAGTTATAATATTTCAAAGGATAAGAGAATAATTAATACTGAGAAACTTCTGTTTAACAAAACAACTGATTTGTCAAGATTTTTTTCCATATTAAGTATACCATAAGTTGGTCAAATCAGTAGGGCCTGTTGAGTGACCTGCAGTCTTTACTGTCTTGAATTTGTATTTTTTTTAAATCATTTTTGATATTACTGTATGTATATTTCTGTATACCTACTTTATGATATGGGAGAACGGTTGTAGCCCGATGTCAATCACCGTCACACAGACACACAGACATCTGACACTCGAAGGCAGTAGGAATGCACGAGAGCTGACGGTCCATTTTGTGGTAGACTGTCGCCATTATGGAACACCATGAGGCCGACCCCTGTCATGCCCTGTCTGACTGCTCCATAGGGATTATCTAAAATTAAGGAAACTAACTCCTGGCTAAGTATAATAGCAATAACGATGTCACGCTATATGTTGCTTTTTCAACGCGGACGAAGTCGCGGGCACCAGCTAGTTAAGTATATTATAAAGTTTGGTTGTTCTGTATTTTTTTTTCATTCATCACAATCAAGTTATGTGAATTACTTATCAAACATTGAGCTTTACATTAAGCAGTGCGTATTTTTAACTTATTTTGATTATTCCAGCGAAATAATAACTCTATAACACAAGGCATACGAATTTCTTGATACAACATTTCTTTTTGTTCGGTCTGTTGGTCGATAAAGTGAGGAAGAGCCCTCAACGCGAGCTACCAGTTAAACTCATTTTGTTCCGAAATAAATTACCAGCTCATTGGAGCATACCCGATGTCACGCGGAGTTAATTATAGAGTCCATCGATTACCTGGCTTAAATATTATACAATGACGTGACATTACCTGAATGGATGGCAAAGTGAGTTACATGTTGAACTCATTGTTGCTATATTAAATTCAAAAAATTGTTTAAATAAAACAGTAAATATTTTCTGTGCTATTTTATTTATTGTGTGTAACTAAACTAACTAAAGGCTACGGTTTTACATATTCTGAAATTGGTTGTTTTTTAAAACAAATTTTTGTCTAGTAAACAAAGTCTTATTATTTAAGTAATATAGGATACTAAAAAAATAGATAAGATAAAAATAGAAAAAAGATAAAACAACTCTTAATTACTACCACTGAGTATAATAGATTACTGTCTTATTAAATACAGTTTAGTTTTTCTAATCTTGGACATTGTTGTGTACTTTCGCGGTTAAGCTTTAAGCTGTCTCAATAATCACCCCATATTTCCAAACGATATGTTCTACTTTTTGATAATATTTCTCCAAGTTATAAATCCTAAAAAAATTATGACAAACAGAAATAAATACCAAAATCCCAATAAAAGGCACCAGAGATGGAGTGCCTACTTATAAAGATAATTTATTTATACTTAACACAAGAAGAACAGCTAATGCATGAAAATACTTTATTATTTATTGGTCACTTTAAGAAACGACAAAAAAAAATTCTCGTTCGTTAAAATTAAAATTAAAATTTTAGTGTAGTTGCATTTGTTTACCGTATTAATGCAACCGACTGCTCGAGATGCAGCCTCTAGCTATTTACTAAACCTCTCAGTTGAAAAAGTTGCGAAGAGCTCCAATTTGTAATTCATCGCGCACAACGTTATGAATTACAGATGAACTAAGTATTTATATTAACACTAGCTGATGCCCGCGACTTCGTCCGCGTTGAAAAGAAAATATATGAGTAAATAACCTTGTAATAACGCCTGACATCGTTATCGCTGTTACGACGGTGGCGCCGCCACGCAACAGTGGCGCACAATTCTTTATATTTTTAGACGATCAAAAACAGTTTTTTTTTTTTTATGAAAACCCTATGTCTTTTCTTGTACCCCTGACAACGTGTATACAAAATTTCATGACAATCGGTTGAGTAGTAGAATGCGCAAAAAGGTAGCACACAGACAGACAGACAGAGTTAATTTCGCATTTATAATATTAGTATGGAATTACCATAACGTAGACTCTTTGATAAGAATGAAAACACATAGTAATAATATTGAATTCGCTACAGTAATGTTCTCCAGTTAAATTATTTCTGCAGATAACTTAACTCTAGGGAGAGAGTTGGTATGAATGAGATTTTCTTTACTGTAAAATAAACAGTGGAAAGACGCGAGAACCAGATTGTACTACTTAGTCTTTATTTGATTTATGAGTCTAGAATAGTTCTTGAACTATGAGGTTCTTTGCCATTTCTTCCTCATAGAATACATTTGAAACCGGTGGTACATAAAAAGAACAAAGAAATACAATATTGTGAAAGACTGAAATTCGGTTCTGTAAACTATTTTTTATTTCTATATTATTTTACTAAGGAACTCTGCTAATTTACTATAATTTTACTACTAAACTTTGTCAGGAATAATTTTTTATATATTGATTCTTAATGCGACTTGTTTGTTTGTTTAAGTAAATAGTTTCTAGTTCTTTATTATTATTATTATAATAAGAACCTCTCAAAACAGAATAAAAATTTAAGAAAGAAAATAATGCAGCTAATATCAATAATATATATCAATTTTTTACATCTTTTAGACTTTAAAGGAATGTCTTCAGGTTTAACTAGTCGAAGCAATTATTATAAAACTATCAGACCTAACAAACGCCATTATGTCAAAATGAAAAAAGGAATAATAAGATTTTTGTAAATATTTTATATATTCTTTTTTGGAAATTAGTAATATTTTGTTAAAAAAAAGGAAGGATATTTCATATCTAGGATTTACTTTTGAACTTATAAAAAAGGTCTGAACATTAACGTCAAATTTCAGAGACCGCAATAACTTCTCTCACCTTAATACTTAGCATTAATTAGGTGGCGAAATTTTACAATTTCCTCTCCAACTGTACCTACGTCTACATAATTAACTTACTTCAACAGTATTAACTTACTTTAAGATCGTGCTTGCGTAACTTAACTTTATTTTCCTATCTTACATTTTCTGCGTCCTAACGTAATAAGCTATCACTTAAAGCTAACCTAAGTATTGATTTATTATTTTTCAGTTTGTAATTCAATTGAATTATTGAAAAATTGAATTCAATAATTCAATTTTTAAACTTTAAATTAATTTAATTGTAAACAAAATTAAATTGTAATAAAAAACAGAGCTAAAACAATCACCATAAAGTGTTTTTTTCGGCTGTACCTACTGTCTGAATTTTTTTTTTATTGAGTCAAGGCAGCGCTTGGCCGAGATCTAACTTGATGTAAGGTGCAGATGCAGCCGAAGGTGGACCGGACCACGCTTACTTAGTAAATGCCCATTGTCAACATCTAGATCTAACCCCTTTTCACAATAGCTTATTATGAAATACTTACACAATACCTTGCACTAAGTGCATCTTCACATATTTTGTCAGAGCAAAACGATTTCTCTCCGAGAATATATTGTAAGAAGCACATAATCCGCTGCTTAACTGCATAGTAACCGCCTGGCTCACTGCCACTCCTATTAAGACGCAGCCGCCATCTTTAATATCTATGTTTTTATACTCACGGAGGAAAAATTAGTAATTTTTAAATAAACAAGAACAAAAGAATTATAAGTAAGCTAACTTTTGCCCGCGACTTAGTCCGCGATCCTTTTTCTTGAGTGTTTGTTATTATTTATTCAATACTACTGATATATATTTGTTTGTTTGTTAAGACAACAGTCTTTAAATTTTGCTTCCACAGTGGAAGGCAATTCAGAAATGTGATTATAAAATCAGGGCATATTCGGCGCTTTTGTAAATACAAATTTCCAATTTCTAGACAAAAAAAACATTGACAGAAGTCAATGTATAGTCCAAAAACATTTTAGTCAAACATAAAGTTGGCTCCGTCTTAAGTGTACATAAAATGAGTGATATTTAGCACAAAGCCTTTATAAGGTTAATTAATTATGCAACGAGCAGAGACTGAAACGGCACGAAGCTCATCCCGAGGCGGAAAGACCATTCGCCTCATCATTGCTCTTTACCGAGAAATGAAAAATCCATTTTTTTACTTCTATTAAGACTTCTATCTTCTATTATTTTGATTACGATATTAATCGTAATCAAAATTTTATTTATCAATTGGGTTTCTACAAGAAACTCTTATGATCGTCATTACAAATTTAAATTTACCAGTGTTTCTGAAAAAAAAGGCCAAGATGACGATCCTGAGAAGAAACCCCGAAATAAACTCGGGATACTATTCTTTTTGTCATCTTTAAAATATAAAATAACAAAAATTACATAGGTACACTTAATTTAAAAAAAATAATAATATTAAAGTATACATACAATACTAAACATAATATGAGCTCCGAATCGCTTAAATTCAGGCTTCATTGTCGCTTAAGCTCAATCAAAGTAGTATGGTGAACCATACTACTTTGATATTCTCTTAAACATATGAAACAGAGTGCTATATTAGTTCATCGACACGTCTTTGACTCACAGCCTTTTTAGGTAATCAAAATTAATCACATAATTGAAAAACAAAAATACTACAAAAGGGAAGTTCTGTAGATATAAAAGCTTTGGACATAAATAAAACTTAAGTATGGTACGCGAAGGCACTAATAACCGTAATTAGCTTCGTATTTCTATAAATTATAGCTCTTTTGTATGTTAACTATAATATACATATAAAAAACATTCGTTAAAATTGGTTGAGTAGTTTTTAAAGCGTAACAAAACATCCTATTTAAACTTTTCTCATTTATTAATATTACTAATCCATATCTATACTATCTATAGTATAGATTCTATACTAATATTATAAAAAGAGAAGGTTCGTATGTTTGTTTGTTTGCATTGAATATTCTCCGAAAATACTCTGGACCGATTTGAAAAATTCTTTCACTGCTGGGAAGCTATATTATCAGCAAGTAGGTAACATCCGTATCTACTAATATTATAAATGCGAAAGTTTATGTGGATGTATGGATGTTTGTATTTTTTTCACGCAAAAACTACTGAACCGATCACCATGAAATTTTGCATACACGTTGTCTGGGACACCAGAAAGGACATAGGGTAACATTCATCCAGAACGCGGACGAAGTCACGGGCACCAGCTAGTAGGCTATATTTTCTAAAGTTACGCGGGCGAAGTCGCTTGAAACAGATAATACCTAAATATAAATATATGTCTGTGGTTTTGCAACGATACTCAAACCAATATCTGAATAACTGAAGCAAATTTTAATTTTAATAAGGAATATTTTGTTCAACTTATTAATTACTTAATTAATCCTTAACAAGATCATCTCTAAGCATAAGTAATTAATCATCTCGTTTAGAGCGGCATCAAATCTTTATTAAATATATTATCATTTGTATCAAAATAAATGTAAATGTTTCCTCAGAATATAGATTTAGGCCTTTCTCTCAGGTTGGCACAGTTCGCAATTAAGACAAACATCGACCATAACCGGAGCTCGCATTACGAGCGCCAAACGCAAAATTAAATTCGTCATGTAACCAGATTACTCCCAAGACAGCGATATAGGAGGTAAGAGAGGCCCGTCTATGTTCCTATATGTCTACTACTTACGTAACATTGTAAGTTTAACTTGAAACTTAATTTAATTTTACTTATTCACACATAGATGTGATGTTTCAATCCTAAAAATATTTTCGGCAGTAACCGTGCCATATGTTATGTAGAAAATCTATATTTATGTAGCAATTTCATACTTAAAGCAACGAAATACGTATTTATTTTCTATGTAATAATTTCTACTTAAACAAAAATTTTAATGATATAGATATGTTTAGATTAAGTAAATTAACATCATTATAAGCGTAAACTTTTAGATTGTTTATAAAAGAACTTCATTTATATTTTATTTGTAAGTCAATAGATAAGTATTCCATTTGTAAAACTGAATGGAAAAAAATATTAATTATGGTATTACGTATATGTACGCAGTGGCATTGGTTCGATCCACACACGTCCTAATTCAATGATACCATAATCAATGCTTCATTTGTACGCCATTCAGTCCAAGTGGACCTAGAAAAAGAACAAAGCTAATGACATAATACCGAGGGCTCCGAATTTCTTACACTTTTTGCGGCCCATTTTCCTCTTCATACTGGAGACATTTCTAGCTAAGGCGTTGGGAAACGAAATTGGTTGCGGACAATCGTCAACAAAACTTTTATTGCCTACATGCACTATTTATTGAAAATTACAAAAATGATAAAATGCCTTAGAAAGCAGGCATGTAGCTACTCTTTTTGGTGTTAAGATCGACGGTCTACTTGATGGCGTAGCGTAGCGCACAATGTCACTTTCTCACAATGTCACTTTCGCACAATGTCACTTTCTCACAATGTCACTTTCGCACAATGTCACTTTCGCACAATGTCACTTTCGCATAATGTCACTTTCGCAAAATGTCATGTTCGGACATATATTAATTTCAGCTAGGAACTTTGGATCGAAAAATTAATAGGAGAATTTTTACGTTTTTCCGAGCAATTTTTCTATTTCTGCTTTAATAAGAACCTTTACGAAATATTAACAAAATAGTCGAATTTGTCCAGCAGTTCTCGAATTTTGCGCTTACCAACACATTTAGAGATTTATTTTATTTACATAGATTATGTTGCAAAATAAGTATTGGCTTCAAATATTTAAAATTTCTCTTCACTGCTCACACTCGTAAGCTGAGCTTCTTTTCGACAAAAAATCTTAACGGAGTCAAAAGTCTTATTTTATTTTTATTTTTACTTTGCCGTTAAAAAAACTATTAATTAAATCTAAGTTGATTCAGTTCATGTAAATTTGTATACATTGTATTTTTATACAATTATGAATATGTGCACATATTATTATCCCATTATGTTTTACGAGTAGTATTGATGAGAAGCACAAAAAAGCAATTGACCTGGTTTTCATAATTTTATTGCAAAAAAGGATTCATTTTGAATAGAGTCACAGTCGCAGGATAATACAAGTGCAACAAAAGGCTTTATTTAATGAAAATGTTAATGAAATTCCACGTTCTTTAGCAGATAGTTACAAGTGAAATTGATCTTTAACGCAAAGGGTATACGATGCAAAATTAAATGCA
This sequence comes from Synanthedon tipuliformis, assembly GCA_947623395.1. NCBI lineage: Eukaryota > Metazoa > Arthropoda > Insecta > Lepidoptera > Sesiidae > Synanthedon > Synanthedon tipuliformis. Next base: position 236,403 of record OX392424.1, on the reverse strand, counting down.
TTAAAACTGGTGCATTGCACTCTGCGAGAACATAAAGTCTCTTAAATTATTAACTTTATATTTCAGTAAAATAACTGTAATATTGAATTTTACACGTGTTATTTACGGTTTGATATTAACGTTCGAAGAATTAATAATGAAACCAAAAAGTTTGTTTGGTATGCAGACGTCAACATATTACCCCAAAAAAACTTGTTTATTAAACTAGTTAACCATTTAACCGACTTACTGACAAAGTTCAAATTCAAAGTTTAAAAAAACAAAGGTTCTAATTTAAAACATATTACAAAAAATATACTAATTTCGGGAGCTTTGTATAATAGTCATTATTGTGAATGGTATAATAGTGAATCTATATTATTTTATTATTTATGTATTTATATTTCGAAATTGAAATATTTTCAGTTTTTGTCTAAACATTTAGTATACCTACTTTATTTTAGTAGTCAATATTATTATTTATTCGTTTATTTATTTTCTTTCTTAATGCTAAATTTTTTACAATAAATATTATTAAAAAAAACAATAAATATTGTAAAAAACCTAAAACTAGAATTCCGCAGGTAGCGGGGCAAGACCCAAGCTACCGGCGGTTAGTGCTGCAGAGTGAGGAACCTCCTGACAATTCGTGCCGTGTTAAGAAGTACCGTATCTGTATCTTATTATTATTATCACTCAATATTAATATCACAAAATTATTATACGTACTCTATATTATATCTATTAAAATTGATTGTAGCTATTTTTCAGTCGAAGCTTGTATAATTAGGCATTTACCTAATAATAATACATTTTTGTTAAGAACACGGGAAGCATATTCAAATAAGTTTAGTTAGCGATTGTACTTCGCGCGAGAGCTCGTGGGTCACATTATAATAATCGATGTGTCACTTAGAGGCTTATGAATATTTTACATCCCTTATGGCACATATGCCTCCCAATTGGCACCCCGAGCCCACCTCTCCCTGTGACGTAATGTATGAATTCACTGCCGTCTAATTTCCACATAAATGATGGCCTTGACTGTTCGCATTGCCGGGATACAACGTACCTACTTACTATTATAAATTAATGGGACAATTTAGAAATATAGCTTTGTACTAGCTCGTGTGCCACAGATTTGTCTTTTACAAACTTATTATAACTCCAATGGACTGTTTTCTGAATAATATTTTTACAAAAAAACACAATCCCACAATTTTCAGCTGTTCAATTACTTTTCAAAAGATTATAGGTAAATATTCTAACTAGATAAAAAATTGCATCAAACATTATTTTTATAAATAACTAGCTTGCGCCCGCGACTTTGTTCGCGTGAAAAAAGTAGCCTATCCTATGTTATGTCCCGTACGTCTAAATGTTTATCTACCAAGTTTCATGAAAATCAGTTAATTCGTTTAAGAGTTATGGAGCAACATACATACAAATACACTTACAGATTTATTATTAGTAGGTATTGATTTATTGATGATAGCGCCACCGCGTCATAATGTGGATTATTTTCAGTTTATAAGGGGCTAAGTCAAGCTAGCCCAATTATATCAAGACAATATTGAGTTATTGGAGTCTCGGTTAAAATCGTAGTTACTCCAGTAATTAAGTGAAATTTTTCTAATTAAAATTTCTCGGCTCTATCGATTATGTTATTTATTTTATTATTTTATTTTATTCTGAACATAAACCGCAAATATTCTAAGCCCATCTAACATTGAAAGGAATCACAAATCGTGTCACAACCTCAGAAAATATTACGTCATGAGAACATTTACTAAAGGGATTTGTTACTTTCCTCTTCCCCCTGAGTGCAAATGTTTTATTTATTACTTTCATCAAATATGACATTGTAAATGTTGTAATACTGATGTTATAACAAATTTGATTGGTCTCTCAATTAATTTAACTTACTTCAGTTACAGCTGTGAGCGTGTAAACAAGTGTTTTTGTGGACAGAAATTTATTCCGGTCACGTAGTAGGCCTGAAGCACTTTTAAATGAAGTGATGTTAAAATAAAAGACACAGCAGTTACAACGAGAAATCAGTGTTCAAACTCTCTTAAGTAGGATCAAAAATCATTGTTTTATTTTACTTTTTTAAATCATTTTATAAAATATCAATTAAGAACTTGTAAAGCATTTTTCGATAAATGGCCTACCTACTTATCTAAAAAAAAAAACACGATTTAACATAACATATTTTTGATATCTTAAATTTTATTCTTTACACTTTTAAAGTAGCAGAAATATTTCTTTTCATACTTATATAACTTTTAATATTTATATAATAGTTTTATATTGGTTTAATATAATATAATGAAATTTAATATGGTAAATTAAACCATTAAGACCTATGGTGAGAAATTAGCATTTTTAAGCCTTTTAGTATTTTTCTCAACAGATCTTACGTTTTGATGTGCTCGCGTTAATTTTAGACCACTTAGCGAGTTTTGCGCGTGTGAGCAATTTACAAAAATAAGTATAATTAATTACTAAAAATTACAAACGAAAACCAAAAAAAATGTATGCGTCAGTCCAAAACTAACAGCGTCAAAAGTGAAACTTTTTATGTAATTCAAAAACTGTCAATAAGTGTACAAAAAAATACATTGCAGCAAAGAAAAATTGACTGGAAATTATAATAAAAATGATTTATAATAAAAATCAAGAAAAATCTACAGACTATCCCGAATTAATTACTACGGAAGTTTCACTCGTACGTACTATTATTTACATATACATAAAACTATATACATATACGTACAAGTGAAACTTCCATAGTAATTAATTCGGGATAGTCTGTAGATTTTTCTTGATTTTTATTATAAATCATTTTTATTATAATTTCCAGTCAATTTTTCTTTGCTGCAATGTATTTTTTTGTACACTTATTGACAGTTTTTGAATTACATAAAAAGTTTCACTTTTGACGCTGTTAGTTTTGGACTGACGCATACATTTTTTGTATCTTCATTGACAATAACTGAGAATAAAAACAATATTAAAAATTTTTTAATATGAAATAATTTAATAGACATATACATATATATATATATATATATATATATATATATATATATATATATATATATATATTACATATACATAAACATTCTACATTAAGAAAAGAACTATATAAGTAATTAATATGACTTATGTTAACGAGTTAACTCTCATGACAAAACGCTAGTGTCCCATAAAAAGTTTCACTTCAATAAACTCACCAATGTCATGATATCATTTGCCAAATCTCTTGCTAGATCATGAGATATGAAACAACTCAGTCCACTGAGTGCTAATCCTGCTTCATATTGATTCTGAGCATTTAAATCTTTCCTTATCATATTTGTAGTGAGCATAAGTAACTCTGAGTCTGCATGGAATGATTGACTAGCTGCTAAGTACCCGATTCTTTTGTAAGTGAATTTGTTTGAACTCATCACCTCAATAATATTGAATATAGCCCATGATATGTCATATCCTAACATTTGAAGCTAAAATAAATGTCAATTTAATTAATAATTACAACAGTTACACTTACAAATTCGATCTACTTAAGACCTAAGTACTTACGTATGTCAGCTTAGCGACAGCGTTAGCTTTCTTATGTTATGTTATCTTGTCGTAGTTCCACTTTAATTTCTTCCATACATTGTGCTATGTACTTGGCCTAAAATCGAATATTATATAAAAAAATATAACATTCAAAACTTATTTACATGTTTATTAAGTAAATAGTAACAATTTCTGATGTGTACCTACCTCGTTATCTTTATTATTCCTTATACCACGCACTAAATCGGTGAGATTTTTATCGAACATTCTTTCGAAGTTCCCCTTTACTTTCTTTAGTGCCATTTTATTGAATTATTTTCCATAAACATATAATTAAAAAATAAGGACGTTGAACACTTGAAGCATGACTGTATTATCTTAAAGAAGATAAGTTTTACACAACACTAAATTAAAAATAAAATTCAGGATTCGCCAGGCAGTCATAAAACCAAACTTTGTCATTTGTGATTTGTTAGTTAAACGTCAGACAGATGGATGACAGTAATGTCATCCATCTGTATATAGTATGATAAGATCATACTCTATAATCCGTAGCATATAGAGAATGAACTATGTCTGTGTAGTACTCATTTTTTCCATAATATTAATTAGTTGTTCTGTATTTATCCAATTTATCCGACACAGACTGTCAATGTCAACAGTGTCACTGTCAGTCAACATCAACAATTTTCTTTCCGCCTCTCTCACTCTGCTAGAGTGAGAGAGGCGGTAATAAGAAAGAGACAAGGAGTTTAACATCTGTGAGTTTAACAGTTTAACACTTAACAGTTTGTTAGCTCGACGAGTTCACTCTCATGACAAAAAGTTTCACTTCAATAGTGTCCCATAAAAAGTTTCACTTCAAAAAGTTGAAATTAAAATTAATTACTTATAGAAAATTAAATTTTCCACCATACTGCTCTGAGACGGCCTCAAATATTTTTTTGTTTTTATTGGGATGTACCCCATTCCTAGAATGTAAACAAGCTACCGAATTTATGAACTTGCAAAAGGTTTCGTGTAATTGAATTTACGAATTCTATTTTCGATCGCACTTTTCCACCGACGGATTACTGAATAATGTAGTTTAAAGTAAACAAACATCAATTCGTTTTAATACCATGTTTGTCACAAATAATACGAGTAGGTATACCTATATGTTGTTAATTAAACGCGAACATAGTCAGCATTTAATGCAATTGACAAAAACAACAAAGAAACTCTTTGAACAGCTCACATTTGTACGTCCGTACTAATATTCTACATGCGAAAGTTTGTATGGATGTATGGATGGATGGACATATGGATGTTTGTAACTCTTTCACGCCAAAACTACTGAACCGATCACCGTGAAATTTTGCATACACGTTGTCTGGGACACCAGAAAGGACATAGAGTACCTTTCATCCAGAACACGGACGAAGTCGTGGGCACCAGCTAGTAGGCTATATTTTATAAAGTTATACGGACGAAGTCGCGTGCATCCGCTAGTTGTAATATACATTTTAATGTCACATCATAATTTTAATGTCACTTATTTAGTTAGCTTAGCTATTAAATAGTGCAGGTCAATGGTGCAAATATAACCACGCTTAAAATATTATAACTATTTACAAGTACCTATACGTATTTCCTACAAGTAATCCTCGCTTCGGTTTCTAGATAAAATCTATCATCATCACATCACATTAGACGTTGGGGAGGCGCGACCTCTTTAAATATTCAAGGGGTAAGTTCACAAAATGAGTTCCATTGTACCCCGGTTGGATGGTGATTGATGAATTTTACATCATTTTCTCTTCACCGACATAGCGCACGGTATAATAGAGAGCAGTGTTGGAAATATGAAAAAAAATATTAAATTCACAGTCATAATAATCGTCCTTGCTACCTGTTGAAAATGCTATTCCTACTATATAGTATCAGAAGAAAGATGATGTTTAATACATGCCCTTTTTAATTAATATTTAACTAGCTTTTACACCCGCCTTCTTTCGCGCCCCTTTTCCTATGTGTTAAATTATTTATTCAATATTTATTTTTGTCAAGCATTCAAATTTTATTACATTCACTTTTAGTTGTTGTCTGATACCAATTCTCTGACTTGTGCCTTTAAATTCGGTATTTTTTCGTAGACTACGAATGTAAGCATTGGCAATAAAAAGATTTAGGATCTCATACTCGTTAATATTATTTGAAATCATAACAATCGCCAGTCGGTTTTAAGGTTTATAATACATTTTATTCTTGTTGTATATAAAAAAATTAAGAAAAGACTTTAGTACTTATATTTTTAAAAAATCATTTAAAATAACAAGTAAGTATACATATACAAAACAGATATAGTGTGATATTTAATTTAGTAGATAATGTTTATATGGGCTATTGTCGCTAAACACCAGCATAATAATATGCAAACTGGGTAAGAGGTTATGTAAACACATAATATGAAGTTATGGTAACTCACGTACTGAAGTAATATCACTTAAGTATGTGAGATAATAGCATAAGTGCTATTATTTCACATTGCGAATTTTCCCATTACAAGTTTCTCCACTAGAATTATGTATACTGTGTGGTTTCGATGTAAGATTCAGATGAACACCCATCTGGAGTTGATGTTTCTTACTTCGGTTCGGTTGCTACATTTGTTTATTGCTTAGAATGAATTGAATAAAAAGGTAACACTTTTTGTTATTAAACAAATTAAAAGTTATATGTAAGTAAATATCTCATTAAGAAGGTGTTTATATTGGTTAACTTTTTATTTGTATAAGGCAAAAATACGGATATATATTGCATTTTATTTTTTAGGTACCGTCAAAGGTAGCAGCTTTTAGTAAGTAAGCCTGACTTACTTCTCATGACATCAGCTATCTGACAGTGAAAGTCACGTCTAAATCGGTCCAGCCCTTCCAGAGATTAGCCAGAACAGACAGACAGAAAGAGAGACAAAAATTTAAAAACGCGGACGAAATCGCAGGCAAAAGCTTAATAAACTATAATTATAATATTTTTTTAACCTTCTGCAATCGAGTAAGTTTAAAATGGACTCTTCAGTCTTTCAAAACAATATTTCAAATAGCCTCTCAGTTGAGCAAACGTTTGTGCACGACCAACACGGGCCAATGTGTGTTACAATCAGCACGTGTCTAATAACAGTTCCCATGGCTGTTTTTCCGCTAAAATAAACTGAATGTCTGCTTAGTAAGCGGCACTTAAACGCGCAAACACTAGACTGCAAGCAATCTGAGAGAGCACAGTACAACGAACGAGTGGTAGGCCCGCTGTAGATCTCACGAGCCAGACAACAATGGGCCCTAAATAAACATTGCTTTTGTTTAGCGGTGTTTTTTATTAATATGAATTTTGTATCATGTGTGATGCACACACAAAAAAAAATTATCAATGCGAAAGTTTGTATGAATGTTCGTTACACAAAAACGGCTGAACACAGATTTGAGTGAAATTTGCCATACAGATAGTTTATTACCTGTATTAATATATAGGATACTTTTTATGCAGGAAAATAGTTAGGTTTCTGTGGCATTTTCAAAAAAACGTACTAAAGCGCGTACAAGGTCGCAAACACAACTAGTATAGAATAAGAGGATGGAGGTCTTTATGAGGAGGTGATTACTGCCGTACCTACTTAGACTTCGGTTCGTTAACTTTGGAACGCAGTATCCCCTCGTAGTCACGAGATAACTACTAATGAAGCCAATATGTTTTTTGATCCCTGCGAGGAACACAGTGTGTCCTGCCACTACTAAAATGCAAAGAAAGGGGAATTCCTTCGACACGTGTGATACGTACTGTGATCTAAAACTTAGATTCAGATAGACTCGTTTCCAGACAGTAACTGCCTGGCAAACATTTGTGTTGCGCGGTACACAGACGCCTTATACGGGCGCTTTTCTGCTCTCTTACTATTTTGCGGCGTTCAGAACTCTTCATTGCATTTATTAATATTTATTATTTAAAAAATTTAAATTTTTCTAACCGTTAAACCTAAAATCCTTAATTTCAGGTTTAACTAAAAACTTTTACTTCTTCTCTTCCATTAACCTCTAGACTACTAAAGTCTTTCTTGACTAGTCTGAACTAGTATTTAAAGCAGGTTCAGTTTAAAATAGTTAATATTTTATGTATTAGTATAGTTAATTAAGTTAAAATAGTTAATCTATTACTTTTAGTAATAGCAGAGAATTATTTATATATATTATGCAAGTAGGTACTCCACGTGTTGCCTCTTTTGGCCCTTAAATGCAATTAGTAATTAGCCCTTAATTTTCATCTGACTGCAAGATTCCTAGATGAAGTAAACATTTTAGATAAAAGTTGTAAAATAAGTTCTATTGTTGAATAATACGTTTAAATTTGCAATACTTTAATACATAATAAGTACTGGAAGAGGTCAGAAACGAGCTCTCTCCTTCCCCAGGACTAATGGAATACGCTCCCATCAATTAAGTGCGTATTATAAAGACAAATGAAATATGATTATTGTCTTATACCTCCGTCCAATAAAAAACAAATTGCCTGGCCTACTACACTTTCTTGCTCAGAAAACATCAAACAAATCAATTAGATTTTTTTAAAAATGTGATCAATAAAAATATGGCCTTGGATTGTTGCAAAAAATTTTAACAAATTTTACTTAGAAAGATAATATTATAGACGCAACATTTTTCCAGGATAAAAATTAATCTACTCGTATATGTTGATCCATCTGCCAAATTTCATTCAAATCCTTTTAGTAGTTTTTACGTGAAGGGATAACAAACATACATACATACATCCTCACTTTCGTTTTATAATATTAGTAGGATATAATATGACATATTTATTGGTAGAAGTCACTAACAAAAACATTCTACAACATTGCCCACAAATTGCTACACCAAATTTTTAGGGCATTTCTTATGCGACAATGAAATGCTTAAGTCTAGCTTCAAGTTGACAATGATGGTAAAAATAGAATAGAGACGGCGCCCTGGAAGGTAGAATTCTGTCTGTATAACATCAGGGAATGTACCCAGAATTTCCAGTATAGAATATCTGTTTTGTCTGGTCCGGGACAGGAAGAAGTTTTCAGAGCTGACGGCTGATCCAGTAATGGAGCGGCACTGCGAAAATTTTGAGAGGATTACTAAATTGAAAGACATTTAACTATGAGACAGTTATCAAAAAACAAAAAAAATATTTCCATTTTTTTAAATATCGTACCGTCTTTTAATTTAATATTTTCTAATATAGACGTATTGCAATCTCATCTAACACAATTATCTCGAGATTTATTAATGAATGTTGTTGAGAAACGGTTCGCGACGACCCTCCTTTCGCACTTAAAACATGTGTACATAACCTTATAGCTCCGTTTAACGAACATTTAGTTCTAAAATGGATGCCTACATGTTAATTTACATACAAGTAATTAATGTGCCATATTGACTTGATTTGTTACAATTATTAATGACCAACTGGTCTACGCCCCCTTTTCTTAGAAGTTAAAACATTTTTCCTTAAACATTACATTATCTAAAATAAAATTGTACTTAGAATATTTTTTTACATTTGGTGAGGAAGGTTTGTATAATTTGCAGTAAAATTGAATCCGTGCGAAGCGGGGGCGGATCGCTAGTATATAGGTATAGTACTGTCAAATACGTCCTTAAACCGCTTAATTATTTTTAACCGAGTGGGTTTAGATCAGTGGTTCCCTATTACATTTTTCTGCGTAGCACTTCAGGAATTACCACAAATTGATAGCAGGAATCTTGCGTCATCTTAAAAAGAAATATGTGGCAAAATCATCTGTTTATTTATATACATATAGTAATCAAGCTAAAATTGCGAATCTGATTTTCCTATAGGGAATTCGGAGTGAACTTTCAGGTAAATACCTGCGTTTATTTACAAAGTGAATTTTAATTTGGAGCGCTAATGAATTAATTTATTACGGAAATGTTCAGTCAGTTGGCTCAGTTGAGACATTTATTGGCCTGTCAAGGCAGAATCATTTATTTACCTATAACATTTAACAGAATTACATTATTATTGACTAAAAATACCTAATGAATTAATAATTGTTTAATGTAATAAAAATTTCTTCTTACAATCTTATGCAGTAGGTCGAACAATAGTCTTCTGAAACGACAGATACAAATTCGAATCCCGATCGAGTCTGCGTCGGTTTTGTGACATAATAACATAATGCGTCCAAATTAAATAACTGTTATAAATAATCCATTTGTATAACATTTGTATACATTGTTTTATAACACAAATAAGACTATACACATTACTGTACCAAAGTAATATAACAATGTACACGTTATGACGTAAATGTTATATTTAACTTTATTTTATTAACACATAGTTGGGACTCATGTAACGCTTGTTTCTTGGATATTTGTTTACATACAAGTTTAGACCCATTCTCAACTGGCTCGCAAAAATATAAAAATAGTATTGTTAAATTGTTTTAGTTTATGGTGTTGTTCTTTTCTTCGTATTTGTATTCTTGTGTTTTTTCTTGTTGTGTATGAATGTGTATTATTATTATTATTATTTTTCTTCTTGTTTTCTCTGTAAATCTATGTACCAATTCGTGGAAAATGTTGTTGTTTGCACGATTACTTCTATTTATATGTATGTCCTTCTTTTGTGTAATTGTTTGTTTTCCTAAATAAAATAAAATAAAATAAAATATTTATTCCAGTGTTAAGAAACGTCCTCATCCTTCTAAGAAAATGTTTAGAAATGTTGTCAGAAAAGGTAGATATTATTAGTTAAACATTGAATAGCGCATAATAAACGCAACTGCTAATGTGAAACCATTGTTGCGTATTTTATTTGTGAAATATTTCCGCAACTGCATTCTTTTCGCGTTGCATTCAAACAGAACTCTTTTTGTGGCGCACTGTATTGTGGTATTGGTGAGGAGAAATGGGTCGCCGCCAACTCAATACCTACAAATGGATAGAAATCCCTGTGTACCTAGTGCCCATACACTCCGATATGAAATCGACAATCGAGCAACTAAGGTTTCATCATTTCATATAAAAACACTTTTAAAAATGCTGACATAACTTTGCGATAGTAAAACGCAACGAATAATAATTTAAGTAAATTTATCCTTACTAATATCACAGCTAATATTATACATGCGAAAGTTTGTATGAATGTATGGATGGATGGATGTATGTATGGATGTTTGTAACTCTTTCACGCAAAAACTATGTACTGAACCGATCACCATGAAATTTTGCATACACGTTATCTGAGACAAGAGACAAGATCATAGGGTACCTTTCATCCAGAACGCGGACGAAGTCGCGGGCACCAGCTGGTAAATATATAAAAAAAGAAAATATATAGGTGTACATTATAAAAAGATAGTTGCTCGTAGTAAAGTGTTCCTTAATATAAAATATAACCCCTAGACTAAGTTTTATAGCAATTTTTGACATGTTAGTAATTTTGTAGGCGTTGAGTAGTTTATTATTCTTAGACAAGTCTTTCTTGTAAATAAGACTTTTCTCCACGTTACGCCTCAATCTAATAGGTATAGAAAAGTAAAAGGTCTTAGAGACATCTAACGTTACTTGCGCCCCTTAAGTGGAACTAAAAACCTTTTGTACATTAGCCAACTTCACTTTGCATTTTCAATTACAATTTCAGCACTCCAACGAATAAAATAAGTTTTACTTCTCTCGTGAGTATCTCAACATATATATTCATATGTCGGCTACATACGGCACTATGTGTAGATCTTTGATGTGTAGTATATGTTGCAGCGCATTGTGTGCCTGAAGAGCGTATCAGCCGTGCACTATTATGTTGTTCTAAAGCTCCGACGTCACGTTATATTGTTTCAGAGGTCGTTATTCGTCTGACGTCACGATAGATGCAACAATTTATGGTTTCTATTATGTAAATGTTGATGCGGATGCATCACAAGTCCTCTTGGTTTGTAATGTGTCCGCATAAACGTGTAAAGGGCACACAACTCACATGCTTGTTAAGAGCTGCAAGTTCATCATCGTCTCAGCCGGTTCCAATAGGACCGATCAGAAGCAGCCTGGATCACTGTCGACACGCAGCCTTTATCAGGTCGTTTATCCACCTTGAGGATAGACGTTCTACTCTAGCCTATCCTTGGCTCCGGCTCGAGAAACTTTTGTGTCTTTAAATATATTAAAATTGCATACACAATCTACCAAACAAGGAAACAAATTTACAAATTATAAATTACTAGCTTTTGTCAGCGACTTCGTCCGTGTATATTTGTATATTTCTAACTTATATCCTATATGTTATTCTGATGTATAGACTATTCCATAATTAATACTAAAAGTTCCATAAAAATCGATTCAGCAGTTTTTGAGGAACAGAGTAACCTGAACATCATATACCTGAATTAATTCCCACAATTTTTATCATTTATTTGCAATAAGACTATCGGGTTACCTCTATACAAACTTAACAAACCAAAAATTACCATCTCATTAGTATTTCTTCATCTGGTTATAGGAAAAACATCAGAAAATCTAAAAGCCTTGCAATGAATTTTCAAGTTAATCCGAATACCATTTAATGTTTTTATTGTTTTAAAACATCTGTCTCACTGCATACAATAAACCTCATTCAAATATGTATCAAATACGTCATAAGAAACGTCTATTTTCCTTTAGAATCGTTCCCATCTATTAGAATATTTTATCTATTTAAATAGACTTCTATACAATTCTATATACTCGTGATTGGTATGTATAAAGATTCGCTTAGCTTCAAGTTCGAAAGTGTGACACGATACTTAGCCTCACTAAATACGGTGCTTAACTCGGTTCGTTGTGTACTGCGAAATGCAGTTTATAGCTCTCTACTGCGATAATTAAAATAGAAATACGATATCCAATAAGCCTGAGGGATATTTTCAGATTTAGGAATAAAACGAGAACCGCTAGAGGAAACCAAGACAAAGCTCCGTTGTTTTGTTCATATAATAATTAATATTTCATAGAATATTCACAATATATTTCTATTCGAATATTGCCAGAACATAATATTATGCTTTAATATTAGGTTTCATTCCAAAGATAATTGATTGGTCTCGTTGCGCTCGACTGGATAGAGCGCGCTATACATAAGCGATAGCTCCTCATCGTCACTTTTTATCACTTCTTTTTACACAGTTTTATTATATTTTTACACAGTTTGACTACCCAAACTGGTATTTTATTATGCCTAAAATTTAATAAAACATTCGGCACGTACACATCACAGACAGTTTGCAGTGTGACTGGCTCGGGTACGCCGAATTCGGCGTAGTATTTTTTGTCGCATTTTACAAGTACAAAGGCGGTATCTAGTGAGCGCAGCGAGACCAATCATTTATCTATGTAAACATATTTGTAAATTTTTATTTTTTACACTTCATTGTAGCATTCATTGTTTTTAACCTTTCGTCCTGTTCTTCCACCAAGCAGCAATAGGTAGAGTATCTATTGCTGCTTGGTGGAAGGACAGGACACACGTTTTGTAAGTATTAAGCGGTCGATTATATATATAAAACTAGTTTATTTACAAAAATTACTTACAAATTACAGAAGTCTACCTAGAAACAGCGAAACAGCGGTCTGCATCTTCTTGAGTGTACTTATTTGAGTTTGAACATTCGTACGAAGTTTGCGTTGAAAAGTTTAACCATTACGTGGTGCGTTGGAAGGTATATTCAACTGAAAAGCTGCAGTCTATTGCACTGTCTGAAAAGCTCATTATATGTTAATTAAACACCTTTGATATACCATAGTTAAAACGATTCTGATTCTTTTACAACCACAAACTTTCCTGGTGAACCATAGCCATAAAAGTGGGACACATTTTTACTAATAAATAAAATTAAAGTGTCTGTTTGTAATGTCAAAATAAGTTTTTATTAAAGTATCAAGTATCAAAGTTGATCGAGTTTCTTTTATATACGGTATACTGATCAATTTTCCATTAAGTTTCCAAAGTATATACGGAACTAAAAACAAAAAAAAAACATTTTAAAATTTTTTGTCTCCGTCTGTTTGTCTGTTTGTTCCGGCTAATCACCGAAACGGCTGGACAGATTTTGACGAGACCTTCACTGCTTTTATTTTTTTATACGTATGACGTCACTTGGACCAAATCATGTTGGTACGAATATTTGTTTAAAATAACTATTTGACGCAATTAGAAAAAAATATTATTTCACTTTATTAACAGTTATAAACAAACACAAAAAAATTAAACGTAAAATTCATGTAGTAATAATTAACGTATTTTATTTTTGAAACAACCAATACATATACTAATTGAAATGTATGATCAAAAGAAACAATATTCTCTTTCTAAAACGTAAAGGAAATGTGTAATTACAATCAATTAAAAAACTACATAGAACATGTACGCCAAATCAAACACATTCAATCTATTATTATTGCTTGTTATTGTATTTTTAATTGAATTTTGTTAATTAAGAACACCGGAGAGGAAATGGAGTCGCGTGTTATTGCAAGAACAATCTACAAGGATCCGACGACGGCATTATGAATTCAAATTGACACGTCCCCAGCTCGCTGGTACAGTCGCGTACAAAATCGATTGCCAAATCTCGACTGTCGAATGCATCGAACACACAATCATGTCACTTAACAAAAATCTGAATATTTACGACGGTCAAACGCGATCTACATTCTTCTTTCAATAGTTCTTATTTTAAAATAAGAAGGCAGGCTGAGTCTCTACTAAATGGTAGTTCACTATCGTTGCGTAATAACTGTCGACTATGTAGTTAGGATAAGGAATCTATACTAATATTATAAAGAGGAAAGATTTGACTTTTTGTTTGTTTGTTTGCATTGAATAGGCTCCGAAACTACTGGACCGATTTGAAAAAATCTTTCAATGTTGGGAAGTTATATTATCAGTGGGTAACATAAGCTATATTTTATAATGTTACGCGGACGAAGTCGCGTGCAACAGCTAGTTAGAAATAAATAGAAAAATGGGTTCATGCCTTACTCCATCACGAAACACACACAAACGCCAAAAATTACAAAATCTATAACGTTCTAATAAGACTTTAATCATCATACTGTGCTGTTTATAAACTATTTTTTAACATTTTGTACAGACTACGAATATTATTACAGAATACGCAGAAAATTAAAACAAAATACTGGCACTCCCTCGCAGTTGAATTTGGAACCCGCAATAAGAATTTTTCAAATCGGATTCGTTTTTAGGTATTATTTTTCTTCTGTTGACGAGCTGGAGTTCGGGTCCGCAATTAAAGTCTTATTCTTTTTAGCTTCATTTATTATTACTTCCAGACACGGTGGAGACATGAGAGACATCACCGAGACAGACTAATTACAGAACAATTCACAGACAAACCATAGACTTTAACAATTATTGCTTCAAACATATATTTCACTTGGGTAAAGCCACGGCGCACAGCTAATCACAATAAACTATAGCCTACATAAGACAACTGTAACTGAACACATAATTTACACAATTTAACTCTTCATAAATATTATTAGTGCAGATAAAACATTTAGGTGACTGAGTGTACATCGCTAGTAACGCCCTCGCAATAAAGCAGGAGGTAAAGATATTCATAGGCTATGTTCTTACAGGAAATTCGATGTACGCAATCTGGGTATGTTCTCACAACATCATAATAACGGAGAAACTGTGGAGAGATGTTATAACGCTGTCCTTAACCTCTGTGAGGAGTGAGTTTTTTATTCATTTATTTGCCCTCTAATATCTTACGGATTACGGGACTTAGCCTCCTAATACAATCTTCTGAGCACTAATAAAAATATTTGAACACATAATTTAATTTCTGAAACTATCTAAAAAATACTTTCCATGATAATTATATGATATATCATTAATTTTTTTTACTAAAGAGTAACTAGATGTCATCTGAATAGGATTAGTACCTCCAGCTATTATTTAATCTGTGCCTCCAGTAGCCTTTTTTTGATTAATTATAAGCATGGTAAACTAATTCGCTCTGGCAACTTATTTTAAAAAAGTATTTCAAATAAAAGTTAAAAAGCGTCTGATTCATTTAAATTTTTAATTTAATGAAAAGGGTTGTAATAAAAGTTTTAAGTATTCCGCCCTTCAAGCCGAAATTATCAAGTTTTAAAAGTCAGTTGTAATTATTGAAAGTTAGTGAAGACAATCGCTAAGTTCCGTCGCTACTACCACCAGTTTTCGAACTCAATCGGTCTTGTTATACTTTTAAGATTCCAATTGTTACTTATAGAAACGATGTGTGTGTGTGTGTGTGTATGTGTGTGTGTGTGTGTGTGTGGGTGGGTGTGTGGGTGTGTGTGGGATATGCATTGGAATTTATACTCTGAGTGGATATGTGAGTGGGTGTATGCGACGGTGAGTGTGGGTGGGCGTGTGTGTAAGGTTGTGTGTGTTGCTTTGTGTAAATGGCTATAACCTATAAGACATGCTAGGCCCGGGCAAACAATTGAGCTGCCATCTTTGTCAGGATGTAGTTTATAAAAAATGCAATAATAATCTATACAGTACAGTAGGAGTCAGTGACCACTTCAAGAGTGCAGAACGCAGTGTGGCTTACTAACAATAAGCTGATCGAATTTCAGAAGTCGCAGTAGGTATAAGCCACACACATATCATGTCTTTTGCTCTTTGATATAATTAAATTTGCAACAGTTCGTTTTAATGTTTAATAATGACTTGTTTCTCGTGGTAGCGGCCACTACAGAAATGGAGGTATTATCGGTTTGAGCACAAGCGAACGGGGCTCAATATTGAGATAGAAAAAATGTTATTGTGCCCCGCGCTGTATGCTGTTGGTATTGAAACAAAAGAATGCTGTATCGACAAAACAACAGATTTTTGTCGCACAATGGACAGATGTTTGTTATCGTTCACTAGATACACACAGTATAGCAGCAAGAGCAGTAATTTCAATTGTGAATTGTGTTACTGAAGTTTTTTTTTATGTTGAGGTAGACAGACAAGCAGACGGTCCACTTTTTTGAAGTGAAAACTTCTTTAAGTGCGTTGGGCATTTTTGAGATGGGAAAAAACCATGGAACTCGCGACCTACCTTGTTGATTTTATTGCGTAGTGATGCAAAGAAATTTTAGATTTCCTAAATAATCTGTTGACAATTTCAATGAACAAACTCTATCGCCACAAAACAATGTTAGTCCAGTACAATGTAATGAGGTTTCGCACAAGAGTACAGGTAAGCGTTAATCTCTCTGGCGATATGCCAACACTTGTCAATTAGTATTAAGTACTAGCATTAGGTGCGAATAGACCACTTCTTGTGAATACTACATTTTATACAACATTCCTTTGTTAACATTGTTGTCATTCTTTCTCAATATTTGCGGCACTTATTTTTATTCTCATTTAGGCAAACAAACACAAAGTTAGAAAATATCAAATAAGATTATTAATTATCTAAATAAATTATTAATATGATGTATGTCATACTCTGTATTGTTTGTCTGAAACTCTTATAAAATGCAATGAATTACGCTAATACAGATAGAGATATGTATATACTCGCGTTTTTATAAGGTCAATCGAAATTTCCTTTTACAAAAAGATTCGAAAATCGGACAAATAGGTTTTTATTAATACTTAAAGTATATTTAATGGATTTAGAAATGTAGTGAGACGAATACAAAGTAGGTTTACATTAAAGAACGTGTCCTCGAACGGACTCGTAACAGTTTCATTTGATATTCTTCGATGATATCCACACTCACATGTACGAATACTCTATATGCTCGTACCTAGCACCCATTTGGACTCTTTCTTGCCATTAACACAGTGCAAAACATGGGCCAGTAGGTAATGGAATTGAAGATTGCAAATAGCAAAGAACTCAATAGCGATTAGGCTTGACTTGACTGTAAATTTAAGTACTTTTCGATTTGAAATGAAACACGAAGAATACTAGTTTGACCACAATCAATAGAATAAAAGAGCTACAAGGTAATGAAACGAAACTTCCATGTTCTGAAATAAAGGACATAAATGCTGTTTTATTAATTAATTAATTTATTTATTTATAGTAAGTGATTAAGTTAACGAAATAATTTTTAACAAACATTTACGTGGGATTTTAAAATATCTAATAAATAGAAATATAAATGGCTCATCCATAATATCCATTTGGCACAGAACAAAATTAAGAAATAAATTAGGTACCTAGTAAACAAGACGAGAAATGATTTCCATTGAATATAATATTTATTAGATTGTAACTGATAGATTCAATACTGTATTTTTTTACCATTGCAATATTACTTTGTAGTTTTTACGAAGTTACGTACATACAACATACAAGGTTACGCAGGGATCGTTGAAACGATACAACATGCGATGTTATAAAGCTTTTATACAATATAAAACGAACAAAAATCATATTGGATATTGATGTATTCAAAGCATTTTGTATCGAAACGTAACTTACGAATATATATTATACATCCACTTGTGAAGGGTTACTTACGACATCTTAACAAAGTTATTTCCGGTAGCTTTGTTGTAATAGATGTTTTTATTTATTTGTAAACAAACGGATACATTACAATGAAGTTATATGTAATATTTTGTCCCTCAACAGAGGATTTTCGAGTCAATAATTATCGTATTATTAGGTACATTATGTATCTTCTATCTATTGGGTACACGTGATTCTATTCTACAATATTTCAATAAACTTAAGTAAAAAGTTCAGAAAGTGCATATAAATTTAAGCCAATCCACTATCAAGTCTGTAACCCCTCTGGTGCGCTTGGCTTGTTTCTCACCTAGCTGCCCCAGATCGTTACCACCGACTAGGGTTCAGCAGGCAGAGGCACGAGACTATGGGCGCCTTTGCTGGAGAGAAGAAAGAGGCTTTCCTATCAAATTAAACACGAGACTTCCCACAACACAAGTTTATTATATAATCATAGGTTGAAATACAATTATATGTGCAGAGCTAAATTATACAAGTTGATTACAAAATTAATAGGAGGTAGGATGCGCTTGATCCGCCTTGTAGAATGAATGTAGACAAAATAGCACAGTTAGCACTTGTGCTATTCTACAGATTTAATGGCACGTTGAAGACGTGCGTGATGACGAGTCGGACGTAGACGTTATGATGCCCCGAGGGTGGCTGATAGAACACAAATAAATAAATCTACTCAGCTTTGATGGCGCTCCACGGGATCAGCAGAGACGGTCCTCAGCGTGGAGACGTGGCGCAGACTCAATAAAGCACGAAGGGCGTGTAGACATGCGTCGGCGTGACGAAGGGTCCGGGAACCGGAGACAGGTGCTACCAACTAGGTGATAGCCACTGGAGCCTTCCGACGTCAGTGGTACAACCGCCCGCGCAAGAGTTGTGCGTGGGCCTCGGCGATCTACTTCTACACACAGGCGAAGCTCGGATCGTGTCGCAGTTTCTTCTCGATTCTCCAGCTCAGGATAATCGAGGGTAGGAGAGCGAATAGGCAAACGTCGTTAATTAAGTAAAAATATAAGTAGTATGGAAGCGTCCGAATGCGTAGCCCGCCGGCTTGCGCTCGCGCTTTTATTATCTCGGTACTCCCTCCACTTTCACGTTTCCTACCCCCGCCGACAGATGGCAGATGCATGTGACACATAGTCCATTATATATTACACAGACCAACGTAAGTGGTCTGTGCAAATTTTACATGTTACAAGTCATAATTCTTTATTGCTCAAGACCAAAATACATTTATCATAATTAACAAGCATGTATCAAGTTATTAAAGTACCTACATTAAGTCAAATTAATAAAATTATAATTAGGTACTTTCTGTTAGAATGTTTCTACGAGGAAAACACCGTTAGTAACCTCAAGAATGTCTTCGACAATGTTATGTAATGTTGTCCTCTAGTCCCCTCAAAGATTCGTGTCGACATGGACTAATCTTTTAAAAAAGGTCTGTAAATCCTGTAAGGATGAAATTGAATTTATTTTATTTGATTTTGATGCTCTTTTCATCTAGAGTCTATGTATTATTTATCCTTATATTATCTTTTATTTATAAGGATAACCTTATTTATCCTTAAAACGCGTACATTATCAAGTCATCAAAAACTTTTTACTTTAGATTTTCTATTTCTATTTAAACAGTTTCTAGAGGTCACTGTGTTTATATTTCATGGAAGCGCTATTGTCAAAATCAAATCAAAATCAAAATATTTTATTTATCAAATGGGTTTCTTCAAAAAACTCTTATGATCGGCATTATAAATTTAAATTTATTAGGGTTTCGGTTTTTTTGGAAAAAAGCCAAGATGACGATCCTGAGAAGAAACCCCGAAAGAAACTCAGGATACCGTTCTTTTTGTCATCTTTAAAATAATAAGATTACAACTATTACACTTAATACTCATTTATAAACAAAATCAAAATTATAACAATTTGTAATTTATCCAGCATCAATATTATTTGGAAAAGATTAGGCCTTATCAGGGTCGCGCGTGATAAGTAACAAATTTTCTGCAAGATACAGACGTACATAAAATATTAGTCCATAACCTGAACAGATATCGGTAGACATAGAGGTTATACGACAAAGGCTTTGATAAATGATCCCGATGTATACCGTGTCGGGTCATCATTACTCCGACACTCGATGCCGTAACCGTATATTACCAACAATTTTATTTTTTATGCTAAGTTGGTAAGTACCGTTTTTTCTCAAAATAAGGACTGAATTTTTGATCATTGTCCAAATATTTCCTATTCGATTAATATTAGAACAGCCCCGAGAACAGTATTGGACCTAAGTGGGAACCCTGAGGAACACCAGATTATTATAATTACTATTATCCCCTACGCTTTTAAACAAACAATAATATACACAACTGCACTTACAACAAAAATTCTAAAAACCTTTACCTTATTCAGAGAAGGTTTTTTAAAAGTAGTACAGAAATTCACCCTTTATTTCAAATACTGAAACCAGTATGACACTCATGCTAACCCGAGTACATACACATAATAGGAAGAGATCATTATTTCGCGTGTGTACTCTGCGCTTTTGATACGCGACGGCTTGTGAACGCGAGCTTACATAGCGCCTTATTAAAAGAAGAGTGCTGTTCATTATAACACATCTTTGTTTTTATTCTGTCTAACGAATATTACTTCATTATTTCAGACTTCAGAAACATGGAGTGAATAAATCGAACAATTTGTTTTTACAACTTCATCACGTCGCTCGTCTCGTTCGATAACTTAACAGCCACTTAGGGTTAACGCAATTTAAAGTTACCTGAAGTAGGTAGGTACGAGTAACCCTTCTTTACAAGGTGTTTTGTTATCTTGAACACTTCTTGAAATTGAAAAGCATTTCATTCGATAGAACTTGCCATTTCATTTTTTTTATATCGAATAAAAAAAATTATTCTAAGAAAACATAGATTAAACATAAAACATAGAAGCCTTCCATAGAAAAATAAATTATTTGTAATCTCAAAGTATTAATGTTATTATTATGTTTGCAAGAATAATTAAAATAAAAATTAACTCGGTTTTTTTTTTCTTTTTTTTTACTATACATAATATCCAAATAACATATCATTGTCGGTTTTAGTAAGCTAAATTCTAAATTTTCTAAATTTAAATTTTACTAATATTGGCATGTCTATTAAAAATCACATACTTTTTTTTTTAACAATTTGTGGCAAAGGAATAATTTTTTCACTTAACAGTAACTTGATTCAGATATTTAACCTATTTAGTACTTACTATAAATATATTAAGCTTAAGTGACCTGTAATTAAATAAATAATTAAATAATAAAAAAGCAGCGTTGAGTTAGATGCAGCAATTTGAGCAAATCAAGCTGATTGGGTTTTAGGGTGAAAAAGTCCCTAGCTTGTAATTTAGGAGCGCTCCTTGTTATCTTTGTTTTTCCACTTTTCTTCTTGTTATTCGACTCCACTTAATAGGCAAAATGTATTTGAGTTTTCACTTACGTATTTAAGTTATTACATTAGGTCTATCTGTTGATTTCGTTAAGCTCAGCTATTAACATATTCGGTTGTCGTAATCTTGGCTTGAAACGCTCTCTTGTGCACAGCAGTAAGATAGGTGTTATGTATGACATAATAGATATCTAATGGCCATCATTTATATCACCTGTATGCGTTTATACCTGTAACTGATATGTTAAGCGAAGTAATGATGTCAATGGACAGCCTATTGACTATTTAAAGATAGTACATACAATAAAAACTTACATGTTGGAACGAATTCCCTCTAATGCAATATTCAACACCATTTATTTAGTAGTACAGTACGTGTGTCCCTACAACTCTTCGACCTAATAATAAACTGTTTAAGTAAGTAGATAACCAAGATAAATGACTAGTTCTAAATAACTGCTATTTGTACAATCCTAAGCTCTGTTTCTAAGCCTGCGAGGTCAGACAGTTGCGAAGAGAGGTCACATTATTGCAAAAGCACAGTACTGTACTAAATACAAAATAGACTACGATATGTATTATTTCGTATCCATTCTCTGTTTGATGAGCAATGTTGACAATGTCGACAAATGTTTAAATAAGTTTGTTATTGATTTTATATTCGTTACAGATGTAACAGCTAAAATAGAATGTTAATACTAGGTTTTTATTAAAATTACTAGCTGACCCGATAAACATTGTTTTGCCAAAAAATAATTAAAAAAATATTGGGTGGACCACACTTAACATTTAGGGGTATGAAATTCTCAGACCTACCCGATAAACACACAAAATTTCATCAAAATCGGTCCAGCCGTTTCGGAGGAGTTTGGCAACAAACACCACGACACGAGAATTTTATATACTCGTATTACATTATATTTTATTGTTTTTCGTATGTTTATAATTGGTTTATGAATTGTTTATTTCTATCCAGTTTAATTTATTTTTATTTGACGTTATTTTTTCTATATTAAAAAAATGTAATAAGAATCAAAAGCCTGTTAAGTCTTGACAAAAAATGGCCCAGAAATATGTCTTCTTTTGGTAATACTTTCATGTTACATTTATTTGTGCTCCAAATAAATTGTACTTTTTGTACAAAAATATGATTGTACTTTTTTAAGTTATGTATTTCATTTTATTATTGTATTTCTATGACACTATAGTAATGGACAGTTGTTTATTTTCCCAAATATGTAAAAAAAATATATAAGAAATGTCTAAGCCATCTAGCCATCAAGACAGACGTATATCAAATCGTTACTAGAATCACAAACAAAGTAAGAAATTATAAACACACACATACAAAGCTGTAATGTCAAAGCTTCAAAAGTAAAACAAACTTGGTAAAAACTTGGTTGGTCGAGTCCATTGCCAAAACGGCTGCCCGAAAATTGGGCATCCTTTCCAAGGTTAGGCGGTACTTCACTGCGAGACAGCTCCTTAACTTATATAGAGCACAAGTCCGATCCTGCATGGAGTACTGCTGCCACCTCTGGGATGGGTCTGCCCGATATCAGTTGGCTGCACTGGACTCGATTGAAAGGCGAGCTAAGAAACTCATTGGCGACGACTCCCTTGTGGAGTCTCAACTTCAAAGCCTACAGCATCGCCGAAAAGTAGCATGTCTATCAATTTTCTATCGTCTGCACCATGGAGAGTGTGCGTCCATTCTCTTCGATTTGATCCAACCGGAACCGTTCCACTTGCGAAACACGAGGCGCGGGCGGGGGTTTCATCCCTTCGTGGTTGAAGTTCCTCGATCACGCACGAAGCGTTACAGTTCCACCTTCCTTGTCCGAACTGCTAAGGAGTGGAACTCACTGCCTGCGTCTGTGTTTCCCCAAAATTACAATCTCGGGGTCTTCAAACGTAGGGTAAATGGGCATCTACTAGGTAAGCGTGGTCCACCTTCGGCCGCATCTGCACCTAACATCAAGTGAGATTGCGGCCAAGCGCTGCCTTGACTTATATAAAAAAAAAAAAAAAAAAAAAAAAAAAAAAAACTAAAGAAAAGTCAAATATATGAAAAAGAAGTTAATTTAGTCTGTATTACTGTGTTCGTGAGGCGTGAGGCGTAGGGAAGGAGAGCTCTTTGTGCTTAATCTCGGAGGAATAGCATTGTACAAGTGGCTTTAATTGTACCCCCCTCGGTCCGTATTGAAAACAGAGCAAATCATTGTTGAGTGGCTACTGGCGGTGGCTGCCAATTGTGTTTTGGATCAAATTTACAACGTCAATTGTTAACATCTGAACCTTAGATTAAATAATTATACCCAACATCAGACACGAACAACGATCGCCAACAATGGCCTCACACAATTCACACAAATTTAAGAAATAACTTCCCATTTCATTTATTAATCTGAATTGTACTTTATTATGTAGCGATACGATTTAAATTTGCTTGTATATACTTATTACTTTATTACTGGATGTCCCACGACTTTGCCGCATGGAGGGAAAGCACCTTAAATAGAAATTGTTAGAGAAAAAATCTTTATTTTTATTTTAAAAACAATAAGAACTGCATTCAAAGATTTTTTAACAACCGCCTGTCTGAACCGGGAATCGAACCCGCTAAATGTGAAGAAAAAATCTGTAATTTAAATAAACGTTCGAAAGGCTCATAAGCATTAATCTCTTCTAAATAACATACTTTTTACTTAATACTGAAAAAAAATACAGCTTTTTAACCTATCACTGTGATTTGTAAGTTCAAAAAGAAACAGGATGAGAAAGAAGCCTTAAACAAGAACAGAAGTATTCACAAAAAAATAGGAAAATTAGGAACAAAAAAGACATTTTTTTTGTTTCATTTTTACACGATTTTCCTTAGACATTCCTTAAATCCCTAATGTTCGTACAGGTTTTACAGGCAAAGTATTTACGACCCGTCTACACCGAAGTGTGTAAAATAAAAATATTTGATCGCTGCGCTGTAAACGTATCGTCTCTATATTCCGCAAACATTTTATGATTTGTGGTTTTCAGCATCTGAATTACGACCATTTAGAGGATGACGAGGCTCGCATACATACCAATGCACTTGGGAAAACTACAAGCAATTATCAGCCTGTAATAGTCCTGTGTTGAATAAAGGCTTTTTCAAATTTGGACCAGTACACTCGATTACAGTACAGATAAATTATTGAATGACCTTCCTTCATTCAATAATTTATCAATTTTAGAATAAGATTATAATCAATCAGCAGTCTATTTTTTATTTTTTCAGTTGTACCGATCAAATGATATCTGGTTCAATCGGTAATCCGTAATGTATAAATAAAATATCAGACTCCTACCAGGCGTTCGGTTGTTTTATTTTAAAAATAAAACCGAGTAGGCATATTACCAATTAGATTTGTATGCTCCTTTCCAGTACAAATAACTCTTATATAAACAAACGTACAAAAAGCTTTAGCCTTGCCCCAATAACGGTTTTAGCACCTCGCACTAATTCCGATGCATTGCAAAATGAGGTGTATATTTACACCCTATTTTTCAATCACACTAAAGTTGTACAGAACAGAAGCCGGAAATCTCGGACGATCTTATCGGATTTATCATCAAAGCGAAATATCGACCAATAGCAAACCGATCCTGTTGCGGCCATTACGGTAATTGAATTTGGAACGATTTGTTTCCGTTGAAGAAATTGTTTATATCTTGACAAAACAAATTTGCGTTTGAAAATTTGAATTGACGCTCTTATTTTTACGGCGTTAAGGTGCAAATTTGAAATTGCAATTGCATTTCGATCTCTGAATATGTGTTGTTTATTTTATACGTATCGGTAGAGTACGTGTTTTGATTTATTCTCAATACAAGGCAGCGAATTCGCTTACGTATCTTGAGAAATGTACGGCCCTTCTCAAAATTTATGCTAACGTCTCTTGTTTATTGTTCGTACTTACTTTTATGTTGTACGGTTTACGTTCGGCGCTGGATATGAATTAAAGAAACTTTGAAAAAGCGACCCCATATGAGCTTTGATACCTACGCTTGTTTCTGTAGTTGGCAGGAGCTTGAAGGACTTTTGTAACTTTTGCGAAATAGGTACTCTCGTTGGTAATGAAAATATAAATAACTAGCTGCTGCCCGCGACTTCGCCCGCGTATTTTTGTAAATTATATACTAAAACCTTCCTCGAAAACCACTCTATCCATTGGTGAAAACAGCATGAAAATCGGTGCAGTAGTTTTTGAGTTTACCTCGAACAGACACACAGACAGACGCGGCGGCGAATCATACAAAACAGGCGAAGGAAATCTTTGAAATCTATTTGATCATAGTTTTCTTTCAGGCTTTAATTTTGTATGCGGGATAGTATATATATATTTTTTTATATAAGTCAAGGTAGCGCTTGGCCGCGATATCACTTGATGTTAGGTGCAGATGCGGCCGAAGGTGGACCACGCTTACCTAGTAAAGTAAAAAATATCCCAAAAAATAAAGTAGGTAGTAATAGTTATTAAATCACTGTGACCTTCTGTAATAAAGTGAAATAAATTGGGCCGAGTATTCATGATGGTAATGATGTTGCCTATACATTGCTGATAACATGTACGAGTATCACATATTTGACGGGTGTAGTTTATTGTGGACCTTAAGCTCACCACGTTGATTTCAAATTCATAAAATAGCGTTACATAACACGAAAGCGACATTAATTATTTCGCTGGAACTAATTGAACGTTTACTGCACATTGGTTTAGCTGTTATAATTATAAAATAACATATAATTTACATCAATTTTTTTGTCATCAACTTATGGAATTATACCTTTGTGAAAAAAATGGCTTATCTTTACACATCTACAATGAATCACAAAAGACTTACTTTGAAATATAGCATTTGTATAAAAACCTTTTATAAAAGATAACACCATAATAACTTTTTTAAATATTTTTTCCCAACCGCTAAACCTAACAAATGCTTTTTTTATTGTTTTGTTTTATTTGCTGAACGCAGGTCTACAGAACATAGATATATTATATAATAATATGATAAAATTAGTCGCTACACGCAAATATAATTTAATATATCTTAATAAAGTATTGAAAATTAATAAGGGAATGAGTGTGTCTGCAAGAAAAATCATCCCCCATTTTCAGGGAGGGTGAGAATTGATAAAAAATGCTAAATTTGTTATTTTTCTTTCATAATAAAGCTTAAACGAAACTCAATTAAGTATAACAAAAATCTATACTTAATAATTGAATCAAAGGAAAACGTTAATTGTTCTTTATTCCAATTAATTCAGTAAAAAGAATATTAAAATTTCGCAAGTAGGTATACATTGAAAGCACAGCCTTAGTATCTCATTTAAGTACCTTGAGAATTATTTTATTAGGACGACTGACTGACTAAACTGACGAGCCCCAGCTTCTCCCGGCAGAAATTGGAGGGATTATTATACAATATACGTAATATATAGGTACCCTATGTCCATCTGGAATAATATATCTTTTAAATAGTGAAAGAATTTTTTAAATAGGTACAGTAGTTCCGGAGATTATCCTCCATATATGAACATACAAAGTCCGCCCTCTCTTTTATTATATTAATACTAGCCACACGCTCCTAGCTTCGCCCGGGTTCAAAATAAATACTATCCTATCTTTTAAGTTGGACCAAGTTACGCATAATTACGAAGTTTTATCAAAATCGGTTCAGTAGTTTAGAAGTTCATCGGCGACAAACAATATGACAAGAAATTTTTATATTAGAGATTTGTCATTTCTAGTTCAATCACAATCAATATGTACCACGTTAGCTTGAGAGCACGTATTGTTTTTTTTTTTTACTTATGATCTTCTTATCATATCATATACTTATCATCTTTAAAGTTGATATCAGAGGCACTTCTTATATATTCATCTACAGTAAAGCCGTCAAGAATATTTAGCCAAAATGTTCCACTCTGTTTAAAAAGACAACACAAAACCAATGGATATGATGAAACAATAAACGAACTCTTATTTTATATTTTATTTAATTAAAATAACTAGTGTAGTCCGAGGATAATTATTTTTTATTTATTTTTCTGTTCTTCAATGAAAATAAAAATTAATCAATAATGCAACAAGAAGCCTGAGCATTTTCTGACCCGTCCATACATTTGATATTGTTTCAAATTTTGTATCTCATTATTCGAGCACAAATCTCCGACTCCTCTAATCCAGGATTATCATCTTCCACTCAAACGAGCGGGAGGATTTTTCGCAAGTGATTCGCATTTTTAAAAAGCCTGTTTAACATCTCCCGGATTATTATATTAAGAATATGTTATAAAAAAGGTCTGTTCCTGTTTTTAATATATTATATATAAATCATAATTATTATAATTATAGCCGCCATCTTCCTTCTTACGCAAAAAACAAAAAAAAACTATTTATTATGTTTAGGTACATAACCTAAAATTACTTTACAATATTTAGTTATATGAAACGATGGGAGCATAAAAAACTAATACTACGAGACATAAATAAAACCCGGCGAGCTGGCATACATATTTATTGAACATTCCCGAATGTTACGAACATTGATAAAATTTACAACTAGAACGGAAAACTGAAAAGCTATAGTCGAAGCGTTATTTAATAAATTCATAAATGATACAAATATTTTAAAGCTACAGTAAATCCTTGGTAGTTATAACTGTTCAAAACAAAATTTACAATTCCAAGTCCACATCAAGGCATTCAATTGATTCTTCACAAGTTTTTCAACAAATTCTACAAAACATAGAAATATTACGGCCGTATGTTGTATGTACGTGTACGAAGCGTGTACGTTACAAGTATTTAAAAAAAATGTTTCAACATATTATATGTTTCCCACTAGGGAAGCAAATTGAAAGACATGTTCTCTCAAAAGGACTCAAAAGGAGTAAAGAAAATCATATCCAGTGCTGAAAAATCATTGGCAAAGTGTTTATACTCTCAAATATCGAAGCCAATCCTCAGTAGAACCATGAATACTGCTCGAACGGCATTATCCACTGACAAATGTCTTTCCATAACCGAAATTTATGCAAACCACCCGCTCCATGGCCAAATATTTATTTGTTCTCGCTTATCAAATGATAGTAACAAATAGTATTCCTGCTGTCCTTTTTATTGAAATGTGTTTGCGATATAACTCAAATTTGATGGTGAGAAATATTTCACGAAATTCTAGTACTCAAGTAGAAATAATGCCAACTCTAACATAATATCTTATCGTATATATCCTTAGCTTTCCATATCGGCTCCGGTATCCAAATTAAATAAATTATGAGTACCTCATGACAGCGAATTTTATATTACTTCTACGAACGCTTTATATTAAAAAGAATAAATGAATCGTTTGAAAACCTTACAATAGAGTGTCTTGAATGTTTTTGTAAAGATGATACGTATTTTATTATGAATGATATTACAAGTCCGTCCCGACAAAAAGTTAGTAAGTGTCAACGCGAACTAATTTTTCATAACCCCGACAAGATCATTAGTCAAGCTCGTTCACATGGTTTTTCTGTTCCGCGCTATATATTAGCCCGCGGCTGTGCTCCCGTCACGTGTCGCATGACAAATGACACGTTCTCAAGCCTCTTAACATACACTTGCACAACGATTTTATTATATCACAATTCTAAAATTAAAATCGTTTGTCAACTTCACAAAAGATTTTTTTATATGAGTATTGAAACAGTATAATCTTTTATAAGCTGCGTGAGCTCATACCGGCTTCCCCTTTCTTCCATCGGACATACAGACGTACGGCTGGCTACCATCCACATCTTGTCGGAGTCCCTCTTTTTCGGACCAAGCGCTTTGAAACATACTTTATAATGTGCACTGCCAACGTTTGGAACTCTTGAGCTTATATAACCCAAATCTATTCAAAGTTCGAGTAAATAGGCATCTTCTGGGTGAGCTCGCTCCATCATAGGCCTACTGTACGATCTTTCGTACATTTTATTAACAGAGAAAAGCCGTGATAAAAAAGTATGTTAACAAAATTAGCTTATTAAGGAGAAGCAACATACAGACATGTAGGTGTGGTTCTCTGACTTTAACCAGGTTATAATAAATGTATTGTTATTAATTTTAACCTTGATTGCAATAAGACAATATGTGTGAGTACGTATATAAGCAAATTTACTTAGAAAATATTTAGTGTTCTCATAACAGTCAATTTGACTATAGCTACCGATACCTGCCCTGCTTAGTTTAACAGTTTATCCTGCCACAGATACTACATATGTCGTATAATATGTTGTTTCTTTAACTAATTTATTAACTTTATAAAAGACTAAGTTAACTTGTTAAAAGAGCGCCATTTTAGAAAACGTGCAGTACATGTAATGCGATGGCAACACTCCCATTACAATACAGTTTGACATCATAATTAATCATTTAATTCATATTTCAAGTTTTAACGAGTTGTCAAGAGCAAGCGTCTTGGTTGCGTAAACTTGCCTCTTCTGGCAGACTTTTTAATTGAGTTTGTTACAAGTTGAGACTTTTGTTAACTCTCGTTACGATTTGCTACGTGCCGCAATTATTGTTCCATACCACTATTTGCATACTACCAATATTTGCACCTCTGAAGAACATCATACTTAGGTGACTCGATGTGATAGTCGCAAATGTTATTGCGTGCGATTTAATAATAATATACTAAAATGTCGATCTCTGGCTCACACAACTACAATCAAAACCTTTTAGTGTAAGTGAACAACCGCTGTACAATGGTGACTGTTCTGAATAGTTGTTCAGTATTGCTCGCTTAGAATATTACTTCTATAAAGTGCTGCTGTCTATTGGGTATAGAAACTTTATTCAGCAGGTTCGCTAACTTTGAATCTATCCCCTTCTGAGGTGTTTGCTACAATGGGTCTCTTCAAATGAGCTGTAAACAAATTCCTGTAGGGTCCGCATCACAATCTGCATCCTCCCTGATGTCGTTTGTGTCCTAAAGCAACGGTAGCCATCATGTAGGTCTGAATCAAAATGTCTGAAAAATAAAAATACATCAACAATAAAAATCTAATAAATATTTTAACATCTAAGAAAAAAAGGTGAGCAAAGGCTAAATATTGAAATAAATATTGCAGTTACTCAAAATCAAAATCAAATCAAATTCTGTAGATGGTAGTTGCCCAGTAACGAGTTAAAGACATGATAATTGAAGTGTTCGTGATAGAAAATAAGAAATAAAAATTTGAAGAAGCAAGTCCAGAAATGTTTCACCTAATAAGGCCCTAAGTATGTTAATCAATACGGCATCTATTCGCATAATGTGTTTCCACAAAGAAAAGTAGTTGGACCGAGTGTGCGGGAGCGCGGAATCTAATTTCAGCGAGTAGTTTCAGTTCTGGCTCGTAATCTCGAAAAACCTTTGGCAGAACTTACTTTGTAATGCTATCACTTCCCGCCTTGTTTTTCACCGCTCCATCGATAAACTCAATTATTTCATCTCTTTTAATACTAGTCAACACGACCTATGTTTTCCGTCAAAATATTATATATTTCGACGTTTATGACATAGGGATGTATATTTTTATATAACAAACTGGCTGGTGCTCGCGACTTCGTTCGCGTGGAATAGTTATTTTGGGAATCATTTGGGTATCTCGAAAGGTTTTCGCAGCGCACGCAACGGAAGCCCTCTGCTGCCCCGTTTTTTCCACATTTTCGACTGTTTCTTCGCTCCTATTAGTCGCAACGTGATGTTATATAGCCTAAAGCCTTCCTCGATAAATGATCTATCCAACACAAAAAGAATTTTTCAATTGGAACCAGTAGTTCCTGAGATTAGCGCGTTCAAACAAACAAACAAACAAACAAACAAACAAACAAACTCTTCAGCTTTATAATATTATAGTATAGATAATTAAGTATTACCGACTCCAGTACACTACTAGTGGCTGCAGGAGGTTGTACAATGAAAAAAAAATGAAAGCGCCCGATGCGACCCTTGCTACTTACTGCTATTTTTCTTTTTTAAAAAAAACTGGCTTCTTTACAATATAGATATGTTTTCGTTTATCTAGTTTTTGCTTTTGCTTATATTCGTGCCCCTTTTTCTTATATTAGGAGTTAAAATATTTATACAATCTTTACTGCTTTACAATGTAATAGACTTCATTCTTATTTCAGACAAAGTAGTTGTCCGCTTTGGAAAATAAGAAAATAAAACGCCTGAGACAATATAAGCAAAAATTTATTACTGTATCAAAATATCCATTTTTCTTAAATTAATATTTTAATATAGCACTAATTAGGTACTAACATATTTTTATAAGAATGATCAACATATCAGGAAAATGAAATTCAAACAAACGCAATTCGTTTATTTGTTATCAATATGCTCCAAGAGTAAACAGATATTTGTGGATACGACCTTAGCCTTGAATTTATTTACATTAAATATTACTTATGTCGTGTATTTAATATATACGAAATTTTCAGGATTGTTCAAATCGTTTGGAGATGCTAGCATCTCTTTTAAGATTGCATCCTCGAAGCAGCCACCCTTGACCGGGTCTCAACTTGTAATTTCCGAGAGGCTCGTCATCAGCCGACGCTAGCTGTGCCAGCAGCATTCGTCGGGACCTCGTCGAGTTGTTGACTGAACTGCCATGGACTAGTAGGTATGAGAACACCACAATGTCACCGCGCTCTGCTACCACAGGTGTAGCACGTTCCAGTGGGAATAGTTTCTGGAAACACATTTTTCAAGGTTGATTATGTACTAACTAAAGGCAAATTGAAATTACTTACATAAAATAACTATAATATTAATTTTAAGGATTTTATGGATTCGCTTATCAAAAATTGTAAACATAATTTATGTATGTCTATTGGGAGATTGAACTGCTTAATGAGACATTTCTGTTTTACATGGATATCATAATATATCCTGTAGTATCAAACAAAGTATCATTTCAGCTAAAAAATAAGTGGGACTACACATGCATAGACTGTTAAATTATATCGGCGTGTGATGATGGAATATCAAAATATAACAACAACAATAACAAAATATCTATAATATCGAAACTCTTAATTTTTAAACCCTCAGCATAAGTACCTGATCTACATAGTGGAAGTTCCCTTCTTTGGTTCCCACGTCTTCTAGAGGCCCTAACTTGTGTGAACCAGGATAAACGAACAGTCCTCCATTTTCGGGATTCGCCGCATCCAAATGTAGGAAAGCCGCTACCATGGAATCCTTTTCGTAGGGGAAATAATGATAGTCCTGAGAAAAAAGAACAAATTTGCTTTAGGTATATTTGTAGATTATCATAGAATATTCCAGATAACAACTGCCTTGATTTACCTGATGCATAGGATAGGCGGCTCCTTTTTCGGGAGGCTTCAAGTGCGCTTTTGTGTGATGCAGCACTATGTTTTCAGTCTCCATGATGTCTTCAAAAGCATCCAAAAGCGAGTCGTTGTACAGAAACTTGCCGAAAACTGAGTGATGATACTGCAGATTGTGAATGCCCTTTACCTGTGAAAATCCAATATATTCAGAATCATTTATATTTTTTTCGTATTTACAAATATTTATGGTTTCAATGGTTTTTTTCATGGTCTGTTCTAACCCAGGATGAAGGTGATTTGATTGGTGGATAGTGGTTTTGATAATGATTTAGGTTCCGAACGGCATTCAAGAGAAAGCGTTCACCACGTACAGTAGGGCTCATGTTTCTAATGGCTTTATCTATGGTAGACTTAGTAGCTGCTTTTAGTATTGCTTTGAGCTCCTTCGCGACACGGTTAATTTTTTTTTTATCATGAGGTAGCTGTGTTTGATGGAGTATGGACTCTTCGCAAACGACGTTTTTCAGTTAACTTTTCTCTAATCTCCACGGGTAAAGTCATCGATCGCGTAAAGTCAGGCCTGGCTGGAGTATTCCATCATGCTGCTATTTGTATCAAGTTGGTGAGCTTAGTGCATGCATCGTCCACATCTTCACCAGTCTTAAGAGGGATTTTTAGATTTATATGCTCATCAATATATGAACGAAAACCTTCCCTCAATGGTTTCAATGGTTCATACTGCGAAATTTTTATGTTACTTTGTACAGGAAACATTGCGTTACGCTGTCTGGCGGCTGTAGCCACATCCCCTACGCACAGTAAAATGAAAGCATGTGTTTTTATAAATGAGTAAGTGATACCAAAGCCCATTTTCCTAAATTCCTATATTCCGTACCAATATTATAAATACGAAAGTTTGTATGGATGTTGTATGAAATTTTGCATACACGTTGTCTGGGAGACCAGAAAGGACATAGGGGTACCTTCCATCCAGAACACGGGCGAAGTCGCGGGCACCAGCTAGTATAGTAATATATATGAATTTTGACATCCCTTACTGACAATATATTGGTGTTTCTTCTCAGTAGTTGGTATTCTGCAAAAGAAATCATACTCACAGTAAGTTCTCCGTCATTTCTCCTATCATTCTCATCGCTCCCAACCCATGAGCTCTCCATTTGCTCTTGGTTCTTTCTTTTAAACAACTTGTCATATTCTACGGATATTTTTGATAATTCTTCGTCGCTTAACACGTCTTTCAGAATTATATATCCGTTCTCCTTGTAAAATTTCTTCTGTTGTACACTTAGCCGCACCATTTCAGCGAGAAGTTGTTTAATTCCCCAAAACACACAAGAGATAACCTACTGTGCAAACAGATGTAAGATAAGTAATAAGAAAGAACAGTTTTCGGAGATATTAATATACATATTATTTGCTTTATAAAGAACGTAATTACATAATATCAAATGGAAATATACAATGCAAAACTCCAGCGTCGCTTCATTAAATTTACTTTTATTGTTTAAAAAAAATATATATATTAATGAATACTTATATAAATATTTTTTACAGAGCTTATTCCTTTTAATAGCTGTTATCAAACTTTATTAATCAGAAGTTAGTAATTTAATATTAATTAAATTAATTAGTAATGTTAATCATTTGTCATTTAACAAACAAACTAGTCGATTTCTTACAATTATAGTATAGTCATGATATGACATAAAACAAATCGCTAACTAGATAAACAAAGTGGGGTCAGATTGGTTCACAGTATAATATTTTATTGAGAATCAACAGCACCATTCTATTATCAGAAATTAAGTGAATATTTCTGCTTGCTGGAGTATTTATACATCGTAAATGTATCAGCATCTGTTTCCAAATAATATTTGTGGATGATCGGCACGTATGCATTACGGACTTATCCGTCAGTTAACGTGAGCATTATGAGCTTGGTGCGACATTGCGTAATTCAATAAAGAAATGTACATATTTATTTTTTTATTTATGTGTACTATGTATTACGTAAGTATATGGCCAGCCAAAACTAGCCATATCATTGAATAACTAGAGTTTAACTTTTTTTTTCTATAGGTTCCTTCTTTATTTGGATTTTTTATTATACCTTTAGTATCATGGATATACATTAGTGATATGGCCAGTTTTAGCTGACCATTTCATGAAGATCTGGCCACACATGATATTGTGATGGTATTATGTTAAAAAAAGTTTAACCAAACATTTTTTTTAAACTACAATATATTGAAAACGTTTCACAATATTTTAGAAGGCACTATTCCATTGGGTTTCATTGCATTAGTTGAATTAAAAATGTATGCACTTGAATTCCATTAACAGCCTCTCACTCCCATCAAAGCCTTTCAAACATTTTTAATATTAATCCGATACAAAAACTTGTATATTTAAATTTTAAGTTTACAGCAATAGCACTTGTGCGGTTACTTCAACACCAGATCAGCCATATTACATAAAGAAAACATTAACGATATACAAACATTATCTATATTCTATACTAACATTAAAGAGAGAAATTTGTATGTTTGTAATGAATAGGACCGATTAAAAAAAAACTGTCACCTATAGAAAGCTAGGTTGCAAGCGACTAACAGATTTCAGATATTTCAGAAAAACATTGCTATTTTTTTTACTTACCTTGTTGGGTATAAGAAATCTTAATTTTTTATTGCAAATAAAGATTTTGTACGTAGGTACTATAAATCCTAGATCTACTTACTACAAATCCACTTACTCGAAAACACCCTCTGGATTTCGTTACGGCTCTCACTGCTCAAAAAAGCAATAAACGAGAAAGGTAAAATTTCAAAAGTGTGTTTCGATACAGAACTGTTCGATGAGTTTTTCAAAAATGCAACGTTAGAGCATAACTCGTTAGATAATTATACCGAAGGTTGTTAGATATAACAGCGTTCGGACATACAGTAAGTGAAAGGGTCTGATTTCTATACTCCATCATGAGAACGGTGGGTTGCAGATAAAACCATAATGTATTGCTCGCCATTACTTCGCTTCTTTGTGCCCTCTGCGCCCACATATTATTTTAAGTACCGAACCTACTTACATGTTATGGAATTTTCATTTGCCCAGAAAGATAGACAAATGGAAGAATAAAGATGAGAGATAATGATAGTTATTCCTACGAGTATTAGCGCAAAATATGTTAGTTACTTCCTCAAGTCGATTTCCGCTTTATTTAGAACTATCATAGACTTTACTGACAACTAATATTTTCTAATTTGTATTGCATGATAATGGATCACCTTGGATAGCCATCCCATTTTAAATAATATCAAAATCTTTTCAAAGTTCGAGTAAATAGGCATCTTCTGGGTGAGCTCGCTCCATCATAAGCCTCATCTTCGGATGTTAGCCAAAAGCAAACCCAGCTCTAATAAAAAAAAATCTGATAATATCCACCATTTTCTAGAAGACCACCGTGAGTTTATTCCTTATCCTTTATCCGTCTAAAGTGGGTAACAATAACGTACTAAAACAAGTTAAATCGCACAATGACCGACATACGTCGCTGTGAAGGAGTCATTCAAAATATATATTTTATACAAAAAAAATTTAGAAAAATAATGATGTATAAGTATAAGTATAATATAAGTAGTTCTTTCAAATTTATATGGTACTAAGTTACCCGCGAAGCGAAGGCTCCAAAGCCAAAGTTGTGATTCTCAACGCTCTTGTTGATGACTAGTTGCGACCTAAATAAGTTAAATTAAAGTTAAAGTTAAGTTACAATAAACAATGTTTATGACGAGCTTTAGTCATGGGCTCGCGACCTTTACTATGAAATTCGAATCGTACAGTACATTTCGGTATATTGCGGGGAAACACGGTACATCCTTTGTTCCGTGCACGAACAGAGAAGCGGACAAAAGCTAGTAAACAAACAAAGAGAGCGGATTAACCCCGCAATGGAGACAGCTAAACTAGGTGCGCTATTGTCACCCGCCGCATTTATCATCACTACACGACGCAAAAATTCCCTGGAAATTGTTTTCACCGACAAATTCCGTGCATATAGTACGGATGGTCCGGCACTGGCGAAAAATTTTCACCTTCACCTTGTCCTTAACTTCAGATCAAGTCAACAAAAGTTGGACATTTTTAATAATAAGTAGACTTACATACATCTCTCTCCAGTCGCACACTTCTGACGGAGCGGTTGTGGTTATGAAAAGTCTGAATCTGACAAATTGGTCTCGGCCTCTGCGAGTCTTCTCTATCTCTCTCCATCACTAGCATTACGTTAACATATATACATTTGAGATTACACATTTAAGGAGATGTTCTCACAAAACATCGAATATGCAGATTTCCAACCATGCTGGCTGTATTACCTCGTTGTAATAGTACATATTTAAGTCTGTTTGCTTATCGAAGTAATAGCCCATCATTGTGACCAAGCGTTTTGCTAAAATGTTAAAAAAATTTACATAATCGGTGAGCTTAATGATTCGACGAATATCGGATATCAAATAAACTTATTTGTTTTTTATTCTGCTTCGTTTTTATTCTGTTTTTTATAAAAGTTTTACAATAAAACCGCAACTTCCAACCTCCAACAATGCAAAGTTCCAATGAGACCGCCATACTTGTTCCGAAGAAACTAATAAACTTCAAAATATAATTGTCTCGAAGTTAAATTAAAAATAAACAATAGAATTTTATTATCAACACTATAGACCGCGTCTGAATTTCAATTTGAATTATATTACGATATTATATTAATTTAATTTATCATACACTAGCTTTTGCACGCGACTTCGTCCGGGTAACTTTAGCTGATAATATAGCTTCCCAACTGTGAAAACAAAATTTCAAACTACTCAATTCAAACAAACAAATCTTTCCTCTTTATAATATTAGCATAGATTTCTTTAAAGTGAAAAAGCAATCATAGTTTTGTATCAAATATTAAATTTAACATTAACGACATTACTAGGATATAACGAGATCCCTAGTAAGTATCCCGGATACTGGACACGCTCTGGATAATTTGTCGACTTGTAATCCTGTAATCAGCTCAACACGTGTCATTCAAGAGGTATTAACGCCTCACACAATACTACGTAACAGTAAGTAAACTCACTTCTTCATTATTTTATCGACGAAGTAAAAAATCCTTACAATTTTATTCAACAAGGAATTTTAAATAATCTTGTTTCTATAAATGAATTCTATAATTTTGCTCAGCATTGAGCAAAATAATAGAATATATACTAACAAAATTGGGTTAACACAAAAATATATACTATATACTATCAAAATATAAATATCTCTAAAGAGACCTACCTATAACACGGTAACATAAAGATATCTGAATAGGTCTCATAAAATCTGGTAATGCTTACGGTAAGTAAGGCTTACCGTAAACATTCAGACTACAGACTAAGATTCTAATCCCTGTTGAAAGATTGTCCGAATATGTGCATATTAAAAACTTTGTCTTTTTGAGAATTGACGCAACTAAGTAACTCCCTTTTGCAACTTGAATAGGTACTTATTATTTTATTTTGTTTAACATGTAAAATTACATATTAACTACTGGAGATTGGACAGCGGTGTAGTGGAGTCCATCATTATCCGATAAAGTTGTGCGCGGACGCTCATCCGCCCATTTGTCTAGCTCCACTATACACACTACTCGCCGAAAACAATTTTCCGCAACACTGCTACACGCTCGTGGCATTATATAAATGCAAAACAAGCTTTCATATGCACTTTGTTAATACTCGTAGCTTTCAACTTGGTAAATAATGAACAGTTAATTATTCAATACTTCGTGGGCTAGGCTAGTATCATTCGAAAATTCTTCTTTTCCTTCTTGGGCGGAGATGTGGCAAAATCTTCAACAATGCCGTTTCGGCTCTTCTCGGTAATGCTCGGTATACACGATGAATTTTAGTAGTGGTGTTTACAAATTATAACAAGATATTACGAGATTGTATGGAGGTTAAAAACTGTCCATTTAGTTGTATACAAATTATGATAAATTTCGTCTTCAATGATAAGTCGGAACCGAACTATATTATTTGTTATTACTAGATACTATTTTTATCTCGCACCACTTCTAAAATTATATTGTAATTTAAAAACTAAAAAAGAATTGAAGTATTATTTTTTGCATCGAACAAAATTTTAGTCTCGTACACAAACCTATGCAATGCTATGCTAGCAGTGGCGGAGAAAGACGTTAACTTTGTATTTTTAAATGCGAGCCTTTGGCAGCTCTTGAATAAATTGAAATGTGTTATTCCATTAGATGTCTGACGTCCTCTCTCTCTACCGATTGGATGTTTGAAATGGTAAAAATGGTAGGACGCAGACGGTGTTCAGCGTGTGACGTGGATTTGTAATTCTGGCATTTCGCGTGCATTACGTGCATATCAGAAGCCACAACTCAACTCGGATGTAGGTTAAACGAAACTGGAGGTGTGCGCCGCTGGCGAACCAGAAACGCACCTTGTACCTACTCCACATTTAGGGTTGACACAGCACAGCATTTCGTATTCAATATCTACAGCAGTTATTTTTAAGAATATAACAGTTATGTATTGATATATCTAACGATAGATGAGACTTAATTGCTGTTACTATTGTGTAGACTTCTTAATTATAAGAAATAAGTAATATCGCAAAACTTGATGAGCTCTGACCTTGAGCGGGTATGAATCTTTCGTCTGCGCATGTAGAATTGCGAACAATACGGCGGACCTGCTTTCTCTCGTAAAAATGTTATCATTGGGTCTCGCTCATTCTATGGCTCCCCATTCCCGCGTCGCAATACCTCACAAGCCTTCCCAAAATCGGTTACTGCGCATATTTGACACGTAATATCGCCAGAGTCCATTAGACTAGACATAAATTTTGGCATTAAAACGATCACATACAAGTTCCGAATTCACACTTTATGAAATGTATTTACTGCAAATATATTGGGTTTGGTTTAAATGTGACAACCCTAATGTCGGAACTGTGCGCCGATGGAGCGAACTTTGGGTATCGCTGACGGAACAAGTTGCTGCATCACCGACACTTGAGCTCAACTAATCCATATAACACAATGTTGAAATTTGCATAATTCATTTTATATATACATTACGATATATAGGTAACTACTGTTACATATAGAACGTTCTTTAATCAATTTTGAATTTTTCACTAATTGAATTCATACGATAGTGGTCAAGGCACTTTGCGTTTTGAGACAAAATTTAGTTTATCATCATAATTTCGTCTCAAGGCATCGGACACAACCAAGCCTTATATTAGAGTTTGTATATATTATTTAATTAATTAAGTAAACAGGTATCTATACTAATATTATAAAGAGGGAAGATTTGTTTGTTTGTTTTGATTGAATAGGCTCCAAAACTACTGAACCGATTTGAAAATTTCTTTCACTGTTGGGAAGCTATACCTATTTTATCAGCAAGTAACATAGGCTATATTTTATAAAGTTACGCGGACGAAGTCGCGTTTATTTATATTTTATAAAATACTAGTATATGCCCGCGACTTTGTCCGCGTCCGATCGCTACAAAACTGCACAGGATTACCGGCTGGACTAATCTGAAGATTGTCTGAAAGTTTCATCAAAATCGGTTCAGCGGTTTTGGAGTCTATAGGAAACATACATACAACACAATATTGCCTTTTATATTATATATTATATAGATAGATGTACGCGGACGAAGTTGCGTGCAACAGCTAGTTTTCTAATAAAAAGCTCTGTTGCTTCAAGAAACAGTCGCTACTGGTGTCGGCAGCTTTACCAGATATATCTGCCATGGTCGGTAATGAATCTGTATCCTCTGCGGTGAGTTCTAAATAGAAGTAAACATTAGTTAATACTATCGAAATAATATATCTTTGCTAAGTTAAGATAATTGTGTACCAACTGTCAACAAATTAAGTCTAAAGCAATGCGTGTGTGTAAACGAGGACGTATCGTCTGAAACGACGCGTTACACTGTTGATTTGTTTCATTCTAAATAGTAATTTAACTATTTGAAAGGATACAATTAGTAAGTAAACATTCTAAACTCTGTTATCCATAATTATTTAATTTTTAAATTAATTTTTGAGCATACTTTTCTTTCAAAGAAAAACAGACGCACAGACACTTAAATTTATACTGTGTAAGGATGTTATTACTAATTAGAATACCCTACAAATGCACGCAGAGGTGGAGGTGGCCTCTGCGTGAATTAAGTTAATTTGTAAAATTAACTTAATTCGTTGTAATTTACGAGTACAGGAGTATAACTAGAAGACGCCACGATGAGAAATTTTTTCACCAAATATGTACCTATACTTGTTTAATGAATTTATTGCTTTTTTTAATATATCGAGTAACTTTTTCTGTAGACATATTTTTTAATATAATTATTTTCTCATAGTAATTTTTTAAAATATGGTAAGTACCTAGGTACGTACATATTTATAAAGGTTTCGTGAACATGTGAGCTGTATTTGTTTATACTTAAACCTACATACATTTAATTTATAATTATAAAGGCCTAAATACTTATCAATTAACGATTTTGATCACTGATTTTCAATGAAATGATTTTTTCAAAGTAGTCTATATTTGGAAGTAGTGGCAGGGCACTATTTCATTTCGCTGTCATTCCGGCAGCATCTGGCAACACTGACCACCCTTGTAGTTGTATAGTATACCACAATGATAATAATATAATACCTATCATGTGTGCTGTTCCCATTCCCATTCCTTCCTAATCCTATGGACGTTAGCCACTTAGGTACCATCGAGTGGACCGTTAGCCTGTCTGTCGAGATTAACATTAAAATTAAGTTAATACCACAAGTTCAATGGAGAATTTTATTGGAACGCCAATAAAGTGTAATGTGTGTAAGGTGCAGGATCAATTTCCGATATTAAACTCGGCTTGAAATAGTAAAAGTTTTATTTCCCGAGAGGCAGGTGGAGGCTTATGAGGAAATGTTTATAGTGCTAGCGTAATAGAATTTTTAACCTAGGATGGATGGCGTCTGCTACGCTATGCAAGCGAGTTATACCTTTGCTTCCTTGTATTATGTTATAACTTAATTCTTTTCATAAAATTCATCGTCTCTAGAGACCGCAACTTCTAACATCTGATATACTTAGATGAATCATCAATATCAACGATAGCGATAGCTCAGTCGAAACAATACCAGTTCGAATCTCGGTCGAGCCTGCAATTTAGATTTTTTTACATTTTACGGAACGGTAAAGGCAGATTAGTATTATTTATTCGTAGAGATATCGTAAGGAAACCGAACGTAAAGAAGGGTTATCGATGATTAGGTAAGTTGTAGATAACTGAGCAAGGTGTAACTTTCCGAAAAAACTACCTACCTATAAAATAAAGATAATTTAGTGGTTAATACCTAGGGCTAGGTACATTATTTAAAAAATATACTAGTACCAAAACCAAATGAGAAAATAGGGAACTAGGTTTGTATGAACAAGACGGTCGCCCGCTTTCCTCTTAAATATGTATGTAAGTCCTCACAGGCTGGAACGAATTATCTTTACTTATTCTAAATTGTAGTTTATCTGTTTCTTCGTTAAATTATTTTAACTGATTTTGATACGGTTTTCAATGGAAAAAAGCGATCAATAAGGGAGGCTTGCGTATGCAATTTGTAGAAAAAAATTGCATCCATGAGAAAAGCCGTACGTACGGGTTGCTAGTGTACATTATAATATATTAATTGTTGGTAAAAATGAGTACCGCCATGGTTTTGCAAGCCAGCGTGCACTTAAATTAATTCTGTCAAATGCAACAACGAAATTTGGTGCAACCAGCGATCTCTGTTTTGGTCGTTCGCGATTCGTATTAAATATAACTGGTTTACAATATTACTTTAAATTAAGAGATTATTTGTTTCTTAATGAAAGCAGTCTTAACAGCAATAGTTAATTTTTAAAATTAATTAAATGCAAATGGCCATGATATCGTGAGGCAAGAAAGGTTTTACAGATTTGGACAGATTTCTACTTTTCTTCTTTCTTTCTCCTCTCAGGCTCTTTTGAGTTTTACCTAATAGTATTATATTATTATGTTTATGTACTTAGTATCAATTTCCTGTATGGATAAGTTCCCTGTGGCGACTGATGAAGGTTATTGTATGAAGGTGCCCTTAAAAGCGTTTATCTTTCTTTCGGCCACTCCGAGCGCCTGCACCTTCGCGTGATTTATAATGGAGTTGGAGGTGGCAACATTATGCCGTATTAAGGCTTGATTTATTGGCGCACGACTGACTCAAGGCGATATAAAGAACGCTCTTATCTCTTATGCGCCGCCCGCTTTTTAATTTCAAGCTTATAATCACCGACGGATATATTCTCTTATAAAGTTACACTGTTTCCTTGACTTTCAGTGCCGAGAACGAAGGCGGTTATTTGTTGTATATCGCTAGGAGAAGCATAAATATTAAGCTAAATTTATCATTGGAGTCCATACCTTCAGATTTATTTAAAAAACTGTGTCGTAGACTCGTAGGCATAGATATAGAACGGTAGCAATACTAAATCTATGGTCGTAGGAATCGTCAGGAATTAAAACTACACCATCTGTTAAAATCTTAATAAACTATTCACAAAGTCCAACTCAGGTAGACGGCGCTTATTTCATAAAGTAGAAATGAAAGACAGTGAAAAAACAACATTAACTTTAATATATTGTTAGGCGGAGGCGAGGTTGGAGTTGACCGTGCGCTGGACGGCGGACATGCCGTCGACGAAGCGCGTGCGAAAGAGCACGTTGGCGTTGTTGAACATGCCGTCCTTGAGCGACACGACCACGAACTGCGAGCGGCGGAAGTGCTCCCGCAGCATGCGCCCGATGTTTTGCGTGTGCGAGAGGTCCAGCGCTGCGTCCACCTCGTCCAGTACATACAGCGGCGCCGGCTTGAACAGCAGCATCGCCAGCACCAGCGACAGCGC
The DNA here is from genome assembly GCA_947623395.1 of Synanthedon tipuliformis. Taxonomy (NCBI): domain Eukaryota; kingdom Metazoa; phylum Arthropoda; class Insecta; order Lepidoptera; family Sesiidae; genus Synanthedon; species Synanthedon tipuliformis. The sequence continues at coordinate 192,471 of OX392424.1, read as the reverse complement.
CACCAGCGAGCGCTGTCCGCCCGACAGCTCGCTCAGCGACTCCTTCCACGCGCCGTTGAAGCCCACGCGCACCTCCAGCCCATCCAGCACGCTCGCGCCCGCCGGCGGACGCAGTCGCGCCGTCGCGCCCGGCAGCAGCGAGCTGAAGATGGACGCAAAGTCCGCGTTAACGCGCTCGCACGCTACCAGCAGCGCCGCGCGCTTTTTCTCGTCCAACTCCGCCATCACCTGCACCAGCGCCGCCTTGTCCGCCTCCACCTTCCGCTTCTTGCGCAGCACGTCCTGGTACTGCTCCTCCTCTTGGCCCAGCAGGGCGTGCGCGCGCGCGTTAAGCCCACGCGCCAGCCGCTCCTTGCTCTCGCGCAATTGCGCCACGCGCGCCGAGGCCTCGCGCGCTCCGCGCGCCTCCCAGTCGAACGCGCCGCCCGGCAGCCCGAAGTAGGCGCGCTCCTCGCGCAGCCACGCGTTATCGCGCTCCAGCGCGCGCGTTCGCTCCTCGCACGCGCCCGCCTCCTCGCGCAACTCCTGCGCGCTCAGCTCCAGCTCCTTGAGACGCAGCTCCGCGTCCGCCTCGGCGCCCGCGAGCCGCTCCCGCACGCTTGCCAGCCGCTGCAGCTCCCTGCTCTGCCCGGCCAACTCGTCCTTGCGCTGCTTCATCAGCGCCTGCACCTCCCGCACGCCTGCAGCGGCCCTGGCGACCTCTCCCTCGGCTTCCTGCTGAGCTCGCTGCAGGTCGCCCCCCGCCGCTTCGGCCTCCTGCAGCTGCAGCTCCCCGTTGGCCACCGCCTGCTGCAGCTCGCCCACTTCCAGCCTGAGCGTCTCGTACTCTTGCTCGCGCTGCTTCCAGCTGCCGTGCAGCTCCGCCTCCCTCTTCGCCTTCTTTAGCTCCTCCTCTGCCTTCTTGAATTCCCTAAAAAACATCGCATATCATGTTTAAACTGTAAGCCCTAATGTTGAATTACTTAACTTGAATTAAAAGATTAATATCAATATCATACAAGGTACCCTGAATTAATAAACCTTCTAAATGCTCTCCGAGCAGTGCCAACACATTATGAAACAATTTCAGTGTGGCATACCTCTCCCTGTGGCCCTTGAGGTCGGCGAGCTGGTGTTGGAGGTGCGCTACGGACGCCGAGGCGGTGTTCTTCGTCTGGTCGTCCTGCTCGGCCGCCTCGGTCAATTCGGCGATGCGCGCGCGCAAGCGCTCCATTTCGGCGTGGTGCTGCGCGGGCGCAGTGGCCGCCATGCGCGCCTCGGCCACCTCCACCTCTGCGTGCAACGCATCGCGCTTGCGCTGCAGCGCCGCTACCGAGTCCGCCGCGCGCCGCGCCTCCTCCAGCTCGGCGGTCAGCTGCAGCAATCGCTGCTCGTCGCGCTGCAACGCCGCCTCGGCCTCGGCACGCTTGCGCAGCGCCAGCAGCATGCTGCCGCCGGGCGCGGGCGCGCCGCCAGACAGCGTACCGGCCGGGTCTAACACGTCGCCGTCCAGCGTGACGCAGCGGCGGCGCACGTGCGGGTGGAAACACACGCGGCGCGCCGTGTCCAGGTCGGCGCACACGAGCGTAGAGCCCCACACCCACGCGGCGGCAGGCCGCACGCGCGCATCGCAGTGCACCAGGTCCAGCGCCAGCTGCACGCGGTCCGCGCCGCCGCCCACGCGCTGCGCCCGCTCCACCACCTCGGGCTGGATCTCGTACGCGCTGATCTTGTTGAGCGGGATGATGGTGGTGCGCGTCTGCAGGTTGCCGCGCTGCAGCAGCAGCTTGCTGGTCACTTCCGTGTCCACAACCACGTTGTACAGCTTCCCGCCGGCGGCCGTCTCCAGCGCCGTGCAGTACTTGGGGTCCGGCACCGTTATCAGTTTGCTCACAGTGCCTGAAATCATAAAGCCCTCTTTCAACGCTCTCTGTATTACGAGTGCGCTCAGTACGAGTGTTTATTTACTGCACAAAAGTAAATAGGAATGGAACATATTAATCAACTTGGCTTAATCTTAGAATTCGGAAGTGTAGTTTGCGAGTCTTTATTATGCTGTTAGATTAAAAAATAAGATGCATATAGATTAAAAAAAAATTAAAAAATATTATCAATGGTCGTGTAAATTGACGGCTATACTGTTTAACTGAGTGGTTTATTTTCTTTTCTTTTCCTTTTCTTATTATTTTATTTATATTATTTTATAAAAATCTGATTTGACTGTGACAGGTAGTCACTTTGACCAAAGTACCTTTTGAAAAATAAATAAATAAGAACCTAAGACTCGCGAGGCGTCGAAGTTGGGCGCGGGGGGCGAGTAGCGGAAGTCGCAGCGAGCCAGCTGCGCGCTGGCGCGCTCGCCTGCGTCGCGCTGCGAGCGGACGGATGACTGAAGCGCGCGCAGCTCTGTTTGCAGCTCGCTCAGCTCGCGGCCGCCCGGTGCCGCGCGCTCCAGCTCCGCCTGCAGCGCCGCCAGCTCACCGCGGCGCCCGTCCACGACGCGCCGGTCCCTGTCAAATTGCGCGCCCACCGACTTGAACTCGCGCTCCAGCTCGCGCAGTCGTGTGACGCAATGCTCGCGCTCCATGGCACCTCGTGCGAGACTCGTGGCGGCCGCCGCCGCCTGGTGCTGCGCGGCCATTAGCTGCGCGCGTAGCGACCCACCGCCCTCGCCCTCCTCGTCCTCCAGGCCCGAGCTGACCGCGAGAAAGCGGCGCTGGGCGGCCTCGAGCGCCGCTTCGCTGGCGACGCTAGCGGTACGCTGCTCGGCGAACTGTGCGTCGGCGACCCGCAGCCGCTCGGCCGCTTCGGCGAGCGCGCGCTGGTCGTCGACGGCGGCGCGCTGCAGCAGGCGCGCGCGCTTCTGGTGCGTGGCATTGGCGTCGCGCGCCGCGCGCAGTTCTGCCGTCGCCATGGCCTCGGCAGCCTCGGCCTCCCGCAGCCGCGCCTCGAGCTCCACGACGGCGCCGCCGCTCTCCTCGTCTATCCTCCGCTGCATCGCCTCCATCTCCGCGTTCAGCTGCTGCGCATCCCGCTTCTTCTGTGCTATCTCGCCCTTCTTATCCTCGATCTCCGTCTGCACCTGCGCCACCTTTTCCGTCGCCTCCTTTGCGTTTTTCTCTGCATTCACGTACCTTGAAATATAGATAAATCGATTGTTTTCTATGCTTTATCCTTAATCCTAGTATATTATTATTTTTATAAAAATCAAGGCAGCGCTATTGGCCGCGATCTCACTTGATGTAAGGTGCAGATGCAACCGAAGGTGGACCACGCTTACCTAGTTAGTGCCAATTTACCCTACATTTGAAGACCCTAAGGTTGTAATTTTGGGGAAACACAGACGCAGACAATGAGTTCCACTCCTTAGCAGTTTGGACAAGGAAGGTGGAACTGTAACGCTTCGTGCGTGACCGAGGAACATCAACCACGAAGGGATGAAGTGCACCACCTGCCATCGAGTGGACAGTCAGCCTGTCCGTCGACCTCAACTTAAAAAAGGACTGAGCCTCACCTCCACGCCACGTGAAGCCTGGTGAGGTTCTCCAGCTCCCTGACGACCTTCTGGTACTCCTGGAACTGGGCCCTCTCGTCGTGCAGCCTCTGCAGCTTGGGCGCTATGTCCTCCCTTATTATCTGTTACCATCCCGTTCGATTACAAACATAGCAACGGTATCCCCATCCCATCACTCGGGAGAAGCCTTATACGTACGTCGTTGAGCTCCAGCAGTTTGGCGTCCTTCTTCTCGATGGTCTTTTGGGCCGCCTGCTTCTTCGTTTCATACATTCTGGTGCCCGCAGCCTCTTCCACCATTGACAGGATCTAACAAATTCACAGGAACTGTCTTTGAATCCTAACAAACACTATAAATGTGAATGTGAGTTTGTATGTTTAAGTTTCATGAATCAAATACTGAACTAATCATCATCAAATTTTGCATACACACATTTGGGGGGATTCAGAAAAAGACAGGAATCGTCTAAAATAAAAATAAAAAATTGGGAAAAATGTGGGAAATAAATCCTCAAAAATTTTTGAAGTCTGATAACATAACATTGATTAATAATGGAGTTCATAATTTTTATAAAAAATTGTACCAATTGATGGTAACAAAGAATGAAAAGGTGTTATTTTTGAAATTAGTATTTTTAGCTTTAAGAAGTTTGTTCTTGCTATACCTACTAAACTAATTATTGAGAAAATATGCAAGAGATTAAAATCAACCTTTTAATTGCATTAATGCATCTAATAACCTATTAAGCTGTATTTTTTTTATAAAAACTTCAAAAAGAAAAATCCCTGCTCTCATAATAAAATGTTCTATAACTACGCTTAGCAACACTTAGCAGTGTTTTTGTTGTTTACTATGACATTAACAATGAAACTAATAAAATATTTAATATATATATTTTTACAGTCTTACCTCAGGTGGCTTCATGTTGAGGACTTTGGTGATCCTGCCCTGCATGATGAGGAAGTGGGGATTGTTTACGTTCAGCTGAACGGAGCAGAACAAGTCGCTCACCCGTTTGTTCTGGACGCTCACACCGTTTATCAGATATTTATTCTTACCACCCATCACTACCTAAAATCCCCAAAAATATCTCTTGTTGACAACAAAAATTGCATTAAGCTGCCTTACGATTACAGTGAGCAATATTAATTTATATCTCTAAATGTAAGATATTAAATTAAATTATATACTTAATAGAGTGATGTGATTCATTTGTAAATTAATTTGGCTATATTACATTTCTTAAATCACCATTTCCTTTTAATCCTAATTCTAATAATATTATTTTAAATGCGAAATTTTGAATATTTGTTACTCAATCACTGGAAAATGGCTGAATGGAGTTGAATTTTTTCACACAGATAGTCTATTAGTTCGATTAATATTTATTATAAGCTACTTTTTATGCTGGAACACCGTTAGTTTTATGTATAATTTTCAAAAAACTAAGTACAGTCCAGCCTCACTTACCAACTGTTACTTACATACTTAGATGCAGTTTTCTTTAAAGCAAAATACCATTGTTTATTACAATTTATATGCAACAAGTAAGAATACCAACTATATTAATGTTTTACCTGTCTGGTAACGGTAATTTCTTCATGGTTTTCATAACCCAGTGGGCATTGGTCTTTGTCGCGATTGTCAAAGGTGATACTAACAGTGGCCTTTGTAATGCCGGCCTGGCCGTTTTTGTATATGAGCTCCTGCAAACTGCCGGCTCGGACCTACGGTTAGAATACACTTTTCAGGACACGGACAGAACACTCAACAAATAATATTAGGAAATGTACACTCACATTAGATAAATTCGTGATTCCTAACACAAAACATATTGAATCTAATATGTTAGATTTCCCAGTGCCATTCAAACCGGTGATAGCATTGAATTCAGGATCAAATCCAGTAATTTCCACTCTATTTCCGTATGATTTGAAACCATCTAACACAATCGATTTGATGTACATTTTCTCACGAATGTGTATGTAAAAACTATTTGCTCAACTCATACAAAACATTAGAAATTAATTCCTTATAAACTAAATAAGCGCGGGCGGCAAAAACTAAAAAATCCTTCTATCAAAACAAAACAGACAGAATAAACGGCAAACGGCCATAGAAAAGATTAAATGGAGTTCAACCGTTATAAATTTGAAAATAGAACAGACTACTATTTAGTTATACAATCACTGACCCATAGATCTCTTATAAAAGGATTTATTACTTGAATCTAAAAAGCGAGCCGAGCAGGATATGTAGTAGATAAGCTGTGTGTCTCTTTCTAATAAGTTGACAATAAGATTTTTGTTATATGAGACAAATTAAGTGTTGTAATATTTATGTACTTGCATATAGCAATAGTTTCTTTCAAATATTTTTTAAAATTGAAATTTGAATTAACCAACACTTTTACGAATTGTAATTTTCGCATTGTTCATTTTCTTGCTTGTTATAGTTTTGCACCAATTGTACATAATCATATCCACTAACGCTACAAATTTATGGACATTTACCGTAATGTCACTTTAAAGGCAAAATATTTTAACCAGTTGAAAATAAAATAAAAAATAGTCCTGAAACTATAAATGTTATCTTTTTGTAATTGATTTAAAAATTATTAAAATAATAGAAGTACATACAATTAATTTACATAGTGTTTGATCTAAGATTTTTGAATCTAAGTTTTTAATGAAATACATTTTTTGTAGTCTGGCAAAATGAAAGAAAGGGACACAAGACCTCAGTTTGGGTATCTCTCTCTTCTCGGATTAGCCCCTGTGTAAGGCGAAATGAAAAATATACTTTAACTATTGGTAATACAGATACAGATCCCTTACTTTCCCTGAAAAGTTAAAATTTCCGGAACTCGCAACCACTCCAGACACCCAGATATCCGATAATCGGACTATTAAAAGGTTATTTATTCATTCTAGACACTGTTTTATGAAAGTAACACAGAACACTATAAACTCACATGATCAATGACTTTCTTTTCTTCATTTCATTGATGTTAGTGTTCTGTGCACAGGTTCTGTGGTTATTCTTATTATAACCTTATCTAATTGGAATTGCTCCCGCTAATTTTCATGTTTTTTTCTTCTGTTATTTTTAATTATTTCTGTTTTACGGATTAAATTTGATTTTCATCATAATTTTAGGTTAAATTAATGCTACTTAATTTAATTAATCCGCTGTCCCGTATTGTGCAAGAAGCATTATTATTATTAATAAGCGGGTGTCTACTGCTTTTTTAGTTCATTTATGTCATTATCGTTTCTCAATAATTTGGAACGTTTAAAAATTATCTTTTATAATGGATCATAATAGTTCAGGTGGAATGAGGAGTCCATTTTCTCCTCGTGTAAGACAATCAATATCCGGTCGTAGACCAATTGGTCTTTCAAATATAAGCCAGAGGTGAGCACAAATGAATATATATTTATATGTATGAATGAATGTTTTTCGAAAGAATTATGATAAAACTATGTGCAAATCTTTTCAACAGTAAAATGGTTCAGTCACAAAGTCAGGGCGATGTAATTTACAAGACGCCTATGACAACAATTGAGTCCTTTGGGTCGCCTCTACCTGTAATGGTCACAGAAACACTCGCTTTCGGTAAGTATGTACCATTTGCCAATAACATCTACGTTCCTGACTACATGTTGTTATACAATATTAGGTTGGCAGCATATTTGCAGATGGTAACCACCTACCTCCCAGTTGACCGTCAGCCTTTCTGTCGATCTTAACTTTAGAAAAAACCCACAAACTATTTTTCTTCAACTTTCTCTATTTTCTTCAAACACCTACATGTGTTATTGTGATAAGTCAGAAATATCCTGAATTCAACATCAACTCATGTCCTTGCTCGAATCGTGACCGTCTGAGCTCGATCTCGATTTGACGATTGACTGCAAAAATACATAAATGAGTGAGATATATTTTCTAAGCAATACAGTTTTCAATAAAGAAAGCTGATATCTATCACTTTTTTATTAAGTTATAATTATTTACAATTTACAATAAAAGATGTAAATGAAGTTACTAAATAGATATGAATTGGAAAAAACAGATTGCCCTTATTTGAAAATGTGGCTACCATCACCCGAGGACAACACCAGGGGTGGTGCAAGTAAATAAATATAAGTATGAGTGATGCTCTTCCGCCTGAAGAAAAGGTATGAAAATTCATGAAAGGATAATAGGATAAAGAGTTTTGATTTTCAGCTAGTGGAGAAGTGACAGTCCGTTTGTCATCGTGCGGCTGGTGCTGGTTGGTGGCGGGTCGTAAAGTGTTGGCTTGGTCTTGGGAACCGACTCAGAGCGGAGGAGCCTCTTCAGCGGGCACCTCACCCGCTGCCGCCAGAGAGTTGACTCTACCTCAGACAGACTTGGCACACAAAGCTGACTTGGTGGTGTTGTTTTATGAAGATGGAGCTCAGGTATACATTGAGGCACCATGAACCTGCATCTATATCATTTTCATGTATTGTGTACTGAAACAGTTGTCCCGCATTACAGATGCCCTCCTGCATCGGCGTGTCTCCCGAGGGGACGGTGCGCTACTGGCCGTCGGTGGGCCAGGAGGGAGTGTACGTGGACGTGTCGGCTGAGCTGGCTGGCCAGGAGTGCGACCGCCTCGGGGAGCCCAGCGCCGCCGGCCTCGTGTTGGCCACCACCACCTGCACTGTCGTCGAGCTCAGCCCCACCGCGCTCGACGGCCGCGCCACCGTCGCCTGCCGCACTCTGCGCCCACCCGGCGGCTGGTTGGGGCTGGGCGGCATCGGCCGTCGCGTGTCGCTGCTCTTCTTCGGCGCCATGCCGGCGCACGCGGATGCTAAGCTGGTCGGCGTCGTGGTGGAGGAGGGCGACGACGCGGCGGAGCGCTGCGTGGCGCTCGTGGCCGGCGGACCCGTGCTTCAGCTGTGGCGCGGCGCCGAACTGCACGAGCACAATCTACGTCGCGCGCTGCTCGATGCGCACGCCCACCATCGCGCTCCGCTGCCGCCGCAGGGCGACCCGGCCGCGCTCGAGTTGGCGGCGCTAGACGTGCAGCGCGGCGGTCCGCACGAGCTGCTGTTGCTGTTGGCCTCGGCCAACGCCACGCGCTCGCTCGAGGTGCGCTACAGCGTGGCGCGCGTGTGCGTCGCGGACGCGGCGCGACCGCGCGTCTTGAGCGTGCTGGGGGTGCGCGCACCTAGCGCGGTGCCGTCCGAACCACCTCCGCGACTGGTGCCTCTGACGTCGGCTGCGTACGCGCTGTTCGCGCCGCGCTTCGTCGCCGTGGCAGCCGAGGGCTCCGACCGCTGCGATCTGGTGGACGTGGCGGCCGAGGGCGACCGCGTGCTGGGCGCCGCGCCCTGCGGAGCCCGCGCGCTACTATTCACGCGGCGCCACGGCGTGCTCTCGCTCCGATCTGCGGCCGTCGCCGCGCCCGCGTCGCCCGCCTCTCCGAGCGCCGTCCCGCCGGCGTCGCCATGCCCCTCCGACGCGTACGAGGGCAATCTGACTCTGTACGAGATCGACCCGCAGCAGATGAGCGCCGTGTGCGTGGACGCGTGCGGCAAGCTCAAGACTGCGTTCCTGTTCCACGTGCGACGCTCGCCGGGGGCGGCGGCGCGACTGCTGGGGGAGCTAATCCCTCGCGCGCCGGTGGCGGGCGACGTGGACGGGCCACTGGACCGCACGGTGCTGCGCGTGGCGCAAGACTTGCTGGATGACGTGCCGGCGGGCGACCCGCGCTGGCGTGCGCGCGCGCAGGGCGGACCGCACACGCGCATCGCGCTGGGCAGCTCGACGTCGCTGCAAGTGGCGACGCAGCTGCGCGACAAGCGACGCGCCTTCGCGCTGTTTGTGGAGTTCCTGCGCGCGGCGGAGCTGTGGCCGCAACTGGGGCTGGTGTCGCGCGATTCGGCAGGCGGCACCGTGAGCACGGCGGCGGCGCTGGGTCAGCTGGCCGAGCAGCTGGCGGCCGCTCAGGCGCTACGCGCGCTTCATGAGGGCCCCGACGAGCCGCTGCTCGACGCTGCCGTGTCGCAGGTATTTCGTTATTCGATTATTCGAAATTATTCGAAAAATAATTACAAAAAAACGTTGATTTAAAACCAATTAATACAAGTTTACGATTGACTCACTCAGTGGAAAGTTTTACGTTACATGGATAAAGTCTATGAATACAAATATTAATAAAAATATTTAAAGGTTTTCAAAGTTCAACCATAAAAGATTCTTCTGATCAAATTGTGTATGTTCCATATGAGACTGAACTGTGGACCGCTCAAACGCACAAAAATTCTCAAAATTGGTTCAATCGTTGGAAGTTCAGAGGCACGCTCGAATACAGTAGAGTTGTATATAAAATATCTGTAGTCAGTCTGCTGATTCATCATTACAAAACATGCTTCCTTTTCAGCCTGTTAGTTCTCGTAGTAATTTTCTAAGTAAATCACAAGGTGGTGATGGGGGACGGCGAGCGGGAGGAGGGCGAGGAGGAGGAGGTGGTGGCGGCGGTGGCCGCCGGGGCGCTGAGGGCGGCCGATGCGTCCTACCGCCGCGTGACGCGCACGTCGCGGGTGCTCAGCGCGCTGGCCGCGCTGCCCGCGCCCACCCACAACGCACAGCACTACGCCGACGTGACGCGCGTGTTGGGCCACGCGCTTGCCGAGGTGCACCGCTGCCGCGCGCAGTGGGCGGCGAGCGCGACAGGCCCTCACGACTGGGTGCCCTTTGGCGGACGCGAGCTGCTGCCAGCGCTAACAGCGCTTCACGGGCGCGCGCTAGCCGCTCAGCGCGAGTGCACGGACGCGGCACTGCGCGCCACGCTGCTGGACTCGTGCGGCGCACTGGCCGACCGCCTGCTGGCCGAGGCGACCTACGCGGCGCGCGACGCGCACTCTCGCGATCACTACCAAGCCACGCGCCGCTCCATCATCCAACCCTACGGTTCGAATCCCATAGGTTACATCAGTACTTGTAGGTGACGGGGAATTGAAATCTAGCATCTTTCTGTCAGTTATTTGAATGAAATGTAGTTATTATTTTTTGCATAATATCGTTTCTCAGCTAAAATTTCCATGACAGTTTTATTAATTCAAGTCAATCAACTGAATAAGGTTTTAAGTCAATTTGAGCTTTATTTAGTACTTGAATTTAGATTGTTACGCTTATTATGATCCGTGAGTGTGTGGAATTTAATTCGCTATCGCTCTCATAGGCCTGGTTTACATTGCAATGAGTACAGTAGCAAGTTAACTTAGTAAGTTTTTAAGTTGAGTGGAATAAAACGTGATTTTTCATCGAACCTGACGAAGTAAACACCCCTCATCCCTCACCACCGGCTGGCACGAGGACGAGCTAATTATGGTACTGACTATAAATACTTATCAGCTCTAGCTCACAAATATATCAATGGTTTTAGCGTTGTGTTTATTGTTGATTTAAGGAAATTAATTTTAACCACTAGCCGTGTACGTTTCAGTGGACGGGGGTCACACGGAGCGCGCGCTGGTTCTGGCGGAGAAGTTCGAAGAGTACGAGCTGCTGACCGACATTTGCATGGAGCGGCGGGAGTACGAGCGGCTGCGCGGCGTGGTGGAGCAGCGCGGCGACGAGGCGGTGGAGCGGCGCGTATGGGCACGCATGTGGGCCAAGGGCGGGCCCGGCCGCGCGGCTCTCGTGCGCCACGCGGCGCCCTGGCGGCCCGAGCGAGCGTCCCAGTGGCTGGCGCAGGTGCCTGAGCGCGCCGCGCTGTGCGCGCTGCAGAGGCTGGCGGACGCGCGCTACGCGGACGCCGCCGCCACCTTGGCGCGGCTGGCGGCGCGGGACACGCAGTCGCGCGCGCGCTCGCGCACGGCCGCCTCGCTGGCCAAGTTGTGCGCGCTGGCGGCGGACGGCGGCGATGAGGACGCCGAGGCGGCCGAGCGGGTGCTGACGCTGGTGCGCGCGCACGAGCAGCTGCCGCGCGAGCTACGCGTGCGCTACGGCCTCGACGCCGACGACTCGCCGCTGCTGCCGCCGGAGCAACTGGTGCAGATGTACGCGGAGAGCAACAGCCAGCACCTGTCGGAGCACGAGTACCGGCGCGCGCTGGAGCTGCTGCGCCTGACGCCGCAGCGGCTGCAGCCGCGGCTGCTGCTGGACGTGTGGAGCGCCTGCGTGGCCAACAGCTGCTGGAAGGGACCCGAGGACGTCTACCAGAACACCTTCTTCCGACTCGTCCACCTGCTGCACCTCTTGGGTACGTCCCACCGCTCTCATGTATACATTTAGCTCAGAGTAGAGTTGTAAGGAGGTGTTGCGCCTGCGCAGATGGCGACCTGGAGAGCGTGCTGCCTCCGCTGGAGCAGCTGCTGGGCTGCGAGCGCCTGCAGCAGCTGGCGAAGGACCCCACCTTCTGCTACCACCTGCAGTGCGGCTACGAGATGGTCGACGACAAGCGGAGGGAAACAATTAGCCACTAACTCTCATTGATCTATATTTATGGCGACTGCCAAATGCGTTCCATACGTTATTTCAATAGTTATTACAGTCAAAGTTTACTCCAAAAATATCAAAATTTTGGATAATATCATTTTAAAATACTTTAGGCACTCATTGAAGAAATGTTGCGAAAATTCATCATCATGGAAAAATAAAACAAAATCTGTCTACATTTCTCTAACTTTTTTTTATTTTTTTATGAGAATAAGGAATTTGCCATTTATATTTTTATTGGAGAATATAAAATTTACATTTTTGGAATGTGTCATCTAATAAAAAAAACCACTCACCATTCGACTCTGTGAAGTCAGACTGATCTAGATTTAAGACTACTTTTCCTTTTCTTTTAGTTGGCTAGTCTACGCGACGAATCTTTCCTTTGCTTTCTTTTCTTTTATTTACCTAAGCGCTTTGTTTTAATTGTATAAGAATGGAATATTACAATAGAATTAATATTTAAGATTTTTTTAATTTTTGTCTGTACGTGTCAAATTCAACAATTCAAACCTATGTATCGATTTCATTTATTCATTCATTAATAATATGAATGAAATTTTGATGTGAAACCTTCATTTAGGCGCATTGGACACTTTTAATATGACGCCCTCGGTGAAGTTTAATTGTATGAAATAAGCGCCATCTACCGGAATCAATGCGTACAACTTAGTCATTAGTTTGTTAAAATGTTAACAGATGGCGATAGTGTTTGAAAGATTTTTTTTTTTTATTATTTAGAGCTAATAGAAAGGATTTCAGCTTCTGTGCGTTATTGATGTTGTTGTGATACTTGAAAAGTTTAATTATTATTATAATTATTGTTTGTGATTTGTGTTTAATAAACTTGTGTAATATAATTAGAAATTATGATTCGTAAATTAAATTAAATTTAGTAATGAAGTTTTATTTGAGTTTCATGTGACATTCCTTGTTGAAAATAAAGCTTTTGCTTGTGTATATCGGACAGTAGCATCACTTAACAAGAGGTCTGGCGGCAGTAACCACGCCGGTGGTCCTTCTATGGTCAGCAGCATCTGTGGCGTGTCTCGTGTTATAGGCGACGGTAGCCACCTACCATCGAGTGGGCTGTCAGCCTGTCCGTCGAAATTAACATAAAAAAGACTTTTCCTGCAAGGGGTTAGTTATAGAGTTACCCTCCAACACGCAAGTACCTGCCGCTATTGATAAGTCAGTTGGTCCCAAGTGTTAGTGCAAATAGATATCTTCTCGCGTAGTGAATAAGGTTCATTTTGCAATGAGAGCACACGCTCCCGTGGTGAGTCCGTCAACCGCCTCAATAGTCAATCGGTCGGTGGACGGGCAGCGGTGCGCATGTCCCCACGTCTCCGTTCAGCCCTTTTGTTTACAACGCGACTTACGGTTACGTAGTCATTTCAATCGAATGCATAAAAAGCACAAAAAGTGGTCGAATTTTTGGAAATAGTCTCAAATATCTGTGGCATTTTGGCGACTTCAAGGAGTCCGTTGAAGCCGGCTGATTTTACGCGTAAGTTATAAAAAATATATGTACAATATGTTTGATTAAAAAAAACCTCTCCGGTGCACACCCCTCAGTTTGATATAAGTGAGGTAATACTTGTACTTACAACGCATTTTAAACTAAATTTTCTCTTGAAATACAACTACCTAGCTAGTGTGTTGAATTGAGTCACAGTACCTAAGTGCTTGCTTAGTGTGAGAATGAAAATTAGTTTCGGCCTTTTTTGCTCGTCAATCAAACTCATAATAAAATGTTTGTAGGGTTTGTGAAAGAAGTTATTCATTGCAACGTTGAATAACTTATACTTATCTGCCATAAACGGGTTAAAACTTGAGCGTATTGCCTTCTGTTTATTAAATAAATCCAAATAATCTCAGTATACATACGAGTAGTAGGTATCGCTCAATTTCTTTTTAAGTAGGTACCAAACAGCTGTTACTAAGATTGAAATGTATTTTTAAAACATTTAAGTTAGTACCTAGGTATTATATCAGGAGGGGTATAACTAAATGGGGAAAAATAAATGTCTGGCTTAACTAAATATTTATAAAATCAATACTTAGGTAATAGAATAGACCATCCTGTTAATGTCGGCAGCGCACCTGCATAGCTTGGTGTTTCTTGTCAGCCTGTCTGCTGCTCTTTAAGTATTATGCAGAAAAATATTCTCGTGACGTAGATGTTTTTTTTTTTTTTTTATATAAGAGTAGGGTTAGCTCTTGACCAGAACACAGAAACACAGTTAATTAGAAACCTCGGTTCAAAGTCGACGCAGTTAATGCTCGACTGAATTTGTTTAAATTTGTCACGAAACTAAGTAAACCTACTCAGAACTCATAAGTATTGTCTACTTTGTTAAATTTAATTTTTTTTTCTTCTGTGCTCAATTTGCTGCAAAATTTCACAATTCGTTTTTGTTATCTTTACATAAGTAGTATAACTAGGTACTTAATTTGAAATGGCTTTTCGCGTCTGGACTATTTTGTAGCCGGTAACTCCTCCTAAACCGCGCAACGGATCAGTTAGATATTTTTTCAGGGAGGGTTTATATAATAAAATCTAAATAAGTTTTTATATGCAACCAAATCGTCCAAAAATACTTAACCCATGGTTAAGTAATTACCTATGTAAAATTATATCATAGTAGGTACTACCCACCTAATACATAGGTGTCGATAATCGGTCGTTTTTAGATAAGTGTGCTGCACGCTTTACTGCCCACTGAGGACAAGTACATTATCAAATCAACGATATACAAAACACCCCAAGTTCAATAACACATAGAATTTTTAATATAGGTAGGTACCTATTGATTTCAATTTCACCTATTCTTTCAAAATTTGAAATCAAGCAAAAAAAAAATCTAGGTATATTGGGTAATTAATTATTCCCAGTTTAGGCCTAATATAAACGTAGCTATAATTTATATTAATACTAGCTGGTGCTCGCGACTTCGTCCGCGTTCTGGATGAAAAGTACCCTAAGTCCTTTCTGGTCTCCCAGACAACGTGTATGCAAAATTTCATGGTGTTCGGTTCAGTTATCAGCGTGAAAGAGTTACAAACATCCATACAAACTTTCGCATTTACCTATAATAATAGTAGATATTAATGTAAATTACCTATAGCAAGACATATTACGATATATTTTCTATACAAATAAGTATTCGAGTAACCGCACACGCAGCTGTAAGATATATTCTGACGCTATATTACGACCATCAATGAATATGGCAAAATATATATATATATATTATAGCATCGTCTCCATGTGTTATAATATATATTATAGTACAGCATGTGAATATTATTATAGCTACGTGTGCGACGGGCCTTAGTTCATATCGTGTGTGAACGTCTAGATGCGTCATTCTGTTCTCGTATTATCAAGAATTCAGAAAAAATTGGTGTATAGAACACGCGAAGTAAAGTCTGAAATATTGTCGCAGTCACGCTACACACCTTGCTAAGTAGGTAACTACGCATATTTACATAAATAATTTTTTCTTGGAAAATTTTATTGAAATTAACACTAAATTGTTAAGTGCACATGTGGATATAAACTATTAATAAAACAATATAAAAGTATTTATTATTGAAAAAAAATACTCATACAATCGTAACAGCAAGAACAGTAATCCAACATTTTTATATAAAACTAGCTTAAATGATGGTGATTAGTAGTCAGGAGCGGTAGGCGAACGCAAGCAACAAGTTGATTCATTGTTCGCCTGTCTGATTGCGTAATCGCCATCGAAGCAGCCATAGCCATTGTTCCATAGTACCTATAAGTGACAGTCTGGGAATACTCCTGGTTAAATGGAGGTCCATTTCTTTTGTCTCTTCTCGAAAAGCCCATTTAAAAACATTAAATCTCTTCGAATTAAGAAATAAATGAAAACATCTCACAAATATTTTGTAACAATTTTTTTAGACTAATTTATATTTTTTTACTTTCTATGAATGATCTTGTAAATATTATTTGTTTTAAACAAATAAAATAGAGACCTTACAGAAAGTCATAAATGCTTTGATTGCTTGCTCTGACTGCTTTGACTGATCGATCGTCACGTTGCTGTAAATCGCTTTTTTTCATCGGCATTGTTTGCAAATTATGTTTCGCACTCAACTCACTCAATAGCTCAACTAAGTACCTAGGCATAGGCCAATATCCACTCACTTCGACTTTTCACTTCAATTCAAAATCAAAATATATTATTTATTTATTAAAATCTTTATTTCTTTAAACTTTTCTCTGAGGGAAGACTGCGGATCTAGTTGATAGATGGCTCTAATGGCCATTTTTTGTATAATGAAAATAGTATTTGTCCGCAGCGCTACGTGTACCTACCCCAAAGAAGAATCCCATAACACATTATACTGTGGAAGTAACTAAAATATACAATCCTAGCTGTATCGACATCTGTTAGGTGTCTAATCTGCTTAACTGCATAAGCCGCAGAGCTAAGCCTTTTACTTAGTCAATAATATGTGAAGCATGCAATAAATTTGAATAAAGTTGCAACTACAATGTGGTTGCACTTTACACTAAGTTCCCGCGCAATTTTAACAATAATCATTGCGAAAATCTGTTTGACTATACAGGCCCGCATCTAATGCATACATACATACATACATCATGTGGATTCCCTTTGTTCAGCCGCGCCTCTTCCGCATTCTATGCGTCATGCATTCGAAAGGGACTAGGTACATACTGAAAAGGTTGCCTTGAAAAAAAAAATAGTGATTAATCTTTACACAAATATACAAATAATATCTAAATACCTAAACTAAATATATTTCTGTTTACTAAAACATTAACAATGAAGTGGTTGTTCGCGGTTACCTACTGTGCAAACAAACGTGTCTTATATTTTAAATATTAGTTATTCTTAGATAAGGCATTCGTTTATGCAGAAATACATTTGTTTTTGTATAGAAATAGTCGTGAAATATTAGTGCACAAGTGGATTAGTTCAGTAGTTTTTGCGTGAAAAAGTTACAAACATCCATACATACATCCATACAAACTTTCACATTTATAATATTAGTAGAATAGCCTAAAGCCTAAAGATTTTTTTCAATTCGAACCAGTACTAATATTAGTATTAGATAACATTCGAATCATAAAATATTATAAATTAAGACCTGTGTCTTATTTATAATATTTTATGATTTTTGTTTATTTTTCAAGGAATACCTGTGTATTCCTTGAAAAATAACATTATGACGGGATTGCAGTTGCATTTGTATTGAATATACTCAACACAAATTATACAAAAAATATTTGACTATACCTATACAAAGACTTAAAGCCCCAAATTTAAAAGAGAAGTAGAACGTAAAATATGTACAATACAAGAGGCTATTACTCGTAACAATTATCTAACTAATGGAACTGCTTAAGACTAAGTTATGGCTGATAATTTGTTTTATTGTACTTGTACAATACATGTTAACAAAGTTGTTGAAAAGAGCAACCAAGTATGAGATTTCTTGCCAGTTCTTCCTCAATCCTCATAGAAATTGTAATTTTTGAATGAAATGCCAACGCATAGCAAAAAAGAAATTTTTCACAGTCATTCGATCTAAAACAGACAAATTTATTCACACTGCATTTGCATGTTAGTTACAGGTTATTACATTTCTTCTGTTAAATTATTAAAAAATACACTTCATACACAAATATTACGCGTATTACAAATAGTTGAATTAATAATTGCAAACAAAGGTTTGTTAAAATATATATTACATATTTTGTAGAGACAGCTGACCGGACACAGCACACAAGGCGGGGCAGATAACACATTACAAATACCATGTAGCTAATGTTTTTTCTCTATTCCCATGCAGATACAGATAAGGAACCCCACTGCGGTCAAAGTGGCTTAAACGTCTTGTAAGCAACCACCCATTTTGGTCGAAGACTATCGGACCCCTCTTTTGACCTTCAGCTAACGGAAGGGTGTTGTAAGGTCGATAACCTTGTCTACGAAAGCCGTTAAAATGTAGGATTAAATTGATACTGGAAGAGCTTTTAAATTGAGACTAATTTCGATATATATCGAGAGTTAAAGATTGTAAGAAATTTACACAATAATACCCATACGACCTCGCCTTTTTATTTTTTGACGAAAAAAGTCCAAACATGTCATACCTAACTTTCTTTCTGAATCTGTATCTCTCACAAATTGAAATGCACTAACAAATCTAAGATTCTAACCGATTTAGAATTTCATACCTGCACTAGTCAGAAGATTATACTTTCCTACTACATACTATTATAGACATTGTCCTATTATTATTTACTAGCTGTTGCACGCGACTTCGTCCGCGTATCTTTATAAAATATAGCCTATGTTACTCCCTGATACCATAGGTTTCTATATAGGTGAAAGATTTTTTTCAAATCGTTCGAGTAGTTTCAATTCAAACAAACAATAAAAATTTCCTCTTTATAAATTAGTATAGAAATGTCCAAAATATCTAAAAAAAGAATAGAAAAATTTAAATAATTTGAAGTAAACTAAGTACACTCAGTGACTAAAGTAAAAACCGATAGTCGGCACTCGGCACTCCTTGTGGAGTCGGTGATGCGTGGCCATCATTGACCGTGATCAGATCGAGTATTGTGTTCACTCATACTATAGCCTATAGCCTATAGCCTATAGCTATAGCGTCAATTAATTATTGTACTATTTCTTTCATCCATTATCTCACCGCATCGAATAAAATTACATTTTAGTTTTCAATACAAACCTTTTCATTATTTTTATTGAAATTTTAAATAAAAACATAAAAAAATAAGATAATCTGGCCAAAACACGAGATATTATCAACTTTTATCGTTATTCAAATATTAATTTAATATTCAAAGGTTTTTTAAGGCGCCGACGAGGCGGCCGCTCGTCTTATCGCTAATTGCGTAAAAAAAATTTACCACACATAAACTATCCCGCTAAATAAGTTACTTGTATTAGAAAATTCTGTGTGTAATAAGAAGATTTACTAATAGTACTTACCTATAGTTATTAACTGTGTTAATTATTTTATTTATTTATGTACTACCAATCCACTCCCAGCTTCTCAGGGGTGATTTTTTTAATTTTTTTTAATTCTATGAAAACTCCTCATGTAGGCTCTTTGCATTAGTGAAAACCGCATTAAAATCTGTTGCCTAGTAAACTTACATTAATCTCAAAAGAATACAAGCGTCATTTCATTGCATTTAAAAAGTGTCCCTAACACAGTGACATAAGGTGTCTATGTATTTATTCACTCCACGAAGAATGCTATCAGTTCCGTCTCGATGTCCGATTCGATGTTCCATTCAACTTAGGTACTCTTCAGTTTGTTCCACATTGAATACAACTTACATAGATACTCCTGCTTTGTTCCCGTTCGTATGGACATCGGCTTTGCATATTAATTGTATCATGACACAGTTAAGCCATCGCTTGTCCGTTCCACTCTTCCACTTGCAAAAGATTAAATAGAAATGTAGGCCTAACTATCTAACTAGGTCCGGAAAGCCTGTACCCATATTCTCCACTTTTTGTCTTACCTTTCCTTTCATCCATCCATAATGAAAAATATTGAGCATAGGGGAGTTTAATGCCTGCTTTTTAAGTCACCTAATACGATCTAGGTCATTATACAACAAGCCGTTTGTTATAACTACGAGACAGAAACAATTTCTATCACAATTAATTTTTTTTATTAGATTTTTTTGTGTAGCAAGGATGAGGCCTATGATGAAGCGAGTTCACCCAGAAGATGCCTATTCACTCGAACTTTGAAAATTTTTAGGTTATTTGAATGAGCTCACAGACCTTGGCAGTGCGCATTATAAAGGATGTTTTAAAGCGCTTGGTCCGAATTGCAGCACTGCACTCGTATGCGTATGCGTCGTACGTATGCGTTACATCGATTACGCATTTCGATGCATACCTATATGCGAGTGAGCGCATAAAATAAAACATTACACCGGCTTTGTATGCTAATCAAAGTTTTCTCCGATGAGACAGCGCTCATTCACCACACTTTCTTGAACGTGACTTTTTTATTATTTACTAGCTATTGCACGCGACTTCGCCCGCGTAAGTTTATTAATTGTAGTCTATGTTAGTTAGGTACTAGCTGATAATGTAGCTTTCTATTAGGTGAAACAATTTTCAAAATCGGTCCAGTATTTTTTGAGTTTATTCATTACAAACATACAAAATCTTAGTATAGATAGGTAAACTCGCATCTCGTCCCGGCTTCGCACGGGTGCAAACGTTTATATCATCGTTTACTCACTAACTGACAAAATTTATAATTTCACTGTTTTGACATTGAATGTGTATTTAATTTGCCTACTTTTTTTATTAATTGATTATTTATTTATTTGAAAAGAACACTACATTTTTTTTAAGTGGTTCGTTCCTTGTAGAAACAGCTTTCCGATTGTATTTCACAATATAATATATAAAAAAATATCAAATAAAAGCTACGAGGAAAAATGCTTAGACGATTTGATATAAAAATGATTTACAAAGTGTTTATTTGCAATAGAGTTAGTGTTATAGATTAGTCCTTGGGAGTGCATTATCTAAATAAATAGAATAACTCTCGTCTACGCATTTAACACCACCATAAATCTTGTTCACATAAAAATTATGCGCAATAAAATCCAAATGCTTCGGGGGGATGCTGCTACAGGCTATCAAAATATATTTCTGCGCGTGTGACTGACGCCAACTCCTATAGTAGATCTTAACGTGTTAGACATAAACACTAAAACAAAAAGCACTAAGTATTAAGTAATAAAGTAAGTATATGTGTCACATTCCTTATATGTATCTACGTTTATAAGAAAAACTTAAAAGTACTTGTTAAATATGGTGTGAGACTCGGAAAATACTAAAGATCTCACTTATTTATTTATTTCAAAATTTTGGTTTTTAATATTTAAACCGAGGTAGGTAATAGCCAGGACCATAGCTGTTACCTAGGTCAGCAAATTTGCTTTGCTATAAAACGAATTAGAAAATGGAGCCAGCACGCTTTTATTTGATACTAAGTAGCTGTTGCATTTACCGGTTTTGTTTAACAATTTAAATTGAGAATAATTTTTTATATCGCAAGCGCAAGATGATAGCAACAAAAATGTCAATGAAGGATTTCTTTCATTGAACAATGTAACGACTGTTTGTCTGTTTGTTCAAAAGTTATCGGACAACGGTCTTCGCTAATTCTGTAATCTATCAAATTGCCCCAATGAAGATATTTGAGGAATATATACCTACATTGCTTTATGAAGATTTATTACAGTTGGAAATCTACTATACTAATATTATAAAGCTAGAGTTTGTTTGTTTGTTTGCATTGAATAAACTACTGAACCGATTTGAAAAATTCTTTCACTGTTGGGAAGCTATATTATCAACGAGTAACATACTAACATAGGCTATATTTTATAAAGTTACGCCGACGAAGTCGCGTGCAACACCAAATATTTAATATTTCTTAATGTACCAGTCAGGTATTATTGTTTTGCAAATGTGTTTAATATTTCAATTACAATATTAAAAGTATTTCGCATTTTTTTCTTTGTTGCATCTTTCGCACAACAATTAATTCATAAGATCTCAATTTCCAAGTTAATTTTGGACCATTAATAAGCTGAAATCGTTTTAAATAGTTCAAAAATGACACTGAAATAATTTATCGGTTAAAGTACGTAGATTTTGTACAATAAAGTTGGAGGTTGTCACGATCTTGATTTCCCTATTTCGAGGCCATGTTTTTTCACAGATTTTTTCCGGTTCGCTTGCTTCATTGCTATTATTGATTTGCGCTATAGGTATAGGAATATAGCTGAAATTACTTCGTCGGTTGGTTGCGTAAAGCTATTATTCATACAAATTGTCACTTAAACCAGTTTAACCTATATAAAAGAGAATTAGGACACGACTAAGTTCAGAACGCGAACAACCACATCGTCGTTGGTATGTCATCTCTTCATTATAATTTGCTTCATTCAAAAACAAAAATAGTACATACATTAACTTATTTTTAAACTGACGTGTCTTTAACAATATTAATCAATTTGTTATTAACTACAATGTTATTAACTATTTTTTTTTTTTAGAATAACAAATATTACTTTACAAAATACGTGTATACACATACAAGTGTGCGTGAGTTTGCTTATCTATTATATTTTTATGAATGTGTGCGTTCATAATCTATATCATGAATATATTATATTACTAGCTGGTGCCCGCGACTTCGTCCGCGTTATGGATGAAAGGTCCTGCTGTGTCCTTTCTGGTGTCCCAGACAAATGGTGCATGGGATCGGTTCAGTAGTTTTTGCGTGAAAGAGTTACAACTTTCGCATTTATAATATTAATACGGATCCTTATAATAGATTATCCATAAAAGCTTGTTGTTATCATGACCAGTATAATTGTGATCTAAAGGATTTTTCACTCCCATTAAGCTCTTTAAAATTAGTATCGTTTTTAGTGCCATTATACACGAAATGGCCCGAAGTTGTTAATATAATAATCTATACTACTTAATATTATAAAACTGAAGAGTTTGTTTGTTAATTTGAACGCGCTAATCTCAGGATCTACTGGTTCGAATTGAAAAAATCTTTTTGTGTTGGATAGATCATTTATCGAGGAAGGCTTTAGGTTATATAACATCACGTTGCGACTAATGGGAGGGAAGAAACAGTCGAAAATGTGGAAAAAAACGGGGGAAATTATTCATCTTTGAGGGCTTCCGTTGCATGCGCTGCGAAAACCTTTCGAGATACCCAAAATGATTCCCAAAATAACTATTCCACGCAGACGAAGTCGCGAGCACCAGCTAGTTAGGTTAGGTTAGGTTAGGTACTATTTCTATTATACCTACATCTTTTTTCATTCGTTCTGCTAATGCATTTACGTTTTCCAGCCAGTAATATTAACCCTATAAGTCCGTCGTACCGTAGGGCTAACTCGATTTGGGCGCGCCTTGCATTCTAATGGACCGCCTCTTCACTTCGTTTAACCGAGTGCTTTTGACAATATTTCACTTTTCAAGTGTCAACCTTGGACTTAAATGCATTTTATTTTAGTACTTACCATTGTACATATCGTAGTCATGAGTACCTACTTTACCATGTGACTTTAAACGCCACATGGTAGAGTTTTTAAAAAAATACTTACTTTGCAATCAAATTAGTAATTCCATCCATTTTTTTATGTCATAAACAGCAGGCAGGAGCACAAGCAACACCATGGATTCTGCAAGTCAGGAGGATAAAGGATAACGAATTAGGAGGCCTCTGACTCTTAATCTGCTAAGGTAAGATTTTGAATTACTTGTTTCCTAATCCAATAAGAGAGATCCAAGAATATCCTAGATCTGATCTTGCATCCGCCGTATTAGCTACAAAGCTACCGTCCGCACTAGTGCTAATATACATACATAATTTTTTTCTGGTAATAAAGCATTGTAACGAAAATTTTACTAATGTTGACTGTACCTATACAATTATCCTCCGCTGACACAATTTATCCTGTATTTTATGTATCTTTTGCTGATCCATCTGCCTGTTACACATTCTTCTGCCTATAGCGTTAGCCTTAGTGCGCACTGACACCTTTGCATTCGCGGAACGTGTCACCGTAATCCAGATATGGTAAACCTAAAGAATGCAAGGCTTGGGGCTAGATTACACCATTAACAACGGCGTAAGAGGAACCGGGGGATACTTGAGCATAGGATCAAAATAACACCAAATACAGTTAATACGAAAAATTTGAACTAATACATTTTTTTTATTGTAAAGTAATACATAAAAATAATAGTCACGATCATGGATTTAATTTGAAGAAGGATCCTCCAAAAAACCGTATATATGTGCTTTTTTCAACTATAAAGTAATGTAGGTAGGTAATCTACTTACACAATAAACAAAAATTCTGAAATCAATCTCAGTCAAATAACCTTTGCAACCTTGACTTTAGCAACCCTCATATATGTATGTACTTAATAGCTGTATCTTTTTAATCGAGAACCATGAGTTAACATTTAGCGCTTTCTGCTGAAGATGCCCAAGATATGTAAGATACCCAAGAAAGCAATGATATGATTGCAGAGGACTGCGATGGTATGGTGGTGGCGCGGCAGCGAGGCGCAGCGCTGCGGCCGCGACTGGCTCTGCTCCTCATCATCGCACTGCACACCACAGCCGCCGACGTCATCTTCAGGGTACCCGAAGTACTGGTTTGTGTTATCCCCTAGAATTTCCTAATAATCGGTGATGATTCTTCCTTGTCTCTTTCCACGAGTTTCATCATCATCATCATTTGTCAAAAAAATGTTAACTATTGACATATACCCATTCAATCATGCACCACCACACTCGGCCACCAGGGGTGTTCCATCTGGTGGAATAGTTGATATGACCTTCGGATTATATCAAGCACCAAGCACCAGTGAATTTCCAAGCATGCCTACTTCCCTAGCTCGCTGAGTGACTTTTAATTTTGTATTTCCACACTTCGTGTGATAAAATAATAGAGAAGAGTGTCGATGTTTTGTGCAGGTGCAGCACGCAGCAGCTTCGAAGTCCGTGGGCACGAGACGAACGAACACGAGCCGCGTCCCCGAGTCCGACCGATTGACTTCCGACGACAACCTCCTGGAAAGGAGCTACGAGGAGTACTTCATAGAGCACGACATCTCTACGGCGGACGCCAAACGAGCTGCTGCTGAACTTGATCTGGACCAAGGTGATGCCTCACTCGACGCTAATCGGTGACGCAATGCACTACAATTACTCG
The DNA here is from genome assembly GCA_947623395.1 of Synanthedon tipuliformis. Classification (NCBI taxonomy): domain Eukaryota; kingdom Metazoa; phylum Arthropoda; class Insecta; order Lepidoptera; family Sesiidae; genus Synanthedon; species Synanthedon tipuliformis. The sequence goes on along the minus strand of OX392424.1, from coordinate 167,670 downwards.
AGTCGTCTTTTAATTGTTTAACTAGTTCGCCGTCTGTCGCAATCGGTACGAGCCGGTGTTATAATTCTCTGTAAGACCCAGATTAGGCCTCATATGGACTACTGCTTTCACCTCTGCTAGACTATTTGACACCATGCAGAACTTTTTTTTTGTATTCTACCTGCTGTTCTCTCTTTCTTTTGTAAAGTTGGAATTTTGTCGACTTCAGTATTTTATTGCAGCCATTTCCTCAAAGTTTATAAATTGTCTTTGGTGCCCAACGCATTAAAAGTGTAGTGTAGTTTGTATGTCTGAATGCGAAGTTGTTTTGTTAATTCGCTATTACCGCAAACGGCAAGGTCTTACCGCTTTAAGTAAATTAGAGAAGATTATGAGAGTGGGCGTAATGTTGGTGAATTAGTTGACACCTAACCTTAACTAGCTAATATCTCTAGTTTTTATCAACTTTATCCGGTTATCAAGTTTTATCCACTCTTCGACCAAATGAAAGGATGTAGTTTGGCGCTTTAACGTTCCCATGTATGGCCATTTTTTATAAGCGTTTTTCCAATGAGTTTTATTTACCTCAGAAAAAATTTTTTTTGAGTTTGGATAACTATGTAAATCCAATGATAACTGTTGCAAAAGTATTACGAAATTTAAAATGCCTACGATTATAAATTAAGGTATATAATAATCTTGTATATTATGTACTATGGGTACTACTTACTACTTGTTGAACTACGTATTTCGTACTGCGTTGAAGATTTAAAATTGCCATAATCTGCTTTCGTTATTGAAAAGGACGCAACGTTGTGATGTGTCATATCGTAAAACGGGCGGGAAAATGTAAGCCAATTAAAAGAGAAGAGCCTTTATTAACTCAACAATTTTATCTAATTGTGAGAGAGGCGACGCAACTGCCCATTTGACGGACGTCGCCGTTCTACATTATATACTCTGCGTGATCTGTGATTATGTCACTCAAATGATCATCCGCGCTCTCTATAATAATGGGACTTATCACCAAAGTGTCCATTAACTTATCTGGTTTTTTTAATGAGAACTTCAGAACTTTGTAAAAATGAAAAACAGATCGCTTATGAAATGACCTACATACTATCTTTTGCGTTTGGAATCAATCACAGTGAACGAAACGTGAAGTGAGGGGCAAGAACGAACAATCGACAGAAGATAGATTCGCAAGGAAACTTACGACTGTTTTAACTAAAGTTTACAAAAGTCGAGACTAAAAATGCGTCAAGTTATACCGATTGTAGTAAGATAAAATAATTTTGATACAATGTGACTATTATTACTTTAAATTATTTTTGAGAAGATACTCTCTTTTTTTGTACCTGAATTTGAAAGTGGTGTGTATGAATAATATATGTACCTAGTAGAAAAAATATATATTCATAAGCTTACAATTTACTCATCGAACTTAAAAGTACAGTTTTAATACTCAACCTCATAACATGAAGTTAAATTCGGATCAACACAATATGATATAGAAAACTTTTCCTTGTTTCTATTCTTGTCATAAATAAAATAGGTTTTTTGAGTCCCTTTTTACTGTTGCACTTATAATTAAGTAAGTAAAAATGCTACAAAAAAATGATAAGTAGAATGAACATGAGTTTTTTTGGGGTAGATTATTTAAAAAAACCCAATCTCATCTTTCGTAGCCAGAATATAGATTTTATATTTATAAATAAAAGCAAACTATTCACCATGTTCCTTACATTGTTACAATGCTTTAATTGTTAACTAATAAAATAATTGGTTAATTCTAACAATAAATGCTTATAGGTAGGTACACGAACATGTCCTTATGCTTCTCGTCAACAATTACTGTCCCACAATCTGCGTTTAATCTGTTAGCAGTGTCACCAACAAATTAGAAGTCATGCGAGTAGTATACCTCTTTGTATCACAAGGCTGGGAAATTTTATTGTTTGCACTTATCGTGCCAGACTTTCTTGCAATGCATTATATTTAGAACTAAGTATATTATATTATTATATAAACATACATTAAAGTAGAAGTACCCAATATATTTAATTAGGTCACATCTCACATAAATCTACCCCCTTTTACGATCACGCAAATTAAAACAGGGTAGAACCATGATGTCATCGGACTCTCACTATTTTTAGTAAAGACGCAATACCTATTGATCAAAATAAATTTATATGACATCATTATTTTTATATGATAAAGAACGATTGGCAGGCTGTTGGTACACTCAATGGAGAAGAGTCAGGGTGAGGATAGAGAAATGCGTTTTGACATATCTTACTTGCAAAAGCACATGTGCTTTTATTTACTGTGAGGGTCACAGTGTGCCCTGCTACTGTCAGATTTTATGTCTTATGTGAATGTAGCTCAAAATTGTTTTATTAAACTATCACTAAAATTGGAGGTAACATATCGGATTTGGGCAACAGTTGCCATGGACTATATCCAAGCTGTGTCATTTAGTTAATTCGTCTACAATTATTTATCCGCGAATAGCCATGACACGTATTTAGCAGTAAATGATAGTCACCGAGGCGGGGTTGTGATTGTGGAGGTACCGCGAGTACCGACGTAATAATGTACACCCCACGGCGTCCTTCGCTAACTGATCATTAAACTATACAATAGAATGATGTTATGTTGAATCACTGAATCATATGCGAAACTGTCGCTAACTGTCGCTTAAATTGAAGAAAAAAAAATCTTCTTAATACCTACTTAATTACACATTGAACTCGTTTCCTTTGATTCCTTGAAAGATTCCTTGATCCTTGATCGGAAATCCTATATATATATATATATATTTATGAATTTAGTAGCTGTTTATTTTTAACTCGAATACTTTGTCTCATTCGCACATCGCTTGTTACTTTTGTCTGTAAAAGTTTGTAAAGCTCAAACTGTTGTCTATACTATAGATACCTCTTATAGGTATGCTGTTTACTTTCGCTTTGGAACATTGCTCGAATGGCTAGGACTTGGCACCAACTTTAAATGCGACTACTTATACGTCTTCCAAGTCTAGTAGTGGATGTTATCCGGTTGAAATTACGGTTAGAGCCTCTTTCACCATGTGTCAAGTAGGCTAACCGTCATTTAAAGTCACTTGTTACCGGAAATAATTTAGCTGATATACCTTTGTTTGTACGGTAAGCACAGACGGTAAGAGTCCCAAACATTAAAAAGAAAATAATAAAAAAAATCGCCTATCCAAGGATGCACTAAACCGAGTGCATAATTTAATTTAATAAAACATAAAATAATTTCTAAAAGTAACTAATCAACACTTTACTTGTAGTTGGTGAAAGAGGCCCTTAAAATGCTAATTATTTTTTGTTGAGCAGATCTGTAATAGCCTTTTGACAAAGATAACGTACTACAGACAGTACGTGTAGTGTCTTCTCACACATGCACCATGTTTGTCTAGATCATCATATCTAGATACTCATAAATGTATATTGAGTAATATACTTAACACGAGTTAATTAATTTATACGTCGGTTGCAAATGCAGGTGTAAACCAATATGTATAATCGTCACTCCACGCATCAGGATTCTATTACATGCGACACTCAACTCCCGAGGCCACCACCCATTATAATACCTACTAATGCACGCTTTTGCACGCGACTTCGTTCGCGTAACTTTATAAAAACACTAGCTGGTGCCCGCGACTTCGTCCGCGTTCTGGATGAAAGGTACCCTATGTCCTTTTTGGAGTCCCAGACAACGTGTATGCAAAATTTACAACGCCATCTAGGGAATTCTGTTTGAAGCAATGTAGTACTCTAATTCATCTAAAAGTTAACAGATGGCACTACATGTTAGTTATAGTTTATAAAATTACGTGTTAATAAAATTAAAGCTGCTGCCCGCGACTTCGCCCGCGTAACTTAGTAAATTATGTACTTAAACCTTCCTCGAGAACCACTCTACCCATTAGTGAAAACCGCATTAAAATCCGTTGCGTAGTTTTAAAGATCTAAGCATACAAAGGGACATAGGGACAGAAAAAGCTACTTTGTTTTATACTATGTAGTGATAGCCTATGTTACTCTCTGATAATAAAGTCCTAATGTCAGCTGTAGCCGTGGACAGGAAGCTCCGATGACTAAACACTTTATAAATTCAATCGCGGAGCCATTTAGATTCTAGTCAGACTGCTTGAAACACCCGCCACGTATCCTATTGCCCATCGCTATTGTTCTAACTAAACGCACACATTGGCTAACTTCGATGGTGTAGGAACATAAACACATATTTATGTGTTTACCATCTATTTTACCACATATTTTAGGAAAGCTCTCGATTTTTAATCTGTTTACAGAATTCAAGTTCACGTTAGAGATATTCTAAAATCTTGTGCCCGTTTGCGGCTCACACAAGCAGCTCTCGATCTCTTATTTGATATAATTCAAATATTATACAAAGTAGTACATTTTCTTCTACTTTGGTTGTATTGTAAAAGGACAAGACTATTCGAAAAAGAATATTTTCGTTTTCTGCTTCATAAATACATATTTTCTCTTTTTAATATTAGTATCGACTAATACGTACAATTTAACACATTTTTAAATAAAAAATACGCCAAACTAGCAATTATTAACCTCCGTTAGCCATGGAAACGAAACCTTCGTCGTTAGACAGAGACACATAAAAAGCGCTGTCTTGAACCGTGAGCTGAGTTATGTGGTTAACAATGGTGTTGTTTTGACAGTGCCTGCGACTCTTCCGGGTTGCGGGACGTGCTCCCGCCGCGAGCTGGAGTATTGCGAGACGCGAGTGCTGGCGGACCACTGCTGCTGCGAGCGCCACTTCCTGCCTGAGCCGTTCCCCTGGCTGCCGCACACCTGCTACTTGGGGCCGCACCGCTGCAAGCCCCTGGTGCAGGACTGCGCCCGCTACGCGCGGCTGCGGGACTGCTGCTGCTACCGGCGGCTGGCCGAGCGCTGGAAGGCGGTCATGTCCTCTGCGCCTCCACTGAACTCGACAGCACTCGCCTCGCTCCCACTGGCTCTCATGCACACTCTGATGGCACTCACGCTTTTAACTATGTAGTCAACTCTCAGCTGGTGTTTTAGATGTTTGCTTCAAAAGCTCTCTGTAGACTTTCAAGACTACCTGTGGACTTTCAACTTCAATTTGTAAGTGTGAGTTTCAACACACAATCAATGAATTATTATTATACAAAAAAATACCGACATGTATAATAATATTTTTGATATAATTAAGTATCTGTCTAACTTAGAAGATCTGACTGTAAAAGAAATATATGTTGTGATAGGACATACTGTGTAATAGCGGTAGGGTGATATGATAATAGTGCGGATCTTTTTTGGCCCCAAATTATCACAACTTGTAATGTCAGCACGTGTGCTGTTGTGTTTCAGTGTAAGGGTTGCTAGAACTCATTCTTGTATTATCTTACCACAGAAGCCATAAATAACATGCTGTTTGTATTTATTTATAGGCATTATAAATGGACTAAGTATAACAGAATACTTTCCATAAAAATTATCCGTTTTAATCTAGTTCCTAAAGAAATACACAAAACTCGTGTTCAATCCTTTCTACTATTTATCAAACAGATTATATAATTAAGTATTTTAGATTATTACCATTTTACCTAAATTGTTCTTATTTTTTATTTATATTCGATCGTAGGACATTGACGCCAAAGGTGTATTAGTTTTAAGTTACCAATCAAAGTATAGTCATCAAGTTTGAACAAATTATTTATTTATGTATTTCATTAAATGAAATAAATTTAGACTTTATCGACAATACTTCTGTAAATAGATGTAATTAGAAATTAATGAAAGTCTATTCTCGTTATAGGACTCGATTAAACCTGAAATTCTTCTATTTCTTCGTTTGTTTCGTTGTATTTTAATAATCATTTAGTTTTAGTAAATTTGTTATTCTGAAAGCTGTTATTGTGTTTGTAAAATGTTTTAAGTTTTCCAATTTTGAATTATTATTTAAACAATCATTATTATTTTGCGTCACAGTAAAACAGTCTTAGTTATACTAGACTTAGTTATAATTTCATGTTTTAAGGCCTGTCAAGTCAATAGAGCCCGAATTCAGATCTGTCTCGATGAATGAATTTTATTTATTTCACTATTAATAAATGTTACGTGATGTTAATGTTTAAGAACAATAAATGAATTAAATGTACATATATTTGTTTTTTTTGACATAGAACAACAGCTCTGCTCTGCACCAAACGATTGTATATATAACTATATTATAACAAAACACTTGAAATATAAATATAATTATACACACACTGCATTTACCATGGTCACTGGTGGCAGTAACCATACCCTGTTACAGAATACCATTGTTAAATAACCGTTTTGTTGGTGAATGAATAAGGGATGCCACAGCTCATTCCAACACTTGTGGCGTTGTTTGTGTTATAGGCGACGGTAGCCATCTACCATCAAATTAACATTCAGTCTGTCTGACGACCGTTACATAAAAATAATAATAAAAAGATGTACGAAAAAACCTGCTGGAAAAATTGTATTTTTCTTCGAATATGACTTCGTGACTCCAAAAAACCACATTTCAATCCATCTTCATCAGACGAGAGATAATTTAATCTCACCATTTACCACCTTTCTCTTTTTAAATAACTTGCATTTATATAGAAAAATTATTTTATTGAGATAGATTGCGCCTGATATAATGATCTGTACAAATTACGACGCTCTACGGCTTTGCTACGAGTATAACCATTCATTCAGCGAACATTTTGGGAAGGTTCATACCATAAGTACGGTACTTTGACCGGTATTTTCAATACTAGCTGTTGCACGCGACTTCGTCCGCGTAACTTTATAAAATATAGCCTATGTTACTCGCTGATAATATAGCTTCCCACCAGTGAAAGAATTTTTCAAATCGGTGCAGTAGTTTCAGAGCATATTCAATACAAACAAACAATCAAATCTTTCCTCTTTATAATATTAGTATACTTAGATGTTTAAATATTATAATATTAATTACTTGTTCAGAATTAATAAGAGTCAAAATAGCGTAGTTTATACTTAAGAAATCATTTATCCTGACTGACTATACCAACGCACACAAACTAAAATGAACATAAGTTTATTTTATAACGTATTAAGAAATAATTTTTGAAAATGACTACCATGCAATTTAAATAAATCTTACTGTGAATTGTTTGTTAACTAATTTTAAGTAAATGAAAAATGTTTTTTCTTTTTGTTGCCTATCAATATGGAGCTGATACCTACTTATTAAAAAAATAAATTAGATACATAGGTAGGCATACCTAACTAGGTAGGTACTACGACTTTTAACGTAAGTACTTAATTGTATAGGACTTGCTATGTAAGGTGTAGATAGTATATAGGTAACTAAAAGTTAATGGATCTTTAAACAAACCAAAAAGTGACACTAATTTAGTTAACGAGCTAAAGGCGACTCGACCTTGACCCCCTAAACCAGTTACAGATGAACCAACACAAAAGATCACATTTATTATTGTTATTAACAAAAGCAACCTTAAGCACTATTTCCAATTACGTTTTCTTTATATAATTTAAAGTACTTATAACGTATTTAGTCAATACTTAATCCCAACTAATTTTATAAGAACGCCTGGCAATAGCAATTGAAACTTAAATTGAAGATAAAAAAAGCTGATAACAGTAATATGTCATACAAAAACCAAATAAAACAGTACGAGGCAATCTTTTGATATAGCAACACAACACACTGTGTAGTAGACATTAATCAGAACAATTGACCTCCGAAAACTTAACCCCGTAGGTGATCGAAGTAATATATTATCTTTGCCTAAGGTACTTACATTAACATAAGCAACGATGCTTTTACCTTCACACTTTGCTTCACACCGTTATATTATTGAAAATTTGAGTTGAGATCTTATCATCCACTAGAAATAATATATGATGCCTTCACTCGTCAAAAAAGTATAAAAGTTAAAGTTAAGTTAAGTTAATTATAAAGTATTATATTACATTCTATTCCTTATTGATAAACAGAGCCCTCAATTTCTTAAATATCCATCTTCTAAAACTCCCCACTAAAAGCAAAGCTTGGATTCATGTAAATAAAGTTTAGGTAATAAATGTCGAGTAGACGTAAGTATTATTATTTCCTTGACTCGATGGTACTCATCTCTAGAGGAATTAAACTTTTTAATGACTCACGATAGCGATAAACGTGTTCAAAACAAAAGTAGACTTCTTTGAACTTGAGTGTTTGTATGTGTGCCAAGGTGCAACACCTGCTAAGCACGACTAATCAAACATCACTAACCTTTTTAAGTTTTTAACTTAGGTCGATATATTACTAATAAACATTGCTATTTTTAACTTAACATTTACGGCTATTGTTTTAAATTGCAATTAATAATATGTTACTTTTTATTATTATTACCTTGTGAATTTCGTGTTTTTAATAACCTCTTGATACTTAGTTAGAACCCAAGTCGATAATATAAAATTGACGTCAATGCAATAAGGAAGTTTTAAAATAAATTTGATAATATTTTTAATCCAAAACTATTTTGTAATCATGATTACACATTGCCTCCTCTGTTGTCGACGGGATCGTTGGCTACTTCTTCGGCGACGTCGCAGGAGCTGCTTGGTGGCTCACCGATTATTGTTGGTATTACCTGATGACACATCACATAATAAATTTCAGATAAAGAGTTTGCTTCTGGCGTAAATAATAAACGTACCGACACCAAATACCTGTTCTCCCAACATGACGAGGATCTGCGCAACTTTCTTGATGGCCTCCAAGTCTTGCGGTGTCGGCAGCCCCAGACGCTGCTCCTGTACTCTGGAAGCCACGCGATTCCCGAGTTGCGATACCGTCGACAGAGGTTGGTGTTGATCTTGTTCGTGGCGAAGCTGCAAGGAACGCAGAGGTTAGGGTTTATGTGAGTCCTGTTTAAGGTATCCAGATTTCTGTATCACTTACTACCGGCGATGGCGAACTACAGGTGTTGTAAGTCTGCGACAATATCAGCAGGAGCACAAACACACGCTGACTGTTCGATAACATTTTGCTGAAGGCTTTCGCTCATTCCTCTCTATATAGTAAACGTCCAACTAGGTATCAGCAATTTAAAGAGATACTGATTGTTGAAAATTGACTTGTTTTGCGATTACAGTAAATTTTATACGATTACTATAAAACGTTTTGATGATAATATTGACAAGACAAGGTTATGAGTGTGAAATTTCTATGTTGTCCATGTTGCTAAGTTATATTGATGAGTACATTTTCTTGGAACAGACAATCTGATTACCTACGTAGGTCCAATTTCGAGAAGGAGGTCAGATTACCGGAAATTTCCTCATTCAAAATTTCTCAGTTGCCTCAAATGTGGTCTTTGACCAGTCTGTATTACCGATGATGACATTAAGCGCTGAAACGTAGGCGTTAAGCTTCGTAAGAAAGATCAACGACGCTCAACGAGCTCTGAAGAGAGCTGTGGTCGGGATTATGCTTATCAGGAATGAAGAGATTCGGCGAAGTGAGCAGGACACATATCCATAGACAAACGACCTAATAGAAGGTGTTTGTTGTTGCTACAGTTATTTTATATTGGATCATTACTACATTATATTAAGTAAAACCGTTCGACGAGTAAAACAAATTTAAATTTAATGTGTAAAAAAACTACATGTAAATGAGCATTAAAACAAACCAACGTCGACACTCGGAAGTGACGCGTATGCAAACATGAACGAACTTGAACTCGCTGCGAATAAAATAAAATCGCGTGGAGCGTTTGTTTTCATTTCATTGAACGCTTCGTACGCCACTTTGTGATTCGCTTCGACTCCGACGCGCAATCTATTGTGAATCGATTTGTCTATTATTAGATTCCGCATTGGGAGCTCAATAAAACCAACAAAAGCTTTGCGTGCCATATTACCTTAAATTATGGTTTGTAATGCGCGTGCGATCTTTACCTCTTCTACTTACTTCCGCTTCCTCATTGTTGTGAAGTGCTATAGAAGCAGATCTAATCGGCAGTTTTATTAAATAAACTTTTGTAGGTATACGGCTACGTACTAATAAATAGTAATTGCAAAATGAACAGCACAGTGCCGCAGCAACAGACAGGACGTGACTGCTAAAGTAAATATTGTAAAGGTGATTTAAGTCACGAACAAAACGCAGGCTTAGAATAAATAATTGTGTATTATTTTGAAACAGATATAAATAAATTCATGTTTAAAAATTACTAAATACGTACGTATGTACTTTGAAGACGAAGTAAAAGTCGGAAATCAGAATTAAAATTACATGAGAACAATAAAGTTTGTTTTATTAATCAGAATTATTTATTTATTTAATTATTTTTCAAAAGGTACACAAGGCAATTTTAAAGGTATACGCAGATAAACTACAAAATAGAAATTGAGACGAATGATAACATATGCATAGCAACTAAACAATTATTATTATTATAACTTAAACTTAACTTAAATTAAAATAAAATAAAATAATAAGAAATAGGAAACAAAATAAAAAGAAGAGAAAAGAAAACCACTCAATTAAATAGTATAGCATTTCCGCCGATTTACAATTAAATATATTATCAATATCAATATCAGCACCCAGAACGTCGAACAACATGTTGAGGTTTCTACTAGCCAAAGAAAGCTATTCTGCCGATAATTAGAACAAGCAATTGAGATTGAAATGGGGTCGTCATCAAGGTTAATCAAGGAGAGAATATCAAAGCACTACACACGACCATTGATAATATTAATTAAATATGAAATAATTAATTAATATTATCAATGCTATTAAATGATGACACAAATATCACAAATCTTTCCTCGCAAATAGATAAAATAAATTCCAATGCCTTTCCCTGCAAGCACATTAAAATAGATGGTACCTACTTAATATGTTTTTATTTTATGGAAACGTAAAACCTAAATCGCCCACATTAAAAGTCGTTTACGTAATGGGTTCGTTTCATGACCTTGTATCCATTTCCATAAGTACAATGGGTACCATCAAACAACGGTTATCAGAATACCATAATATCAACACCAGAATATCATAAGGCCGTAATAAGGCACATGACATGTGCTGTCTTAAGAGCCACACCAGGCTCTTATCTCCTTAAATGCGGACCTATCAATTAGCAAAACGAGAGGTCAACAACTTCAAAGGTTTACAATGAGCGGAACAAAGCGGTACTTGATGATTTAGTATCACTATATTTGGTTTAAGTTATGTTCATAGATGTACTGATAATGCCCTAGTGACGGTTGATGGTAGTTTAGAGATGTACGCGATGAAGGTCGCCGTCGACAAACCTTGACAGTAGGGCCACAGCACCAAGCCCTCGAGTGTTGGGCAACCGAATGTTTATATTATTATGTTGTTTTTATCTATTTGTTTATAGTAAATAAAAATTAGGTAACTTAATTCCAATAAGAAGGACTTATAAAAAAAACATCTAATACAATTTTGCAAATCATCGTGATTCGCTAAATATTACGTTTATAATATATGCAAGACGAAAATTAACTTCCCAAAAATATTAGTGAGACAAATATTCCAAATATTTTTTAAAAACTTTTTAAGAAACATTTTTATTTTTTTTTTTTTTTTTATTTATTTATTTTAAAAGGCTTACCAACTAAAGACATACTCAAACACAACATACAACACACAGAGGACCATTACAAGTATGAATTTAAATTACAGGAAAGCACAACATTATCAGAGAATAATAAAATTATATTATAAATGAATCAAATTACACATAATTAAAAATCAAAACCAGCAAGAAAAAAAAAAATTAAATCAAATAAATCAAATCAAATAGTCAAACAATGTCAAACAAGAAAATAAGAAAAAACATAAATAAAAAAATCATTCATGGCACACTGTATATGGTTCTTTTAAACTGTCCAATTCTATTCGAAAAAATGTCAATGTCACACTTGTGAAAAATGTCGTTATAATTACTCAAAGCACAAGAAATCGGTGTATTGCTACCATATTTATTTTTGCTGAATCTTATATGAAACGGTCTAATGTTATGTGCTCGAGCATACGTTTTTGGAGTATTCAATCTAATCATTGATGTGAGGGACGGACAATCAATGCTCTGGTTAACTATTTTAAAAAGAAAAACCAGACTCAGAAACTTTTTCCGCCAATGGAGTGACTTCATGCTAAAGTAATTTAGTCTATCATCGTAGTTGTGGACTGAACGATGAATCCCCGAAAGAAAAGAGAGTCTCTTCAGAAACTTCTTTTGCACTCGCTCAATGCGCTGAATATTATTTTGATAATTTGGAAACCAAACAAGAGAACAATAGTCCACATTACTACACACCAATGCAAAATACAACGTTTTCAGTGCCGCCACTGACTTAAAGTCCCTAGTGTTACGAATAATAAATGCCAACATTCTGTGACACTTATTTATTGTGTTGTTTATATGAGTGATGAATCGCATCTCAGAGTCAACAACGATCCCCAAATCTCTTACCTCTGTTACAGTTTTTAATACATGGTTACCCAAATGATAGCTCGTGTCAAATTTCTTATGTTTACGTGAAAATTTGATGTGATAACACTTATCGACATTGAGCTCCATGGCATTGTATACGCACCAGGTGTTTATGGCATTAATATCATCCTGTAAGAGATTCTGATCTTCCCTAGAACTCACAAGTCTATAGAATTTTAAATCATCTGCATAAAGCGCAAAGTCACAGTTACGTATTGAATATTTAATGTCGTCTATGAACATGGTAAACAATATTGGTCCAAGATGCGATCCCTGCGGAACCCCTGAAGTAGGTGAGAATGACCTAGATCTAAACCCATTTACAACAACTGTTGAAGTCCTGCCCATTAAATATGATCGGAACCAATTCAAGAGAGGCCCGTGAATACCAAAAACAGACTCAAGTTTGTGAAGGAGGATGAAATGGTCAACCCTGTCGAAGGCCTTGCTAAAGTCCGTATATATAGCGTCAATTTCAAGTCCCACACTCATGCAAGCAAGAGTTCCCTCAACAAAGCCGGCCAAATTAGTCAATGTGGATCTGCCCCTGACAAACCCATGCTGGAATTCTGTTATAGTTTGCTTAATATGCCAAGATAAATAGGGACATAATAGGGACTCAAAAACCTTTGCCAGTACTGGCAGTATGCTAATAGGCCTGTAATTACAGATGTTTGATTTATCACCAGATTTAGGGACAGGAGTTACATTAGTTTCTTTCCAGATTTCGGGAAATACACCCTCGTTTAGCGATCTATTATACAAAATATATAAAGGTCGAGCCAAAACACAAGCACATTCCCTAAAAAATATCGGAGGAATGCCGTCACTTCCCGATCCTTTGGTTATATTTAGGGTTTTTAAACATTTTTCAATTGCACATAGCGATAGGCAAATCCTACTCAAGCCCTGGCTATGTCCAATTTCTGGTAGGTGGTCAGTTAGATATGACTTTGCTATGGGACTGTATACAGAGGCAAAATTTTCTGCAAACAGATTACTTATGCTGATGCCGTCACAAGCAACTCTCCCTTTGAATGTCATGTTTTTTGGTATATTACTTAGGCATGTACGTTTATTTTTAATAAATGACCAGAAAAACTTTGGGTCTTTTATCACATTATTCTGTACATTAATTATGTATTGTGAGTATGAGTTGCTAATGATTTTACTTGATCTATCCTTTAAAATATTATATTCGTATTCATCATGCTTGTTTTTATATTTCTTCATCCTAATTCGACATTTTTCCTTTTCTTGTAGAATTTTAATTAAGCTTTTACTATACCAACACGGATACGATACTCGCGTTGATCTCAACAATGGGACGTTTTTGCATATAATGTTCCTGATTATACCATAAAATTTAGAAGTAGCAGAATCAACCGTTAAACATGACCCCAATTCGTCATCCCACCTTACAGCCCTCAAACAGTCCCTAATAACACCATAGTCTGCTTTGTAGTATTTAAATACGGGTTCTTTTTTATGTTTAAGTGTGATGCAGTTGTCAAGGTCAAAAGAAACCTGCAAGGGAGGATGATAGTCATCGATTTTTGAAATGACATCACTTGACTTATCGACCCTAACCGGAACATGCAAGTTTGTCAGAACCAGATCCAGTATCCTGCCTTGTCCGTTTGTAATGCTATTATATTGTTTTAAATCATTACTTGATAAAAAATCTGCAAAGGTTAGTCCCAGACCATTAAGTCCGCAAACAGGATCCATGTGCAGAGAAGAGGGGCTCATTAACCAATCGATCAAAGCCAAATTAAAATCACCCATCAACAAAACCGACTCCAATCCTTCTATTACTTTGCTTGTTTTTTTAGTGTAGTATATGAGATTGTCTAGTTTTATAGGTGGGGGCAAGTAAGCGACACCTACGTGTAACTTTTTTGATTTGTTAAAATTAGTTAGTTTTAGATCCAATGTTATCCATAGATCTTCGCAATCAGTTTCGAAAGAGAAGTTTCTGTACGCATTGAAACATTTTTGCACCGCAATAAGAACTCCACCTCCATCTTTTTCTCTATTAAAAGCATTAGATTGTCGGTCCCTCCTAAATATTTGATATCTTTTGTCAAAAATTTCAGCATCAAATATTTTGTCATTTAGCCAAGTCTCAGTAATAACAATTATATTATAATTACATGAAAGTACATTTTTAAAAATGGATTGCAATTTACTACGCATGCCTCTAATATTTTGATAATAAATAGTCAAATTATTGAATTTTAAAGAAAAAAGAAATTACACTCAACATTACAGTCCGCGAGATACACTATTTACGATCTACCCAAAGTTGTTTTAGACTATCCATGTGAGATATGATCTGTGCAGGCGATGTTTCGTCCTTTCTGATAAAAATTTTTCCGTTGCGTACCCATACAAATTTATATTTTTTCTCCTTAGCCGTTAATCTGGTAGCCGCATGCAGTGATTTATTGGCTCGGGTAAGATGCTCACTAACATAAATCGGATACTCCTTGTCCCCATAACCCAGAAGCTTTGAGTTAAGTTTATTCTTTGGATTATTTCTGTTATACAGCAACACCGCTCCCAATAAGTTGTCCCGTTTAATTTTGCTAGATAATTTGCATATGACAGCTCGAGGCTGTCTAGATGTTGAATTGAGTTTTTGAACTCGTGTGCACGATAAAATCTCACTCTCCGAGAGAGGGAAAGAGACCACTTTAGACAGATGCACAATAGCATTGACCAAATTTTCCTGTCTGTGTTCAGGCAAGCAATTAATTTCGACATTACTATGACGCGCATCCTGCTCAAGAATTGAGATTCGTTTTTCCATATCATTCACTTTGATTTGAAGGTTGGCATTTTCTGAACGAAGTATTTTCGAGTCTTCAGAGCAGGTCTTCATCTTCACCATCAGGTCATCATATTGAGAGTTCATGAACCTGATGGTATCTTCAAACGATCTCAATTCCTGTTTTATAACGGAGAATTCTTGATTCATCACCTCATGAATTGCTGCACGCATTTCTGTTCGTATAATATGTGTTATCTCAGACCGCAGTACATATTTTGATAATTCTGAATCTTTTGTTGATATTTGAGCATTTGGGCGCCTTATCGTAACGTTCCTATATTCATCATCTGAATCCACCTCATGAACAGAATGGACAGGCGTGTTGCTATTTCCCTCTCTCCGCTGTGTTGTTAGGAGTTCTACGGCACAATCAGGGCATTTCCAATTACGTTGCCTTTTGAAGTTGTCTGCCGTAAGATTCACACATAGATAATGATACTGCTTATTGCATGAGCTATGACCACAGACAACTTTATCACTTGGCTTTATTGTTTTTTTACATCCATTACAATTAGCAGAATTCATCGTTTTATTTTCAAAAAACAATTTTATATTTAGAAAAATACAAAACAAAATCTCGGGATACGAACCATCCACCACTCGATCGTTGGCTGCACTTTTAAGGCGCTGTGCCAACAATCACCATAGGTGTTCGTTTCAAAATCGTTATCTCTTGTAAACAATACAGTATTTATTTTATCTTTTATAGGGTATATCCTAAAATCTGGCCTATAACATTATTTGCATATTTCCCATGCATTTCTATTATTTATTCACCTTTCTGTTTTAAATGTTGTTATATACTTTTTCTATTATCCTTTCTCTAAATGTTATTATTCATATGCTCACTGCTTCAATGTTATTTATTATTACTGTTGAACACTTACTGCTGGTCTGTTTCGTATCCGGTGTAGGTAACTAATTTCACTATCACCAAAAAATTTGACTTCGTATGAATTACTTATGAATTTTTATACAATATTTCATTTTTATTGTTGAACACAGCCAGATATAAGTATTTTTTAGGTATAAATAGGCACTTTTATTATTTATAACATTAAATAAAACACTGAGCTAATGCTGCCGACGCAATTGCCGACTACCTTACTTATGAATATAAAATAAAATAAATAATCAACTTGTATTTCTTACAATATATTCGATGTCTCTTCCAGTAGGATTATTTTCAATGTATCGTTGTAGGTATGCCACAATCTTTCGATTTTAGATTTACAAATCATTATTTTTTATTTTTTTTTGAACAAATTTTATGTATAAGTTTAATTATATTATTTTTTGTTAAATTATTTCATAAATATAGTTAATGTTTGTCATTTAAACAAATTTCACCATTGTTTATGATATAACAACATGATTCTAAAATTAACTTATTAATGTTGATAATAACTTATTAATGTTGATATTTTGATCGCGTGGGATGAGCGTCAACAATAAATGCAAATGCGAGCATCGCCGCCTTCCGTATCCTCAATATTGGCATTTGGCAACCTTGATTCGACAGACCAGTGATGAATCTGCTCGCAATATCAAGGGTACGCGTTGGGCACGTAACGCACGGAATCTCGCACATCTTTTATATACAATATATAAATTGTGTGTTACGTAAGCGACGGCACAGTATGAGCGATGCGTCGAGCCGTGGCGGCCGCATTGGCAGCTGCCCTGCTGCTGGCTGCCGCAGACCAACAGGAAGCGGCCTCCACCCTTTCGAGCCTCGGATCCCTGCTGCCTCCGTTCCTCGCCACCAACTTCGAGAATCTAGTGAAAGCTGCAGCGGCTACCTGTATGTGTATTTTGTGTGGATTTTTTTTTAATTCAAAATAAAATAAGGAGTACCTAAGTGAAAACGCTCGTAAGTCCAGCAATCAGGCTAATGGATACTTTTAAATGTATGTGAATTTTTAGGTTAATTAAATATCCGTGTAATTAAGAAATATTTTAAAAATGTTTGATTTGATTGTTTCAAATGATTTCATTATTATGAATATTGTCACGTTCGATACATGTGTAGGTAAAAGCGCAATTTCTAACGCAATTAATAATCTTAAATATCACAGAGGAATGACTTTATTTTTAATTAAATATTTTAAGAAGTAAAGTCGCAGTAATGTCGCGACTCGCTGGTTCATCTTGAAACCACAACGAACTTCTATCTCGAATTCAATCTCAATTGAAAACAATGAAGGAAATTACACCATTATACCACAGTTGTATTATATTTCAACCAGACAGAATAATTTCAACACCATAAAATTGTGTAATGAAATAATTTTCCTTTTCATTGTCACTTGAATATAATTGGTAAAAAGTATCTACTCATTTTTTTTAAATAATAAAACTTACATAAAACAATTTATAACAGATAACTTTTAGTAAATAATAATAATTATTATTATTGAAGATATTGGTTTAAATAATCTTTGAAAAGAAATCCTAAAAACATTGAAAACTGTGAGCTATATATTTTCTGATTTATTCTCCTTAAATTTTATTCGATTCTTTATGCGCCTGTTGCCTTTATGCATCACAATTGACCATGAAACGGGAAGTACGAGACGGTTCCGCTGGAAATTTAAACTTTTTTAATATTTATCGTTACCTATTTGGATAGTCAAGGACTATTTGAGTGAAAGTAAAGTCAATAGATATAAACTTACTAGTAGTTGGTGCCCGCAACTTCGTCCGTGTTCTGGATGAAAGGTACCCTATGTTCTTTTTGGTGTCCCAGACAACGTGTATGCAAAATTTCCCGGTGATCGGTTCAGTAGTTTTTGCGTGAAAGCGTAACAAACAAACAAACAAACTCACATTCACATTTATAATATTAGTAAGGATAAACTTATGGTTAAATGTATCAAGATACATTTTTTTTCCTTTTAACAAGAATTCCTTATTATTTCCCTCTTTATTTTGATAATTGAGGTAATAAAGCTAATAAACCAAATTGTGTCGCATCAACATAGACACGAGGAAGTAGTAGAGCGACCAACATTAAATACGCCGGCCGGCGGTCGTAGTCGTGACCTCTATGCGGAAATTGTGTGATTTACTTTATAAAGTACCAAATTCGCCAATGTCACCCACACAACACTGACTCATAAGCGTTTCCTGAAATTTGGCAGGTGAGGCGTTGCCGCTGGGTCTGCTGTTCTCGCGTCCTTTCACCCTGGAGACTCCGCACTTGGACGTGGTAGAGTACGCGCGGGGCTCCAAACGCGTCTACAAGGTGTCCCAAGCCCACGAGCGGCTCCGCGAGCAAAAGTCCTTGCGGACGTTGGCCGTGTACATACCTGGCTGGTGGAACACCCCCACCGACGACTCGGCTCAAGCTTTAGCAAACAACTTACTGCACAATTTGCCAGTCTTCCTAGTGCTGGACACTCGTCTTTCCTTCAGTAGAGAATACGTATCGTCCGCCTCGCGAGTCAAGGCCCTCGCTAATTTGCTCTACAAGTTCGTAAAAAAACTGCACCAGCAAGGAGTAGCCTCGCCGGAGTCTGTGCACCTGATTGGATTCAGTTTGGGCGCACACGTGGCAGGAATGACCGGC
This sequence comes from Synanthedon tipuliformis, assembly GCA_947623395.1. NCBI lineage: Eukaryota > Metazoa > Arthropoda > Insecta > Lepidoptera > Sesiidae > Synanthedon > Synanthedon tipuliformis. The sequence continues at coordinate 148,698 of OX392424.1, read as the reverse complement.
AGTTTGGTGCAGAAGAATTTGAAAAGAAAATTGGGTAGAATTACGGGTCTCGATCCGGCCAAACCTTGCTTCACGCGGGACTCGGAGTTCAGGTTGAGTAAGAGAGACGCCACCTTCGTGGAGGTGTTTCACAGCAGCGGCGTGTTGGGTCTCGATGAGCCCATGGGCCACGTGGACGTTTTCGTGAACGGTGTTAACATAAAACAGCCGGAGTGCCGACACGAGAGGATCAGCCTCGAGTGTGACCACGGTCTCGCTTGGCAGGTGTACTCGGAGTCCATAAATGAGTACATGACCGCGAACAGGTGCAATAGTTGGAATGAACTCGAGTATGGGAACTGCAGTGGCAATATCACTGTGGTCGGCTACGAGTGCAGCACTGACACTCGGGGATTATTTCTGTACAAAACCAACAATAGACCGAGAAGAACCGATCCTGAGCTGAAAGTGTTTAATCTGTAGGGTTATATATTGTGTTAGTGTGTGTGTCGCGCATATGTGGGTGTTGCGTGCGAGCACACCAGTCTCGCCGCGGGAGTGCAACCGGTCACTCGCCGTGCCTGTAATCGGTGGTGCTGAATAAATACAAGTAATTAAGTAACATCTTTCATTTATAGTCATCATAACACGCGAACTATAAATTAGGGTTTATACATAGTAAAGACACAATGAATATAATCTCTAAAGTGGTGACCACCCGACGTGATTTTAAACAAGTATAACCGACGTGATTTAAAAACGATAATGTTTAGTGCAGTGCCACCGACTCAATCTCCAGCAATGCAACCAACACAAGCAGTGATAAAAGGCACAACGTCTGCCGATCAGGACAACATGGCCCTAGCGTCTATCACAGTGTCGGCAAAACTACCAGATTTTTGGGTAGACATGCCACGATTATGGTTTGCACAATTTGAGGCGGTCATGGCACCGCAGAAACAAGGAGATGACACAAAATTTAATTTGGTTATTTCGAAATTAGGCAGAGACTCCATCCAGCAGGTAAGCGATTTGCTTACAACACCACCCGAAGGAAATAAGTATAACGCGCTGAAGGACAGACTGTTACAAGTATACGAAGAGAGCGCCGAACGCCAATTCCAAAAGCTTGTTTCGGAATTAGAGTTAGGTTCTCAGAAGCCAACGCAGCTCCTACGCAGAATGAGAGATTTGGGTCGTACAACGCAAGTATCTGAACAAACTTTAAAGAGCCTGTGGTTGTCGAGAATGCCATCTGCCGTTAGAGCTGTCATCACAGTGTGTCAGGAGCAAAACCTCGACGATTTGGCTATCATCGCTGACAAAATTGTCGAGAACAGCAAGTCCTACGAGATTTCAGCAGTAACGAGCAGCACCAGCCACGCATCTATAGAACCTCTGGTTGCGCTAGTGAACAAACTAACGCTGGAAGTAGCATCGCTCCGTAACGAAATCTACAGCCGTGGACGTTCGAGAGGCAGAAGTCAACCAGGTCGCAGGAGCAGGTCAGTGTCGCGGAAAAGGAGATCACCTGAAGACCCGAACTGGTTGTGCAAGTTTCATTACCGCTACAAGGGCAAGGCAAGGCGCTGCGAACAGCCGTGTGCCTGGTCTTCAGAGGATAAGGAAAACTAAAGACGGTATATTCGAGATCGGTGGACGAATGTACCCAAAACCAGGTAGCTAAAAACCATCGATTGTTAATTAAGGACAGTTTCTCTAAACTTACCTTTTTGATAGATACCGGAGCTAATATCTCAGTTATTCCAAGGAGATATGCACAAAAGTATACGATAGAGCCTTGTGATTTTAAATTGTATGCAGCTAACGATACTGAGATAAAAACACATGGTATATGTAATTTAGAATTAACTTTTGGACTTAGAAGAGTATTTAAATGGCCTTTTATAGTGTGTGCGGTAAAGCAACCTATAATCGGAGCTGATTTTTTAAGAAATTTTAGGTTAACAGTAGATTTATACAATAATAGACTTTTAGATTTAGTAACTAATATGTACGTTTGTGGATCGAAATGCGCATATTTTGAGGGAACGGTTAAATGTATTAACAGCAATCATCCGTACGCGGAATTACTAGAATCATTCCCAGAAATCACACGTCCACCTAATTTTAAAGATATTCCAGAGCACTCTGTGTACCATCATATTGAAACTACCGGAACCCCTGTCTACGCGCGCGCTAGACGATTGCCGCCGAATAGGTATGACAAGGTTAAAAAAGAATTTCAGTTGATGCAAGAGCTAGGAATTTGTAGACCTTCTAAAAGCGCATGGGCAAGTCCATTGCATGTAGTCCCAAAAAAGAATGGCGATATACGTCCTTGCGGCGACTACAGGATGCTTAACGCGATTACAAAACCAGATCGTTATCCAATCCCGAGAGTTCAAGATTTTACTTACGGATTATACGGTAGGAAAGTTTTTACCAAAATAGATATTTGTAGGGCGTATCATTTTATTAGAATTAGGCCAGAAGACATAGAGAAAACGGCTATAATAACTCCATTTGGTCTCTACGAATTTCCTAGAATGACGTTTGGACTGCGTAATGCAGCGCAAACATTCCAAAGATTTATAAATAATACAATTTTATCAGGTATAGAAAGATTGAATTACTCGAACGACAAAGCAGACGATGCAAATTATCACAGCGGTATTACAGGACAGTCATTTGTATTCGGATTTCTTGATGACGTCATAATAGCTTCAGATAACAATGTCATTCACAAGGAACATTTACGATTGTTATTCGAACGGTTTAGTAAATATAAAATATCAATTAATTTAGCAAAATGCATCTTTGGTCAGCAAAAGATAGATTTTTTAGGCTATGAAGTTTCGGAAAAAGGTATCAGTCCTTTAAATGACAAGGTACGAGCTATCGATACGTACCCAAAACCGGAAAATATCGAACAGCTTCGTAGATTTTTAGGAATGCTGAATTTCTATAGGAATCACATACCTCACGCAGCAAAAGTGCAGGGAATTTTAGACAAATATTTACATGGCGCCAAAAAGAAAGATAAGCGTAAAATAATATGGACAGACGAGGCATCCAGGGCATTTGTACTATGTAAAGAAAATTTGAAAAATGCTGCCACGTTATCACATCCTATTCCAGACGCTCAAATTGCCTTAACGACAGACGCGTCAGATTGTAGTATAGGAGCGGTATTACAGCAGAGAGAAAATAGCGCATGGAGACCCCTTGGCTATTTTTCTAAAAGGCTTACGGAATCCCAAAAGAAGTACTGTACATATGATAAGGAACTTTTGGCGATTTATTCTAGTATAATCTATTTTAGGGATTTATTGGAAGGTAGGAACTTTACGATATTTACGGATCATAAACCACTGACATATGCATTTACGAAGTTAAGTTCAAATAAAGAATTACCTAGGAGAGCGCGCCAATTATTATTCATTAGCGAATTTACTAATGACATTCGACACGTGCAAGGGGACAATAACCCCGTTGCTGACGCATTATCGAGAATCGAAGCGATAACATGTCCGGCGCCGGTGCAACACGCTGACATTGCGCAAGCGCAAGCCGTAGACAACGAGTTGGCAAGTTTGTTGAAATCTGCCGCGAACAGCAAAATACAATTGAAACATATGAATTTTAACGATACTGATGACATGATTTATTGCGAAACATCTACCAATCGTATTAGACCTTACATTCCAGTTCAATTTAGGAAAACGATGTTCGAAAACTTACATGGCCTAACGCATCCCGGAATTAGGGCAACACGGGCATTAATATGTAAGAAAGTTTTTTGGCCTGGGATGAACAAAGACATAGGTAGATGGGCAAAAACATGTATAAAATGCCAAAAAAGCAAAATAATGCGGCATACTATATCTAAACTTGCCAGTTTCGGCGAAAGTGACAGGTTCGCGCACTTACATGTAGATCTAATAGGACCGTTACCAGTGACGGAACAAGGATTCCGATACTGTGTGACGATGATAGACAGGCGAACTCGCTGGCCTGAGATATGTCCAGTCGCGGATATGACGGCCGAGACAGTTGCAAAGGCAGTCTATGAAGGTTGGATTTGCAGATTTGGTTGTCCGAAGGAAATAACCACGGATCAAGGCAGGCAATTCGAAAGTGAATTATTTACGGACTTAGTTAAATTGCTAGGTATACACAAGACGCGAACCACTCCATATCACCCGCAATGTAACGGAAAAATCGAAAGATGGCATAGGTCGTTAAAGACCGCATTAATTGCTAGGCTAAGAGATAATTCGGAATGGCTAGTAGAATTACCTACAGTTATGTTAGGACTAAGAGCCGCGTGTCAGGTGGATAGCGCGTTCACAAGCCCAGCAGAATTCACTTTAGGGCATTGTCTACGTCTACCTGGTGAATTTTGTTGGGAAAAGTGTTCCAAAATAGACAATCCACAAGCATACATAATTAGGCTAAGAGATATTTTAAGTAAGATTAGACCTAGTAGTAGAAATTTCAGTAATAATAAGATGTTTGTACATGCTGATTTAAATTCCTGTTCACACGTATTCCTCAGAATAGACGCGGTACGGAAACCTTTAACACCTCCGTACAGCGGACCTTATAAAGTTATGGAAAGGAATGGAAAATTTTTTAAAATATTAATTAACGATAAATTGTGTAATATTTCAATAGATAGACTCAAACCAGCATACATGCTGCAAGAAAGTAACATTACGTTGCCCAGTAGCTTAGATCAGCATAAGCAGGACAATGACACCGAAAACACACCGTTGAAAATAACGCGGGCTGGCAGAATAGTAAAGAGACCCGTCAGGTTTGATTGTTAAGAAATTAGTGTCATTAACCTGAACATATATTTTTGTCAGTAAATGTAGAGTTGGCAAGTTGAAGTTTGAACTGAAGTTACACAAGTTTAAGTATATAAGTTTAGATATTTTATAATTATGTGTTAAATATTTTGATTATATAAAAATTTTTTTTTAGAAAGGGGTGTATGTAGGGTTATATATTGTGTTAGTGTGTGTGTCGCGCATATGTGGGTGTTGCGTGCGAGCACACCAGTCTCGCCGCGGGAGTGCAACCGGTCACTCGCCGTGCCTGTAATCGGTGGTGCTGAATAAATACAAGTAATTAAGTAACATCTTTCATTTATAGTCATCATAACACGCGAACTATAAATTAGGGTTTATACATAGTAAAGACACAATGAATATAATCTCTAAAAATCCGTTTGACATTTTCACAAGATGGCTAAGAGACTGAAATTATTTGCAATGTAGCGCCCTCTATGACAATCTTATGTAGCTGTGTAATTTAAAACCGAATCAAAATGTGTTTTTTCATTGTTCACAGAGTCAGAGTTAACCTTTAAAATTTTACTAAACGAATATTTGTAATAATTAAATTAAGTATAATTATTAATTATTATTATGAGTTCAGGAAGGTGAAGCTGTGATTTGGTAACTGTGATATTAGTTAATAAATAAAATGTGTTTCTTAAATTATTCTAGTAGTTTCATTTTGTACATGAGTAAAAAAGATAAAAAATGAAGTGATAGATTAATTAGGATGGGTTGCATCGTAGCACGGTTAAAGTAAAAGTTGACGTCAAATTGTCACTAACAATAACCCTGACTTTAACAGTTTCTGCGAAACGCGTTGCACCGTAAGCTTAGTTAAAGTTGACAGTTTGACGCGTTCATATGGCAGTTTTGACACTTGACGTTATAGTTAACAATAACAATAACCCTTAACCAGCGAAAAATGTGCGGTTACGGGTACGGTCAAAGTTATGACGTCATTTGATTATTTGTTAACTGGTGCAACTCATTTTCGGCCTAACCGTTACTTTAACTGAAGTTGCGACGTTTGTTATAGTTAAAGTAAGATGGTGCAACCCACCCTTATGTAGCTACAACTTCAAACTCTAATCCCGCAGTATTGTTATTATCAGTTTTCTAGATAAAATCCTATTATGGAAGCAATGCACATCATTCAAAACCAGACCACTGTTTCTTTTACACACTGGAATTTTTTTTAATAAATCGATATTTATGAGTATATTTCAGACAGCGACCTGCTCGGCTCGCAGAGATATACTATTTCGTTGATTTCAGACCATGATTTCAGACATAGACTAAAAATTGGTCTCGCTTCACTCGACAAGACAAAGCAGTCGTAATTGTCAAACGCGAAAAAAATGATACGCCAAATTTGGCGTACCGGAGCTAGTCACCACCCAGTCACACTGCAAGCTGTCTGTCATGTGTACATGCCGAATGTTTTATTAAATTTTGGGCATAATTCAAACTAAAATGCCGGGGTGCGTAGTGAAACTGTGTAAAAATAATACCACAAAAAATAAGAAGAACACTGGGATCACATACCATCAGTAAGTATCGTATAATTTCGAAATTTCAACATAAAATAATATGAACCCAAAACGCCATTCAGTGTTGCCGCGTATACAAGAATCAATTTCCCCATGTTTGAGATTTTTATAATGTGAATTTATTGTTTTTATTTTATTTTATTATCTTTACATAGTATAAAACAAAGTCGCTTTTTCTGTCCCTATGTCCCTTTGTATGCTTAGATCTTTAAAACTACGCAACGGATTTTAATGCGGTTTTCACTAATGGGTAGAGTGGTTCTCGAGGAAGGTTTATAAGTACATAATTTACTAAGTTACGCGGGCGAAGTCGCGGGCAGCAGCTAGTATAACATATTTCATTTATCTAACCTAGTTATTGGGAATTATTTAGAATCGTGTGGGAAGATTTTAGGGTATTTAAAGGTTAAATTAGTTAGAAATGGATGTTAATTTTATAAAAATATAGTTTTTATGGAAAGGAAATGAGTACAATTAATTTAATAATATTTTAGAACATAACCTAAAATTGTTTACAATACAAATAAATATGTAGGTACATACCAGGTTTGTTGCAACTATCAGCATCAGCATCACTTAAAAACATTATTACAACACACATATGTATTCAGTACAACACATAAATTTTCACTGTTTAAAACTGTTTTCATTTATTTAATTTTGTTGTATCTACTTTTTACATACGTGTTTACTTCAAGTTTAATCTTCAACAACAGAGCCAATGAGCCACAGAGTCATAAACATTACGGAACCTAACCTATTTGTTTTCATCAGTTGTTTTCATTCAGTCTTGTACCTACAACATGTATGTAAATATTGATGTACTATACAAACAATTTGAGGTCATGTTTTAAATTAAAATCTATATAAAATTAATTGTTAATGAATTTCCTCACCATAAAAACAATATTTTTATAAAACTAACATCTATTGTTAAATAATCTCACTTCCAAACACTTTATAAGCCTTCTATATTACTGGTATGTACATATTTCTTTGTATTGTAAACAATTTTAGGTTATGTTCTAAAATCTTATTAAATAGGCCAGTGAATATAGACATTTAACTTTGCACTATCCTACCGATTCAATTTTTTTTTCTATATGGTTTAGGATCACTTACTGAATATAAAATCACAAAATGGTGACAGATTCCGGTGACAGCACAGGCGCCATCTTGAAAAAACGTTTCTGGCCGATATCTCGGAAACTATGTACTTTAGGGCAAAAGTGATAGAGACCATTATTGTAGAGAATACTATTTCGCATCTTTTATTTGTTACGCATTTTTTTGTAAAACTCACCGCTTACGTTTTATGGCTCATTTAATTAACACATTTTTCTATCTCGGCCGATAACTCTTATAATATTGGATTAATCAATAAAATGCATCAATCCATTTTTAAAGATCAATCTATTCCCCACAACTTTTATTTAAAACTTTTTTTTTTAATGTCCATAGTTTTCGAGCTATAAGACGTTAAATTTTCTGAGCTATATTTATAACTTAATTAACTAATAGACCACAGCATAAAATATTTTCCCCATTAACTCGGGTAACAGTTAGCAGCTGGTAACACAATTCTTCACGCACACTAGTACACAATGTCAACTGACAATTGTTGCTTAAACACACTAGAATAAAAAACGGCCGCATTTACGGAGCTGTCGTTGTTGTATAGTCCTCTATCTAGTCGAGCGTAGCGAGCGAGACCAATATAAAATCATTGATTTCAGATTTATAAAATTCGCTCCAAAAGGCGCAACTAGTTGCGCCATCTGAACTAATTAATTAGTAATTTTTAAACGTCCATTACAACTCGATGAAGATGTTTAGAGTTATTCTTAATAGATGGCAGCACTAATATTCTACTGGCTTCTAATATTATATCTATATGAAAAATGTATGTAAGAAATTCTATCCCTATGAAGGAATTACAGATGAATTGTTCACTATTCATTACTACTATTATGTTATTATTTCAAGATAAAAAATATTGAACTAATTTTGAAAAGATATTACTATACTAAAAATACATACGTAGTTAGAATAAAAATATATTATATTGAACCTAGTTTTGTATAAATATGTAGGAACAAACAGAAAAATGTATAGGTATCTAGTTATTTAGTTAGACACTTGACTAATATCTACATCGTAGACGAGATAGGGGCACTCAAAGTAGACGCATTCAGTGATTGCATCCCGTTCCGTTCCGTGCACTGTTCAAAAACAAATTCCATCCTGTTTGCTCACAAGTCCAGCGGCGATCGCCATATTAACAGGTCTAATATAACAGTATGAGTAAGTATGTAGGTATAACTTTTACACAAGCTTGTAATTAGATGGTTCTGTTTTCCGGTATTATCACGAAACATGTTGTTTATGATGAAAGCCGTTCGCCGCTCTTCGTGACAACTGATTAATGTATCCCAGATACCAGACGAGGGCACGCCTGTCGTTCCCGCCTTCTCATTATTGTCTTGTGTTACCATGGATTTAGATATTTCACACACAATTTATTCGAATATGCCCGCGTTTTAAAGAGCTTATATATAGCTTATCCTACCAATTATCTTTTTTTAAAAAACCTCATCAATCAAGGAGAGAGAAGAGACTAGTAGGTAAAGGTTACAAACAATAGTGTCTTTACTCTTTACTTATTTATATGTCCATGGTGCTAATTTAATAGTAGTAGGTCATTAACCAACATATACCTAACATATTGTTGCTAATAACATAACTCTTTTTATTAACTCTTTTTATATTAAATTAAACACAAAATGAATGTTGATATAAGTTTGAATAATTAGCAGTAAGGATGCCAGTAAGGCAGTTAGGATAGAGAAGACTGGAAGTAGTCTAATGATGCTTACACTAATGAGAAATGTTTTTTTTTAGAAATATTAGGAAATATTAGGTACACTGAAGTGAAGAATTCTCGAAGAATTAACTATTCTAAGGCAAGAGCAAGATGTGTCGGTTCTCGGCTCTCGGAGATGACAGTGAGGCAGAGGGAGGAGTGTGGGGTGGCGTGGCGCAAACTAAGAGGCGACCGGCCCCAAAGGCCCCAATAATTAATTGGTTTCCGATGTAAACCCGATCTATCAATCGTTTTGAATTACGAATCACATATCTGCTGTTAAGTCAAGCGGTGGAGCGAACGGTTCAAACGGTCGTTGCATTTTTTACTCCTAATTGCCTTTGGAATAATTGCCTCCATCCCTAAATTGGTGCCTTGAGTGGTTTAAAACTGTCGGCAGTTTGGTTGTGTTGCAACAACGATATTCTATAACTAGTTACAGAATATGGTTGTGTTGGAAGAATAAAGTTTTCTAAAGCACGTCTATTGTATGACTTCACTTGAAGCTGCAACTGTGTTATGTATAGCTGTAGAGGGGCAATAGCTGTATATTATGGCATCACAAAGAGCACACGACACGTGTGGTCTGAGCATCTGCAAACTAAATTGTACCTTATCGGCAACAGCATTGGCCTTAAAGTTTAATAGGCCGCAGCGGGTTCATAAATTACGAGGCATTTGTGAAATTTGTATAATAATTATTATGCTCACAAGTAATATTAGGTATCAAGTGCTAATAATAAATCTGGAGAAGTCGGTGTTTTAATCATTTTTAGCGAAAACCAAGCAAGATGGATAATTTCAGTAATAGTAGACACACATACTGTTTATCCACGTAATAAATTTTCAAATATTATAATTTAGATATTATAATATAATTTAATGGCGAGTTTATAGTAAAAGTTGTTTTATTTGACGATTTGACCTTGTCAAATATATTTCAAACTAATTCCGCACGAAAAATACAAACGTAGTCCACACCTCAACGCAGTCACTGACACTGAAGCTTTAGAGCTCCCAGGCGGCGGAGACAATTCAACAGGCCTGACAATTATGCTTTTTCGTATTTACCTTTTTTGTATTTTTGTATTGTTTTCGAAACAATTTTCAATATAAGTCAAATTGTAAATTGTGGGATTTCTATTACATCGATGGAAATTCTAAACAATACAATTTGTTCTTCTCATGTTTAAGTATGAGTATAACATATATTTTTTGAAACCAATTGCGTTGACACTTACTTGTAACATCTTTATTAAACAATGCAAATTTTAGGATTTTAGCCTTGGTTTATCCTTTAAGTATATATAAGTATTACTGTATTATGCATTCCATGTGTCGCAATTAAAGAGACTGCTAATTGCCGCCACATTATCTTGATCGCTATTCAGAATTATTTCACCCGTTGGATATAGATAGATAATATCATTATTTTACTTATGAAAGGAAGTATTGCTGCAGGTAGAATACAATGTTGGCAGGGGGTAATAATAATAAAATGCTTGAGCTCGTAAACTGCTAACTAATTAAACAGAAAACGTCCGCTACGAAGTGTAAGAGGAAAAGCAAATAAGTATGTCTGTCTCCTGTTTCATTTAATCCTCTCATACCATAACCAGCAGCTAGTACTCTGTATGTAGGTACCTATAGTACATAATGTATTTGTACATAGACCTTTACATTTGGGCTTAAATGACAAATGATAGCATTGATAAGGCTCACAGGTAACAAAGCAGAGGAGATTTTGTGCTTACGACGGGACAAACAAAGGGGAGCCATTTCAACCCTTCATAATGGACGCTTCAGATAACGTCTGATCAAATATCTTGCTAGACACATTATGAAATATTCCCATAGTTTTCTACTTTATTACATCTTGGATTCAATTTATTATATTTTATTTATATTTGGGAAACAAACAATATCTCGATACACATTAACTGATACACATTACGATACACATTTACAAAAAAAAAAATTGAATAGTATTGTAACTGAACCTATTGTAGGTATACTTCCTTTAAAATAATAAATAGTAAAGAAGTGTAAGTATTAAGGTTCCGTCCAACATAACCTTCTGTAGAGTTCGCTCTTTTCCACATCGTTCAAATAGTATATACCTATTGTTAAGTATGTTAACAAAAGAAATAATATATAACAGAATGAAGTGTTTTTATAATAATCGGCCGGAGACTAAAGCCTTGTCCGTATTGTAGTCTTGTAGAGGTGTTGTGTGGGAAATCACTACAATCAAATTAAGATAATACTGTAAAGCAGTTCTGAGACTCGACAGGGATGCATTGTAAGGGTTGTGTGCGCCTTCTGGGGGCTACAACCCTACTAAAAATGTTTTTTCATGTTTATTCATAAAATTTATATCTTAATTCATATTATTTAATGCGAAAGAAACTAGGTACCTATGTTCCCTCGGCTAATTTTAAACGAGACTGTATTCGCAGTAGGTATTTGAATGTTTTGCTTTTGATGATTGAGTGACATTGAGTGATCATGTCTCTCAATAAAACATGGAGTTTTATAGGGGTTTTAAAAAAATGAATATCGTCTTAGATAACATTTCACACTCACCTTCCTTAAAAAAAATATACACATTAGGGAATAGTGTTCTAAAATTTTCATTATAAAAGAATTCTTCTATGAAATATTTAAAGTTATTAAATATAACAGATTGCCACATGTAACTTAATAAAAATGAGAAACGCATGCAACATCGAAATGGATACTAAGTGAAGGGTGACAACCCTAGCGTGGAGTAGTGTGTGTGTGTGTGCGTGAACAAAAGCGAATGTAATTAAAAGGTGCGGAGATTGCAGGCGGTTGTTGCGCCGACCGTTTCATGTGAAATAGGCCATTAACGAGAATGCCCCTTCAAAAATAACAAAGCCTCCGATTGTGTAGTGAAGTGATGCGGCCTGCCTCCAGGGGGACGCTATCGATTCCTTTTTCTATTACGGGACGTCACTCGCAGCTGACACGTCTGGAAAAATAACTGCCTCCCGTTTCATTGCGACCTGTTCACTATTCGATATTTCCACACATAACTAACATGACGCACTCGAATAATTCATTGAAAAACCGATACTTACTCGGAGACATTTTGAACATCATTAGGGACAGCCCTAGACCCTAATAAAAGCGTAATAAATGCAATTTATTAGGCGAGTTACGTCTCTGCCAAAGCAATTTAGTCTCGACTCGATGTATTTTGTAAGCATCAGTTAAAGTATAAGTATACTGTACCTTCGATTTATCAATTCAATTCGGCTTAAATAATAATAAGCGGAATGATTCAGTTTCGTTCGTTCGGTGTCGGCTATTTTTTTATTCTTTTTTTTTTTCAATAATAACACGCTCGTTTTAAATACGACACGTCCTTTGAAATCGGCTTTATGTAAGTATACCGTTCAAATGAAAAGTGACAATAAGTATTTCGGGGTTCATTCGAGTCGCGGAGCAACGGGAGACGGACTCACAATCAGAAGAATAGAGGTCTTTCTTCGGACGGTGAAACCTGTTATTGGTGAAGCCGTCGAGGTCGCAAAATTACTAATAACGTCCTCTTTACTTGCTAGGAATAAAAGAAATGATAAATCCGCTTACGACCAACAAAGAAAAGGAAAAAAATTTTTTTTAAATATTCTGATAATTTTATATTTTGCTATTTCCCACAGTCTGGTCTTACATGACGTATTTTTGTATGTGTGTAATGTTGGTAATCTCAAAAACTACTGGACCGATTTTGAAAATTCTTTCACCTAATAGAAAGCTACATTATCAGCTAGTACCTACCTACCTAACATAGGCTATAATTTATAAAGTTACTCTGGCGACGTCGCGTGAAACAGCGAGTAAGTCTAAGTATGTTATATATATCTTATTCACACTACATATTTGTTCACAGGTCACCAATCCCCTCGTTTCTCCTTAGTTAATTTTTAAACAAGGAGCTAACTGAGCTACACAAAGATGTCGATGTTGCAGTAGCTTGCCTCCAGACTGCACAGCTGCATACGAGCTACTCTTATGAGTTATAGTATAGGTGCACAATCGATACGGTAATTTATTATCGCATTATCTAAAAAACGCTCGCCATGCTCAAATGGAAGTCACGGCGCGCAATTTCAAATGTGTTTCTATGGCGTCGGACAAAAAGCGGTAATTTTAATGGCCCTCCAGTGCAGGCACTGTGCGGGAACCGGCGGGAACTCAGCGCGAACAAAGGGACCCCAATTTTGTCGACGTTCTGGAAGTAAATTGCTTACATTTTTTTTTCATTGGAAATTGTAGTGGCTGGTGCGTTGGGTTCGGCTTGGCGGCGGATCACAGTCGCCACGCACCAAAACTTATACATCTACCAGCTGAATCATTTTGTATGCTACCTACCGCCTACCCCTACATAGATTCTATAATATTCTTAGAACGGCCTCGGTTATATCTCGAGAGAATATGAAACATGAAAAGTGACTATTTAAACTACGCGGGCTGTTAGTTGGATTTTTGATATTGTAAATTATACCATTAATTAATTAAACTGTGGCTTTGAAAGAACTAGTAGGTATTAACTTTCACTTATAATGAATTTATTAATAGTGAATATATTCTCAGAGGCGGAAAATGTTTTACACGTTATAAAATTTTACATAATTATTCCCATTTCTAATATTACATTTTACATAATATTTTACATATTTTATTTTATGTTTATATTAAATTTAATTTTACATAAATTTAATTTAATTTCTTTCATAAAACGTATGTTTGGGTATTATAAATTTAATGAATGGTTGCATCTGTCATGTAATCAAGATGACAGATGATCAAGATTTAATTTGATATCAAGAGACCGTAAGCTTCTTCTATTTCTGTTTTCATATTTTTATTTTTATTGTAGTACTCTCGGTGGAGTGTATTTGTAATATTTATAAGTTTGTGTTTGTGTGAGTCTCAGAATAAAGAAGAATTGAAAGTGGAACACGCCAATCGATAGTAGCAAGCTATTGGTTACATTTGCATTACGGGTCGGAAACCACAGAACGAATTTAGGGGCGAAAGCCTTCACATGTCTCAGAGGCCAAATTCAATGAGTTCCAAGCATTTTGCTTTGTTACGGGAACATGTTGCCCACGATTTTGTACGAGGAGGGCTCTTCGAACTATGTACCTATAGTTTAATTCACACGTACATTTTCTTTGAGAAATTAATTTAAACAACTTGACTTTGACGGTTTGCAGTTAATAAGTATACAAAAAAAATCGTCATTAATTTGTAAAGAAAAAAATACTTATTGTTATTTAAAAAAAATGATAGATGATTGTCATGAAAAACGTAGAATACAATAACAATAAATTGGCTTTACCTCGAACAAAGCTTCCGAAAATCAATAAATCTTTTATTACAAATTCAAAAAAGTATGGAGTTTGTGCAACTGAAAGAGCTGCTTGGGATTTTAGATTTTAATTGCTTGGCTGATTTTATTTGTTAATTTTAAACTTGTATAGCAAAGTGATTGATGACTTTGTGGTCAACTGAGCCCACAGCCCTTTTAGCCCGCGGGCTCAGTTGACCACTTGCTACGGCTAAGGGTCTACTCAGCCCGCGGGCTCTTGACCACTTGCTACGGTAAGGGTCTACTCAGCCCGCGGGCTCTTGACCACTTGCTACGGTAAGGGTCTACTCAGCCCGCGGGTTCAGTCGACTCCTTTCTACGGTTTCGTGGTCAACCCAGCCCACACCCAGTACGCGGACACAATATTCATTTAAAATAATAATACGCAAAGCCGCGTGCAACAGCTAGTATTAACTAAGTAGGTATCTCTATATCTATCTACCTCCAACTGGTTTTGATAGGGTGATGCCAATGTGGTGCAGTTAAATTGCTATCTTTTTGCTATCTTTTTGGATTACTTTCTTTTTTATTATTACATTTATAAAGGAAGGCAGAAAAAATATTTTATCTTATCATCAACTTGGTTTTTTAATGATATGCTGATAAAAATATATTTTTTCATAAAACCTTGTGACAAAAATAATGAAGCTTACTTGCTTATTTTATACTTTTGCTTACTTTTAGTGCAGATTAGCATAAACAAAAATCAAAAAAATAAAACATTTCAGCAATTCCTGAATTGTTGACGAGTAGTTACGTCGCATACCTAAATAATTTAATAATTAATAAACTAATATTTAATTTACATTGTATTAGTGGCATGGGAAAATTTCTATCGAAAATAAGTTTAGAAAGTTAATATTTAGAAAATAATGTTAAAAAAATCGAAATCCCTTCTAATAATGGGCTGCTTCGTAGTTAATGCTTTGTAAACACTCCGTCGTCGCTCACAATGAGTCTGACAATTCGTGCTTCAAAAAGGGATTCATTGAACTCATACACATTTTATTTGCTTTGGAATAGTGTGTTTGTGTGTGTGTGTGTGTATGATCAAATCCCTTATTTTTTTATCTAATTATATGTAGGGTTTCTATGACGATTAGAATCACCATTTGAAACACCCTTCTTAAAATCATCAATGCGGACCAAATTTATTATGGAAAATGTTCCGCGTTGAAAAATAAAAAATATACACAAGCTATAATATAGGTAACGCTTGGCCTCTTGTAATATTTTTTTTATTTTATTTTTGTTTAAGACGATTCTCTGGAAGCAGTACTTTTTTCTGGATGAAAGGTACCCTAATGTCTTTTCTTGTATCTGACAACATGTATGCAAAATTTAATGATGATCGGTTGAAAAGGTAACAGACAGACAGACTTACTTTCACATACTACCTATAATACTTACTAATATTATGAAAGTTTGTGAGGATGCATGACGCATGTGTATGATGTATGTTTGTTACTCTTTCACGTGAAAACTAAACTGAACGGATTTGTATAAAATTTGTTATAGTACCTACATATGGTTTATTAACTGGATTAACATATAGGATACTTTTTATCCTAGAAAAAGGTTTGTTTCCGAGGGATCATCTAAAAATATAAAAATATGATGGGGCGCAACCGTTGTCATAGCAATATAAATAGCAGCCATTATTTAGGCATTGCATTTAGTACATTTTTCAACGCAGATGAAGTCGGGGGAACCAGATAGTATTGTTATAAGGGAATTGTAGTTACATATCATGATCGATTTAGTTAAATCCGATACAATCCGATTGTAAGTATTGATTTTTTTTTCAATAAGCTGCAATTCGACAAAATATACCGGATAAAGCATAACTCGTAAATCGCCATTATTCTTTGTTGGCAGCAAAAAATGTGGAGACGGTTAAATATAATAATTTTGTACAAAGGTGTCTCAGCGTCACTCGTCGGCTCTCACAAACATTTCAGGGCACGGATAACAATAGGCACAGACTAACTTTCGCACGCCATTTCGTCTGTAATTCTCTCATTTTACTTATAGATTACGAAATTAGCCTTCTTTTTTAATTTATACAATAAAATTGGGTATTTCGTATCATTTCATGATGTTTATGGTACATAAAATATGTTATCCATCCGAAATGACAATATTTGTAAGAGGAGTCGGAAATAAGGCGTTTATAATATACCTACTAGCTGGTGCTCGCGACTTCGTCCGCGTGGAATAGTTATTTTGGGAATCATTTGGGTATCTCGAACGGTTTTCGCAGCGCACGCAACGGAAGCCCTCAAAGATGAATAATTTTCCCCGTTTTTTTCCACATTTTCGACTGTTTCTTCGCTCCTATTAGTCGCAACGTGATGTTATATAGCCTAAAGCCTTCCTCGATAAATGATCTAACCAATACAAAAAGATTTTTTCAATTCGAACCAGTAGTTCCTGAGATTAGCGCGTTCAAACAAACTTTTCAGCATTATTATAGATATATTTTCTATCTATTAGTAAAGATATATTTTATTAATTTTAATTTTAAAATAAATTTAAAAAATTGAAATTTTAATTTCAATATTTAATAATAAATAAATAATATATTTTTGGAAATTTTGGCTTCCCTTCTAATTTAGTAAATTTTAGGCGACGGCCTCTCATTCTATAACAAAAGAGGATTTTATGTTAAAATGTATATCAGAAGCGTAACGATGGCAGGGGATCGGCATTACAAAGAGAAAAGAAGTTGGCTCTTGTGGAATAAACTTTAACGAGCCCAAAAAAATAAAAAATAAAAAGAGAGCCGTGAACGGAAGGGTGAATTTAATCCGGGGGCGTCCTATCAAAGAAATGACAACTCAAACAGAAATATTGGATACAATGGAGCTGGAAAGGTATTCTTTCCCATTCTTTAATTCGTTCGATGCGTTTCACTGTTATCCGCCATCCGCCATCCGCAGTCACAAACAGGCCATAAGCCAGGTCACCATCTTTTAGAAAACCACCATGATATGACCATGATGATATGCTGTCCTGTATTTTCGTGATGACTCTACCCAATCGCTTGCCATTTGTCTCTACCATCGAATCAAATGAAAAGATATAAGATTTCCATTTTAGCCTCATTTATGAATATGATTCTGACGTTATAAATAGTAAGTGAAAAGTGTTGTAGCAGTTTTCACAAGTATTTAGTTTCGCAGAAAGAAGAGTCGCTTCCGCTTTGGTAGTGTTTCGTTAAACCGCCGACGAGTACGAGTACTCTCCAGGAATCTTTTCAAGATCCGGGCCTTTCATGTTTCGAGGCGGCCCTAAAAGCCTTCTGAACTTACACAACCATGAAATAGAAAAGCTTTCTGACCGTAAGAGCGACGTCTGGCCTCGTTTCAATCTGGCCATCTTGTTACAAAGACTGTGTACTGACAAGTAAGGTACACAGTCTTTGTAAGATAACATATCATGATATAGGTACCTACTTGTTAGAAAGCGACTGTCACCTTTTGTCTATAAATATAGAATATGAAAAACCAAACACTTCATACACTTATCTACTTATTTGGACAATCATACATAATTGGATAACATAAAGGTACCCATAATTTCAACAAGTAGTTGGGTAACCTGACGGTGTGCAAGGAGCTTAATTCTGACGGTGTATGATAAATTGGAAAGATTCTGTAATAAAGGAATGTTTGTTGACTAAATGAATTACTTAGTTTGTGTAATATCAAGAAAAGAACTGAACAACTTAACAACAGGTGCAGTCCGTGACCAGCTTCGAGGAAGGCTCCGGCGTCCCTTACTTGCTCAGTGGTAAGGTTGGGCTGAAGCGGTCGGTCGTGGCCGGTCCAGTTTCAAAGCAGGATGTATCGAGTTCGTTGTAGCCGGCCGATGGATCGAATTCTCGGCTGTCGAGTAATTCGATTCTGTTATCGTGGAAAGATAACACTTCGCTGTGAACGAAGGCAACTCGAAGCCAAACCTATTCCAGCTTACACTTCGATTACAACTAGATATAAGAGAAATCAACGATTATTTAAGTTACGCATTTTAATGCCCAAAACATGATAAATAGGGATATAGGAAAATGGCTTTTGGCATCCTTTATTCACTCACTGAAAAACTACGCCATATATACCGACATGCTGTTATTTCATCATGGTATTAACTGCCGCCATATGGGTTGCCCAAATGACTGCGAATCTCAATGTGCCCTGCGTCTACTGCCTCAGTTAAACTTTTAATTTAAGTTTACGGTTTGGAAATAGTTCTTGACTCGCTGGGGACTGATGTCTTGGATGATACGACCACATCAGAAGGCCAGTCATGTACGTTGGAACGGGTTTTAACCACACATTAGAGGCGAAGGATGTATGAGGCAATGGTGAAGTCGGACAGAGCGGAGTCTGGCGAAGCGGATGAGCATACCGTGTCGAATTACATCGGATGCAGCCAGCGGCAGCCTCAGACACTCTTCGGCCGCATCGAATTAAACGACACGCCCTTTCATTTCATTTTACATTACAACTTAATTTTAATCATTTTCTTAAAAGGCCTATTATAGTGTAATAATTTTTATCTTTTCACTGTTACAGCGGGGGATTAGCTACAATTTCAAAGGGAATAAAACACTTATTCAGCAGTATTTCATTCCCTTAAAAAGAATAGGATCAGAGCCATGATACGGTTATTGCAACCACTCGCGGCGTCCAGCACAACACTTGTTTCACAGTCACAAGTTGCAAATTGAAATTGTGTAATTTAGGTACAATTTATTTGAAAAGAGAAACAATGGATTTTTTAAGCTTCCAAGCTTTCCGAACCGGTCTGTGGTAGTTTAGTAAAAAGGTCATTAATCTAAGTAGGTACCTATAAAGAATTAAAAAGGTCATTTATTAATAGCGTCCGTGCGAAGGTGGGATCCTAGTGTGAAAGCTCATCTGGTAATTACGTGAATAACGTGATAATTAGTTTAACGTCACTGATGTTATTGACAGTCGGTCTGTCCATTCGTTTTGCTTTGTAGTGTGTCTGACGGAGGCTGTCGGGCGCCCTCCCCCGCGCGGCTGCCGCTCCCCCGCTGCCCCTCCCCCGTCGCCCGTCGCCCGTCGCCCGTGGGGGTGGAGGCATGAGTATTGAACAACATTCAGCTGATAGGCACTAACTATGTAATGCACTTTATGTGCTGCACTTGAGACAGCTTGAGACACTTACTCAAAATCAATATTAATCTAATTATTACCTAACTTTACAAAACAGTAGCTAAGTAGTTATTTTGTTTATTCTAAAACAGCAAAAACAGTTCCAAAGTGAAAACATCATTAATTTGTATAACTTAAAAATTAGTATTAATTAGCTAGGTAGGTACCAAGAGTAAATTTATCCCTTTAGAAAAAACGCAAGGTAGAGTAAGTAGGTAAGAAAAGTTCAAAAAATATCAAGTTCCTTCTGGTACATATTTAACCAGTTACTGCATAAAATATATTATAGTAGGTAGGTATGTGATGCGATACATAACAACTGAAGATTGAAATCTCCTTCCACAAGCACGCATCCAGTCAGCTGTTTGACATTCGGCGTGGATGGACCGGCCCGCCCGCCCCTGCGGCGGCCCCCTCCCCCCCGCGCCGGCGACATTGTACTGAAACCGCCGCGCACTCGTGTGCGTGCATTTCTGCGCAACACATCTCCAGCCAGCGGCCATCGCCGTTTCTATCGACCCGCCGATAGACAGCGTCGCCGCCGACGCGCGACCACCCGCCGCTGAGTCCTGCGCATCTCCCGGCCCTCTCCTTCTCGGTAGCCATCGCCACTCGCCACGGCCACCACGCTTGGACATCCGCGAGGGGCGCAATCCCAGCTGACGCGGGGCTCCCCGTCCCCCGCGCGGGGCGGCGGCGGCGCGCAGGCGTGCGAGGCGCTCTCTCCGTCAGTCTCGCGCCGGGCGCACAGTTAGGCGCACGTCCGCGCGTTCCAAAGTCCGCAATCAGCTGATCGGCGCGCGCCCCGCGGCGCACATGCCGTGAGGCCGTGCCCGCTACGATGACGGGCTACGCCCGCGGCGAGTCCGACTTCGCCGGCGCCGACCGCTTCCGGCGGGAGGCGCGGCCGGCCTCGCTCGCCCCAAAGGATTACTCGGTGCCTTTACACGTAGACTGCAGTATCGAATACGAGCTTCCCGACTGTGCCAAGCCGCCGCAGGGCGTCAAGATCGAGCCGCTGCTCATGATCCACCCGTCGCACTTCCGGAGGCTCGAGAGCCTGCGGCGGGTGCCGTTCGTGAACAACCTGCCGCGAGGCGAGGCGGCGACGGCGGTGACGGCGAGCGCGGCGGTGCCGACGGGGCGCGCGAGGCTGCCGCGAGTGCCGCGCCGCTGCTGCCGAGCCGCTCCAGCGCCGCCCGCGCCGCCGCCGCAGCCCGCCCAGGCGCAGCGCCAGCGCGCGCCCGCCGACGAGCCGCTGCCCTACCGCTTCGAGTCGTACGCGCCCGACGCTGGCGGCGGCAAGCTGCCTGCCCGCGGCCGCCTCAAGCCGCACCCCTACCTGCCGCCCGAGGCCCTGGACTGTGATATTGGCCCGCACTTCGACCGCTTCGACAAGCGCGCGCTGCAGCAGCTGCCCATCTACATGTAGCGGGCGGTGCACTGTGATGTTCCCTTCTCATAGTTTAGTGTAAGACGAAACGGAATACCAAATACTACTACGTACGTTGATATTGTTTTGAACGTTGTGTTCTTTCGGACCGTCGTGCCCAATCGTGCCGGACTCTCGAGCCTCTCGAGCCTCTCGAGCAAGGCGGCTTCATGTTTATTCGCAAGTGCAGTACCTAACCGAAGCTTCGTCGTTCCATTATTGTACCGGTCGCCGATTCGTTGCATTATATGCGTTCTGTATAAGGTTCTGTATCATATCGATAATTATATGTTCAAATTGTATAATAACTATGTACCTACCTATAGAGTAAAAAATGAAAGTGAGAAAAATATTACGAATAAATACTAGAAATAGTTACGTTTGGAATAGGGAATGATTTCTAGAACGGTCCCGAGTGGTGTAATTCTAGAATCGTACTTTCGTTTATAAGTTATGTTTGTTGAAAATATATGTATATTATAAAGAGTCCTCTGATGAATAGTCTGATTAACAAATATTCGGCATGTAAAAGTCTTTATAAAACGCTTACTTAGCATATCATAGTATTATATTGTGTCATAGTCCAATGCCAAAAATATAACTATCTTTTTACAAAAAATGTCAAATAGCATAGTTTTATTTATGCCCGCACCACGTCGTAGGCGACCTGACCGCCGCATCACTAGTGCTACTTTGTGTGTGTGTGTCGATATCGCAGTGCCCAGTGCCACTTGTGCTAGTGCTACCGACTGCCGACTGCCGACCGAAGGCTTGGATAAACACTCGACGTAAGTATAGCACTTGAAAACATTTTTCAAAAATTATGCATCCATCGGACTGAGGTACTTTATGTTTTTTAAATAGGCTTCATTTCTAATTAGTTACAGTGGGATCAAGGATAATCAAATTCCAACGCACATCGTGAAAGTTGATGTCTAAATTGATACCTACGTGGCCACCATTTTAAAACTTTTGACTGTTGAGCAATGTTTCTTTTCTATCTTTAATTCTGCTCAGCTCAATGCTCATTCGACTGGGTACATACCACAGAACACTATATTATATAATATACGCTCAAATTCAGACTTTAGCATGTAAATTATGTTTCATGACAGATATTACAGAGACCCGCAACTCGAAAAAACATCGCTTGGAATTGGCATCAAGTCAATGGAAGCGACGGTAATCTTGTTTGAAATGTCATAAATTGGAATTAGGCGACGTCTGTCTGCGTTTATTCTGTCATAAAATCGTTATTCAAAAGTTAATTTACGACTTCAAAGAATACAAGTTACACAATGTAGTTTTATTCGTTGTACACGTAGCTGTTCGATTTGCTTTCAATGGAAATACCTACGTGGAAAACGGTTACACGTATACCAATTAGATTAGGACGAGGTTTCACTGTTTTTTTTTTCATGTAATAGCTACATGTACTACTTATTTAATGACGTTTCAGTATTTCTTGCAGTGCAGTTAGAAATAGGTATTTACACATTAAATATCCTCAGAAATTACGCAATCACCATTAGGTACTAAGTTTGGTATCGCATTTGAGGGTCTAATTACTTGTAACCGTGCTTGTAACTCTTTTTAAAAGTTTATTTAAATTTCTACATTCAATAACGACCAGCCCCGGAAGCAATGGTATAATAATACAGAACAGAAACACTCCTGACTGGTTTATCGCTCCTTCCTTATCAAATTCTGTTGCGTTGTGTTGTTTAATTCTATAAGTTCTTCAAAATCTGTTGAGAAACAGTGGACGGAGATTTTGTTTTGTAGGCACCTACTATATATGTCATGTATTTAAACTGGCAGGCAGTCTCAGGCAGCTTTTTTTGATCAATACCTATGCTCACGTTTGGGTGCAGAGTAAGTAGTACTCAAAATAATTACATTTTTTCCTGGTTTTCCTTGATAGACAGTTTAGGGTTGTGTCGGTCTCTGTTTTCATTATAAACATTTCATATCTTGTAGTAGGTAGTTAAATAGCTCGTCTTGGGCGTCGCATTGTTCCCACAATACTAGTCTTTTCGACCACTAGTTTTTTAGCTTTTCGACCATTTAGAGACGTGAAAAAGTTGTCAGTGGTAACGTTCAAACCACATAGGTATTCGGGTAATGAAATATCATTGGAACGGTCCTCGTCTTTTCCTAGATCCTTTGTAGCAGGGGAATCTACTTCGGTGTCTTTAGATGAAGAATAAGTGACCTGTTCCCATAGAACTTTATAATATAGAAAAGACAGTACGAACAAAATCTGTACAACAAACGGGCGCGCAAGAGGCGGCTAATGTATCATAGATGCGATGTCACCGTCATAGAGGCGACACTTTTTTTATATTCTGCCTTTTCATTGGATACCACTTACGTGAATAAAAAAATTATTTTATTTATTAAAAATTTTGATCACAACCATGTTGGAATGAGACAAACTTATATCTTAAAAAAAGAAAATAACAAAATTAACAATTCGACCAACAAATTCGAAATTAACAATCATTTATACCTACTTAGTTTTTATTACAAAAATAGTGTTTTGACGCCATACAAACAAAAATAAATACTTAACCAACCGCATCAGACACAAATATCACTAATTAATTATTGGTAACATAGTAATAAAATTGAATATATAAATAAACGATTTAAAAATGCTGTGTTGTAAATTTATTTTAGCCCAGTCGATTAGATCAAAAAAGAGGCTGACACGGAAAAAAATTCAAGTACCAATTTTCCTTCGGAATTCGTTAGGAGGGATCTCTGGCAGTCTACATTTCGGTTTTCGGGATCCGCACTCTATTGCGTCATCCGCCATCTTGAATTCGAGGGTGAATTTTTGTTTATTGAATAACTTGTTTATTTTCAATTTTAGACGAAAAATGGTTATGACCGAAGTTGTTTGGAATTAAATTTTCTACAATTTTGGTACTTATTAATTTTTCTCAAGGATCAATATTTTTCGATTTAGCCGTAAAATTTTGTAAGAAATGTTTATTTAGTTGCCCTTAAACAATATAAGTTTAGTTAATTTTTGTCGCTTAGATACACAATTATTAGTCGGATCAGTTTTAGCTTCATGTTTCAAGCGAATCGTTGTGTATTTATTTATAATGGCCCGTATCAAATGCGATCGGTGGTTTAAGGTGCTTGGTTGATTAAAAGAATATTGAATTAAAGATGTAAATACCTCTTTCTGAATAAAGTATTCTAAAGTATTGACCGTAATATAACTAAAATAGTATTTCGAAGAGAGTCTAATTCCACCACTTTGTTTTGTGAGTTTTCGTATTACACTTTCTGTGGCGATACATTATTTTATAAACATCTTCTGAAGAGTATAAGAAGCCACCCATACACACTGTATAAATATAATACTACAAAAAATAAGAAGGACACTGGGATCACATAACATAAGTAAGTATCGTTTTTCAAAGTATTTCAAAATTTCAAACATAAAAATAATATGAACCCTAAACGCCATTCAGTGTTGTCGCATATACAAGAATCAAGTTACCCGTAGTTGAGATTTTTATAATGTTAATTTATTGTTTTTGTATTAAAACACTATAAATTAAAATGAATAACAATAAAGCCGAATTTTATTATATAACCTATTTCATTTATCTAACCTAGTTCTATAAAATATTTAATATTTATCTTTGTAATCTATGAAACGAGATAATAGAATATAATTTAGTTTCACTCCTCACTTCTTTTCGGGTCTAAATCGGAAAATATTGATCCTAGGGAAAAATCGATAACTACCAAAATTGTAGGAAATTTAATTCCAAACAAATTCGGTTATAACCATTTCTCGTGTAAAATTGAAAATAAACGAGTTTTTCAATAAACAGAAATTCACCCTCAAATTCAAGATGGCGGATGACGCAATAGGGTGCGGATCCCGAAAACCGAAATGTAGACTGCCAGAGATCGCTCCTAACGAATTCCGAAGGAAAATTGGTACTTGGATTTTTTTCCGTGTCAGCCCCTTTTTGATCTAATTTGACTGGACTAAAATAAAAATCACTATTTTCACCTATATTATGTCTAAATAAATAAATAATAATTTTATTTCAGGCCAGTAGCCTATAATAAATCAATTAAAACTTAAAACCAATCAATGTAATAAAACAATTAGGTAATAAGGTAATTGATTTTATGATAATTTTATCTTTTATTAATTAATAAAATAACCAGTCTATTCTCTTCTAAACGTGTAAGATTATTATTTTCCGCTATAAAAAGATACGTCAACTAATAATCTACACTTGTTTAACAATACACCTAATGTCACTTCTTAATTTTTTTATCTATGACAAATGACGCAAAATGGCGTCCGCTCAGTGAGGTGACATAACAAGAGAAGTTATCGCCCCCATCACTAGTGATTCGTTCAGCTGTGGTTGGCAAGCAACACTTAACTTAGTCACTTTCTAGCTCTTGAGTTGCTTGTTGCTTGTAACCCTTGTTTGTTTTTTAGCGAAATAACGTTAAAACTCATCAAATATGCATTTCATTTGTCATAGATAAAAAAATTAAGAAGTGACATTAGGTGTATTGTTAAACAAGTGTAGATTATTAGTTGACGTATCTTTTTATAGCGGAAAATAATAATCTTACACGTTTAGAAGAGAATAGACTGGTTATTTTATTAATTAATAAAAGATAAAATTATCATAAAATCAATTACCTTATTACCTAATTGTTTTATTACATTGATTGGTTTTAAGTTTTAATTGATTTATTATAGGCTACTGGCCTGAAATAAAATTATTATTTATTTATTTAGACATAATATAGGTGAAAATAGTGATTTTTATTTTAGTCCAGTCAAATTAGATCAAAAAGGGGCTGACACGGAAAAAAATCCAAGTACCAATTTTCCTTCGGAATTCGTTAGGAGCGATCTCTGGCAGTCTACATTTCGGTTTTCGGGATCCGCACCCTATTGCGTCATCCGCCATCTTGAATTTGAGGGTGAATTTCTGTTTATTGAAAAACTCGTTTATTTTCAATTTTACACGAGAAATGGTTATAACCGAATTTGTTTGGAATTAAATTTCCTACAATTTTGGTAGTTATCGATTTTTCCCTAGGATCAATATTTTCCGATTTAGACCCGAAAAGAAGTGAGGAGTGAAACTAAATTATATTCTATTATCTCGTTTCATAGATTACAAAGATAAATATTAAATATTTTATAGAACTAGGTTAGATAAATGAAATAGGTTATATAATAAAATTCGGCTTTATTGTTATTCATTTTAATTTATAGTGTTTTAATACAAAAACAATAAATTAACATTATAAAAATCTCAACTACGGGTAACTTGATTCTTGTATATGCGACAACACTGAATGGCGTTTAGGGTTCATATTATTTTTATGTTTGAAATTTTGAAATACTTTGAAAAACGATACTTACTTATGTTATGTGATCCCAGTGTCCTTCTTATTTTTTGTAGTATTATATTTATACAGTGTGTATGGGTGGCTTCTTATACTCTTCAGAAGATGTTTATAAAATAATGTATCGCCACAGAAAGTGTAATACGAAAACTCACAAAACAAAGTGGTGGAATTAGACTCTCTTCGAAATACTATTTTAGTTATATTACGGTCAATACTTTAGAATACTTTATTCAGAAAGAGGTATTTACATCTTTAATTCAATATTCTTTTAATCAACCAAGCACCTTAAACCACCGATCGCATTTGATACGGGCCATTATAAATAAATACACAACGATTCGCTTGAAACATGAAGCTAAAACTGATCCGACTAATAATTGTGTATCTAAGCGACAAAAATTAACTAAACTTATATTGTTTAAGGGCAACTAAATAAACATTTCTTACAAAATTTTACGGCTAAATCGAAAAATATTGATCCTTGAGAAAAATTAATAAGTACCAAAATTGTAGAAAATTTAATTCCAAACAACTTCGGTCATAACCATTTTTCGTCTAAAATTGAAAATAAACAAGTTATTCAATAAACAAAAATTCACCCTCGAATTCAAGATGGCGTATGACGCAATAGAGTGCGGATCCCGAAAACCGAAATGTAGACTGCCAGAGATCCCTCCTAACGAATTCCGAAGGAAAATTGGTACTTGAATTTTTTTCCGTGTCAGCCTCTTTTTTGATCTAATCGACTGGGCTAAAATAAATTTACAACACAGCATTTTTAAATCGTTTATTTATATATTCAATTTTATTACTATGTTACCAATAATTAATTAGTGATATTTGTGTCTGATGCGGTTGGTTAAGTATTTATTTTTGTTTGTATGGCGTCAAAACACTATTTTTGTAATAAAAACTAAGTAGGTATAAATGATTGTTAATTTCGAATTTGTTGGTCGAATTGTTAATTTTGTTATTTTCTTTTTTTAAGATATAAGTTTGTCTCATTCCAACATGGTTGTGATCAAAATTTTTAATAAATAAAATAATTTTTTTATTCACGTAAGTGGTATCCAATGAAAAGGCAGAATATAAAAAAAGTGTCGCCTCTATGACGGTGACATCGCATCTATGATACATTAGCCGCCTCTTGCGCGCCCGTTTGTTGTACAGATTTTGTTCGTACTGTCTTTTCTATATTATAAAGTTCTATGCGTCCGCTAAATATTTTGCTCGAATTGTGTTTTAAAATGATTATTTAGTTACTTACCGATGGAAAGTTATTCCTTTGCACTTTGATGTATTGCATGAATTATTAGTGCAATATCGTATCACACACGAGGGCATATTTGATGAGTTTTAACGTTATTTCGCTAAAAAACAAACAAGGGTTACAAGCAACAAGCAACTCAAGAGCTAGAAAGTGACTAAGTTAAGTGTTGCTTGCCAACCACAGCTGAACGAATCACTAGTGATGGGGGCGATAACTTCTCTTGTTATGTCACCTCACTGCCTGTTCCGGCTGAAATTCTGCATCACGGGTTTCACAAAGATTGTCTGATAAATCATCACCACTTTCATCACGTGACACATCTTGTTGTACCTATGTCCTGATATCGCGACAGTTCTTGTTCTATTTCAGAACTAATAACGCGGCGGCGACGCATTTTTATAACAAATCACGATAAAATTCTAATATACCTAGTTACCATTAATTTTTTTTAAAGAATTTTTACATCGCTGTCTTTAAATAACTGCACATGCTTATTGTATTCGATTGGCTCATTTCACACTTATAATATTTTATTTGTATGCTGGTTATTTTGGTATTTGTTATAACCTTTTGGTTATAACAACACACACACTAAAAGTTACGGGAGGCTTGCTACAATACATCAGTGAAAACCACATTCAAATCGGTTAAGCCGTTTCTGAGATTAGCATGCACAAGCGCGCAGACAGAAACAAAAAAAGCTACGTAGGTATACCTACCTACTGTTTTTTGACCTCGGTACCCAAAACTTGTACAAATTAATAAATATTTTTTGAAAAAAAAAAACCAGACTTGGTTCGTTTACGATTTTATTATACCTAATGTAGGTAGGTATGTACCTATAGCGAGCTATAGTTAGCTCTCTAAAAGAAAATGTTCAAATTGTCTCTTACTAACATCATGTTGATTATTTTCAACGTAGGTAGGTACCTACCTAACTAATTATTCACTAGGTAGGTATCTGCTTATAACAAATCCGCTTATTGAGTGGGTCGCCTTCACATTAATGCGTTATTATTTTATTTATCATCAGTTTCCTGGTAATTACGTTAAATTATTATAAGTTATGTGAAGCCAATCGTCGGAACAACTTTTCGAAACTCGTATAGGTATTGATCCCAAAATGGCATATTAAATTGAATTGAAACTGTATCGCTTCGCCACGAGAAAGTTTATAATGTCATAAATGTCTTATGGAAATATATGAAGTAGTGAATTAAATGGCATCGAAGTCTGTATTCACGGAACAAAAGCAAAGCGACTCATTCATTCGCCGTTTTATTCTCTATTTGAAAGGAACCCGTACACAATGAGTCGTGAAAAATATACAATGAGTTGTTGGGAAAGAAATTATTTATGCCGAATCGCGGCTCGAGGGAAACCATTGTAAGGAGAGCTGCATTATCGCGATTCGTTCCGAGAGAAGCTCTAGCCGGCGATTAGGCGTGGCGGGGGCTCATTAAGATGCGGTGGATTCTTGTGAGAACACGAGGCGAGCGTCTGCGTGGAATTAGCATCCAAGTAATAAACACGAAATAAACATCGAGACTAATGGATGATTGCCCCTCGGCCCACGCAACGCAACGCCTCGCATGCCATCACATGCCGTGCACATCCCTACCGCACCCACACTCTAAATTCAACTTTTGTTTATTTCATCTTCGCAGCGATAGTAAAAAAGGTTTAACCTGCCCTTTTACGACTTTCATATTACGCTTCGCCCATCCCGATGTCGCGCTCCTATGAATTATTATATTGGGATAATAAAGCAGACATTATGCCGGTACTAAAGTCGCATTCGAGACATCGCGGATACATTTCAAAGTAATGCTTGCAAATGTATTCCGACGAGTCGGCCGCTAGTGTGCGGTTGCCGTAATCACCGAAATTTGCGCAAAATAATGAGCCGAGATAAGTAAAGACATGCGCGAGGCAATATTTATAATGAACTCCTTCGTCACGCTCTGATAACGAAGTAGGTAATTGCTTCCTTGGACTCGGACCGGATTGAAACCGCTCGTTCGATAGGTAAGCTGGTAAGAGGGACCGGTGAAATGTGGTTCTCAAAATGCGGGCCCAATTTATCGACAGCGTGATCTCGTAAAAGGAAAATCCAATTTTATTTATGTAGCCGGGCGTCGTCGCCAGCTCGCCACCCGCCGTCGTAAACCATAATAATATCGACAAAGGCCCCCTCCCTAGGCGATCACGAAACTAAGCATCGGCCATTTTAAGTACCGAAGTTGGCCGTCCTTGTCTAACCGAGCCACTCCCCCGTCAGAGAGAGAGGAACGGTGCGACACGGGAACTCTTTCATGGGAGAAACTGCCTCTTTCGACTACTCCACATATATTTATAGCCGACGTAACTGAAGAGTGCTCTCGAGTGCTTGCAGCCTTCGTGTGGCTTCCCACCGCATCGATTAAGACTTCGGTTCTATTAACACGCGTTTGTTTGACCCACTTAGCAAAAGCATAATAAGTGATAAGAGAGTCGTAGTGGACGATCGGTGATATTGAAAATGCGGACGTTCGCTGCGCCGCGCGCGACCTACTGCGATCAGCTGATTGGCGACGCGGCGGGGAGGGGTGGGGCGGAGGCGGGGCGCGGGGGGCAGAGAGCGCTTAATGCGCTCTCTGTGTGCGTGCAGAGGCGCGTCGCCTACACACGCACGCACACAGAAGCAAGCGAACAGCTGATGGAACCAAACGAGAGTTGGTGAGCTAACTAATTCCTTAGTAAAACCTAATTTTACATTATGTTGAATCAAATGAACATACCTAATGCAATACAGATTTAAGTAACATGGTTTTTGACTTTTAAGAAGAATAAGAATGTCTTATAACCATCCAAACCTACGACAATAGACAATAGTGTATATAATTTTGATTACGACAATTGAAAGCAATTAAGGCGACCTCAAAGTTATCCGTATTTCCTGGGACAGTGCCTTTGTACTTCGTCGGTTGTTTTCTCGTGAGATTACCGAGTGAGATCATTCAGCGTCTGTTTGTAAAACGCGTTGTAGAGCGGAAGCGCCCCCCACCCCCCTCCACCTCCGCCTCCGCCTGCGGCTAAATCGCTTTTCAGAAACATCAAACGGCAAACGAGCCGACGCAACGACTCTTTTTAACACGTTACATCCTTAACAAGAACGAGCCCAACGAGCAGTTCTAAAGGTTTACACCACCTCAGAATATATTGTAATGGTACTACTACACCATACCACACCATACCTACTCCGCTTGCTCTGCTTCCTCGAATGCCACCATTCGTATAATTTCCTTCTTGTACCTATATGCCCCGTCCTGTATCTACACTTATTTTGCTTTTGCCGAATGTAGGTAATTGTGCATTCATAAACAATAGTGCCTTGATGGCGACTATAAATTAAAAAATAATTGTTACCTATTTGTATCGATGGTTGTAAAACAATATTTAGTTATTTCTAAGTTGTAATTTTAAATTTATTCCAATTGACATACCTATCTGTTCATTATTAAGGAAAATGATTTATTTTCCAAAGAAAACCAAATAAAAGTTCGATTGTGGTACAGACTACAGAAAAATGCTTCCCTAAAAATTATATTTAGTTTTCGACACTGTAGTAGGAAAAAATATTGTCTTTTTTTATTATTTTCTTTATGCCTCATAAAATATTTTAATTGGTTGAAAGTTTTTAAGTCACTTAATTTGCTTTGTTATGTATGTTGTGTTTGTTAGGTACCTTTACCTACCACGTTAGGTACCTACGGTATTGTGTATAAATGAAGCTTAATAAAGAGGTTTTTTTGTTTTTTAAAAATATTTTTTTTTTTAGTTTCAAAACATATAACATGTTTCGTTTAGTATTTATATAACTAGTCTTATTATAAAGGTTAAATATTTGTTTTTAACAGTGAAGTCACTGTTAAAAGGTAAATAGGTACACCTACCATTTTGTTAAACCATAACTATATTTTTGTGTATATTATGTTCAGATAATAATATAGTATATTTATAAATAATGCTGTATTAAAGGGGATAATGTTCAAGCCTTTCCGATGGCCAAAAAAATATGGCGGAGGTTAGTGATAAACCCATGTTTATATAAAAAAAAAAAATGTTAGAATCTTAAATCACTATTAATGTGTGATTTTTCATATATTTGTATACAAATGAAGACTTCATTCGAAAGTTGATTTTGGATTCAGGCATTGTAATAAAAGTTTTAAACGTCAATGAACTTTCTTTTTTTTTAAAAACTTCAATCGTAATTATAGATAGCACTATCGGGATTATTTATATAGGTATTAATCTGTATTTTCGTAAATCAATTTTTTTTTACTTAATCGTTAATAAAAAATATTAATATGTCTACTATTTTGCTATCTGTACTTTTATAATTACCTACTTGATAAGTTTCGTGGCAACGGGGAATACATATATTTATCCTTATGTTGCACGTGGCAACGGATTATAAGCCAAGGACTCAATTGAACCACTACTGGACGTCGATACCGGTCCCTCCTTTATTGTCTGCGCAGAGAAACGTGACTTTATATAAGCTAATCCCTGTTTAATGTGGCAACTATTGATAAATACGCTCTTGCAGACTATCTACAGTGAGTAAACAGAAAATTGTAACAGAAAATAAAATATTTCTATAAATACCTACCTGCTTGACGGTGGACCAGTCGAGTGTTACCAGTTACCAGGCCTGTTTGATAATAATTGGTTATCCGATATTTCTAATATCTTACCTACATTAAATGTCTAATGCTGTCATTTGGCATTTATCCAGTGTTGGCTAACTAATACCATCTGCGGTCCGTGACAAATTCATCAGATGTGGTCCTCCGTTCACTTTGTAGTTTCCTTTTTATAAATTACGAAGTTAGCTCCGATAAAATGAAAACGACGATATCGAAAGAAAATCAGGGTCCAATGGTCCGGAGTTCGTGGCATTTTGCCCGTTCTGCCACCCTATTGTTACGTATCCTATTATACCTATAAATATTGAATTTAAGTAGATTGAAAGGATTGTGCGAATGATGACGTAGGTATTCTGAGCGGATTGAATAGGCTCCGAAACTACTGTGCCGTTTTGAAAAAATATTTCACAGTTGGGAAGCTATATTTATCAGCGAGTAACATAAGTACCTATGCTATATTTTATAAAGTTACGCGAACGAAGACGCATGCAACAGTTAGTCTCTTATATAAATGTAGGTACCTATATAAGGTACCTACCTAGTATAGATTGTACACAAAACATTTGAAAATGCCTCATTTAAGTGCTTAGGAGCAAAGTTGTTTTAGTCTAAATAAATTTCAAGTATTTATCACAGAGACCTAATTAAAGTGAGCATTCCGTACAGATAATTAAAATGTCAATCGTCGTAAAATGCATTTATTTGTAGATTTAGTTAGAATTGTATCATTCTCTTAGTAAAATAGAAAGAATTCTCATGTTAGCAAATATAAAAATGGATTTCTGAGAATTTCCAATCGTTGTAATGAAATACTCGTACTGTTTGTTTTGTATGGCGAATGTTTGCTCCGATGCGAATTTCCTGTACGTGCACGAATCATTAAGCAAACTTTGAGTATAGTTAGGGGCGTGGGCCGAACATGGAAAAGCGTGGGCAGTGGGACATCGTCTAACTATACTATACTTTAGGTACTCGTATAACGCAAACATGCAACTAGATTTAATACCTCTTTCTTCCCAACTTTACAATTTTTATATTTTTCTAAAAACTGCAGCAGTCAAGCTAATATGACTTCTTTGACTAGAACAACTTAATACTGTTATTGTTTTTACTGTGGAGTGGATTAGTTCTATTAAAGTCTGCCATGATTAATCGAGAAGACTTATCCCAGTCAGTATGAGGTAAACTAGGTCATCCGTTAAGACATCCTTGTAAATGACATTAGTGGTCGTCATGGTCACCTCGTAAATACCACTCACGTCACCTACGATTAGTATTTGCGAGAACACATTTTTAAGATTCTACACTTCAAAAAATATGTATTATTTATTAATTTTATTATAATGAATGTTATTAATAATATTTTTTCCTGAAAATTAATTAATTTAAATATCATTAAAATGTTTCCGCAAATAGAGATAAAAAAAAACGAATAACGAAATTTTTATTTAATCCAATTTTATAAGGAACTTAATTAATTAGGGTACCTATGATGCAGAGCGAGAACCAACAAACGAACATTTTACAATTATTCTCTGATATTCAAGTTAAACAGATCAAGTTCTGGAAAATCAATGAGATTATTAAGAGAATTTTGCAGATCTAAGGAAGATAACAGTTTTTCCTACATATAAATACCTATAACCCTTTGAGTATAGATTAATTTTTTATAAGTTTGGAAAATTCATGATAATATTTATCCTTCGTTGTCTGTCGGTCTGTCCATGTATCTCGATGACGTTCAATTGAGGGCCATCAATCTATCTATTTGATGATACAGCCTTTAATTTGCATTCTTACAGTGTCTGCCTGCTGTTAAAAATACCAACAAAACCAGGTGCATGGCATGTGTTGCTGCAGGAACATACAAATGAATTTTACCTCTTTATAATACATTATAATACATACTTCTAAGTTCACTCATACATTATATCAATATAAATGCCTGTAAGGACATATTACATGTATATAAAATGTCCAAAGTTATCTACTTACCTACCTTTGCACACATCGCATTGCATATTATCCTGCAATAAAGTTGAGTTATTTGCCATTACAATTTAAACGTACAAGTATAGACCACGGGGAATAAAATTATTTCCCGGAATGGAATGGACCTCAAGGTGAATTTTTGCTTGAAGTATTTTTTCATTAGAGCAACAATGAATTGGAAAGATTTATTATATTGTTCCTTTGTGTGAGCATTACGAGTAATACAAAACACGACACCCGAATGCCATAATGTCGTTGCTGCAAAGGCGAGCGCTGTGAAAACATCCTTTATTCGTTACTGTACCCACATATTTATTTTCACGACTACCTACTGTTTCCACAACACGTCGTCACACATTGCGCAGCCGCGGGGTGAACGGTAAAAATAATCATATAAGTAAGTAATGTTTTATAGTCGCAATAATTAAGAGTATAATTAGTGTAATATCGCCAATTAAGTAGTTGTTGCATTGCTCACTCTACTCGTACGGGAGAGAGATAACTTTTAATTGTACCACACGTACGCCAATTAAACCTAATCGTCTAATTTTATTAGTTTAGAGCTAAAATTTCACTAACAATGTTCACTAGAGAACTAGAGAAAGTAAGTTTTATAAATTTTGGCATTTTTTTATATTATTTGGTGTTGCTGTTTATAACTGACGGCTTAGCAATTGAAAAAAAATATGTCAATTTCAATATACAAATCCCTATAATTACAAACTACTGCCATTAATGCTTATAATTTCCATTGAAAAATGGATGCCCATAATAAACAGAACTGAGCTTATAATGATTATGAATCGCTATTAGGAAGCATTATCATTCATGACGCATTATAACGTGAAAGCGTTCGCGAAATCGAACCGTATTCGCATAGTAATAAGGTCCACGAAATAGAGAACAATCTTATAAGGAGTGTGTATAATCTGTCAGAAGAGTCACTTCTACGTAAACATGACTGCGCCTGTACAAGTATGGTATTGGTGTACCGTGTTGTTATCTTACTTTGTTAAGCGTCTGCTTGCATTCTGATGAAATCAGGGTGGTCAATGGCCATCAACACTACCAAATCTATACATAAAATCGTAAACGAGCCGTCTATTTTGCAAAAAAAAAACAATTTGTACACATTTTACACAGAATAGAGAATAATAGCACAGCAGAACACTGAACAGAAAAAAAATAGCTTTTTGTCGGTTTGTTTTTGAACGGTAATATCAGTAGACTATCTAACGTCTTAACCTATTTGAATGCGGTTTTCACTGATGTACTGATGACTAGCTCATGTGGGATTTTTAAAAAACTAACTACAGCGCGTACAAAGTTGCGGGCACCAGCTAGTTACATAATAAAATCATTTGTTTCAGTGTCTGCACAAATTTTCAGCACCACTTAAATTTGGCATAGTTACGTCGGTTCTGTCAGCACTTACTGTAGATGTAATCAGAATAGACATAATTCTCGTAGTGACGTCCGCACTAAAGGCAGCCGCATGGCGACCACACTTGGATGCCCCTGCGTAAAGATTGAAAAGGAGGCTCTCAAATTACATCGTTCCAAACGCGCACCGCTTTTTCACAGAGATAACCTTTTAGATAGAAATACCTACATTACAGAGATGTTGCGCTGAGCAAATAACTTAGAGCGATGGCTCGATGGCCTCTCATACGTTTGCCAAGGAGTAAAATAAAGGCCATTCGGGCGTTTCTGGTATATACTTATGTATCTACAACTTTCTATCTATACGTAGATCCCGGATAGAGGCTCCACTATAAAGTAATAATAACGAAAGCACTGCGCGTTTATAAACATTTTCTCTGTATAGTTAGAGATAATTTGAACTGAAAATTTTGAAGAAAACATTCTTCTGTTTTTATAATAAAATTTAACTAAGATGTGATAGATTAATATAATTTATAATCTTTTCGTTAAGTAATATAATTGATACTTAGAAGCTTAATTTTGGTAGTAAATAATATAAAAATTTAGTATTTTATGTTGCTAAAGAATTAAAAGAATGGTTTTCAAATTGGTATGAATTGAATTCGAATCGAGTCGATCCTAAAAAAATATTCACGTGTGCGTTCTCAAGTTAATTTAAAATAAATATTGTCTGGTGTACCTACTGTTATTTCAAATATTTTATGAAGGCGTGGCAGGGAATAAGGAATGAAAATTATTGCGCCCATAGTGTGTGTATTTAGGCTTTTAAAATCATACCTATATGCATACACCCCTTGCTTGTTCTCATTCTCTCCCTCTCACACACAGAAATATACATACAAAGGGAAATAGATATGGTTATAACTAGTAAAGGCACCAAATTCAGACTTCAGATTGTTATGTTTATTTTTGTAACATAAAACTTTATATATAACTTATATAAGTACTTATTAATTTTATTTTAATATAATATGTTAGGCAGTGATTTTAGGTACATATTATATTAAAATAATAAAATCATAGCTTCAAATTTTTTTTTTAATTACTCGTAAATAGTAGATATCTTTGAAATATATACCTACAATGTAAGTGCAGTTATGCCAGTTATTCGTTTATTTAGATGAATATCTATTAAAACGTAGCCTATGTATTTAATTGCAATTGACACCTCTAATCTGAATTTATTTCTCAAAGAACACTTACAGCTTAATTTACAAAAAGCTAGATTAGAGCTCAATCACTTCGAATATTACTTGCACATGATAGTTTTTTTGTAATAATAAATCAGAGGTGTGTCGCTTCTGGTAATATCGAGGTCTATGGTATTCCGTACTATTAGGCACGCATTCATTCCAGATGCGTCCGTTCCATTCGACGTGGCAAAAACGTTGGAACAAAAAGTCGATTATGGTGGTTAGAGTGGAGTGGAGTGGTGTGTGGTGTGGTGCGGTGCCGATGGCGATAGTCATGTACGCACTGCATATGGCGGACTCATGTCTCGTATTATTAGCTAGGCATACTATGTTATCTATAATTACTTTTTCATGGTTGAAACGTTGAACTCGAACCCTGGGGTATGACCTCTCTACTTTTTATCTTTTAGTACCTACTAGCGAATTTACACAGATACCTACACACGCTTATACTAATGAAACGTTTTTGTAATTTCGTAAGGAGATAGGGACTACGATATAAACTTTTTACGTCATACTCTGGTATCTTATTTTAAGTTGAAACTAAAAAAAGTTAGATAATTTGTGGTTTTTATTCGAGCTTAAATATTGATGACGCCTTGATGAAAGCCGATCACGCGTGCGGGATGCGGGATATGGTGTAATGGGTGTAATACATAAATAAAAGCAAAATAAAGCGGGAATGATTGCGTCAACTTAAATCGTGTGGCTCTGTAGCGCAGGCGATGGTGTACGTGCGGGCAATTGTGTTCGGATAAGGCATGAATGACCGGTAATTGAACCTGGGACCTTTACTGCACTACACAAAGGCTGCATGCTTCTCCGGCAATCACACTTTAAATGCCAGCTTATCAACTATTGTATAGGTTGCAGACCGAATAGGCTTCGGCACATAACCGACGCTACGCCCGCTCGTATTCCGTCCCCTCCCTACGCAAGTAGATGTCGATACTCCGCTTCCTGTCGGCAACTCACACGCGACGCCGACCTATCCTAACGCACAATCGCTCTACACTGACGGCTCGGTGCGTACATAGAGCCACGCTCGTAGCACATAACCGCCAATGTACCATGTACGCCATGCATCCGGTCGTTATGTGGAAATATGAGCAGATTTTGGTTCAGTAACCCCAAACCGCAGCTCCGGCTCGAATGCGGGCTAACGCTGCTGCATCATATTCACATCAGCTCATTCTCCGAAAGATACTCTTTGTCGGCCAATAGCTGTAATAAAATCGAGCGCTGAATCAGCAACAATAAACTCGCAAGTCTGTCTGATTATGCACTCAATGCAGCAGCGATAAGAGCGAAGTTTGAATGACAGCCGACCGATGTGCAATTGCACCAAATGGAAATGTTTTGCCTTCGCAACCTACTTTAGCGTTACTTTGTAATGGTGGCGATTTAAATCTTTGTATGGTGGTAATGGTAATGGCAGAATGCCACTTCGGCATGTAGATACGTGACCGCATCATTTAGCAACATTATGGAAGCCACTTCCAGTCCAGTGTGCGGCGTTGATGCGGCTGCCGAACAATGAGGTTTTTGCGAATTCATACGCAGCCGCCGGCTAGCAGACCACTTCGTATTCATTCGTATTCATGTACTCAAAATATACCAAAATTAACAAAACGCACTAATATTATAAAACCTAGTCATGTGTTTTAGTGATTTACGGAGAAGCCTATGTTCAACAATGGCCACTTTCGGCTGCCCACTGGTTGTTAAAAAAAATACCCAGAATAAACACTGTAACCGATTCTAAGCTTGTGTTATGGTATAACAAATTAACAATACAATTGACAGGGGACGAAACCCCGCACATCCAGACAGAATATAACTCTGCCGGGAATCGAACCCGGGACTTCTAAGGATCTGAATTACTCGAGCTCAAAGCTCAAAGCTCAAATCTGTGTTTCTTTTTACTAATACATGTATTATAGTTACCTTCATTTGACAACATTTGGTATCATCTCTGGAAGACTTTTCATCTCTTCAAGGGAGAAGTTGCAGCGAAATGTTTGGTTACGCGTTGGTCACACTCACATATTTGTTCATGTAGGTATTGATTATGGGTAAGTTATTTTTGAAATTATTATTACTAAACGACCGATAGAATACTCTCTATATACATACATATGCTAGTAATTATTAAACTAATTAAAATGTATGTTTGAATACGTCCTGCTTCCACAGTGGAAGGAAATTCAGAGAAGGATGATAACAAAATCGGGGCATACAGTTTGACGCTGGATGCTGTAGCTACACATCTACATCCACACTCGATAGCTAAAGGATCAAGCTGTTTTTTGGTGTAATATACTTGTTGTAATACACTCAAAGAAAATATTTCTCGTAACATTCACGTAAAACAGCAAAACCCCATTTTTTTGTTAAGGTAAGAAAAATGGCGTACAAATTGTATATAATAAATAATAATATAATACCTACAAAACAAAAACAACAAAATATCCGTAGTTTCGTCAGTTGTATTGTATTTTTTTTGCAATATTGCAAGCAATCGACTTGCTCTCGATTCTAATGTTTTCTCTGTTTTTTAAGGACCTTGGAATAGCTCATTTTTTCATTAGTCAACAAAATTGTTATTATACAGATATTGCTGTTATGTTCGTAGTTGCATTAAAAATAACCTTTCGGTGGTTTTCCATAATTGGAACGATAAAAACAACAGGACAAGGCAATTAATATAATAATATTTTTGCCTTTAGATACGTGTATTTAATTATTACAATAATACACTTCCTTATTTACCGAAAGAGGTTTCCGTTGTAGGTATTTCGTATAATGGAATAATGCTGTAATGCTGCCGCATTTGGGAAGTAGTAGCGATGCACACCCGGCTTCTTTCGTAGTGAGCTACGGAGTTGAAATTTTCAAAAATTCTTCCTTAGCCGATACTTGCCTAAGTTTAAATAGGGTCTAAAACTACTGGACCGATTTGAAAAAATCTTTCACTGTTGGGAAGCTATATTATCAGCGAGAAACATATTATGCTATATTTTATAAAAGTTACGCGAACGAAGTCGCGTGTAACAGTTAGTCTTTGATAAAGTAAAGCTATGTTCCAATCCAAGTGTCAGCTTTTAAGAGTCAGTAGGTAGTTTTGGCTGTGCTTTGAAGTTAGTCAGTCAGTGCAAAGGATCTGCCAAGCATAGATGTGGTGGTGTGTTCATTCTCACGACAGTTTTATTATCGGATCGATAGTGAATTAAGTTGACGCAGTCGTCAATTATGGCAACAATGAGTCGCGCTCTGTACCTACGAGTAAGTACCTACTAGGTACTTGTGTCGGATGTTGAACAATCGAATCGATTTGTCGACTGCGAACACTCCCATTTTTATGGCTCTCTCACTGAACTACCTCTCGCAACTAGCTGAATAGTGGAAGCAACTACACTAAAAAAATTGCACGGTTTGTCTGAGTCTGAGTAATGTCTTAATTCAGACGATGTAAAAAAGCCACAAAATTTACAGACGATGTAAAAATGTTGCTGAAAAGAGCAGAGGTTATGACTGCGGAACGCATCTGACGTTAAGACCCAGTGATATGTTAGACCATGTTAGCTACTCAACCGATATTTAAAACTTTTTGAAGCTAATTTTTTTATATCATTTGACGATATTCTTTATACCTCGTAGCCGTAGATACATTTTTGGCACCTTAAAAAAATGGTGGTGTAGTACTGCACGCGACGGTCACCTAAGAATAGACAAAAAAGTTCATAGAAAGTAGTTGATGTGTGTGTTTTTATTTATTATGTGCATCGATGTTTATGTGTCATACTCATACCTACAAGGCAAACTTAAAATAGTTTATTGCGTACAAAAACTAGTGAAGTGCCGAGAATATTCCTAATATACCTACTCCGACGGGTTGTAATGTAGGTAGGTGTATGTAGGTATAGTTTGACAAAAATCTCGAGTTGACAGAATCCGAGATTGTGCGTTGTCTTATCAGAAAAAGTGTCAGATATTTCTTGTTTAACCAAAGTTGCGTAATCACTCCAAGAGTGCTGTAAAGTATTGTTTGACTTGGTAAGGTAGTAGACTAGTAACAATTAAAGGTATTGAATGGGCAGCCATTGCATAATTACTCGCAGTCTCGATCGAACCTTGTTATTTAGCTGTTATATTAACGACTGGTTTTACAGCTTAATAAACATCAATACCCGGCTACACCATCATTTGTATCACACCAACTCCGCGCAAACCATTTTGTGTTCTGTCGCCATGGCTTTAAGATCTCAAATGGCTCGGATCACGTAATGTGTGCTTCCTTTTCAAGTTAACTGAGCTAAACGTCTACGGTCTTACTACAAAAACATTAAACACACTTTAATCAGGCTTAAAACACGTGTTAAAAAAAAACTTTACTACAAAAGAGTGTCTAGGCATTGTTTAGGGTTTAACAATGCTTGAGCATTATTTAAAATTAACCACCGCCATATGCCAGTTTAACGAGAGTCTATCCAGTTAACGGCCTCTCTTCCTCTGACGTATTGTATCAAATTTCTTTCGCGTATACTTAATAGTTAATATTAAAGATTTCTTTTGATTTTATAAATGAGTATGGATATTTTAAATTTAATTGACATGGAGGATATGGATTACATGGATAATTTTTGAGATAGAATACATCGTGAGAGAATTAATCCATTCGAATATATAACTTTGGTAACAAGATTATTTATTTAATAAAGGATGATCTAACATGTGATGCTAGAGGTGGATCCTCAAATAAAAATTTTATTTAACAATTTTAACAAATCAAACTTTACATTTGACCACATTTGACAATTACGTCAGTGTTAGTTACGTTCCATTATGCTCAATATTTTTTGGTATTACGAAATTTTATAAATAATCTAACGTATTTGTTGTAATTTATTACTTATTCCAATCTTATAATTTGCTGATATCATTAATATAGTCCGTAATAATAGCTTGTGAAAACCAAAATTCATCATTATACGCCTATCAGATCTGCGTAAAATGAAAACGACATGAATGCAGGGCGAGTGACTGAATGAATGTTTGCCAAGGTTGCCATAATTCAATAACATTTACGTACTTTAACACTGTCTACCGAAACAAGCGCTAAATAAGGTTTTGTGGTAGGGACATTTTAAACGCTCGCTGACCAATGCTTAAATGCTTAATGCTTGTCTAACTAAGCATGTGTTTGAACAGTGCTTACTGAATCTTTTGTAGTAAGACCGCTAAAGTCTAATTGTGTTGTCTAATTAAATATTTTTACATAATTTTTTACACGTTCACGTGGTTTCTCCCTTGTCCTTATACTAGTATAATTTGAAGTCGCTTTCCGCGTCTGTTCGATGCGGTTTTTACCATCATTTAGAAGATGATTTTATACAGAAGGTTTAAATATATATTATGTTAATGTTTATGTACATACATAAAAACATAATAGGTATTATCTAAGTAGAAGAATATTAATTAATTTGAAAAAAAGACAGGCCATCCTCATGATTTTCCAATAGGAAATAGTAGGATTAGGTAGGATTATGGATAAGAAATGAGATAGAGAAATGGGCTGTAGTTATAATCACTCTTTACTTCCTCATTGAAACAAAACAGCCCGAATGCTATTTACCTATTTCACGGAAGTTTTATGGTTACTACTGCCAGACAGGCTGCCTTTACTAAAATAAAAAAAAATATGCAAGGGTGTCTGTCTGCTACACGTTACCTAATATTAAAAAAAAAAAAGTGCCATGGCTTCTCGATGGCACAGTAGACATGAATATGTCTCATATCCCTATCCCTATCCCTATCCCTATCCCCATCCCTATCCTTATCCTTATTCTTTCCCCTTATCCTTAATCCTT
Source organism: Synanthedon tipuliformis (assembly GCA_947623395.1). Classification (NCBI taxonomy): domain Eukaryota; kingdom Metazoa; phylum Arthropoda; class Insecta; order Lepidoptera; family Sesiidae; genus Synanthedon; species Synanthedon tipuliformis. The sequence goes on along the minus strand of OX392424.1, from coordinate 105,551 downwards.
CTATGGTCAACAGGGATAAAATATATATATAAACAAACGAACAAATTATAATTAATTCATTTACGTCATGGTAACGATTTTCGTGACACACATTCTTTCGAATTAATTCATTTACGTCATGGTAACGATTTTCGTGACACACATTCTTTCGAATAGACCCCAGAGAAAAGACATATTCATGTCAATAATATTATGGCCGTTAGTTCGTGTGAATAACATTAGATCCGCAGATTGTTGAAAATGGACTTATCCATAATGGTAAGTGGTGTGGCGCAATCGCAGGAACAGCTGTCCGAAGAGAGCGCTCGCGAGAACTCAACATCAGCAAGAAACGGTCATTTACATCGCTCGGAACATCGCATTCCGAGTACAGAGCATGTCACCACATGCCACCATTAGGTTTGTACTCATGGAACCTTTTTAGTAGTGTATGGTTAGAGGGTATGTGTGTAATGCAGCACTTGTTGTGACCTAACAACTTACAAGAGGCGACCTACTTGTACGACGTCATACAACATACATAACATATTATTAGAATATACCTTACTATAAAATATCAAATCTATACAATATTGTTTTTATCAAGTCTCTCGCGGACACGTGGATGTTCTATATTTTGTGCGCGACTGTACCGCCGCCAGTCGCCAGTTTCATTGCTAGTGAAGTTATACAAGTTCTCTTGTTATATTATATTACAATGTATCAAATGTCAAGAGATGTTGCGCGCGCACTATATTCCGAGCACCATCAGAGCGTTGCCAGTGGATACCGACACCGCTGTCATCGCATCTGCGACCTTAAGCCGTGCGCGGCAAGGTTCACTTTTGCGCGTACAGCACTAGACGGGTTGTTTAGAGGCTAGGCGGATGCCCTACAGATGTTTTGCGCATTAAGAAAACATGAATTACTAGTTGAATAGACTCCCCCCACGCAGAGTTCAAGTTTTCTCCCATATACGCCCAGGCCCAGGGCTAGTGTGACTATCCTCGCTACTTTCGGCTGCCAACACAGCAGACGCAGGCCGATTTGTCTCAGACAGAGGAGAAGAGTGTAACTCGCTGTAATTACTGTGAAACATATTCTCCGTGACAACATAATGAACACATCTGTTCTTAGGAAGAATATGACATGTTTTATTTTTTACAGTTTCGCCCCTCCCCGTCCCCGTACTCGTTAATTGATAATTCGAGCGCGCAGTCACGGCCTCCCACACCGCGCTATCTACGCACGAGTCACAGCAATTTCGACTCTAATGCCTCGCAATAGGAGTCCCGTCGGTGGCACGCCCGGTGGCAGGGTTTATAGTAATAGCGCAGTGAAATGACGCGGCACGTCACGACCGACTGACAGACACGCACACACGCACACAGACACGCTGCTATTGTCACCGTCACGAATTCTAGCGTACATTGAGCGTACACTACAGTACACTACACTATAATAACAAATGCACAAAGAGTAGAGAAGATTATGGCTCAAGTTACCCGATTGTGTCGATGGTGGCTCTTGTGACACGTCTCGATTACCATAAACCTTACAAAATCCTTACAAATTGTCTAAAACTGTTTTTGAAAAACCTTCAGTTTTCTTTCATCCCTAGTTGTAATTCATATGATTACATGAGTTCATGTGAATACAGAATACCTACATCGATTCGATATTCTTAATTGATTCGGAAGATGATTGAGTCAAAATATTACTACTCGTAGTTTAAAACTGGAAAATACCTAGAATCTTGATTAACGTAGCGAAACAATCATACGTGTTTACAAACTAACTACTCTGTTGACATTTTGAAAGCAAAATAGCAATGTTTATATTACAAATTAATTTAAAAGAGAAGTAATAATAAGTAGGTAGGTATTGGGTAAGAATATTGTAGTAGTAATGATCACGAATAATGGCAAGCAATCAAAAATTTAATGATTTTAGTTCTGAAATAAATCCTATTCAAGACTGAACAACCTTATTCAATTCTACGTTATGGTTCATTTTACATTTAACAATTATCTTATATAATATTTATTAATTTTAGTTAAACGACTCGCGAAAGCAGGCCTAAAAACTCACAACAAAGGAACTTGTTTGTGAGCCAAATAAAGCTATTTCCATCTTTGTATTAAGTAATTCTGTTGTTGGATACGCGAACATTTTCTTATAAAAATATTTACATAAGTAAATGTATATACCCTATATACCTATATGATGGATCAACAATTGTAGTACATAATTATGATGAAATGTACTCGTATGTCGATTGATTATAACAAGTGGAGAAGCATATTCGCAGCTCATTGTGGCTGGCTTAAACCGTCCGCCGTCGCGTTTCACAATATCCCAACGTAAACATTACATTGGCGATCCGATTAAACAACGCACGCAGCTTAAACAGAAACGTGACTTACATTAAGACCATTCCTAAATACCACCTGTTTAGGTGGTATTCTTTCTCTATTAGTAGTTATATTGAGGCACCACTAGAAATAATTCGCAGTTACTTTCATAGAAAGTTGGCAGAAATCGTAAGGCCTTTACTCAACCCGAGGTCCTTGCAAGAACTAACAAACCAATTAAATAATATAGTAACTCATTATAAATAAACTAACCGGCTAAAACTAATCTATTAGAAAAAAGATAAAATTGTAAAAAAAATGCAAGGAACAAAAAACTTTTTATTTTATATTGGGGAAATGGGCCTGGCATGCCTTACTCACTGAAAGACAAACTTCCAATTTTATTTTCAGTTTGTACTTTGTTAAATTAACGTGGTTATTTTGACTTCAGGAAGTAACATGACTATTGAAATGTTCGCAACAAAGTATAATATATTAATTAACTAAAACTAACGCCGTTGGCTATCGATAGGCGGTACTATAGCATCGATTTATCGATAACTTATTGATCTTGGCGGCTTTCTACTGTGCGTGACCGATCGCTCGATCGACCCCGACGGAGATTCCTGACACACCGCTAGTTATCTCGAGGCTGAAAATGTTCAATATATGAATACCGAAGCAGATCTTTCATACTTTTGTCCTTTGACTCCTTTCTTCGTTTGAATACCTCTCGGTGACGGTGAGGGGTTGTCGACGATTACCAAACGAAATAATAACTAATAATAGCAAATGCGCTACTTGTGATACGGGAATAATAACGTAAGTTCCTAATTATATCATAAATATTAATCATACATTAATAAACTGCAATATTTATTTTAAAAAACCGGACACCAACAGCAGGAGTGCAAAAGTTAGATAAGGTATGGAATGTTTAGTATTTACCTGTAATTTATAAGCCAGCCATTAAATTATTCATTTCAGCCACATTTTCATTAATATGAAAACTATAGGTAGTGTCTTTGAGTATATAAAAGTGAATTGGATGTGTGTATCTATCCTTGCTCCGAGGACGAAGGGAAGGTGCGAGTTTGAGGAGACTATTGGGCTGCCTTTTTAATTCATCTCATTTATAGAGGTAACGTATGTATACTTTTTAAGGTGAGTACCTCATTACATTTATTTTAGAAATTTTTGTGTATACAAGCACGTGTATACACTGTGCTGTGTGTGGCTGCTTAGGTGTTTTTGTGAGTGTTAATAACATATAAAACCACCATGTCCTATATCATTCCTGTATAATGTATACATCTATAGCTGGCAAATCACTCATTGTATACTAACATAACATTGATATTTTTATGATGACGATATGAAAAGACATAATAAATTTGCTGAAGTTGCGATAGTATCAGTGGAGTACAAAAAGGTTTTAGAAGCCCCATTGTGAATGTTGCAGCATTTCGCAAGAGTGAAGAGCTATTATTTGCACTGTGGCATTCTGGAATGCGATGCGATGCAGTTCCTCGGAGAGATCGCTACGACACTCATTTGGCAACCGCTCGCACTTATCTGATCGAGCCCCATCCCCACACCATTATCGAATTTCTGAACCTCTCAAAATAAATTACTAGCGCTCTCTGACACTCAGCAAAAAACGTATATTCCCACATAATAATTAAGTGTGGGCTATTAATTGGACGAAGCCGCTGTTATGGAGGCTGTCAAGGCTGTCACAGGCCAATTTAATAATCGAATCTCTCGAACGATAAACGCTGAGTGATTGATCGATCCCTTGTCGTTATCACAATCTCAATTGCATTGCTTGCTCTGTGCAATAGGTGCCGAATATTACGAATGCATAAGATTGTGAGGCGACTGTTACACGTAGGGTATTTACTGTGATCCATCGTTCAGTATTTATTGTTGGATGTTAAAAATCTAGAAATCCATATAGTTATTAAAATATTGACGTCTATCAATACGCTAGACTACACGTCCACGATAAGTAGGTACATAATTATTTACTTTCTCGAAAAATCTATATTTTTACAAAACTTTACTGTAACTAACATAATTTTAGCTTTTTAAGTAGTTCATAGGTACATCTAAAACAATAGCACAAAAATACGCGAACGAACTCGCACGCAAAGATAGTCCAATTAATTTTCATAGTTTTTAAGGATTAGTGAATAGATAGATGCTTGTTACATACCTTTTCAATCATACAAAACTACTGAACGGATTTTAGTAAAATTTCACAGTAAGTAAATATACCTACTTCATTATCTCAGCCGCAGAACGTCCACCACTGGACATAGGCCTCTCCCATGATATTCCAATAGGAAATGGTAGAAATAACACATAGGCCATAATTTACAAAGAAACGCGGAAAAAATCGCGAGCAAAAGCTAGTTACTATAAAAAATACCTGCTATGTACAATACATCCATATTATTGCTGATTTATAATACAGCTAAGCTAACTGTGATCAACTCGGCTCTTAATTAGGCTCCGCGAGGGTCGCGATGATATATTACCTATTTGGTTTCACGCCACTGAAGGATCCGGTACCGGTATTAAGGTAAAATTAATATCAAACACTAATTAAGGTCTCTTTGAGGTTCTATTATTATTAGCAGTTGCCCTTTTCCGTCTGTCAAAATTTTGCATAAGATATTTTTTTTTTAAATTTTAGCCAGTCAGTTGAAGTATGTACCTACATACACGCCTCTAGCTAACAAAAAAGATAAAAAAAAAACGGTTTTTTTTTGTCGGTCTCAGAGATATTCATAATAAAGTTTTTACAGACCCCTCAGGGCGCGATACCCCGCGATACCTTTGTTTGATTTTTTTAGTGTGGCAATTTTATTGCCACTAAAAATGCATTCTATTTTGAAAAAGAGTCACGCCATAATTACAGTCCGGTAATAAGCCCTGTACACGAAGGCAGGCTGCACACTAGATGCGGGTTTGACTGCGCGTTGGTTGTAATAAAGTCATTTGGTACTGAAAAATATTATCCATATATTATCCAGGTTTTCCTACTATGGATCCAAGTGGAAGGAGCCTCCATTTCTAAGGCTCCTCTATTCGGTGAAGTATCTACTTTCAATAAACCCTCCATTGAAATCACAACATGAAAAAAGCGCTGATAGCTACCGAACTTCCAGCCCAGTGGCTCGAATACGATACGACAGATGCAGGTGCGATCCCCGGCTGAGCTTGAATGTCCCTCAGAATGTTTCGGTGTGCTCTAACGGCGACGGATCACAACTGGCAATCTTCGAAATATGCAGTGGGCTACGAAATAATCACGGTATTTAAATAATATTTGAAATTCTCAACGCCACAAAAAAGGTATTAAAGTTGTTTTGCAGGAGACGCCGCCGGGTAGTCATAGTGAAGCTATTTTCCTAGCTGTTAGTTTCCTAGCTGTGTCGTCGCTTCTGAGAGAGGCTCATAGGCATCGATCAGGATGCTTGCCTCCAATGTGACTCTACAGTTAGAGCAGGTTCCGTTCACCTCGATCTAGTTTTTATGGCACAACTCGTCGAGCAAAACCTGACACTAACTTGTCATCTGCTGTGTCCAGACTTACAGTGTGTCTCGGTTGAGTGTTACACATTAATTTGACATTCAACAGATTGGACCTTTTCCTCTCACTTTACAACTTTGACTAAAATGTAGAAATGTAAGTAAACTTTTAAGTGAAAGGGGGACAGGAACTCGAAGCAGTGTCCGGTGCTGAGGCTGAGTGATCTCATCAGCAAGCATTACGCGAACTCTTACAATTAAATTTTTATAGGGCAACTATTCTATTCTTTACGTACATAAAACAGCCTCATTCTGCTCAGCTATGCATATCAAGACTATTTTTATGTTTTTAAATAGTATTTTCGCATATCGACAAATAAAATTACTTAATATTTTACGAGTTGGAACGATGTAAAAATGTACGAAACGGAACTTTACAATGAACAGAATGGAAACACCGTTCCGGTACCCTGTACCGGTTCATTTCTGGCATTGTAATTGCAATACAAATGTAAGTATACTTAATCTTTGTAAATACTACACAATTGCTGAAAAATTATAAACGACTAGCGATCCACGTCCGGCTTCAGACGGACTTCGTAATTTTCAAGAATCATTTCTTATAATAATTAATTTTATAACATAATCATATTCCAAATCTTTCTAGACTTATTAGTTTCGGTTGTGCGTCAAGACTAACGATTTTATAAGTATACATTAATATTATGTATCTTACAGTTATTCAGAATTAATCATCTGCCTTTACTTTTGAATAATCATCATCGTCATCCTTTTTTAAAGAGATTTTAATCACAATTTTAATCACAACCGATTTTCCGCTTTCCGTATCCATTTACTGTAAGATATCTTAGAGGTCATCGATTCATTCCTAGGACACCTTAGATCTTCGAATTGACTTGAATACCTACTTCGGGGAAAATTTATATATTTTTTAAGTTGCATAGTTATCTTAAGTAGAGTGAGTGTTTAATGTTAGGTTTTTATTGTATCGTAAGAGAGCTCTCGTAAAACAATATGAATGATTCGCTTCAGATGTTTTTGTGTGGTTTAATTAGAAAGTCGAAGAGAAAGGCGTTCAATCGCGAAACAAAAGTATTTAATTGATTTTTTCACGACGATCATGCTTTTCGGAAACGGTTAGCGAATCTAGTGCATGGGACACGAGGCAGACCAAAACTAACTGAATAGCGTCCATATTTACCGTTTTACCTTCACCGAAAGGCACCTAATCGTGCCTAAGTGCCTAAACCCAAAGGGTGAATGTGCGCTCCAGAATAAAAAATAACTTTTTATATTCTTCATTAGCAAGTAAGTTGTCCGTTTCGGTATCCTCAATCTTTTCAGAATGTTTAAGTACATGTTTGAGATTTGTTTAAACAAAATTGTTTTCAGCCATATCAACCGCTGTAAGACCGCTGTTTACTAAACAATCTGTTTTACTAATCTGAGCTTGAAACAATGTCCCTTCTGACTGGTTTGCGTTTAAATACAATATGGCTTTTTTTAAACGAGCTATAAAGAAATTCATGCATCGTCGGCAGCCTGATGACATAGGTCCTAGGCGGCAAAAACCATCCACCATCATGTGGTTTGTCTGCCTGGCTGGCACCTATCTAATCTACACACTGAACATTGAGTATGAAGATTGAAGCTATTACTTTCGATTGATAAATTATTATTTATGTATAAAATTATTAGTGACGCTAAAGAACGAGTTGACTCCACGTGTACGGTACGTATAAGCCGCACGAGAGCCGCCCATTTTTCTTATGAGACAGTTTCTCTGATAAATGATGTTAATTGTTAAGGAAACGGTGACAATGATGAATCACTTACGACAATCACAGCGTGTGCAGATAACACGCGGCGTCTAACTTTAACACATACCTCTCACTCAGACGCCACTTCGTGGGAGCTAAAGTGGAAATTATGTTTCCAGGCGAAAGTACAAGAGTGTGTCCAATCGTGGCGAATCATTATCACGAGTTTCTTCACACTTTACACATCTCGTGATAAAATCACTTCGGAGAGTAGACGTTTTTGATGTGAATGCGATACGGCACGACACGTTATTCACGATTGCACTGATGTCTACCACCTCTATAATTATATCTTAAGGGGAGTTACCAAGTTTACTTAAACTTTTAATACGATTCTAACTGGTTTTAACGGTGTCTTCTTTTATCTTGACATTATTTGAACTACCAGTCAGAGTTGAAAAATCTCAATTTGATATCCCAATTCTTGAGGGATATATTTAACATCATGCTGACCCTAGGAGCCGAGCAAATAAAGTCAGTAAATAACGCTAAAGACGACGTAATATCGGGCTGTTGCGATGCTGTGGGTCTGTGAATACTGAGAATAGCCGAAATGTGGCATGCCAGTGTCGACCACATATCCCGCTTGGTTCAGATACCTTACTTACTTAAGTAAGCTTTTGTAAAGATATTTCAAAATATTTTTAATTTAATCGCAAGACAATGCTAGTTTATTAGAAAACAAGTACCGAGTTAGCAATTTTCATCAGTTGGATTCATCTAGACTAGAAGTCTAGAGGAACGAAAATCTCAGAAATTTTTTATAATATCAGTATGATCAAAAATGGTATCTAATAATAAAATTGATCGGAAAATAATAGGATGAAATATTCATGTTTATTTCCTTCGTTTGTAGACAATATTTTCACTATACTTATTTAAAATTAGATAAGTAGCGCTTATATTATGTACACCGCCCATGAAAAAGTAAAATATAATATAGGCACTACCTTCTTGCCCTCCCCTATTCAAGATTATCGATATATAGCCAAGTACAGCCAGTGATGAAATATTTTAAAATTCATTAAATCAACTTTGAACACATGTGCAATGCGTTCACAGCCGAACTGCGTTCAATTTATGGTAAACACGTAGGAAATGTTGAATAAATATTGTCACAGTAGAGTGCCAACGCCGAACGTCTGCTGGAGTCCCGAGACGACCTCCTATGTACTGCCTGCGTGTGTTTCTTATACTAAATTTAACAAATAATACTGGTACTTCACTAGACGCGCCGTACATTGACCGTCGCTTTGGTGTGCTAGTAGCACGAGCCCAAGGAAGCAGCGATGGATAATAAACTCACAATGATCGCCGCGTACACTAGACACCCTGAATACGCATTACGACTCTAACCACTCGGACACGAATTCGAGTGAACGTTTAAACCGATCGGAAGCCGCAGTCGGCGTTTCTAAAATGCGTCCTATTCCAAGGGGTTAAGGTGCACATACGCATTAAGAGTGTTTGCCTATTTAGGAGATGTTTGCTCAGGGTTGGGTGGAGTGTAAAACGCTCGGAGCAAACAGCCGAGGAATTTAAGCCGAACCGAACAATGGACTTCTTACAACCTGTCAGCTCGCATTTCCCCCGAGGTCGATCCAACCGCTTTCTAGAAACTGAAGCGAATTCAAATTTAGACCCGTCTTTGATTCAGGTACACTCCTTTTTCGATTTTGATTTTCAAAATGTTTTGAAGAAAAATCCAGTCAAGACAAACTTGATTATTTTGTAAAAATTTCATTGAGAAAACATTTGCTATGGAACACTTTTAGAAAATTGTAAACTAAACTTGTGATTCGATTCCGTAAATGGTATAAAGTTGTATTTGGACTGATAATATTAATAATCTTGTCTATACTGACTCACCTTGATAGATGATTGATAGACTCATGAACTCATCCTATCTCAGTAATGTGAGAATACTTAAGACAACCTTTTTGGGTGTTCTTTGTTTATACCTACTTAATATCTTTCAGTGATATCTTTTGACAGTTAAGAATAAGTGGCTGAATAAGTTTCTCCAATATGTATAGGTACATAGGTACTAGTATAACGTTCTGGCTATAAATAAAGTGGACCAACACAAACAGTCTTATGAACGACCGTTATCAGCATAAAAACCGTCATCTTTCGCAGATACGACGTTTTTCTGTCTTCACCCTATAGCGATTCGCCAAAGAGTTATAGTGGATCGCAATGTCTCACTTAATTCGGAACTCCCAATGTCGGAGTGGCAAAATAACGAAGCCAAAGATCATCCAATTACCGAGTTGTACGTGCTTGAGGCATTTAGCGCAGTTTGCGTCGACTAAACTCTATTCGTGCCTTCGCCTCCCCTCCTCCCCTCCTCGCCTCCTCGCCTCCTCGCCTCACGCGCACGACTCCCCCGAGGCATCTTCAAACGAGTCGGTCGAATTAAAACCTCTTTCAAGTGTGACGTGGCAGAAACGTTATTATGCGAGAACAGACGCAGACGTCCCGGCGAAGGCCGTGACCGATCGTCATTCAGTAGTACTCAGTACTCACCATGGACGCACTCTATGCCTCGGGAGCGACGTATAAATAAACGGATAGAACGAATCGTTCTCCCGACTTAACTCGGATGGGCCGTGAAGTGTTTCTGATCGAGAGGCAGAATACTCGCCCCGTCGAATGCCTCTGTCAAACGTTGTACTGAGGAACTATTATGGAGCGAATGGGCTCGATCGCACACGCACGATCGCCCGGAGTTATACTGCGGGCCACTTCCCCGATGGCTTTTTTGCGGCGGCCATTACCTCCGCTCCGCGCAGCCTCCATTTTTTTACCGATCATCGGCGGCGGCCAAATTACGCCTTTTTACCCGATTCCCAAACGTAAAAAGCGTCGAGCGGTAATTGATTTCGTAGGTCTCTCGGGTGGAAAGCGCTAGCAAAAAGTAGAGGCCGAGGGTCGCTTTGCGCAATCGGGTCGCTCTCGTTCGATCGATGGACACGATTATTCAAGGAGATCCGTTCGGTGGAAGTTCTTTATCGTGCTAGATCCCGTCGGGTATTAATAGCCGGCTCACTCGCGACTTATCTCCGAGTTCCCGAGCTCATGTACGATCGGCACTCATATCTCTTGGAAATACGTGCCCCGTCCCCCCGTCCCTCCCGATCCGATCGATTTATCATCGCAGCTGGAGTTTGTTCGAACAGTTGTTAAAGAAATGGCGCGCATGTGTCGATCTCGGGCTGATAACCTGCTCTAGATAGCGGTCACAGAACTTGAAACACAATAGCTCCCCTACCTTTGTCCTATTGCCGACGATTCGATTGCTATGTATACGATACCTACCCACTGAGCATAATCGCCGGCGAATGAACGCGCCAGCGACAGGGAAGAGGACATATACACTATTCACACACCTATTAATGTTTTTATGCAAACGACCAAACGAAATTAATGGACATGACCAAAATTACATTTTAAATTTTATCTAGTCAAACATCGTGTCGTATATTTTTATATTTTAATATTCTAAACACTATGTACTCACAGTTATTTTAACATTTATTTTTAATGTGAAATAATTGATATCATTGTGGTGAGCTGCCGAAGTCCTATCCATTTGTTTTGAGCTGTACGAGAAGCAAATGCTGGGTGTGTTCAGCAAAGTAGAATTAACACCGAAACAGCGCAACTTTTATCGTATTTAATTAATAATTATACGCTTCAGCAATACTTACAGTCTTTAATCTACACGTATCATAGGCAGATTCAACCGCGATAGACTAGCAAACTTATTAGTAACTCCCTAGATAACAACTCCCAAGCAAACGGGAAACGCGTTTTATCCTAGAAAATATAAAAAATAAGGCTTTCCCCGTGTCCCACGTTGATAAGTAATAAGTCCAAGGTGCGCTCGGGTTACCTTCATATACCATCTAGTTTTAAACGCATGTTCGGTACCAAACAAAACCGCACTCCACTCTAACCGCACACCTGTCTACGGGCCTCTGCCACCCACTGCACCTTATCGCCGAGCCTCTAGGTTCATATTTGATCGCACTTCACAACTTGTTATTTAGCCAAAGAGTAATACGATGGGAGCGGCTCTAACACCGCACATCCGTAGGGCTCCGTTTATGACCTGTACAAAAGTACAACATATACATACCTATCTACATGTGTAGTGTAGCGCTATTGACGAGGCACCATTTTTACAACATCACAGGAACGCATTTATCGTGAGTATAAACTTTCCTCGTGTAATAAAGTAAATAGTTGGAATCGGGCGAGACCTCACCGAGCACCCGAGCACCGAAGTTTCGTGACTCGATCGATCGTTGCAGCACGCTCTACATTGAATTATTCAGCGGTTCCACAAAAAAGATGAGGAGATAACGCGCCAGTGGACAAAAAACATGACGGAATATCTGCTTCGGGAGGCGAGCTGCCAAGCGTTACGTGTCTCCCGTTTTTGACAGACGCCTCGACAATATGCAAACAAATTGTGTTCGCTTTGTACCTACGTGACAGCTGGGAATCAATAATTTGCGAATATCTACATTATGATAAGGGTAAATGTATGGTAAATGCAATGCAAGGCTGAGGCCTTGCATTGCATTTACCATAATTTCACCATGCTTCACCATGCTTCACTTCACAAGGGCTTAGTTAAGGACAGTACACACCTGCTACTGTGGAAAATCGAAGTTGATTAAATTTTTAACATAGACTTTAATAAACTGATATACTTAATACATATATTACGAATGCCCAAGTTTGTGAAGATGGATTGTTGATACCTACATTTTCACGCAAATAATAAAACCACACAAATAAATTACTGAACGTATTTTGAGGAAATTACAAATTATAGTAAATATAATTTATAGTTTTTACATACAAATTATAAGTACGTGGTGTAGACACTATGGCCTAACCATATTTGGGGCGGCTGAAGGACCACAGCTGTATATCAGCTGATGCGGGTGGATGTAATCCAATAGGTTTTGCGGAAAAAGGGATTAGCGGTAGCGGTGGTATGTGCACAACACGTACCTGGTATTTGCGGTGTTTGGAGTCCAGGAGCTGGCCGAACTGCTCTCGACGATGACTGCCAGTCCTATCTTCACTGATGTTATGCACAGTTCACAGATTTTAGGTATCACTATTTAGCGAGAAATTCGTGTTAATAGAAAAGCGGATGAGCGTAGCGGTTTTTGTTTCGATTTCAAAATGCAACTGAATGCGGGTGCGACGCGTCGATATACGACGCATGCGCGTCGACCATCTCCCTTCTCCTTCTACCACGGGCGAACGGTTGTGCACGGGAAAAGGAGAGGGATAGGGTCTGAAGCGGCGCGTACATCCTCCGGCGCCTTGAGAAACAGAGGTTTCTCAAAGAAAACCAAAGAGGATACTAAGAAAGAAGTTAATTATGGAGCGGGGTTAACTAAAGCGGACAAAGAAATTAAGAATTCAAAAATAGAAGAAAGAATAGAAAAAAAGAATTAAGGAAATGCGGTATTAAATGCGGTATAAACTAAAATGCGGTATTAAACTAAAATGCGGTATAAATTAAAATGCGGAATGAATGCGGTATTGTTATTGAGACGGCAATGGACTCAATTTAACAATTGGTCTTTTCAGTAGACCATTTTGCGTTTTAACTAATGCCACTCTCACGACACCATCAGAGCCTGGATAAGTTTTTTCTACGATTCCCATTGGCCATCGTAAGGGTGGCGCATTATCGTCATGTAGTAGCACGACAGTACCAATCTTAATATTTGAAACGTCTTTTAACCATTTTTGCCTGACTTGCAAATTATTCAAGTACTCTAAATGCCATCTCTTCCAATACGAGCGAATCATTTGATCGAGTAGTGATTTACGCGTAAGAAGCGACGCTGTAGAGAGCGGCGCAAGTGGCAAGTACTGCAAAGGAGAAGCCATAATAAAATGTGCTGGAGTTAAAGGCTCGGGATGCGGTTCTTCCTGCAAAATGCAGAGCGGGCGCGAATTCATAATAGTTTCAATTTGTGTTAAGACTGTTAAAAGCTCTTCGTAAGTAAGAAGTTGATTGCCAATAATGCGGTATAAATGCGTTTTTAAACTTTTTATATTAGACTCCCATATTCCTCCGAAATGCGGTGCTCGCGGTGGTAACATATGCCATTCGATACGGCGATTGACGAGCTCATTTGATAGTTGTTTATTGTACTCCGAAGAGTCTAAAAGATGATAAAGTTCGTTTAAATGAGACTTGGCACCAACGAAGTTGGTTCCATTGTCGGAATAGAGATGTGTTACTGGACCCCTACGTGATATAAATCTCTTAAAAGCGGAAAGAAAAGTAGCAGACGACAAATCTGATACGAGCTCAATGTGAACAGCCTTAGTCACTAAACAAACAAATAAGCAAATGTATGCCTTTTGACTTCGCTGCCCACGACGTCTACATAGCGTAATATTAATAGGTCCAGCGTAATCTACGCCGGTATGCACGAAGGCTTTAGTCTCTTGAACTCGAAATGCGGGGAGGTTCGCCATTTTAGGCGTTTGATACGAAGGAGAACTTTTAAAACAGAAGTTACAGTTATGTACGCGTTGGCGTATAACTGACCTTGAGGATAATATCCAATACTTTTGGCGAATCAAAGAACTAAGAAGAGTGGCTCCAGTATGGCAATTAATGCGGTGAAAGTGATCAATTATCAGGTAAGTAACATTATCATGTTTAGGCAGCAAAATCGGATGCTTTGCTTCAAAGGGTAAGTTTGCATTTGATAACCTACCTCCTATCCTAATCAATTTGTCTTCAGACATGAATAAATCTAATTTATTTAGCGGTGCAGAAGGTATATTACCTCTTTTTAGAGTATTTATTACGTGCGGGAAATGTGCGGCTTGAACTGCTCGCAGCAGATAATTTTCAGCGGTATGTATATGAGCGGTTTCTATATTTTTAGAGCGGGTTAGTATTCGTACAAATCGTAAAATGTAGACAATTATTCTTAATAATTTATTCCATGATGAGACTTTGCTTGCAAGTGAACAGAGCGGTGATAATTCTACAGTATGAGGAGCGGTTGAAATAAACGTCTTATTGTTGAATTCAGGCAGATCTTCGCATTTTTCAGGCTTGAAAGATTCTATCGGCCACTCTAGCACGGGTGTGTTCAGCCAAACGGGACCGTTCCACCATAACTCGTGAGTTAGCAATTGTTCTGGCAATAAGCCTCTAGACAAACAGTCGGCAGGATTATGCACTCCAGCGATATGGTAGAAGGTTTGCGGTTCTAGATTCTCCTGACATTTGGCTACGCGGTTGCTAACAAAAATATTCCACCGATGTGGAGACGAATGTATCCAAGAGAGGGCGATTTTTGAATCCGAAAAGGCGTAAACATTCTGTATAGATGTGCGTGCTGAATAAGTATCGCAGACCAATTTAGTTAACTTTGACATTAAGACGGCGGCACAAAGTTCTAAGCGGGCAAGTGAAACTACTTTAACTGGTGCGACCTTCGACTTCGCACAGACCAAGCGAACATGTACATGGCCTGTGGAGTCAGTCACATGTAAGAAAACTACACAGCCATATGCTTTCATACTAGCATCGGCGAAAGCAACTACACTTGTCGTACAACCCTGTGTTACGGCAACATGACGCGGTATTTTTAAAGTAGTAAGAAGTGGCAATTGCTCTCTGAATTTAATAAATTTAGCGGTTATATTTGCCGGGGGTTCGTCATCCCATCCGACCTTTTGAATCCAGAGTTCTTTAATTAGAAGTTTGGCATAAAGGATTACAGGTGCAGCGAAACCTAGCACGTCCCATAAGCGGGCGATTACAGAAAGAATTGAACGTTTTGTACATAAGCGGTCATCATTATTGGTTTTAAAAACGAAAGTATCGTTTTCCGGCTGCCATTCTAGCCCTAATATTTTAAGAGATGCGGTTTTATCGAATTCTACTTGCTGCGTAAGTCTTAGCGGTTGCGGGATGCTCTCGAGCACCTTTTTTGAATTGCTCGACCATTTTACCAAATCAAAGCCTGCAGATTTAAACATATTAATTAATTGAGCGGATGCCTCGACAGCATCAGATTCATTTATAATTGAACTAGCCAAATCATCCATATAAAGTTCTTTCTCAGCTATGGCGGCTGCAACTGGATAATTGCTGCGTTCATCATTACAGAGTTGGCGCACGGTGCGCATTGCAACGTATGGGCTCGACTTAAGACCAAACGTCACTCTGTTGAACTTGAAAGTGCGAATCGGTTCAGAGGTGTCGAAGCGGAAAAGTATTTGTTGGTATTTCTGATGTTCTTCAGTTACACGTATTTGAAGATACATCTGCTTTATGTCGGCGGTTACAGCAATTGGAAAAAGGCGGAAATTCAATAAAAGTAAGAATAAATCCGCTTGTAAATTAGGCCCGGTATGTAAAATATCATTGAGAGATACGCCATTATGGCAATGAGCACTTGCGTCTAAAACTACTCTGACTTTACTGGTTTGTTTGTCTTGTCTGATCACCGGGTGATGTGGAATGATATAACCTCCTTCAATTTCGTCCGATGACGATACTGGAGATAAATATTTATTATCTATGTAGTCCTTAATTGCGGCGTTATAGCTCAAACGTAAATCTTTGTTGTGGCATAGCTTGCGCTCTAGCGCTAATAAGCGACGATGAGCGACAGCGTAAGAATTCCCTAAGCTACTCGGATCCTTAGAAAATGGCAATGCGGTACAGTAACGACCTGAAGAGTCGCGAGATATTGTAGAAGTGTATATTTGTTCGCATTCTTCTTCAGACTGACTAAGAAATTTCTTTGCGGGAACTTCTTCTAACTCCCAAAATTTAGAGAGAGAAGCGTCTATATTATTCTCAATACAAGTAAGGAACGAAGCGGTAGGTGAGCGTTGAAGTGCGGTTAGATCGCCCTGAACTGGCGAAGCGGTATTAGCGGCGGTGTCACCCATGAACACATAACCGAACACGGTTTCAATAGCGGGTGGAGCGGGCGGCGCAATAATCTTTCCACTAAGAAGTATAAATGGAAATAATTTTGCTCCTAATACGAGTTCTATCTCACTCGGTATATGCCAGAAAGGATCGGCAAGCGGTATGTCTGCTAAATGACTAATGATAGATGTATCAACATAGTCGACAGGAAGTCGATCGGTAATGCAATCGATAACTAATGCGGTTAAGTTAAAACTTTGTTTATTATTTTTAGCGGAAATCATAAAATTGACATAACCTATAATAGGTCGAGAAGTTAAACCAACACCCTTTAAGATTGAATTCGAAAGCGGTATAATATTTAAATTAAGTTTTCTGCAACAATTTACAGTTATTAAATGATTCTGTGAAGCATTATCAATAAGACATCGAATAGTTTCTTTAATATTTTTATCGTTATTATATGCGTAAATACTCGCAGTAGAAAGAATAACTTCAGCGCGGTTAGTACAAGATAACGTGGTACAAGGCGGTAACTTAGTTGCAGTTACGACAGGTGAGCGAGCGCAAAGCGATAACACCTTGGTACCGGGCGTCGATGCCGACGCGACGACACAACTATTATTATTATTCGCTGTATGATTCGTAGGTATGTCCTGTACGTCGTACCTAGCTGTCCGGTCTGCCGCGGACGACACGTTTTTATTTTTAATAATACCTAAATGTAGCAAGGTATGATGTCTCTTTTCACACTGTTTACAACTATATTTCGAATTACAATGAAACACTGAATGGGTCAAACTAAGGCAGTTTACACACCCTCGTTTCGATTTAATAAATTCGATGCGATTTTTCGGTAACATTGATTTAAATGCGGGACAAGTATATAAATGATAATGTTGCGAGGTATTACACATAGGACATAAAGAGCTTCTGTTGCAATTATTATTATTATTATGACGAGTTACGAATGTATGTACTGTATTGCGGGAGCGGTAAGAATTATTATTATTGGCGTTATTATTACGTGTAGTGCGGTTAAATGAATTATTATTACTAGTAGTAGTTCTATCTAATATTTTTACTTGACTTTTAATAAATTCGACGAAATCTGAATAACTCGGAATAGTTTTATCCCTAGCAGTCATTTCAAAGGCTTGAGCGGTATTTGAATCTATCTTGCGGAATGCTAAATTGAATAAAATGAAATCGTACATATTTTCGATATTTAATTGCTTAAGTGCAGCGGCAGCAGCATCAAATGTTTCGATGAAATTATTTAATGAAACGGAATCATTTGAAGCGCCCTTAATATTAAGTAATGTAGACATATAATATGAACCTAAGGCTCTTTTATCTTGATATTTCTTTGTTAGACTTTCCCAAATAGAAGGATAGTTCTCACCGGAAGGAATTACACCTGCGATAATTTTTAATGCATTTCCAGTAAGTCTTCCGACTAAATACTGAATTCGATGTGAATCGGTTAAGTCTGGATTACAGTGTATGTTAGCCTTAAATGATTCATAGAACACTGGCCAATTTTCAATTTTTCCATCAAAGTTGGGAATAGCGAGCGGTGCCAGTGTGAAGGGGGCCTTAGCTGCGGTTTGTAAATTTGCATTCGAAGCTACGGACTTACTTCCCTTTAAATTTACGCGGTATCTTATGACACGAGCAAAAAGATCTTCAAATGATGAAAGTGATTTATAATTTGGTTCAATCTCGGGATCTAATTGCATCTGTGTTTCGATAATTTCATCCAATGTTTGCATGAAATCCTTACGTAATGCGTCTATGGTCTCACTATCAGACATAAAACTTTCAACCGTGCGTAAATCGGTAGATGATTGAGACAGCTGTTTACCAGCATTGTACATTCTCGTAATACGCTCAAATCTGACCTTATTTTTCGCCTGTAATATCTTTAATTTCGACTCCATTGCAAAAGATGGCAAATTAGAGAACTATTTATATAAAAAATATGTTTACAATTTTAAACATAAATCGTAAGCGGTTGTCACGAATTGCAACAAAAAATGTAAATTACCTACTTTTTGTTCTGAATAAATATGAATAGAAAACAAATTAAATTATTTATAAAGCGTGTACAAAAATTATATATCGATTTAAAGCGTTTCGGTATAGTGTAAAGTAACCTATGTATAGGTATATTTACTTATAAAAAAATACAAAATGAAAATTTATTGCGTTTTAAATACAAATTAAATTATTAAATTAACGTAGGTAAATATTCAAATGCGTGAACATAAATTAATTTATTTTCATATATGTAGGTACTTATTTAATGAAATGTTTATGTTATACGCTAAGAAAGCTAAGTAAATAAATGTTGTAATAAACTTATCCAAACGAATAGGCGTTATGAGATGCGGTGCGGCTAAATAATAAATAATAATAATTATGTATGTAATAATGAAAATCGACTGAAAGTCGGAGCGGTGCGGTTTTACAAATTACCTACAGAAGGCGCGGTAGTAACACGAAATCTCGTCCAAATAACAATACGCATGAACTATGGGAATGATTTTATATGAATAATGAATATTTAAAATGAATTTTCGACAAACTGATATTGTCTGTTATAAAGAAAAGCGGTAAAGCGGTAAGCGGCCGGTTTGTATCCGGCTCGAAGGACCAAAAACTATGGTGTAGACACTATGGCCTAACCATATTTGGGGCGGCTGAAGGACCACAGCTGTATATCAGCTGATGCGGGTGGATGTAATCCAATAGGTTTTGCGGAAAAAGGGATTAGCGGTAGCGGTGGTATGTGCACAACACGTACCTGGTATTTGCGGTGTTTGGAGTCCAGGAGCTGGCCGAACTGCTCTCGACGATGACTGCCAGTCCTATCTTCACTGATGTTATGCACAGTTCACAGATTTTAGGTATCACTATTTAGCGAGAAATTCGTGTTAATAGAAAAGCGAATGAGCGTAGCGGTTTTTGTTTCGATTTCAAAATGCAACTGAATGCGGGTGCGACGCGTCGATATACGACGCATGCGCGTCGACCATCTCCCTTCTCCTTCTACCACGGGCGAACGGTTGTGCACGGGAAAAGGAGAGGGATAGGGTCTGAAGCGGCGCGTACAGTACGAATCTTAAAATATAGTCAGTTTTGCACATTGCATTTCAAAAAGAAATGGAGTGAAAACATCGAGCCGACTCAGGGTAAGCTCACCGAGTCACATTATAAAACAGCTGTGATTAATATCAATCAACCTTCCAAATCCCATTCAATGAGATTGATAATATTGTAATGAATACTTTAAAATGACACTGCATTCTTTTCACAGTCATTTAAATCTCTAACAATTAATGACAAGTTGATGTCATTTTCACAAACCTTACGGAATAATAAGAGTTAAGAGTTGTTCAAGGCGCAATGTTACACGATACGTCCGCTACGAACGCCATCTGCTGAAAGTAATCCGATGAAATATATATATATGCGTTCTAGCATATATTCAGTTCGATATGTTTGTTATACTTTCTAGTCTTCAGTTCAGTCGGGATTCCAATCCGGTGACACTATTTCGCTGATAACATGTTCAACTCTTCAGGCTTGCATCATAACTAGATTAAGTCTTAGGTAATCACAATCTTTTTAAAACAAAAAAATAAGGGCTTTTAGTTGAAATGTTGACACATACCTACCTACTTTCAAATACACAGTATCGCAGTATCGTAACTACTAGATGGCTTAAAGTATAAAATATTTAGAGATAAGAAGCCATGTCGTCGCTGGGCAACAAACATTGATCGACTTTTATTTTGAGGTTCTGACCATTTTTTAACGAAAATATGTCTCGGACCTTCTTCTCGACGATTGACTACTCCTCGAAGTTGGCTTTATCTAATTAGACGTTTTATCACAAGTAGATTTACTAGTCAATAACTTCGAGAGTTGAAAGTATAAAATAACAAACCAATTTCAAATTATTAAACCCACAACAGGAATTCGTTCCCGATCAGAGTGATTGGTTAGTTCCTGTATGGGTCGGGTTTGGGAAGCTCGCTGACGGATAAAACGAATACATTTTCTACGACCGTCTCTGTGGCGAAAGTGAGTTAGCTTGGCACGTTACGGTGTAGTTAAGAATTAACATTTGAAATGTCCCATAGATGAAATGTGATAATGTCATACGAATGTGGGCACAGAGAGATTTTTGAACCGGTCGTCGGTCCAGACAGAACCCGATCAGCTCTGTGGCTCTGTGGAACGTTTACCTCGTGACGGCGATCAGATAAGCGCGTATGGTGCTACGAGTACGAGTAGGTACTAGCATGAGTAGTACTAACTAAAAACCACATTTGAGAAAATAAACCTCTCGATCATTCCAGTGAGTTGAATAGCGATCATTTGAGTCGATCATTTGAATAGCGGTGTCCAAGGTGAAATTGCCACATTTTATTTAATTTATATTTTAACTAGCTGGTGCCCGCGACTTCGTCCGCGTTCTGGATGAAAGGTACCCTATGTCCTTTTTGGAGTCCCAGACAACGTGTATGCAAAATTTACAACGCCATCTAGGGAATTCTGTTTGAAGCAATGTAGTACTCTAATTCATCTAATCTCACTTCGAATAATGGAAAAAGTCTGTTAACAGATGGCACTACATGTTAGTTATAGTTTATAAAATTACGTGTTAATAAAATTAAAGCTGCTGCCCGCGACTTCGCCCGCGTAACTTAGTAAATTATGTACTTAAACCTTCCTCGAGAACCACTCTACCCATTAGTGAAAACCGCATTAAAATCCGTTGCGTAGTTTTAAAGATCTAAGCATACAAAGGGACATAGGGACAGAAAAAGCGACTTTGTTTTATACTATGTAGTGATTAAATATGTAAATGAAGTCATTCGAGCATGCTAATGTGTATTAGCAAATAAATATGACAATTTATAAGAAACGTATAATATAACCGGAGTGAGCTGGTGACGGGCGACTAGTATGGAAATAAAAACTTCCACGATTAGTATGAATATTGAATTTATTCGCGGTACAGCTGTCATTAGTGAGACAGCTGGTTTCAGGCTCCTTTCCGGCAATATAGAAACCAAGGGCCGGGCCTCTCGTTCCGCCCAATCCACGCTAATTATAACTGTGAAAATGATCATGAAATTTTTCTTGAACATTATAAAGGATAATCATAAAAAAATCATCTAAAAAAATTAAAATCAAACGACTGGCAAAAGTATAACTGCAATAAAGACGTTAGGCGTTATATTGCTCATATATTTTGTGCTACGAAGTCGCGGGCACCAGCTAGTTCGATATAAAATAAATGCCTGGTACTATATTGTTTGCGGTTCCGCTCGCGCCAAGGGCAAGTGACGCCATCTATCAACTATTTCAGCAATTAATCTGATTTTAATCACATTGCATGAACCGCCGGCGATATTATTGATAATAATTGATTAAGCAGTAATGCTACTAGTAGGTCCCGTCGATACGTTATATTTGATTGGTAGAACAGAATTCCGCGAGCGGCAGTCGGTAAGTCGGTAGTGGGTAGTGGGTAGTGGCGTCGCTTGCATACATATTTACGAATTGAGTTGAATTTTTATTGAATCGAGTTAGAAAATGATAATTAACACACAAACACACGCACGCACCTACATTTAATACGAATGCAAATGGAACACGTCCCAAATGAAAGTTACGCTTTGTTGCATTTAGGTTTTCATTTATTCATTTATTCTGAACGAGTACATACATTATGCCTCGCTAACATTTCCAATTCGGTCGTTCCATAAAACGCTTATCTACATTATTCTCACAAACAAATCAATAAATATCTATTTTAATTGATTATTTACTAGTTCGATAGAACATTGGCCCACCGGCACAATATTGTATCTTCCTGTAATAAGTTCAGTACGGACCATTTTCTCATTAGTTAAATTGACGACAATAATATTACAAGGTCGAATTTTGCGTGACGCTTCAGTGTAACGATCACGTGGCGCTTTTTTAAATGTTAAACTCGACAGACAGGCTGACGGTCAACTTGATGGTAGATGGCTACCGTTGCTTATAGGTAACACAAGCAATGCTACTGGTATAGTAGGTATAGACCATAGTAGGATTAAGGATAGGGAATTTTTGTTAAGTAGCTATCGATAAACGTTTTATAAAAAAAAATTAAAACACTTAAAACAACCTTCCAACTTTAACTATTGGACGAATTTTAATTAAATTAAAATAATAATTAATATATGTAAATGAATTTCGCTAAATGATAATAAAATGATCGGTTAAACGCTGAATATCACTTTCAAGACGAAAAGACGAAAGTATCTCTTTCTATGAGTTTTTTTTATTAAGTAAATGCTCAATGCTGTCATGTCATCACTTCACTATCATCATCATCATCATCATCATCACTACATATTATAAAGCAAAGTCCTCCGCCGCGTCTTTCTGTCTGTCTGTCTCTATGTATGCTTAGATCTTAAAAACTACGCAACGGATTTTAATGCGGTTATCACTAATGGATAGAGTGGTTCTCGAGGAAGGTTTTAGTATATAATTTACAAATTATATACAAGTCCCAAGCAGCAGCTAGTTTAATAATATAGCACGGCCGCTGCTTTAGGAGGTTGCGATAGCCATTCGTAATAAAAACCGGGGGAATGTTTCAGTGATACTTTGTTCACTTTTGGAGGAATTGAATCGAGCATTGTTTTCCGTCGATGGCGACTGGGGTCACAATTTACATGTTCCTACATCATCTTGTTACATTATGTATAATGTCTGTTTTCACGAGCGTGTTGAGGCTCGCCTCGGGCGGACGATCGCGATGCGACCGAACGCAAGGCATTGCACTCCGCGTCGCCTCATCGCCTCATCGCCTGCATTCCCAAACATATCCTACGATACGGATCTATCCGTCGATCGACGTTAAGTTAATGGACACACCGCTCGATCACTAATAGCCGCTCGTGTCCGACATGCGATGGGCATGGACATCTACTGCGCCGACGTAATTGATCAGCTTCTCTCGGGGCTCAATTTGTAATTTTCATTTGCATCATTTAAATCTTTATGTTTTGGCATATTGAAGTCCAATATTAATTTATGCTTAAGCGTAAACACTTTATTACTAGATGAGACTCAATTTATTTCATTTTTGGAAATTTTATTGAAGTGAAACTTCTTTACGCACGCTTGACTTGGGGAGTAAGCTGGCGAACGCGTGACGTAAGCGTTACGAAAAGTGTGATCGGGCAAGGCGAACGGAAGTTATGTGGGGGATATAAGCAAGAGACAGCAGTGCGCGCGCACATTTTCTTTCTCTCTTCCTCTAATAATAATTAATTATTATATACACATATACATAAATTAATATATGTATATGTGTATACATGTATATATTGTACACACATATATATATATATACATACAGATGGAGCGAAAGAAGTTTCACTTCAGTCGTGTGGTCATAAGCACACTCGTTTTTTTTTTAGAAATTGCACTGCGCTGGTATGACGTATACATTGACATAATCCCGTCCATTATTGTTTGCGAGTTCAGTCCTCTAAATCAAAAACAACAAGTGCAAGCAAAGCAACAATAGACAAAGAGAACTCAGTTTGAGATAAGACAACAATAAAACTGGTAACTGTCGCTCGTGACGATCGCAATCTCTATGATCTGTTCGGTTGTATAATTACAGATAATGGACACGATCGGGGAATTCTCTAAACTAACTATAGTTGATCTCCCCATTTCGGCAGCTGCCCAGAGGCGACTTTCTCTAGCTCCCTATGGCTCGTTGCTAGTCGAGAGACGGGTCACCTTGGAAGGCAATATAACTCTTGTTTGTACAATTCATTAGAAAGTTTCATATTTACATTTTAGTTATATTTGCTGTCTTTTTTAAATTTGCATGTAGTGCCTTATAGGTATGTAAATACAGAGACGTGTAACGAAGTAACACGATTAGCGAACAGTGTTTGTGAGGTAGCAACAAAATAATTAATGAAATACGTCATTTATATGACATCAATATTAGCTTATTTACAAATTAATTATATATTATATAAATAATTTAGCTTGTGTCTCTTAGGTTTTATCTCGTTCTATTGACCGAGATAATTTCTACATCTACAGTTATAAGGCTGTGTCAACTATTTATATATTAGCCGTTGCCAATGTGATCATATTCCACGGAACCAGAGACATCCTTTTGCTTGCTATCATCACATACGATACAATGTTTTTGTAATATCACGTTAGTCACACAATCTTATGTGAGTTAGTGAGCGCGATACGAAGCCAGGCAAACGAAATGTGTTTTAATATTGTAACAGACGCTCGGAGTTGGGCTCAATGTGCCCGAATGCACAACCCAACAACCAACAGCCAACAACCCACCCTCGCCTGCCACCACACCACTGCCAGCCAACAAACTACATCACTTTAATATGAACCCTAATGACAGAGGCTCTACACAAAGTAGTAGTAATCTGTTTCTTGGTTAAACTACATAAAAGGATACCACAGTGAGATAGAGTATAGTTAAAAGTGAGATGTAGAATATTCATGGTGTAATAATATAAAGTTAAGTTAAGTTACTATTACTACTATAACTTATTTACTATTAAGTTTTCTGCATTACTACAGATTGTTCCTACGCAATTAAAAGTACGTAAATATGGAACCGCTTATCACATTTTGAGAAATTATTGTCATACCTCTCAACACCTACATAAATGTACTTATAACTTACCGCTGTAACTTTATTTTTACGAATGTAAAATTTTTATTTGTCACAATTTATGAGTACAATTACAATACCGCTTTTATTACCTTTACTTAATTTTAATTTTGTTTTTACAACAATTTTTATGACCCCTTTTAGTATTTTGGTTAGATCATGCGACACACTCTTCTTTATGAATCTCGTTAATATTTAGCTGATAATATCTTTTAGCATCCAACGAGTCAGGAATTGTGAAATATCCTTTCCATTTATAAGAATTATAAGATAATAGAGTATATATCCACAAAATTTATTTCAAATTGTTCAGAATAAAAAGTTGGCTGACGTCTGCTGTGGACAACTGACTCCAATTAAAGCTTTTTACTGCAAAAAAGGAAGCGAATTTGAGTCTAGTGCAACATGCCACATGTGCCTCTCCACTGAAACCCACTCCACTTTTTCTTCTACCACGTCGTTTCACAGTTGTTTGTGAGGATATCATTTAACTGAAATAATAAAAGACCGCTGCTTTTTTAGCTTACATGCTAATAAAGTATTTTAAAAATGCCTGGAATTCAATTATCAGCTACATATGTTTTAAAGTGTTTTACTTCCGTCGTACTACGTTTTTATAATTGCTCACAATGAAGATGCCAGTGGTAGCTATCCCTTCCTTAATAAGTGCTACTAATTAAGGTCGTCAACGCACTAGCGACACCTTGTGACTAAACTTAAGACTAAACCATAAGAATGTTTTCAACTTATGTCACATAAAAAAATAATTTACGCAAGCATTCGCACACACCCGTTAATATGCGAAAGTGTATTTATTACTTTCGCATTTCATTTTTTTTTATGATACCCAGAAAGACAAATAATCACCTCGATGACATTACCAATAGGAACTAGCAGCGCTGAGAAGGATGTACTTAAATGTCACTTATTTTTTATTAGAGATGGGTTTGCTCTTGGCCAACATCCAGCTTTGTAGCTAAGATGAGGCCTATGATGGAGCGAGCTCACCCAGAAGATGCCCATTCACTCGAACTTTGAAAAGTACTTAGTACAAGTCGCGCATATCTTAATAAGGAAATAGGTCAGACAAAATAGAAGAGTGGTCTTGGATTCAGTTATTTCACGGTGATATTTTGCTAAAGTAATTGTTGACGTCAGTGAAGCTGATACGAGTGGCGAACAGTGGAAATTGAAGTAAAGTAAGTATGCATGCAAGGGGAGTAGGCACAGTATCGTAAAGCCATTATCGGAGAGAAATTTGCTAGTGTTTTTGTGGTGAACGTAGACGATCAATTTGTGCTGAACGCAACAGCAGCGGTACGATTGTACGCGAGTCGGGTATGGTGACATGTCGGGCGAATTTTAATCTGCTTGGATTTGCTTTCATATTGACGGCGTTTGCATCCCAAATATACTTATATAGTCTTTGGTTTGCATCACTAAATTATTACATGTCAGAGTGCATTTGAGCTCTGAGGAGGCTTGTAGACATAAACGAAAACCTACCTATCCCATCTTTCGTGGCCTGGCTTGTATCTTGTAATGTTACAAAGAACTTCGTCGTGGTCTTTAGTGTTGGGAGAAAGCAATTTAGTAGAGCTCTGTCTGTCTTTCTTATTAATAATAGCTAATAAAGTCCAATAAAAGTTAAAAACCTCGGTCGTATGTTGACTCTCGCCCTCAAAGTTGAAGACGATATAGAAAGAGAACGGAGGGCGATGTCAGTGAGAAATACTGGCTCACAGATTAGCACATTGCTTCTTTCAAAGCATTTTTTCTTCTTGTTATACGAGTAGATGCACTTT
The DNA here is from genome assembly GCA_947623395.1 of Synanthedon tipuliformis. Taxonomy (NCBI): domain Eukaryota; kingdom Metazoa; phylum Arthropoda; class Insecta; order Lepidoptera; family Sesiidae; genus Synanthedon; species Synanthedon tipuliformis. The sequence continues at coordinate 78,327 of OX392424.1, read as the reverse complement.
ATGCGCTAGATATACTCTAACTGAATGCTTATAATGGTGGTGTTGGGATGGGATTACTTCGGTTTTGCAGCGCATCAGGTATGTTTTTTTGCGACAATGCATCCCCCTAGTGCTTGTAGGAATGTGTAGTTCCTAGTGAGATGGAGTACCAACACCACCCTGACAACATGATATCAAAAATAATCTCGAAGTTGAGATTAGGTTGACACTTTGACACGGCTTCGCTGTGATCGAAGCCGATCTCGGCGCGCACCAAAGGTTGAAGTTTTTAGAGTTGTTAGTTTGGGCATGTTAACCAGTGCTCGGAGTGGATTGTGGCGAGGAACACCATTTAGGACCATTTAGCACCCGCACTCACTTGCCAACTCCGACACCTCCAATTTCAACTTTTTCTTTGAAAGTCTGTTTAGGACACGACATAGACTCGCTACTATATTTGTCTCAACAAGAATCTAAGCTCATTATTGCGTGAAATAATATTAATAATTACAACGAACCCATGCGGATCAGTTAGTTTAACTCTAGGTTAAGGAAAAAAAAATGTGATATTTTTATTCTGAAATAATTCACAGATCATTGGGCCACTAAGATACACTTCGATTGGTTTTACTTGGAGCAGAAGATAAGTGTTCTTCTCTTAAACCTTTTTTTTTAAATAAATTATCGCCTCTAGACATAGTTGAAAATGGAGATTCAAACTCCTTTCCAAGAAACGGATACGAGGAATGGTGCGGGCTTCGCTCACTCCCACATCATAACTCGACTTGGTCCTAAAACTACAAAGGCTCTATTTGCGGGTTCAAAGATGTCTTTTTTTCTGTCATTTCTCGTTTGTGTAACTATGTATTACGTTACACTGGAACTATCGCAGTATAGAATATCTCGTCTCGTATCAGATGTTGGTTGAGCAGGCGGCTGTCAGAGATTAAAGCGATAGACGCGACAAGGGACAACGACACGCCATGCGCCCGAATAACTACTCGAATGGCAACATTGTTGCCATTCAAGTAGGTGTATATAATATACCACTTTTTAAAACAGTATTCCTCCAAATGCCACTACACTATCATTTGCTATCTCACTATTGACACTATGAATTAAAATACATAAGAAAAGCTTCAGGCAAAACATGTTGATAATAGAATTACAGAAGGCAATAGCAACTGAACGGCACGCGCATAAAATTTAAAGAGTCTGCCTTTCTTATAAACAAATAGACAATACTTAATTATATTATCGTGGTATTGTGAATCTCACTGCTTTAAATTAAATTCTTCTTTTACGGACCAAGAGTTTTCAAACATCCTTTATAATGCGCACTGCCAATGTTTGGAACTCCTGAGCTCATATAACACAAATCTTTCAAAGTTGGAGTGAATAGACATCTTCTGGGTGAGCTCCCTGAAGCGAAGATGAAGGCCGCTGGCCTATGATGGATCACAGGCCACATCTTCGTTACACAGCTGGATGTTGGCCAAGAGCAAACCCATCTCTAATAAAAAAAAAATACCATACGCTGTTGTTCTTCTTATCGGTCTTTAGACAACAAAAGTGAGTCATATCTCCTATAGCGACATAGTACTTAGTCCTGCCGACCCGCAGAGGGTTGGCGTTGTGCTCTCTCGTCACTAATAAAATAATATGATTTAATGTATGGTTTCACAGCAATGTGCAATTATGTAGTTACTTACTCTGCTTAGGTATCGCAGTGCGCCGTAATCTCGCTCGTCACACAACACGAGTAAATAACGTTGCAAGGGATATTACGTCTCGCCACAAAGTTAGGCCAATTCTCCGTAGCGGGTACCACTAAATATATTTTCTTCATACAGGTACCATGAAATATCACTATAGCAACTAATCGAATTCAATGGTGTTTTTCGACGAATATAATATAATAGAAGCATTCCTAGTATCATTTGCACATAAAATGTAAGCTTTCGCTTCTATTCGTCTTGAATATTCATGGAAACGGTATTACCAATTATGATGGGGGGATATATTATATGTTTTTTTTCTATTTAATGTTTTAATGTACATACCTAGTTGTTATTTTATTCTATTATATTTTAAGATATTCAGAATGACGTACGGTTGCGGTTATAAGCAAAAGTAATAGTTTAAGTAAATGGTGATTCGCCGGATTCCTATGTGATCAGATTGTGTAGGCAGATAAGAATAAAAATCAATATTTGAGCTTTACAAAGGGATTGGCCGACTATGGATACTCGAATATCATTATATACCCGGTAATACTGGTAATACTCCCAAGCATCTCTATGTAGGTATTCGTATATTTATTATGTAGGTGGCTTTAGTTAGTGATCTTCACGAGTGTGGGCGAGTGGCGTCACAATCTTTACAAAAACTTTCCCACTACGGAAAGAGGTTATCTTTAGATTTAGAAGTTAACCAATACTAGAGAAAACTTTCAACCTTTTTAAGAAGTAACTATACCTTTGATTGATAAATATTTGATTGATTTGATTTGATTATACCTTTGACATTTAGTATGAATGAAAATTTTTTATTTGTATGTTCTAAAGAATAAGAGGTTCCATTTTTGTCAGAGGATATCAGAGGACGGATTAATACCATTCGTACTCGGGTAAATTGGACATAGTTTGAAAGACCAATAAGAAAAAAGAGTACACCCCCTGGGGTGAGTTCACTCGTCCATTGAAGTCATACGGGAACCAATCTTATCCCTCAATGGCAGCTCTATTCAGTTTTACCACAATAGAATTGAAGCCAGCAGCCGTATTGTGTGCCACTATCTACACTACACGGTACACGGCCGATAAGCAACCCGTTTGTGGTAATTAAGCTATAAAAATGCAATAAAATACGAATCATAATGCTGAGATAAATGTTATCGCAAAGCTCCAGAGCTTTGCTCCCATTCCAAATGCCCAACAATGTGGTGATTTGTTTCATTATTAATCATCTTTCATTTCAATTAAATTAGTACCTTGCAACTACTAAAATAAAATTCATTTTAGTAGTTGCAAGGTTACATTAAACTGCCAGAGAACCCAACCCCTTGCAGAGAAGAATCATCATCTCTTTGTACTTTATCCTTTACTTATCCTATCGAGTTGCTTGTAAAATACGTTGGACGGTAGCCGACTACCATCAAATGAATTGCTACAGTACGCTGTCTGGATTTTACAAGGGAATTCAATGTTTGTAGATAAATATACCTATTTTATTTGCAGGAACGAACTCGCATAAAGCCAACGGTTGTTGGTACCAAATTGGCACTAAGTTAAAGTTATTGTGCTTTTGAAAGTATTGCGAATGGACGCGTTAATACCAAAGCTACTTTTATCGGAGTCCGCTAATGGATCTAAAATATTGCCGCATTTGCTGACGCGTCTCGTATCGCTTTTGTGTTGCTCTCTCTCTGACTTTTCACCCAAAATTTATTTCGTTATTTGCGCAAAATGTGCACTGCATCTTACAGTCGTCAATTGGACAATCTTGGTGTGATAGGTAGCCACTCTTCCATCAAGCGAATCATCAGCCTGCTTGCTGCCTTTCTAATACTAAAGTACTAAGTACAATAATTAGTGTGTGTTTATTATACAAACTATAAGCATGAAAATCGTTCAGTCAACTGCCAAGAGCTGTTGTTCAGGATTTAGCTTTTATCTTCGGTTAAACAAAAAGCAGCGAACATTTAATTTAAAGCCGGCAAGCGCCAAGCGCCCCTCCGAAACGATACAAACAAGAGAATAATTCATCGCTCCTGCTCCGTGGGAACTTTGTCAACGACTAACTTCAACACACTTCTTTTCATTTACGGATTGCATTCTATATTTTTTCATTGACGTACTTTTGCCTCAATGCTTTATAAATATATAAATAAATAAATAAATATAAAAGGGTCGGAAGAATAATGTTCGGCTACAGCAAAGGCTGCATTACAAACCTATGATAAATGACCAATAGCTGCACCACAGTCTTAGAATATGCAGACAGACAGATATTTTATGTGGATAGATGTGTATATTGTTTTTAGTTTAAATGTTTTCACGTTAGGGCACTTGGCAATTGATGGTTGAACGCATGTGTTGCGTCGCCGACTCGTCTCCCACGAGGTGGCCATCTGTCGCGCACATGACGCCCGACCGCGTTCGCGATTCGCGAAAAACAAATATCCGCGATGGCAGGTGATGCTTTGTACGCGGGCCGACCCTCGTCAACTCGTCACGCGGAGCGTTTGTTCCCTGCGGTAAAACTTTCCCTTTTACTTAAAACCTTTAACTTAGATTATTCGCAACAATAAAGTTTTTAGGACCTTTTCCGGCACAATTCAAAGGAGTAAAACTCACAGGAGGTGACATAAATAGGGGCGGAATCATTCAATTTGCAGACTTTGATAAGCAAGCCCCGACACTTTTGATGGTGTTATTGTTAAACATGCAAAATTAATATGATTTATACTATTACAAATAAACCCCCACGCAACAGTGAGGCCAATATAGGATTTTAGGACGTAGGCCTCCCCTAGTATTCCTGTCACCTAGCAGGAAGTGACCTAGTAATAAAAAAAACACAATAAGTGTAGAGTCACGTCCTACATTCGCACAAATAATATTTTACTTTGCTTGACAAGAAATGGGTCTCTCTATCAGAACGTATGGAGGCTGGCATTTCGAATGTATAAATGCACAGAAAAACGGAGAAATAAAAGATTTTACTTTTCGGTAAAAGTTAAAGGAACTGTTGTTTCTCTGTAATATTTGTATCGTAATATGACCATAAAATGTAAGTAAAGAGTAATAAATGGGGCACAGCCGGGAACAGCACACAAGCGTGTTTATGTCGAATGCAGCAAGAGTAATGTCCGTTTCGTGACCACAAAATATTGCACAAAAGCAACCGGACGCGCAGATAAACTAAATCCCATTTTATTAAAATGGACATTTTAATGGCCACTTAATATTTACATGTTAATGTTTGCCGAGATGTGAGCTCGCAGAAATGTCTTTAAGATGGTAATATTGCTTGAAATAACATCTGTAACAATTTACGTTTTGATGAGCACAATGCAAGTGACATTCCCTTACCGCCCGAACACGTCATTCACGAGGAACAGACGTCAACAGAGGGCCCAGTGCGAGTTTTACTCTATCAAATGCGTCGAACGCGTAAGTGTCAATTTGTATGGGAATGAAGCAGGCGTTCGTCACCAGTAGCGCTCAGATATGAATCGATGCTGGACGTATGATTAAATTCCAAAACACTAAATGAAAGATAGCTGTGGCAGACTTGTGTACTCGATAGATGCTAACTATGCTGAGTACCTATCTAGATGTCACCTCAATTCGCAATGTTTAGGCAAACGTTTAGCCAAGTCTAAACTACCTCTTGGCGACAAAAAGGAGAACAGAAAAAATCGTCTTATTCTCTTGACGCATATGTTAGGATCTCAACTCTGACAACGGCGGCAGCTGTGATAAATTTTGTATAGTCAACGAACCGATGATATAGCAAATAACATTTTGCAGGCTGGACAGCACATTAGTATTTTTGTATGGTGTTTTGTAGGCAACTGTAACCAAATAGACCGTTAGCCCGCTCGTTGCCACACACTATATAAATAGAAATTAGAAACAGCTATGTTTTTAGCGAAATTAGGTTTTTGAAGATTTCCTTCATTAAAAAAACAAAACGAGAAAATGAATATAATTATAACATAAAGAAAGAATACGCATGAATATCTAGCTAAAGATAGCATTGTATGACACGTATCACTAATCATTTAATATTTTCTAATAAAAAAAATAGCGCTCCGCCCTCCGATCGCGCTGAAAGTAGTTATTTTATGTCTACCTGGGGATAAGGAGCAGCCCTGAGGGAGCTTCCAAACACGTTATCTTATTCAACAAAAAATGGATCAAGAACGAGTGCTCTTGGTTATAAACACGCACCATTTTCATTTAGTCGGACGTATTTATTGCTTTTTAATACGTTGCCTCCAAAAAAAAGGCAGCTTACAAAAGCTCGGCAGATATATCGAAAAAATCTTTTTAAACAAGAAAGGGCCAACTTTCTTTGTAATCATAATGTACCAGCATGGGAGAAATTGCAATTATGCGTTTAAGGATATACCAAAAGCAAATCGACACACCTGGGAGTCAGGGAATTTCGCGAACAAACATACAAGAAAACTTACTACTTAATAAATATTTCATTAACAAAAATTGTAACTCATTTAATCCAATTTTATGGAACTTGGAATTAGAAACATCGAGTTTATCTGTTCGTATTAGTTTTTAGTATTATATACTACAAATTCTACGAAAGACGAATGAAATACGATGAGGGTTCTATGTCAGTGGTTAGCGTAGGGATTTAGGAAAGCAATTGAAAGGTACGCTACGGGGAAGTCTGTCTGGCGAGGTTCAAAGAAAAATTCACTTTGTTGAAGTTGAAAGACGGCCGCTGCCAGCATTCCTGCAATTGTTCGCCGCTCATAATAGATCGACAGTTTCCGAAGAATCCGGCGCCTTGTGTTTCAAGCGGCTTTTTACAATAGCCCGACGACGTGCACGCGAACGCCAACTTAGCATTCTTTATTAGAAGCGCCTTTGCGAATCACGCTCCAGCACAAACTTATCTTATATTATTATATTCATTCCATACACAATTGTTGTGTTGCAGATTGTTATTGGAGGATGCGGTACTAATAGTGATTTCATAATTTGAGGGATTTCCCTTCCTTATGGTCGGCAGCTCACAGGTGCTACCGTCGCGGAGGCCACCTCTACCATCACCGTCAGTCTTCAACTTTTTGAGGATTTCATTAAAAAATTTCAGGATTTCATTAAAGTCGGCACTCGTGTCTTTACTTCCCATTGTGGTCCCCTGTAAAGGTGAACTGACGCCACACGGACCACCCGTTTGACGTCAGTCTCAATTTCTCATTCTCAATTACTATTACAGAAATCCTAATGTGGGAATTTGATATCTGGGTGGGGCTGCCAACAGCGCCGGCGTTACGACGCCATTATTGTGTGTCATCTATTGTGCCACTAAGTGGCCGGCGGGCTTCTAACCTCGTCCGTCGGTTATGTACCGAACTCTTTGAAATGAAGTTTCACAGATCCGTCTTTGATCCCGTAAATACCTAGATAGTAATTACCTTACGGGATTGCATTCTCCATACACGTGCATTACGTCGTGTTCTGCGGATTTGAACGGTGTGTGCGTTTCATTGTTGTGGTTCGAGGGAACCGCAAGCGCTCGTGACTTGCTCGTCTCCTCCCTACTCGCTTAACCCATGACAGATTGCAGAGAAAATATGCCGCCAGCCATGCACGCAACAGCACACAACTACACATTCTATAATACTATTGAACAGACGTCTCGGGAACAAAGACATCCAAAATTTGTATAAAGGCGCTCGGACTTGAATCTCAAGTATTGCTCTTCAATGCTTCGAAGCGACGTTGATACTTCATCTCCAGTTGCACACGCACACTACTACTAGTAGACAGTATTATATAGTAGTCCGAGTTTCAATAAGTACGTCACAGTTTCAAATGTCGGACCTTTTTTCCCTAAAAATAAGTGGACAAAATTCCACTTAGTTTACTTACTTAGAAAAGAAATGATAAACTGTGGTAGCTTTAAAAGGCTTTAAAATTTCCGCCTAAATTTTACTTTATTGCATAACTATGTTTTATTAATGAATGCAGTTCACCATAGGTTCACTTGAATTATTTGAAATAAGCCAAGTACGGCTGTAATGTTGCCCGAATATGAAATAAGAGTTGTAAATGAAATATAATTTGGTCCGACGCTTTGACACTGATCGTAGCCATCGAAGCATTACTACAGATTAGTGTGGCTTCTCCCTTTTTAGGCTTCGGCCGACTGCACTTTATTCTTTCAACATTATACTCACATCAACATTTCCACAACGCTATAGTTTGTAACTTCTCAACACGGTATGTGAAGTATCTATGTAATGTAATATAATCACTTGTAAATTATTAATGCCATTTATTCCTTTGTGACGTTGTTCCACCTAAATCAAAGGAATCTTTTATAGTTAGAATAACGATGGTGGAAGAAATTACCCGTACATTGTTGGAAGAGGAAGTCAGGTATCATACATTACTTGGACTTTTACTAATTCCGCTATGGTTACACCATTCACGAGCCTCATACAGAAACTTTATAAAACCGCTATTTAAATAGTGATATTCCATTTGATAAGCAAACAATCGAACCCTGTCCCATCCTGTGAGAGTGGAGCATAGCGTTCTCGTCCATTTAGTTCAGTAGTTGGCAGTTGGCAACGCAATCTGCATCTGCAACCCGCCTCGGTGCCAAACTGCTAACGAGGAATCACACACATATGTATTCACAATGTAATGCCTTTATCTTTCTACATTTATATACACTTACTTCCTATGATCCGTGGTTTCATCCATCGTTTAATTTAATAGGAATCAAATTTTTTATCTGTCGGTAATGCTAGCCGGTCGAAATCGTTACTAGCGCTCCTTCTGACAATTTTATTTTTACACCGCTTGTAAGGATCGCATCGTGACGTTAAATAACATTCCTCAAGAATTGTCTGTCCGGGTGTAACTTTGAGCGTATCCTATCAGTGCCACGTCTTAAGTTTTATAGCCTCTTTTAAGTGCCGGTTCAAGTAAGCATTTACACCATAAAAACAATTGTATTCTACAAAAAGCGAACAAAATCCTTTTAACTTTATGTAAGTAGGTAAGTAATTTATAAAAAATTTTTACAGAAACATCAAACGTTATTATCACAAAGTCGTAAACGGTTTATTGGATCAAGTAAATAAACTAACACTTCATTATCCACTAGGTATAATATCATTATCAAAATAACACTTTGCAGAATTATCTATAGCTCATACTTGTATCTACTAGTGGAGTTGATTATGTAATAGATCTGTAATAATGGTCGTTAGAAGTTAAAACTTCTAACTTTTCAATTTTAAAATTATTAATTATTAATATCCTTTATAATGACACAAAATTTCAATGTGCCACTAGGGCGTCAGCAATAGATGTCGAGTGGAGCCGAGTAAGCCCGATTCAGCGTCACTGATTCGAACGTGACGGTTCACTTGCGTTCACTCTTCGGCAAAACGCGCCTAAAGAAATTCTCACCTTAAAAATTGTTTGTCTAATAGTCTTTACGATAACACTCATAGGAAGTAAATCACAATTGGAACTTGATAAATAGGAGAGCTTAGAATAAATGACTCCACGAGCATGTGCAACAGAAGATAATGCCGTGAAACAAATTTATGTACGGCGGTAACATATGAAACAAATGTGAAAGCACGTTTCCTTATTTAGTCACAGATTATATATTAATATTCTTATTTAAACTAGGTTGCACTACTAGTAGTGACGCCGGTAGTTCCACGGGTAAGTACCGATTTCCTGACCGAGGTTCCGCACCTCAAAGGTATCACTTTGAACGGATTGAAGTATCAAGTTGAGAATAAAATACTTTCGCTATTGTCACATGGAATTTTTAATTCTAAAATCCTTATATCATTTCAAATTTTTAGTTTGTTTTATTTTCGTACTTATCAAAACTTTGCTCTGGATAACTAAGTAAACTGAAAATTTCGTAAAAAGACGAGGTCAGAAAATGGCGTGTTGCAAATAAAATACATGGAGTCAAAATAACTTTAAATGCTAACGCATGCATGTAATATGAAATGCAATAATTGCAAATAAATCGTCCTAAATTAAAGAAGTTGCTGATGAGATCACGACGATGACGAATGTGCTCCAGAAAGAAAAACTTTTGATTTAGTAACCGTATAAGTACCTATATACAATTTTTACTTCGATATTTGTGAAAATAACAAAATTAAATAAGGTATTTCTAGTACATTATATTAACTACCCAACGCATTGGTAAGCAAGTAAATACTTTGAATGCTTAAACGTTAGGTAACTGATAAAATTATTTAAAAAAAAAAAACGCTTACTTGTTATTCGAGGCCGAAATTCTTTTTATTCGCTCTGAAGAGGGTCCAACAATAATATCGGATGCTTGTTCTTATCTGACCACGGCTATGATCACTTTGACAGGTGCTCTTAAGATACGGCTAGATAGGTACTTGCATTATTTTAACTCAACAGTCTTCAGTAAATTTTACCTAATCAATTGATAATAAATAATAATTAGGATGATGAAGATAAGTTTTATTGAAACTACACCTGTTTTGCCCTTAAACATGAATAAAAAAGATTATAGCTGTTATACCAGGAGTATCGGTCTGCTGCCGACGGATCTCTAAAACAGATAAAAAAATATTTCAGCAAATAACTGTGAAGTAAATATTCCATTCGCATGGGGGTATAAAACGATGAGTTCGCTTTTGAACATCCATCATTCGCAGGTGTAATAGTTGCGTCATCCACCATGCTCGTTGGAACAGGGCTTTTTGTATTAGTACTAAATATGTTCTTTGCATCCACTATTGGATTTGACATTACCGGGTATGGATACTTTGTAAGGGAATTTGTCTCGAGCGACTTGCAAGCGGATTACGGTGTGTCATCTTTCGAAGAAAAATGGATCGAGCAACCGTTGGATCACTTTAGCGTAACCGTTGAGGATACTTTCAAACTCAGGTATTTTGAGAGGCTCGATTTGTTCAAAGCGGGTGGGCCTGTATATATTTTTATAGGCGGCGAAGGAGAAGCGTCTCCATCTTTTCTAAATGTAGGCACAATGTTTGAACTGGCAAACGAGACGAACGGGGCACTGTATACTTTGGAACACAGATTTTACGGAAAGAGCAAGCCCGCTAATTGGTCCCAAATAGACACGTTAAAGTATTTAAGCTCGAAGCAAGCGCTCGCAGACCTCGCAAGTTTCATCGAGGCCATCAAATCAAATGAGAAATTTAATTCTTCCAAAGTTGTCCTCGTAGGAGGATCTTATTCCGCTAACCTCGCGGCTTGGATGAAACTTAAATATGCTGACTTAGTTGACGTCGCACTGGCGAGCAGCGGGCCGGTGCTGGCAAAGAAAGATTTCTTTGAATATTTGGAAGTCGTCTCGGACAACTACGAACAGTACGGCACAGAAAATTGTATGGATATGATTAAAGAAATATTTGACAATTATGAAAAACTATTAAGAAATGCCGAAGGAATCGAAGAGCTGAAGAAGAAAGAGAATATCTGTGCAGATGTCGACATGGCCGATTCGCTAAACCAACAGTTATTTATTCTAGATCAAACGAGTGCATTCATGGTACGATCTCAGTACGGAAGAGTGGACATTATAAAATCTCATTGCGAATTCATCGCCAACACGTCACGCATTGTCCTACCTACTGAACGTAATGACTTCATGTTAGGGATTCGCGGCGAAGACTGTAACGGCTACAGCTTTCACGACCTCGTTGAATCCGTCAAGAAAAATGAGGCCTTTTTCGCATGGTATTATCAAACGTGTACAGAATTTGGTTACTATCAGACTGGATCTTCCGAAAAGCAACCTTTCACAAACATCGTAACTGGAAAGCTTTTTTATGAATTGTGCGAAGCACTGTTCGGAGAAGAGTTTGACGAGAGCAGAGTAGACGCAGGCGTGAAGGAGACAAATCAGATGTTTGGCGGATTGAATCCTGACGTGACTCACGTAGTGTTCTCGAACGGCGACATGGATCCTTGGCATCGGCTGTCCGTGATCGAGGACATATCGTACGACGCACCCGCAGTAGTCATTGCACGATCTTCGCACTGCAAGGACTTGTTGCCAAATAAAAGGGACGACCACGAGGAGCTTCTGGAAGCGAGAAAGCATATAAAATATTTGATAAAAACGTGGCTGGGTGAATTTGAAAAGTTATAATCGCGTTTAAAACACTTTTGTTAAAACAAATAGTAACAGTATCCAATAAACGTCTTCACTTTAATTGCGTTTTAGTCTTTATACTGAATGAAACGTTTTTTAAGCAAAAAACTCATTATAGGTTTCTTTTAAGTTGCGGGCTGAATATGCATTTGTCGATTGCAAATGAACCGCTATTAAATCACATATTTTTATAGGAACTGCTCTTATCAAATTATTCTTTAAATAATGATTCAATTCGCCTGGTATTGAGGCCAAAATAAAATTAAATACATATGTAGCCAAAGGAATGAATCTACGAAATTCTATCTAAGTATGTACTATGTGCAATACAATGATAACCTTGTCCCATTTGAAACAGTTGACCTCAGCTATAATTTAATGTGTTTCCTCTAAAGATTAAAAAAAAACTACCAGAAGCAGCACTAAGTTGGCACAAATATTTTGATTTTCCTATTGACAAAATTTAAACGTATTATAATAAATACCTATTGTGAATAAAAAATTATGCATTCGTGAATTGTAAATCTGGTAATCAATACAACAAACATGACGTAAATTTGTACCTCTTTTGAAATCGCAATTTTGTAAGAAAAAATATTTGGAGTGTTTATCACGAAGACTGATCTAACAATTGAATTAACACATAAAAAAGTACATTTAACGTCACTGTTAATAGAAAAATCAAAATATATCTATCCTAGTGTTTTGTGTCATAAAATATAGCATAAATAAATTCCACCCAAACATATATATTTTCACTCGTCGCCAGAACAATTTCAGCCATTTTGATGTTATACAATGGAGCTCAGATTCGTTATCCTAGCTTAAACAGTTGACAGTATATCCGAAGCTAAGAGCCGGGAAGGCTCTGGGCGTGCTTTACATATTAATTGCTTGTAACGAGTAGATAACGCAACAGCCCTTTACGGTACTTACCTACGCCTGCCCGGATACATTTATTCATCCAATGTGTTGCCCAAACATTACTACCATGTTTGGGTTACAAATGAAGATACAAGGAAAGTTGGCGGCTACCGTTGATGGTACACAAACACCTCACGATTCACGAGGTGCTACTGTGTTATACAATATGTATGCAATGACGCAGGATAGGTGTCACATAGGACACAAACAACTCTAGAGTTCATAAATATGTTGATCGAGTTCTGCTCTGGACGGTGCTTCACTTTTTAAGGATTCACTCACGTTCATCTTTATTGGATGCTCTGTCAATATTGTATCCATTTGTGTTTCAATTGGAGACCTCTTTCAACCTCATCCTCTTACTTGTATTATGTAATAACTGAGTTTGTTAACTGTTTAGTACACTTAACCAAATGCCCCCTTTGTCTGGGCTTATCTCCAAAACGACTAAACTTATTTTGACGGGACTTTCATCGGTAGTTAGACTACTATTTGTATTAGAATATATTATGGAGTATTCGAAAAATTTAAGCATTCTTTCGTAAAAATGGAAAACTATTGAAATCTGTAAATGTGCGACTGCATGTATGCTATTTTCAAATAATATTCCGTCTTTTAGCACTTTATGTCATGAGAATGAGAAAAAGTTGATGACCGTCCAGAATTAGTTGTGCTATGATTGCATTTACATGCAGTAACTGGGGCAATTTAGTCATACAGTATTTCTTAAATGATATGGGGGTCGCCAGTGAGCTACCGACCTTGTCTTGATGGGATAATAACTCTCTCATTATTGTATAGGAGAGAAACGTGAGAGTAAATCGATATGTTAATAAAGTGTTCTATTATTGTGACATCGGCGGCAGAGCAGTAGACCTCCAACGTTTCAGAATCTGCATTCCTAACCGACACTAACTATATGAACATAGACATCTTAATCACAGGTTCAGCTAATATCAGGCTGTCGGGTCAGCCTAAAGGGAAGTGGAATGCGTTTCTACTTTGGTTTGGTCGTAACCTCCTCCTCATCTGAGGGTGACCTCGTTGAGGCGGCTATTGGGCGGAGTGAATACGACTAATTTGCGTTCTATTACAGACTTGACATTTGGACGAGTTAAAAACGATCGAGGTCAGCACGAAGATACGTGACCTGACCCAAAACCCACTCACGGTACGTGTCACGCGTTTTCACGACGGGAATACAGGAATTAGGCCGAAAGAGTTTAGAAAACGATAGTCACTCAAGTTAATTAGAAACCACCGAGAATAAATTTGGTTGTAAGCATATATTAAAAATTCACACTGTGTTGCCTATAGCAAAAATCTATCATAAACGACAAAGTGACACTCGTGTGACATTGTTGGGAATGAATATATTATTAGGATGAAGAAGTTGAACAGAGATGCGCGAGTCTGCTTGTTGCTCTTGCGGCTATTGAGCATCGTTCTGCTGGTGGCGGCGTTGACGATGCACATGCGTTCGCTGCGTGTCTTCCGCTGGGAGCAGTCCTTCTCCGGAGGAGTGCTGGTCACTTTCGCTCTGGCCTCGCTGGGGCTGGCGCTGTGCGCTTACACGGAGGACTGCGGGTTCGCGCTTCAAGCGTACCTCTGCAGCACGGGCGCTGTCCTCCTGGGAGTGAACGCGGTGGTTCTGTGGCGTCGTTGGCGTCACGCCGGTGAGCTGACGCGAGTGGTCGCCGAGCTCCTGGTGGCGCTAGGTGTTCCTCTCCGGAGGCAACTCCTCACCAAGGTCACCTTGAGTGCAGCCGCAGCCGTCGCGCTAATGATCGACCTCGCTATTACACCGCTCTTGGACAAAGAATGATACGAATTGAGATGATTCACACTTCCATCCGAATTTTGGCTTCCAATGGAACCTTCCAAATAAAAGCTTTTCCCTCTCTTCGTTATATCGCCTACGCCCCTATATTACGCTTAAGATAAAGAATTACACACGGATAAGTACCTACTTAATCGTAGGTATCAGACTTCAAAGAGCAGTTTGATTGTAAAAGAAATACATTAGCTACTTATTACCTTGTCCACCTACCTTGTTTTAGTCTAATACTTTAATTGGAATATTTCATTTTTACATTATAACTACAAAACTTATGACAAAATTTTATTTATTTCGTAATGAAAATACTTTGTATTATGTATTATAAGCTTAATTTAGTCATTCTTTCTAAACAACATAGATTATTGGTAGCGCTGCAAGCGCAGCGAGACCAATATAAAATCTATGCTAAGATGATGCTAAGCGGTTGGTGGGTTGTCGTCAATTAAACGTAAACATCTTCTGTTATTTTTTTACATTATTATCGCCATCTACTAGACTCTGCTTTTGATGTATGAGCAAAGCAATATTTTGCCTACTTCCATTTTTAATCAATAGAGGGAGCTTTTGTTAACAGATACAAAAGCATGGGTTTCATTATGGTCCATGGTGCTCTAAAAATAAAATTTAATTAAAAAAAAACATTTAAATTATGTCAGATCATGTTGTTTGTTTCTTTGAGAAAAATATATATTTTTTTCTCATAGTTTTGTCCTTTCGTTAGCCAAAGAGTAGTATAATCTTTGACTTTTGTTTGTATTTATTTTGTGTTCTATGGTTTAAAATAATTATTAAAATTAAATAAATGAAATGAGTTGAAGATTGAGGAACATTATATTATTATTATAAAGTACTAAAATAGACCATTGTAATTAAATAAACGAAGTTTATCTTTTTAAGGTTAATTCTAATAGACGTGACTTAATAATATTACAAATTGTAAAATAAAACTGTTTATTAGGTTATCGAATGAGCGCCCGGCACGTCTACCTGGTAGTAGATCTGTAAGTCCATTTTCATTAAACTAATCTAATCTAAACGCCGTATTATTTAAAAGTGACAGCTCATAAATTGCATAACTTTTTGTCTTTGATTTACTTAATGTTTCAGGTGTGACACCGACGAGCACCCTTTGAAGGTGCGTAGATTAGTGGAAGAAGTTGTGCAAAGAGTGTTCGGTGAAGTGGGCGGCGCCACCGTCCAAGTGGACGTGTTGAAAGTGGGCGACGGGAGGGCTTTGCTGCGGACTCAGGCGACTCAACTTTGTAGGCTGCGAACTGCCTTCGCCCTCGCCGACGCGCCTCGACTCCTCAAGTACGCTTCCTCTCTGCAAGCGCTGCTGTAGCATTATAATGAGCGCAAGGTCTGTCACTCTGTCGGGGCCCTCCGGCAAGGATATGATAGTAGTCGCATCCCGCGAGGAGCTCTCCTCGCCCAGCAAAGTGACTTTGCCGGAGCCTGAGCCCGCGCCCGGACTCATCCTGCAGGACGGCTCCATCAACTGGGGATGCCCCTGTCTCGGTGGGATGGCGACGGGACCTTGTGGGACGCAGTTTAGAGACGCTTTCTCTTGTTTTCACTACAGGTACCTATCTGGTTTGCATTTAGTTTCTAAAGTGACAATTACAAATGTTTCTTTGAAATCTATATAATAAAATAAATAAATAAAAATAGCCTTTATTGCTGAAGTTAGTTAACAAGAAAAAAGAAACATTATTTATCACCAACAACTCCAACTTGTCTTGCGACATAGGCCTCTTCCAAAGTTTTCCACTCAGTGCGGTCCCTTGCCGTTTTTTGCCAAGCTCCATTTGTGGTCTTATCTAAATCATCTGCCCATCTGAGATAGGGTCTTCCTCTTTTCCGTAGGGATCCTCTCGGGTACCATTCCACGATGTCTTTGGTCCATTTACTCATGCTTTGTCTCATCATGTGTCCACTCCAACGCCATTTTAGCTGTTTTACAATAACATTTATTTTTTTCGTTTTTGCTTTTTCTTTAATTGTCGAAAGTTTAATTTTATCCTTTAACTTTATATTAAGCACACTTCTTTCCATATTATTTTGACACACCTCAAGTTTTTTTAATTGTCTTTTTGTTAAGTCCAAGAAATCTATATAAAATGAAATTATTGTTATTGGTTTGTTGTCATTTGCAGTGATGCAGATCCAAAAGGCAGCGATTGCTATGAGAAGTTCAGTGTGATGCAAGACTGCATGTCGCAGTACCCGGAACTGTATGGCAAAGACGAGGAAGATGAGTTGGCGTCTGCAATGGAGGCGGCCGAGGAGGGAGGTCAGGGGGACTCCTCCGAGGGCCACGGGGTCACCCAAGCCTCTGCCAAATGACTCTTATCATTTACTGCCGATGCCAAACTGTGCAAAATAGTTTTAAAAGTAGCTTGTATGTAGCATTATTATTTGTAAGATTTATATTTCATGTTATACAAATAAAATTAAATTGTATTTCAAGTGAAGGCTTCATTTTTCATATCATCCAAAATGGAACTTCTTTTAAATAAAAAATAAATAAATCAGTTGACCCATTATTGAAATAGATCATGATAAACTTAGTGACTATAGCAATGGGGATGGGGATATAATAATATAATAATGAAATATACAAGTCTTAAATATTATGCAGTACATATGTACCTAAATTAGTCTAATTCCTTGTTTTTATGGAAATACATAAATATTATCACTGCAAAGTAAAAAAGTCTTAGGAATGTTCCTCTGGGTCATTAGGTCATAAGACATAATAAATGTAAAAAAACCTCTGAACCCAGTTTCTTATTTATTTCATAATATTTTAACGCAATAAATTCTTTTTGATTCTTGGGCTATTATTTTTAAAAGAAAATAATATAACCAGTTAAATATAATATAATTATATAAATAATAGTTTTTATCTGAAAATGAATAAATATTTTAAGAAATAAACTACCAGCCTGTCATCTGGGCCAAACTGAGGTTTTCATATTTTTAAATGATTTCTTAGGAACTTGACAATTTTCTAGAAAAAAAAGTATGTTACATGTGTGAGGATTTAGTGTTGAATCCACACATTTTAAAAGGATTTGGGTTTAATGAAATGCATTTGAAGTAATAAACTTTTATAAATTTATTTGTGTACATGAATAAAAATGAAAGGGACGGTCAGCAACTCTTGACGAGACCCATCAGCGACGCCAGCGCCAAGAGGGGCGCGGCCGTCGGCGGCCCGGGAAGCGAACCCGCGCTGGCCGCCACGTCCAGATGCGTGTACGGGGGCGCCTCCTTCGCGTCCAGCCCCGCGCACAGCAGCAGGAAGGCGGCCGGCCCCTGGTGGCCCCGAGGCAGGGCCGTCGACGGGCCCGGCGCCGCCTGCAGCAAGTCGTCGCCCGGCACTCGGCCGCGGTGCGCCGACAGGTCCTCGCGCCGCATCGTCGACACCTCCACCGGCTCCGCCAGCGACGCGCCCTCGAGCGCCAGTCGCGACGCCAGCGAGGCCGCGTGGCTGTCCACCGCGATCGTGTAGCCCTCGCCCACCGCGCGCACGGCGTGCCCCGTCAGCGTCGCCACCGTCAACAGGTGCGGCCGCCGCTCGCCCTCGGCGCGCTGCGCCATCTCGGCCAGCAGGTCGGCCATCGCCATGCGTCCCTCCGCGTCCGTGTTGCCCACGCGCACCGACAGCCCGCGCCGACTCACCACCACCTCGTCCGCCACGTACGCCTCCTCGCCGATCGAGTTGCGTACCATCGCCAACGCCGCCACCGCCTTCACCGCCGGCCGGAGCACGGCGCACGCGAGCATCAGCCCCGCCACCGCCGCCGCGCCGCACTTGTCGTACGACATGCCCGCCATCGAGCCGCCCGTCTTCACGTCGCACCCGCCCGTGTCGTACGTCACGCCCTTGCCCACCAGCATGTACGTGCGCTCGTAAGCCTCCGGCTCGTACTCGAGCAGCACCACGCAGCCGCCGTGACGCGGCACCGCCCGCGCCGCGCGATCCACCGCCGCCAGTAGCGGGTACTGCGAGCGGATCGTGGCCGCGTCCGATATGACGCGCACCGACACCCCGGTACCGGCGAAAGCGTCGCGCAGCAGGTCGGCGGTGCGCGCGGGCGTCATCCGCTCGGGGTCGGAGCCGCCGATGTCGCGCGCCAGGCCGCGGCCCGCCTCCAGCGCGGTAGCCTCGCGCAGCAGAGCATCGAGGGAGGCCCGCGCGCCCTCTGCGTAGACGCCGAGCGCGTCGGCGGGCTTCTGCGGCGTCCGCTCGCGCCGCTGCAGCGACACGTACAGCGCCTCGAACGCCCCCAACACGCCTACGAGCTCGCTGCGCGGCCACCGCGGGAAGGAGGGGACGGCGACCACGGGCCGGCGCGCGCCCGCCGCGAGCGCGCGTTGCACGCCCGCGCGCGCCGCCTCGTACGCTGAGCGGACGTCGTCGTAAGGCGTCAACGCGCCCGTCGACGACAGCACCAGCCTCTGGCCCGACACCCGAGGGCACCGCAGCACACTCACATTCTGAAACATAGAGAAAAGAATTATTATTCATATCATGAATCGATGTCAAGATATCAACGTGAGAAACGCCGATACCTCACTCAAATGACCTTAATAAATTAAGGCTTTCAAAGTAAATAAAATAATGAATAAATAAAATCTATCACCACAGTTAAAATAAAGAAATTTTATGTTCTTTTATGAATTACAGCATTCTAAGCGTACAAAAAATATTATGTATTTATAATTTTAATACCTAATTTTGTACCAAAATAAAAAAAATTGGTCCCGTCCTGTACAAAAAAGAGTCTCTACCTCTATTTTCCAATGTTAAATGAGATTGCAGTAATTTCAAGCAGTTGTTTACAAAGGTTACAAAGGTTCACGCAGGAACACCTTTATACTAGTACCATGTAACCTTTACAAGGTTGTCTCTCAATCTTGTATTTTTAACACCCATAATCCTTTGGACGATTATAAATATCAATCGATAAATCTTTTGGGTTATTTCAATTTTAGACTTCACCTTTCATTTGTGTCTGACTTCACTAATCGGTCTAAGATAATTGTTATTTCACACCCTCTGATATAAAACTGGTGTCCATACAATAAATACAAGTAAAATCAGAGGATATGTTATTTCTTAAAATGGCTGGATCTTAAAATAATGCAGAATGAACGCTTTTAACAAAATCTAAAGCAGTAAGCCAAATACAACAAATAATTGATTAATTAATATTACAAATAATTTCCTACTTCTAGAAACCCTTTGTACCGTTGGTGAATCTAGGCTCAATTTAGAGCGGAGGGATATTTAGGTATTTACCTTGTGAAGAGACTTGTCTAGGAGCAAGGCGTCCGCGATGAAGTCCTGGAGGAGCTGCAGCGAAGGAGTGTCCGGCGAAATGACGACCACCAAAGCGTCGTAGTCCGAACTGTTCACCTCGTCCACTCCGCGGACCACAACTCCGTGGACCGAGTACTCGCCGGTCGCCATCGCCACACAGACACCGCCCACCACTGGGAATGGGAACTGGACTGGCTCACTCGGCTTCGTCTGCCAACCATAAGTTATTTAATTTCAAAGAAAATGGGCATCCACTGATTAGATTTACAAAATTGAACAATTCCTGTTCTGTTATCTTATCACAAAATTATTTTGTTTGTCATCTATCTATCTACCTACACCTATATCTACTTGACACAGTTGACACTTGACAGGACACTTGTGTGACCTGACCTGACTTGTGTTCATAGAGTAACTTATAATCATAAACATAGTATACGAACAGACCCCGGTTTTTCGCGTCACCTAAATAGGAATGTCTTAGTGTGCGTGATATATAAGTGTGTGAGTGAATTTTAGAGATGTCCCTTCGTTATCGACATGAGTTTATGGGCGAGTTATCATGTTTTATTTATACCTATTATTTCACTAGACAACCCGCTCACAATAGGTGATTCTGTACAGTTGAACATAAAAACTTAATAAAATATTAAAATGAAAACTAGATATTGCTTTGAAATAAAAGAAGTTGTTAGTATAAATTACTATGTATATTAAAAATCAATAACATTTACTATTGTATTATTATTATTAACAAAAATGAAATTAGAAAAATATTTGGTTTGTTGTAATTTTTCTAAGAAACAATTATTAGGAACGTTTATTTTTATTTTGAGTAATACCTAATCAAATTTTTATTGATTTTGTAGCGTTTCATTGCTACACGCCAAGGTAATTTCATTGTAATGGTCTTTTAAACCTGGCCTTCTTTTTAAATTCATTTAATAAAGACTGCAAGGTAACTACTTTCTTTTTCATTCTTTTATTTTTTGCTTTTTAATTGCATATTATGTTTCGTTGTTTTTCAGACAACTTGTTCTTCAACTTTGCACATTTTTTCTTTTTTTCCTTTTCTTTTCTTCCTAGGCGTTAATTGTGGTGCCTGAGATGTAGATGGCTGAAGTGAAATGTCTGTAAAGACATAGGTTGATACAGGTCTTGTGGGCTTCAATGTGACCTGAAAAGGATAATGGTTTATTTATGAATGACCTGACAGCTCTCCAACCTTCAGAGACATTAAAATATTGCTTGCAAAACTGTGCCCTAATATGAAAAATATGCGAAGAAATGTGTCTAACATGATAATATTATGCTAAAGTGACTCGACGACAATGAATCATATTCTACAAATAAATAAAAATATACACACCGGTACAAACATTGTGGGGACACAGTCCTTTTTTAAGCGACGGCGATATTTACGCTGTAGAAAACATCTTGGATCAAAATGTTTGCTGCATACTGTGGAATATTTATTAGGTGTCCAGTTTGGCTTATTTAGGACTCTAATCAAATGGAAATCTAAAAAAAGTACATTTATCTTTAACTAGTTGTTGCGACTTTGCCCGCGTTTATAAATATAGCTTATGTTATGTTACTCGGTGACAATGTAGCTTTCTATTGGTGAAAGAATTTTAAAATAATTCCAGTAGTTTTTGAGTTTATTCAATACAAATATACATACAAATCTTCTCTCTTTATAACATTAATAATAAAATTAACATAGATTATCAAATACTTCACTATGCATATAACCACTGCCTACTTACATTTTAAAACAGTCGGCATATTAACATTTTTATTATAAGAAAGAATAAGAATGCGATATCGATATCGATGACTCAAATACTCAATCACTACGTAAATTATGGAAATATTCACAGACACAAAATCTTGTTTTTGTATTTATGAAAGTGAGAAATATATATAAAACACAAAACTACGTGATATCTTACATTTATTACACAATTTGCCATATTCCTTAAACCTAGTTTTCCTTGAAAATAAGGCGTTTAAAATTGATAGTGTGTGGATCGTATTTACCTGTAAAATGTCTCATTATTTGGATTATTCCTGTGATTCACTTCACAATCAAGCACTGAACAACACCCCATTGTTGATTTTAACAATAATTTTATACAATTTAAAAGGATTGCTTGAGAAATTACACAAAAACTGAAGGACGCTATTCGCAGTGTTCTGCTAAGTTCTGATAAGGTTTCAAAACTAGTCCTATCGGGTATTGTTTTTCTATCTCTTTCGCACTCGTATTCTTGTCATAAGAGACTGCGTTCTCGCTTGCACTCTCTGTTCGTCTATTACGAAGTATACTATGTCTATGCTTGTAATATATACTGAAATAGAGACTTATCTTAGCCGTCTAAACGGGTAACAGCTTTCTAGCGCCTCTGTATTTCTAAGTCAGAACTAATATGTATGCGTCACAGAATAGGGTAGTAGTTATTTCATTATTTATTAATTGTTCTTTAATAAATATGGGAATAATGCAATGAAACAAAAGTAGTAAAATGTAACATTTATTGATTTCTTTCTTTTAGGAATAATAATGCGATTCTTTGTTATGGTGTTTATTCTTTGAACTTCTTCACATCTATATCATCAGGGGGCCTAGACAAAGTGACATTGTAAAAACGATAACGAAGTTCGTTAACAAAAAAATGTATTGGATTGACATATACCGTCGGTAAATCACGTGACACATCCCATACATTTTATTCTTTCGAATCGAATCGCTACGGAGCGAAATGCCACTTGTCTAAAGGCCCAGGATACCAATACATTAACAGAACAAAAAGCACATAGACAACCTATATTAAGTTAATATCCATAGTACGAGATACGGCCGTAAGAATATGTACCAATCGAGGATTAAATAAACACTTTTTTGTCAGAGCGGAGCCCGATATGTCCACAAAAATAATAACAGAGTCCTATCTCAGTTTGTGCACTACACCATCACTACATTACACTATCGAACCAAACCGGAGAAGCAGGGGGCCTAGACAAAGTGACATTGTAAAAACGATAACGAAGTTCGTTAACAAAAAAATGTATTGGATTGACATATGCCGTCGGTAAATCACGTGACACATCCCATACATTTTATTCTTTCGAATCGAATCGCTCCGGAGCGAATGCAACTTGTCTAGGCCCCCAGAACTCAACTCAACGAAAAACCACCGCAAAACACAAAACACGGAAAAATATGCAAATTGCAGTAAAATTGTGACAAGAAAAACGACGCGTACGCTGTTCTTTAAACAGACATTTTGTTAGTCATGTTCATAGAGTAACTTATAATATATACGGAAATAGAGACTTATCTTAGCCGTCTAAACGGGTAACAGCTTTCTAGCGCCTCTGTATTTCTAATCCAGAACCAGAGCCTACTATCTTAGAACACGATGTAGTGTAACAAAAAAATCGTTCCAAAATCAATTAATAAATTGCAGCACTTGCAGCTTTATTAAATTAAGATAATTTAAGTTCAAGCATGATCAGGTAGATGTCGCTTTTTAGGAATAATTTATAATTGCTATATAACGTATGATAAAACTTACCAATAAAATTGGTAATTTTGGTAGAATAGTCATTACTTTCTTTTTCATAATGCGCCGATCCAATTCTGTGCTGGAGTCGTTTTTTTATTTATTTATGAATATTATCGTGTTGTTAACAATAATAACCTATTGTAATATTAAATTTTATACTTTCGATTACCTATTTTATATTTATGGTACCGTTTCGGTATTGATTTAAGCATGAAGCTATAGATAAAGATAGCTTCATGGTTTTGTCGTATTTGATTTAGAATACTTGTGTTTTAATTTAATATAGTGATTTTTTTTCCGTACATGCTGGGTATATATTATAGTTCTTGTACTAGCAACACTAACATGACCACTTGTGTTGTGCAGTTGTGTGCATAAACATAGTAAACTTCGTAATATACTATGTTTATGGTTGTGTGAGCCATATGTCAGTGTCAATGTCAATTGTGAAGTTTTCATTCATAATGAAAAACATAAATCAATTTAGATACATCGTAGATACATACATTTATTTTGATCTTTTGAATGAATAAATTTCACATTGAAATATCTCTATAGCTTTACGACTCAATTTTCCGTATATAATATAAGTTACTCTATGTCAATATCACTGAGATTTGATTATGACCTGCGCGATCGCTAGATGGCGCTGTACGTTTCTTAGATAGCAGTCCAAGCGGCAACCGCTGAAAAAGGTAATAAGTATATAGGCCAGTCACCTAAGACAAAAAAATCGCGTTAGGTCGTGCTTAAGTCGCATTAATTGCACTGTCTTAATTTTTAGGGATGTCTTAATTTTTAGGATAGATACCAGTAATGTAAAACAAAGCTTGCAGTTTCGAAAGCCCTTTGCTAACTGCACGGTGCTTGAAAAAGTTTTAAATTTTCACTTTTTTCAGATTTTCGCTTATAACTTCTGAAATGTGCATTCTACGGAAAAGTCATGTTACACACTCTGAGAGAAGATAAAATTTGCTACAAATTGAGTGGAACCCCAGCTCTGTATGTCAAACAGATCCTGAGATACACTACTTCAAAAATGGGTCATTTTTCCCAAATGCATGTGGCAACGACTAAGGATCTCGATAATTGCGAAGAGGCGAAAAAGCGATAACAATATAACAATATAAATATTTTTATTAGAAGATGACCTCGTTGGTATTTAGTATTCTAAAATTTTTAAATGCCAAACATCTGCTTAATATTGTGTTTTATAAGGAAGTGCGAAGGATTATGAATAGCGAATAAATGTCACCGCGACAAAGAAAAATGAAACAAATAAAATGTAAGTATTCTATTGATAAAACGAAGATTGAGATACATTTCAGACCATTTTATCCAGATTTCATCCTTATACCTAACGAACAAAACACCTACATTTTTCATTTTTTTACATTCATTTTCACACTCTACCCGACCAAATTATGGTAGGTGGCTACCATCGCCTTTAACACAAAGTGCGCTGCAGACCGTAGAAGTATTATGGATAAGGGATAAGTTTCATTTTTAACCCCTGACCCTAGATCACTAACTAGTTTCTACCAAAAACGCAACGTGTGTCTGTATATATCTCTGTGTGTCTGTCTGTGGAATCGCATCTCCCTGTGGGTGAAATATTATAAAGGCCACATATTATTTACACTATTTATCTCAATTATTAAATACATAGTAACAATAAGCAAGCACACGCTTTGGGATGCTAAGCTCGCAGATCAACTACTCTCCGAGTCCGCGTAAATACGGAAACGGAAATGAAAACGGAAAGCGCCAAAAGTTTCCGACTCGGAGGTCGCTACATCCCACTGACATTGTTTTTGCTTGAAAGCTGACGTTATCGGTTGTTCTTAGCTATGATTTATAAATTTCTGTTTAGGCTTTTGAAGATTATCATCCTATCTCCTAGTTAACGAAGGGATTTCACTAACTTCCACATGTTCTATGATATGGTAACATTGACGTGATGATGCTGTGCATCCAGTGGTTTGTGAGAACCAGCTGTTTACAGCATATGTAGCGTGTTTGGGCTCCAGTGGAAAACCGGGGGTTAGTCTATGATTTTAATCAATGAAGTCTGTTTATCACAATCTATCACAACGTTTGGAGCGTGCCAAGCGAATTATGTTGTGATCGATCAATAGAGTTATTTAATAAGTTGAGGCGAGTCAGTTTTGAAAAGTCGAAGGATATTGCACGGCGACGGAGCGTTGCGATCGCGGATATGTCATTAGCATACTGTACTCGGCCACAAGCGGTAGAGCTTCTTACCGGTATAGACTATAGCTGCGCATCATGGCCAACGCCAGGATCGCACTCACCCTCAGCACGCTCCTCGCGGGTAAGTCAATCGATATGTGTACAAACTAGGTGGACCACGGGCACTACCCGATCATAACCATTTATGTTACCGAAATAAACTTAAGAACATCTTACATTTATTTTGATGGATTTATTTATATTTCATTGCAGAAAATTATTAAAATATATTTTTTTTTAGGTTTGAAAAATCTCCCGTGTCTTAAGATGGCTTATGCTTAATTGCTATTTGATCAACGCCACCCCTTTTGGCATAGAAATGATTTCTGTACACATTAAACTTTCATTATTAGAAATCGAAACATGGTCGGTTGCTTAAAAACTTTTTCTAAATTATTGTGATACTAGGCTATGCCTGCGACTTCGACGTTAGTATTTTGAAAATCAAACAAAAACCTAACATTTCACCAGGATAAAACTATGTGTCTGCCAAAAATCCAAATCCGTTCCGCAATTATAATATTAGGATTAAAATAAAATGGGGTTTCTGCCTATTCTTTGCGTAGTTAGTGAAAAGGAGGGATATACTTAAAAGGTACCCTTCAAACGTGATGAGGAAGAATGTAAAAAAGTCACTTTTCCTTTGAATAGACAAAATTAATAAGGTAAAATTCAAATGAATTTTATTACAACAAATCACAAAACCGATTCCAACAAATACTGAACACGAAACCATTAAGAGTAAAAATATGTATAAGAACATTATGACATAAAATATGTTGATTTTGATGTAAGAACATTATGTTTTAATAAATATCTATGTTATAAGTATGACATCATTATGCAAAATTGATTTGCAAATTTGCAAAAATTGCAAGGGGTGTCAAGGAGTGTGTCTCTCTCTGAGTGCAGAGTTGTGATGGGATGTCAGTCAGTGGGATAATCGCCACAAGGCCAAGGTCACGGACATTTCCAGTCGCGTGGGTTTTTGCGGAGACGTCTTTTGACATTCGTAGATGTGGCTGTGTCATGGACACGGCCGTGTGTTTTACGTGAATGTTTTCTTTGAGCGTTTTATATTTTGTATATCCAATCAATTCGAATATACCTATACCTTTTTTTTTTTTTTTTTTTTTTTTTTTCCGTGGGAAAATCTGCGATCCAGATCCCCACCGACTATGGGGGGATCGGTGGGGTATGTGGGACTTCTACCCACTAAAAAACCCACGGTGTTTCTTCGCGCCGTCTATGGGCGGAGGATAGGGGACGCTATAACACGCTACCGTCTCCCCCGCCAGACGCAGCCCGCACACATTGCGGGCCCCACCTCGATTAGGCGCGGAGTGTGACCTCCGCGCAGTGAAGAGACGCACCGGAAACACACAGCACGTCTCCTCTCATTGCCCGGTGTTGTGAATACGGCGGACGACCCCATGTCCGCCGTACCCAGGCGAAGCGGCACTTGCCGCCCATTTTCACCTCTCGCAGCGGGCAGTCAGCGAGGGGCTTCACTTCTGAAGCACCCCATAACCTCTTATCTGCGGCACAACCTACCGCAGAGTTAGAGGCCGCTTCCACCTGAAATCCTCGGATAACCCCTGCTCGTGTGGCCGCTCATCTCTACGGTATTAAGGGTGGGCGGCCCAAAGGGGTGTCCACCTGACATTTCCTCAGCAATCGCGGCAGCCCGAGAAACGGGCTCCACCTCGTGATGCCGTCGCGGAAGAGTTACTAAGCCGGGTCGCGAGGCCGGGTGTTCACTCTTCCGGACGACTGCAGAGGGCGGTTACTAGGCCGGCCCCAGAAACCGGGTCTTCACCACCCTCCACAAAGCCACGATTGCGGTACTCTGCCAGGCGGTCCTTCCCTGCCGCAGAGCTCCGTCTTCGCGTGCGTTGCCCGACTACCACTGAGCGACGGAGCCATCCGAGAAAATCCGCCCGCTGCGACCCGCGCCGGTCTTCGTGCGCAGAACCGAGACCCATACCTCGGCCCGACGTACAAGGACCGGGGGTGCCAACTCTCACCGGCCAACACCCGCGAGGGCCGAGTACGGCTCCTCGGCCCAACGAGCGGTGACCAGTGAAGCTCCAACGGACAGTTGGAGCCTCCAATCTGATGCTCCGCCACGAGCTCCGATAATCGGAACCCGCTCGGAGCACGCGCTCGTGGGTCTTCTTTGTTCCCCAGCGACAATCCGATCAGCCAAGCCAAGGCCGGTGACCCCACCGGCCCCTGCAACCGTCCGGATTGCCGAGGGTTAAGCCCCCCCACCACTGCACGGTCGTGACCCACTTAGGGGGGGGGAATATACCTATACCTACTATACCAAAAAATTTGGATATCCCCCGATTTTGTTGTCATCACTTTTCTGAATTGTCTTCCACTATGGAAGTAAATTTAAGGACCTAATTATTATTATCAACCCACATAATTTTTATCAATAAAATGATAATTTAATCATTGAAATAAACTGATTTCAGTTGCGATCGTGCCGTACGTGGCCCCAACGTCAAATGTGAGCTCGAGTGCCAACACGAGGTCCTCTTCTCTTTACGAGCACTTGTGGTTGCAATTGTTATCAGGTAACGACCGGAAGAGAACAATCACTTTTCACAATTACACATTACACGATTTTCAAACGCTCATCTCAATGTTTCAGAAAATGCTCACCGAGTAGCAGAGGCGAAAAAGGAGAGTCGCGCCGGAGGTGGATTGTCGCCAAAACTTATTTCACTTCCATTGGGTATGTTTAGACATATAAAGTGATTAAAAATATCTGCTAATATCGCTACACTATTCTTAGAACTATAATAATGATAACAATTTGACAAGGTTCTTGTATATGTAAGAAATTTAACCAGTATTCATTCGGTTTAAATAAGCTAAGAAGAGTAAAAGATCATTATTTGGCCTTCCATGGCCAAGGGGCTGTTCAAGTATTACGTAAGCCGATTTTAACAATTATTTACCCCCCCCTTCCCCCCTGTTAGCAAAAGTAAGCAAAGCTCTTACTCCAATGCTTATGTAAACATTGGTATATTATTATGTATTTTTCTTTAATGTAAGTAAGTATCCTTTAAGTAAGTAAATTATGTAAAGAAATAACTACTGCTGACGTCACCATCTAGACCCCTATGTCATCAAAAATAAGCAAAGCAAAGACCCCCAGCCCCCTTTAGTGCTTACGTCGTAATGCTTAAACGGCGTAATGCCCCCAAGCGGCTACAATCATAAGATAATTATGATCAAAAATAAATTATCTTTATTCACCCGACTTGATTATACTATTCAAGGCTCGATTCTCGGTCCGTTTTTGTTCCTTGTTTAAAAAATGAAATGATAAATGATTTACCTCATTCTGTGAGTAAACACGATATTGTATTTGTTTGGGGTTTTTTGCTATTTTACTGATCTTAACCACTTAACTATGTAATTTTTAAACTATTAAGAAATAAAGACGAACCAAACGACTGTTTTACTTTTTTAACACTTTTTTTTACTCTATAGAGTGTTATGGGATTCTTCTTGGGGGTAGCGCTGCGGACATAAATACTATTTTCATTTTACAAGAAAGGGCCATTAGAGACATCTATCAACTAGATCCGCAGTCTTCCCTCAGAGAAAAGTTTAAAAAAATACAAAATACAAAAATATGACGATTTAAATTTATAATGACGATCATAAGAGTTTCTTGTAGAAACCCAATTGATAAATAAATATTTTGATTTTGATTTTATTACTAATAGCTACTACCTACTTAAAGTTAAAACGCGGCAAATTTAAATGAAGTAAAATATACTAATTTATAAAATATTTTATTAATTCTTCATACTCACACTAACCGACCCAGCAGACGTTGTCCTGCTCGAACTCTGTTGCAGAGCAACCTATCGGGTCTACTTGCGAATGACGTACACTATCGAGGGATCCACGCAAACAAAAAATAAATCAGTATAAAACTGTAGTTTTTACTTTATGAGTGCGGGGTACTCACAGGCAGAGTTGTACCCCGAAGTCAATAAGTCACGACCTTGGAAAAATTAACAAAATGTCAAATATATGAGAGCAATCACGATTGGTTACAGGAGAAGGGAAACAGTCGGTGCCATTGACTCTGCTTTTGTTGCCGGTGCCCGTTCAAAGTGAATCGAACAAAACCAAAGGTAAAGTGATTCCCCAGCGATTTCCACTACAGAGATAGTCTTCGATATAACCGAAATAAGTTCTTTACAGACTATGGAGCTGAAAAGAGCAAGAATGCGGAATGGCGAGAGGTTCATGAAAAAGCGGTTGGACCGCAAATTTATTCGTATTTGCCCTCGAGCTTGCCACAGCCTCAGACTGGCCATCGTCACGACGCAAACTATTTCTTAAAGCAGACCCCGGCCTTCACGTACCTGGAAAACATAAGAACAGATCACACAAATACAAACCAGTATTTGAGAAAAGGGAATGAAGACGCCGTTGGACAACGCATTCCTTTGTTTTCGTCGTCGCACTTGCTGCAGCCTCCGACTGGCCATCGTCAACACCAAAACCATTTATTCGAGCAGACGGTATCGTCATCGCCGCCAGCAGGACCACCAAGACCGACATCGGCAAAAATGGAAAACATTCTACGACAATATGCGAAAAACATAAGCACAGATCACATAAATACACGAGTGTTTCACAAAGACGCCGTTAGAGAGCGCATTCCTTCGTTTTCACGGCCGGCACCAGCATCGCCACCAACCTCGACATCTACGTATTCGGAAAACATAAGCACAGATCACACAAAAACAGCCAAGTATATGTTCATTCAAATATCACGTAAGTAGCCTCTTAAACAATTTTCATTTTAACGAAGCAGGAATAAAAGTACCCGTCTTAATTTTTCTCGGTATTTTTCAAATTAAGTGCGTTGCCCCATAAAGATACCGCATAGAGCATAATGGAGTTCCTGGCCGACGCCAACTCGATATAAGGCCAGTCTTCCTAGGCCTAACTGTGTCGCTATCGGGAACTCAGCGTGTTCCGCAACTGACTCCAGTAAAACGAAGCTTGATTGCATCGACAGGAAATTCTCGGCAACTGATGGAGTTCTTTCGCCGTCAGACGCCTACCGCTCCCGAGTTGCCTCCCGTCGTAATCCCGAGGTTCAGCGATTTGATCGTGAACCATACGACCTCTTGGGATGTGAGCGAGTCTTCGTGGGGCAGGGAGCGCTACACGAAGGAAGACCCGCCGCGGCCGCGCTTCGATCGCTCCTTGTTCATAAAGGCCAAGCTCACAGTGCACCGCGCCGATTACACGGAGCCGTACGCCGTGTGGTGGGATGCTGCCACCGGGAGGGCGAGAATCGACTATCACACTGAAGACGGGACTTCCACCTTCCGGGAAATATTGCCCGATGGCCGAGTGCAGTACTTCGAGGTCAGTCTTGTCATTCTATTGGTGGCCATTGAGGCTAACTGGTACAAACGCTAAACGTCCAATGAACTTGTTTCGGCTATTGTGCACAGAGCTTACGATGAATTTGTCAGTTAGTCTGCCTAAGTGGACGAGTGTGGCGGCGCTAAATAAGAGGGTTAAATAATAGTAGATGCTTGTGGAATGATGGTGATTTTGGTAATTGCTGTTGTGCACAGATGCATGTAGACCGCACTGAAGGATATGACGTTACGCGCTGTTCGCGCGGTACGCCACGTCGCGTTGCGCCTCGGCACCTGTCCCATCCCGCGCTGCCGCAAATCGAACTGTTTACATTCGACGGTGAGTGCACTGTCACTGGCGCACTAGCACTGGTTAGTCTGACATTTGTCGCTGCTATGACACACGTTCTGTTACAGGCTTTGGCGTGTCAGAGGGCGTGACGGTAGAACGGTGGCGTCACGTGATTCGAGGCGGACCAGGCGAATACGGCGGTGCGCCCGGAGAGGCGCTTACTTTCCACCACGAGCTTCTGCTGCGCAGGACCTCCGCCCATTACGCCACGCCAGTCAAGTATTAAGAAATTTATTTATTTGCGAACACCCGACTGACCTGAATTATACCTGCTGGTATAAGCACAAACTGCTAACGTTTTGCAGTAGAGTATTAATAATAATATTATAATAATAGCAGTATTCTAATATAGAAGTTATTCTTTGTCTCATAATCACTTCTCATTTATCCGATTCCACAATAATAACTTTATTTCTCATTTTTTTAGGTTCGAATGGAAATCTTGAAAAATCTTTGAACTGTTACAACAAAAAGAAGTCCATTTTTACATTGTAGCACAGGTTTAGTTTTTCAACGTATTTCATTTAAGACTTAGATTGTTCCATAATTTGTTTAACAGATACACAGTGTCAGTGGACAGTTCCGTGC
Organism: Synanthedon tipuliformis; assembly: GCA_947623395.1. Classification (NCBI taxonomy): domain Eukaryota; kingdom Metazoa; phylum Arthropoda; class Insecta; order Lepidoptera; family Sesiidae; genus Synanthedon; species Synanthedon tipuliformis. The sequence goes on along the minus strand of OX392424.1, from coordinate 46,163 downwards.
TGGGCAGCGACTGCGACGGGTACGAGCATCGGTACTTAGAGGTGCGCAAATTGCAGCCGCAGGACGACTGCGACTGCCAACTGTCGCCCGACGAAAGCGACTGCGACGTGATCGAGAATCTGGACGAGGTCACCCAACCCGAGCATCGCGCGAAATTAGACCCTCTGCACGAGTTCACTCTGCTCACCCGCGACCCGCGCTACGACGCAGCCATGGAAGAGTAATAGAAATCGCTAGACTCGCAGTTATCCTAATCCTAAAAGTAATTCTGACGGAGCAATGTTCTTTCAGTTTCAAGATCACCTTCTCGCGCCAGTACGTCGACTACAAGGAAGAGGCCGTGCGGAAGAATCTCTTCATACAAGCCTCGCGGTTTGTGAATTCCGGCAACCGCGAAGGTGCCACTTTCGAGATGGAGGTCAATTTCTTCTCGGACCGGCTCGATGTGGAGGATAAGCTGCTACTGGGCGTGGCGCTGTCGGAAGTGAGCATCGCGGAAGAGCAGTTCCCGCACTCGGAGCGTGAAGTGAAAGCGCGAGCGTTGCCGCGACAATTCGACTGGCGGCGCGAGGGCGCCGTGACGCCGGCGCGCCTCCAGGGCCCGTGCAATTCGTGCTGGGCCTTCGCCGTCACCGCGGCCGTCGAGGGCGCGCTTTTCCGGGTCACGCGGCGTTTGGTCCCGCTCAGTGAAAAAGCGATCGTAGATTGTGGATATAAGTCGGTATCGCTCCGCAGAGAACTCTCTTAACTGCTCGCTCTTAATTCTTTAATTGTTCACGTTGCCCGATCGCCTCAGGTCCGGAGCGAAAGGCTGCAACCCCACGTGGCCGATTCATGCCTACGACTACGTGAAAGACTACGGGCTGCCAGCGAGAGAACAATATCCGGCCTACAATCAGAAGGTATAGAGCTCGTTCACACGAGACTCGTTCGTTCGTCTCAATCTCACCGATCGTCTGTTCCTCAGGTCGATTCGTGCAGCGCCAGTCACAATCCGCCCGTAACCAACATCAGCTCGGATGTCGAAGTCCTCCCGCTCAGCATCCAAGCACTCAAGGTGCAGAGCACTTTGCACAGTGCCATAGTGATATAACGTAGTAAATTCATATAACGAGTAAAATCCGTATTAATTACAAATTTTCAGGTAGCCATTAAGGATTACGGCCCGACGGTAATCATCATCAATGTGAACTGGGCCGTCAAACATTACAAAAAAGGAGTTCTAGTAGACAGCAGATGGTCTGTTATTCGACAAGCACAAAAGTGAGATACGTGAGCTCTATTCCGTCAGAGTGACCCGATTCCACTTGTGATTCCAGCGAAAGGATCACCAAACCCCTGATGCACGCCGTGACCGCGGTGGGATGGGGCATCGCGCAGACCAAGACGCACTGGGTGCTGAAGAACTCGTGGGGTCAGCATTGGGGCGAGCGCGGCTACCTGCGCGTGTTCGCGCCGAGCAACACGTGCGGCGTGCTGACGCGCCCCTCGTACCCTCGGCTGGAGCCGCACGACGTGCACCCTTCGGAGCCCGCGCGCGCCACCGTCGCACCCGACACCTACTCCCGACGGACCGATTCTAAGCTCCATTTCGCATCCTATAATTAACTCTTTACCTACAAGCATTTCAATTAATTAATTAAAGTTTTTTAGCTCTTCTTTCATTTATTATTTGATTTTCCCACTACGATATGGATTTATATAACAAAACTAGGCATAATATAACATTTTTAATTTCATTATTAATTTATATCGGTAAAACTTAAAAGCTGATTTATTTTGAAGTGAATTTTTTTTAAAAGCAGTGAAAAGTTTTATATCCTCACTTGATAAGTAACCAAAAGTTCTGAATCGCACTTTACGAGTATAACATCGAGTCTCCTTCTTCTTCTCCCCTAAGTACCCCGACGTTGGCGTCGGAGAGGCCTTTTTCTTTTTTATCTATAGGTATCTTATATAGGTACTAATATTATAAAGACTAATTATTGGTATGTTTGTAATGAATAAACTCAAAAACTATTGGACTGATTTTAAAAATTCTTTCACCTATAGAAAGCTACATTATCAGCGAGTAACGTAGCCTATATTTTATAAAGTTATGCGGACGAAGCTTCGTGAAACAGCTAGTTTAATAGAAATACCAGTTCTTTTTAATTCTAAATTAGTCATTCTTTTGACTTCTATCGATTCGCTGCCCAGCTAAAGTGTGTTTGGAGTAAACACAAAACTAAAAAAAATTGTTCAACCCAACCAAACAATTTTATTATCAACTCAATTCAATACGGAAATTCTGTAGTGCTTCGGGGATGTTCGCACCACGTGGTCTCAGGGAGTATTTCATTATTTATATTTTTGATAAAAAGTATCCCATATCCGAATCTAGGTAATAAATTATCGGTTCGCCAAATTTCATCCAAATCAGTTCAGCCACTTTTGATTTATTGAGGAACCATAATAATGTTCACAAACTTTGGCATTTATGATTTAAGTAGTAGTACAGCATTGGCTAGATTTGTAATCTATGACATACCTATGGAGCGGGCCCAGGTGGGTACTCAAAATTATGTATTTTTAAATCAACAATTAAATAATAGTCATCATCGTTCGAGACAGTGTTTTGGTTAGAAAGAACTTAATGAACTTAATGAACATTCTCCAGTTTTGCGCTTAATTATTCATATTTATTTATATAGAAGACCATAGATTCATTTATGTATTAAAATGTTGAATCCAATACCTACACAAACAAATATATAAATTAGCTTAGCTTAGCTTACTTATTTATAGAGTTTCTTAACTCTATAAATAAGTACCTAATATAATGTAATTTAACAATTTATTAGACTTCTTTGTTGGATAAAAGTAACTTTAAAAAAATTAGAGCTTTAGAAATAGAATGTGGAAAGCAAATAAAGTTTATTATGTATCTAACTTATAGGTAACATAACTTTTTAAAATAAGATATTTCTACTACCGTGTCTTCTCCTGAGACACGAACCAGTTGTCCGGTGACTTCGACACACGACACTTCCGAGATCCAAACCCTATATGAGACCAAAAAGCGATAATAACACGACAAGTAGCTATGTTAGACGATGACCTCGTATTTAATATTCTACATATTTTTAAATGCCAAACATTGTGAGGAAGTTCGAAAGTTCACGATTTGCGAATAAATGTCACATCGACAAAGCAAAATGTAACAAATAAATGTATTCTATTGATAAACGAAGATACGTTCAAAAACACGTTTCAGATTCGGACCATTTTTGACCTGCACCAATGAACACAACGTTTCTTTATTGTTTTTTGGTCATTGTCGAAGATAATTATGAATTATTTCAGACTCCACTCAACCAAATAAGTAATTTAGCTTTCGATTAGCGAAAACCGCACTAAAATCCGTTGCGTAGCATGTGCGGGATAATGCACATCTTGTGATAGTGTGGTCCCTTGATGCAAAAGCGTAGTCACATCCCAGGAATGGCTTGTGAAGTTGTGAGGAATGCCTCTATAAAAAATGTACTACAGTTTCTTAACGTGGTAGGTATAGGTAGAGAGCAATATTTCAGCAATGGACGAAGTGATACTGGTACTCTAGCAGATAGAAATAGCCACTAAGCCACTTTATTTAATATTATGTAAAAATATTTCAAATTAGAAAATAGACAAGCCACGATTCCGTAAATAGACGTGTTCCGTTTTTAATGACGTCTATTGATCACAATCGGTTCACTGCTAAAGTTTAGAGCGAATCAATTAGTTATGTTAATCTGTAACAAAGTTATTTAATAACACCTTGAGGCGAGTCAAAGGGTATGAACCTGTACCCATCGCCCGGCGGCGAACGAGAGGGGGACATCGCATCAGAAGGGTATTCGCGTTGCGATCGCGGATATGTCATTAGCATACTGTACTCGGCCACAAGCGGTAGAGCTTCTTACCGGTATAGACTATAGCTGCGCATCATGGCCAACGTCAGGATCGCACTCACCCTCAGCACGCTCCTCGCGGGTAAGTCATAGCCATTTGATGGATTTATTTATATTTCATCGCAGACAATTCTTAAAATATATATTTTTTATGTTTAAAAAATCTCCTGTGGCTTAAGATGGCTTACGCTTAATTTCTATTTGATCACCGTCACCTCTTTTGGCATAGAAACTTTAATTTATTAGAAATAAAATATTCATGGTCGGTTGCTCAAAATCTATTTCAAAATTATTGTGATACTAGGCTATGCCTGCGACGTTACACGTTGGTTTTTTGAAAATCAAAAACTATCTGTGTGCTAAATTTCATTCAAATCCGTTCTGCCTTTTTGCACGATTGAGTACCGAACATACAAACTTTCGTAATTATAATATTATATATAATATTTTATAAGGATTAAAGTAAAATGGAGTTCTGACAATAATGTGTATGTGATGATATAAAATTATGATGATGATGATGCGCATCATGGCCAACGCCAGGATCGAACTCACCCTCATCACCGTGTTTTCTAATGTATAGTGAGTGAATTGAAAATTGTCCAAAACGTTTAAAGAATTGCATTAAGGCCGAAGCAGATAATTATGAAGTACTACTACACATTTTTAAAATCGCGGTAGTTTCATAGATCTATGTTTAAAATGCTTTGAACAAGTGTCAAAGAACGTATTTTTTAATTATAAATATTTCACACAATAAGAATACGGTAATAGACAATGAGAGCCCTATCCTCAAGGAACCATCTTTTAGATAATATTCAAATTTGAAACGTTTTAGCTGTCCCAAAGACACTGCGTTTAGAACTAAGTATATATTAATGCCAGCGCTTAGTTCGTTAACTGTATTGTGATAAGTCATTGGAAGTGATGTCTCATGAAGAGTCATTCACTTGACTCGCATCTCACTTTTCTTTTGAATAGACAAAATTAATGAGGTTACATAATCAGAAAGATCCAAAAGGTTACCAGAAAGTCGACGACCGCTACTCATATTGAATCATTGTTCATTGTGTAACATCCAAATTAAATCAATTACAAGCGGTTCCAACAAAGACATCGGAGGATACGCGAATCTATTATGGAAGCGCGCACTTTACACTTGAATATTTGTGATCCGCAGATTACAAGGCCCAATAGCAAAACGAAAATACTCATATGATGATAACTAACATTCTTAGCGCATAAATGGCGATTTTGATGTAAGAACATTATGTTTTAATACATATATTATAGTTGTATGAGATCATTATGTAAATGGAATTTATAATTTATTCGTGGTGGAGGGTCAAGGAGCGTGCCAGATGCTCTAATAGACTTTGTCGCTCGCTGACCGATTAGCTATTATGATTAGCTGTCGATCGGCATTCGATACATTCAGTCGGATTGTCGGAGACCAGGTCAAAGATGAGCCAGTCGATCGCGCGACAGTGGCGAGAGGCGGTAAAGGACAAGGTTACGTCGTTTCGTTTCCAGTAAACGTTTGTTGCGTGGGCCTTTGTGGAGTGGAGACGTCGTTTGGCATTGAAGAACGAGTTCACCGCTAGATATTTCTCTATTACCAAATATTTATTACTTAATTATTCTTCATTGGAAACAACAAAAAGTGTCGTTTCGACACTCAGTAGATATACCTATTCTCTTCAATGTCACTGCACATATATCATCATGCTTCACGGAGGGGCATGGTGGCTTGCAATTAATATTCGCATTTCAACTGACACCTGATCTAACCCAAAAACGTTGAGCGTCTGGGATGTTGCTTCACACGAGTACGACTCGTATGAGATTCATAAGCAGACATATACATTTAGTTAGCGTCTAGGGTGTGTTAGGACTACCAAGGTTCTGTAGTGCGTCGGGGATGTTAGCCGAATCCAGGGTGGGCTGCTTCTATGCTACTAGGAGAAATTGTTGTATGGTTCCGTTACTGACTAATGAGGGCAGCAAAAAGTCAACTTAAAATATTTGAACTAACATAGAATTAAGTCGAATGTCGCCAAATAATGATCAGCTATCAATTCAAGCCATTGACAATAAGATTAGACAATAAGACATTTTATGGATAATCATTGGCAATGGAGTTCAATAAAATGGAACCAAATTAATTTTAATTTAGGTGAGCACGACAGCCTTGAGTAATAGAATATTAAATATTAGGCTTTAAATTTTTAGAACCTTAGATGTCCTAGCAGACAGACGATGACGCAACAGTAACATTACTTAAAATTCACCTATCTTTGAATTGAACACTCAGTCATACATACATAAATGAAAAGAATATAAACAACTCATCGGTTTTTCCTAACATTAGACTATGTTGCTAAAATAAATGTTTAAGTACGACATTACGTACGAGTATGATCATGATGTACGGGTTATTTATCTAAAATAGGATAACAATTAATATTTAAAAGAGCTTTAAGAAAACTAAAATGAAAGTCGTTGCGTAGGAGACGAAGTATGTTCGTTCAATAAACAAAACGTGGTTAACCTTTACGCTTATAGCTTATAGAAAACAAACAGTGGCCTTGGGGTTAAGGGCGTGCCCAATGCCCATGCTAAAAACCCCCAAAGTGGGTATTTAGAAATTATCTAGTTTGTTTTAGTATAATAAATATAATGAATAGCAAAAGTTTTTAAAAATGAATTCATGTTGTAAAGTTAAAACATTGTAAAACGTTTTCAATTGCATTGAAAATATTTAGAAACTAAATTAACTAATTAAACCAGAAAGTAACCAGAAGTACTAAATTACAATGGAATATTTAATTAGCGATAAACACTAATGACACTCACAACTTTGCAAATAATTGAAACTAAAAATGTACTCTTCTTCTTTAACGTTGCTATCTTCCCAACACTTCTTTTTTTGTATATTTTTTTGTAACAAACTAAGTCGGACTTTCCACTACGTAAGCGGTTAAATAAAAAAAACGCACGGTGTGTCTTTTGGTTGTATCCTCTCCAAACACTGCTGCGTGTCCCACATCGGAACTCTTATTGATAAATTACTTTGATTTTCGTTTTATCCATCACCACGTTAAAAGCTAAATGTAAAAAAAAATTGAAGGCGTAACAATTAAATGAATATTTTTTTTAAATTGGAATGTTATAGTTTTCCTTTGGAAAAATATTTAGGTACTCTGAAATATGGCACCACTAGCTGCTGCAAGCGACTTCGCCCGCGTAACTTTATAAAATGTACGCTATGTCCTTTCTGGTGTCCCAGACAAAGTGATGCAAAATTTCATCGAAATCCATTTAGTAGTTTTTGCGTGAAAGAGTTACATCTTTACATCCATACAAACTTTCGCATTTATAATATTAGTACGGATTGAGTTTTAATTTTAATTAAAAATGGCTACTGCGAATGTATTTATTTAGCTCGATGTCTGTAAACAAATACACCTGTATGGTGTTTATAGATAACTAGCTGGTGCCCGCGACTTCGTCCGCGTTCTGGATGAAAGGTACCCTATGTCCTTTTTGGAGTCCCAGACAACGTGTATGCAAAATTTACAACGCCATCTAGGGAATTCTGTTTGAAGCAATGTAGTACTCTAATTCATCTAATCTCACTTCGAATAATGGAAAAAGTCTGTTAACAGATGGCACTACATGTTAGTTATAGTTTATAAAATTACGTGTTAATAAAATTAAAGCTGCTGCCCGCGACTTCGCCCGCGTAACTTAGTAAATTATGTACTTAAACCTTCCTCGAGAACCACTCTACCCATTAGTGAAAACCGCATTAAAATCCGTTGCGTAGTTTTAAAGATCTAAGCATACAAAGGGACATAGGGACAGAAAAAGCGACTTTGTTTTATACTATGTAGTGAAGACCGTACGACACTGATAATACTAACGTAATATATACCCACATAATTATATCATTGGTTTATTACCAGTAAAAAGGTTAAAAAGAATTAGCATTGTTTAATGTTAATTAAAATAAACTGATTCCAGCTGTGATGGTGCAGTACGTGGCCCCATCTTCAAATGTGGACTCAAGTCGCGACACGAGCTCCTCTCTCTACGAGCGCTTGTGGTTACAACTTTTATCAGGTAACTGCCAGGAACGACCTTAGCCAGAGCCGGCTCGCACGGGATTATACATTTTTCAAACACTTCTTTTAATGTTTCAGAAAATGCTCCCCAAATAAGAGATGTGAAACAAGAGAGGCGCGCCGGTGGTGGGTGGTCGCCACAACTTATTACACTTCCGTTTGGTAAGTTTCAACAATATCTGCTAATAAATATGCCAAGTGACCAAAAATATCTGCTAAGTTCTAAGTTCTTAGAATTTGAGCAAAAAATAAAAGAACATGCGAGATTTTATTTTTTATTTTTCAACATATTTACATTGTCCTTCGATACACTTCAGATAACTTTGTTAATTTTATTTTCTTCCATTTAAGAAGCCTTTTTCTTGAGTATCGAAAAACGTCAACTGTCAATTTTGTTTCCACGGACATACTATTATAATATTAGAAATGAGTCCGGGAGTAGGAGTAGACAGTTGGCTTGGCGGATTGCTGTGAGGAACAATTGAGATCGATGAGCAGAAGGGGTGGTCAAGCACACCCAACGGCAATTTTCCTGGTCGTTTTTCTTTAATTGCTCCTTTAAGAACAACTCATTAGTATTTGGGATAATTTGTTGTCTTAGTTGAGACAACAAATTATCTAACTCCTTAATAAAATAATAAAATAAATAATTATTTAATAAATACCTTAAATTGTATTAACCTTAATAATACAATTTAAAATATTCTAGCAAATCTTTGTATTCAACTAGCGGACTTTGTCCTGCCTGCCTATAAGTACACGTACATAAGAATTATATAATACTATAGTTACCAATATTTGTGCAAAAAAACATTACAATTAAGTTTTATATCGAAACACTTGTAAATAAAACTGTTGACATTTTGAGTGTTGTGAATCAACACTTGAAAACTTGCTCTAAGTAACTTATGGAAATAATAATTTTATGTCCTATAAAAAATATTGAAACTGCAATAAAATGTAATTGAGGTGATTAATAGAGATAAAAATGTATGCGTCAGTCCAAAACTAACAGCGTCAAAAGTGAAACTTTTTATGTAATTCAAAAACTGTCAATAAGTGTACAAAAAAATACATTGCAGCAAAGAAAAATTGACTGGAAATTATAATAAAAATGATTTATAATAAAAATCAAGAAAAATCTACAGACTATCCCGAATTAATTACTACGGAAGTTTCACTCGTACGTACTATTATTTACATATACATAAAACTATATACATATACGTACAAGTGAAACTTCCATAGTAATTAATTCGGGATAGTCTGTAGATTTTTCTTGATTTTTATTATAAATCATTTTTATTATAATTTCCAGTCAATTTTTCTTTGCTGCAATGTATTTTTTTGTACACTTATTGACAGTTTTTGAATTACATAAAAAGTTTCACTTTTGACGCTGTTAGTTTTGGACTGACGCATACATTTTTTGTATCTTCATTGACAATAACTGAGAATAAAAACAATATTAAAATTTTTTTAATATGAAATAATTTAATAGACATATACATATATATATATATATATATATTACATATACATAAACATTCTACATTAAGAAAAGAACTATATAAGTAATTAATATGACATGTTAACGAGTTAACTCTCATGACAAAACGCTAGTGTCCCATAAAAAGTTTCACTTCAATAAACTCACCAATGTCATGATATCATTTGCCAAATCTCTTGCTAGATCATGAGATATGAAACAACTCAGTCCACTGAGTGCTAATCCTGCTTCATATTTATTCTGAGCATTTAAATCTTTCCTTATCATATTTGTAGTGAGCATAAGTAACTCTGAGTCTGCATGGAATGATTGACTAGCTGCTAAGTACCCGATTCTTTTGTAAGTGAATTTGTTTGAACTCATCACCTCAATAATATTGAATATAGCCCATGATATGTCATATCCTAACATTTGAAGCTAAAATAAATGTCAATTTAATTAATAATTACAACAGTTACACTTACAAATTCGATCTACTTAAGACCTAAGTACTTACGTATGTCAGCTTAGCGACAGCGTTAGCTTTCTTATGTTATGTTATCTTGTCGTAGTTCCACTTTAATTTCTTCCATACATTGTGCTATGTACTTGGCCTAAAATCGAATATTATATAAAAAAATATAACATTCAAAACTTATTTACATGTTTATTAAGTAAATAGTAACAATTTCTGATAAGTACCTACATCGTTATCTTTATTATTCCTTATACCACGCACTAAATCGGTGAGATTTTTATCGAACATTCTTTCGAAGTTCCCCTTTACTTTCTTTAGTGCCATTTTATTGAATTATTTTCCATAAACATATAATTAAAAAATAAGGACGTTGAACACTTGAAGCATGACTGTATTATCTTAAAGAAGATAAGTTTTACACAACACTAAATTAAAAATAAAATTCAGGATTCGCCAGGCAGTCATAAAACCAAACTTTGTCATTTGTGATTTGTTAGTTAAACGTCAGACAGATGGATGACAGTAATGTCATCCATCTGTATATAGTATGATAAGATCATACTCTATAATCCGTAGCATATAGAGAATGAACTATGTCTGTGTAGTACTCATTTTTTCCATAATATTAATTAGTTGTTCTGTATTTATCCAATTTATCCGACACAGACTGTCAATGTCAACAGTGTCACTGTCAGTCAACATCAACAATTTTCTTTCCGCCTCTCTCACTCTGCTAGAGTGAGAGAGGCGGTAATAAGAAAGAGACAAGGAGTTTAACATCTGTGAGTTTAACAGTTTAACACTTAACAGTTTGTTAGCTCGACGAGTTCACTCTCATGACAAAAAGTTTCACTTCAATAGTGTCCCATAAAAAGTTTCACTTCAAAAACTATGCTATCCCCTTGATACCACGATCTATAAGTCAGAATCTTGGGAAAACAAACAAAATGACAAATATCTAAGAGCAATCACTTATTGGTTACAGGAGAAGGGAAACAGTCGGTGCCACTACCTCTGCTTGTGTTGCCGGTGCCCGTTCAAAGTGAATCGGACAAAACCAAAGGTAAAGTAACCAAAGGTAATCCAGCGATTCCCACTAAATAGATGGTCCACGATATAAGCGAAATAAGTTTTTTACAGACTGCGACAAAGGAGCCGAAAAGAGCAAGGCGTATGAGGGATCGCAACTGGTTCACGAAGAGGCGTATGGACCGCGCAGTCCTTTCTTTTCGCCCACACCCTCACACTTGCTGCACCCTCCTACTGACCACCATCACAAAGACTCTTCCTCAAAGCAGACTTCGACCGAAAACATAAGCACAGATCACATAAATACATACAAGTATTCAACCAAGGAGAATAAAGATTCGCGAGTGTTTTACGAAGACGACGTTAGACAACACATTCCTTTGTTTTCGTCGCCGCCGCCGCCGCTGCGCCCTCCGACTGGCCACCGTTACGACGAATACCAATTGTCATCACCGTCAGTATCGCCACCAATACCAACATCGCCACCAAAACCAGCATCGCCACCAATTCCTACCTCTACTTATAAGGAAAACATAAGCACAGATCACACAAAAACAACCAAAAATACGGTTGTACAAATATCACGTAAGTTGTCTCTTAAATAATTTTCATTTTAATGTAGCAGAACCAAGTCTTATCACATTAAGTCTGTAGTGTCGCCATTGGAGATGCCATGTGTTTTGCCACAATCAGCAAAACTTGACTACCATGACAACGAATCCAGAGATTTTAATTGCACTGACAGAAATATCTCGGCGACTGGTGGAGTTGTTTCGCCGTCAGATGCCTTACGCCCCGGAGCTGCCTCCCGCCGTCATCCCGAGGTATAGCGAAGTGAACCTGAACCACACGTCCTCTTCGGATGTGGGCGAGTCTTCGTGGGGCAGCGAGCGCTACGAGAAGGAAGATCCGCCGCGACCGCGCTTCGATCGCTCCTTGTTCATGAGGGCCGAGCTCACAGTGTACCGCGCCGATTACACGGAGCCGTACACCGTATGGTGGGATGCCGCCACCGGCAGGGCGAGAGTCAACTATCACACTGAAGACGGGACTTACACTTTCCGACAAATATTGCCTGATGGCCGAATGCAGTATTTCGAGGTCAGTCTTCTCAATCTCTAGGTCGCCATTGAGGCTAACTGGTACAAACGCTAAACGTCCAATGAACTTGTTTCATTGAATTTGTCAGTTAGTCTGCCTAAGTGGACGAGTGTGGCGGCGCTAAATAAGGGTTAGTTTAAATAGATTCTTGTGGAATGATGGTGATTATGCTAAATGCTATTGTGCACAGATGCACGTAGACCGCACTGAAGAAGAAGACGTGACGCGCTGTTCGCGCGGTTCACCGCGCCGCGTAGCTTCGCGTCACCTGTCCCATCCCGCGCTGCCGCAAATCGAACTATTTACATTCGACGGTGAGTGCAATGTCACTGGCGCACTAGCACTGGCTGGTGTGACATCTGTCGCTGATTTAACACGCATTCTGCTACAGGCATTGGCGTGTCGGATGGCATGAAAGTGGAGCGGTGGCGCCACGTGACTCGCGGCGGACCAGGCGAAATCGGCGGTGCGCCCGGAGAGGCGCTGACTTTCCACCACGAACTTCTGCTGCGCAGGACCTCCGCCCATCACGCCACGCCAGTCAAGTATTAAGAAATTTATTTATTTGCTAACACCCGACTTAGGTACCTGTTAATATAATATATAAGCACAATCTGCGATCGTTTCACAGATTTACCTCTTACCAAATTCTCTATATAAACAACTGCCCAAGCCCGCTTAAAGAAGTTTTCACTTCAAAAACCACTGGTAATGATAAAGTTATCTAATTTTTTTTTAACAGATACACGGTGTCAGTGGACAGCTCCGTGCTCGGCAGCGACTGTGACGGGTACGAGCATCGGTACTTGGAGGTGCGCGATTGGCAGCCGCAGGAGACCGGCGACTGCGACTTGACACCCAACGAGAGCGAATGCGACGTGATCGAGAATCTGGACGAGGTCGCGCAACCCGAGCATCGCGCGAAACTAGACCCTCTGCACGAGTTCACCCTGCTCACCCGCGACCCGCGCTACGACGCAGCCATTGAAGAGTAATAGAGACCGCTAGACTCGCAGTTATCCTAATCCCATAAGTAAGTCTGACGGAGCAATGTTCTTTCAGTTACAAGGCCGTCTTCTCGCGCCAGTACGTGGACAACAAGGAAGAGGCCGTGCGGAAGAATCTCTACATACAAACCTCTCGGTTCGTGAATTCCGGCAATCGTGAAGGTGCCACTTTCGAGATGGAGGTCAATTTCCTCGCGGACCGGCTCAAGGTGGAGAAGCGGCAGCTACAGGGCGTGGTTCCGGCTGAAGAGCGCACCGCGGCTGAGCAATTCCCGTACTCAGAGCGAGATGTAGACTTACAGGCCGATGCGCTGCCGCGACGTTTCGACTGGCGGCGCGAGGGCGGCGTGACTCCGGTGCGCTTCCAGGGCGCCTCTTGCATGTCGTGCTGGGCCTTCGCTATCACCGCGGCCGTCGAGGGCGCGCTCTTTCGGCTCACGCGGCGTTTGGTCGCGTTAAGCGAGAAAGCGCTTGTCGATTGTGGAAGAGAGTGGGTATCAGTCCGCAGAATTCTGTCTTAATTGTTTGCGTTTCCTTATTTACTCACGTTTTCCGATCGCTGCAGGACCGGAGCGCACGGCTGCAAACCCACGTGGCCGAGCTTCGGCTACGATTACGTGAAGAAGTACGGGTTGCCGGCGATAGACCAATACTCGGTCTACAATGAGAAGGTAGAGATCCTTTTCGTGCGAGACTAGTGTGACTAAAGTCGTTCCTTCGTCTCAAAGTCACCGAACGTCTGTTCCTCAGGTCGATTCGTGCAGCGCCAATCGCCATCCGCCCGTCACCAACATCAGTGCGCACGTCAACGTCACTAAACTCAGCATCCCCGCACTCAAGGTGCAGTACTCGGCGTAGTGCAATATTTCTATTTCATATAATTATGTAATACATATAATTATGTAATTTGCAGGTAGCCATCAAGGAACACGGCCCGACGCTAGTTATCGTCGATGCGGATGCCGGCTCCTTCCAAAATTACAAAAAAGGTGTGCTGGTAGACAAACGATGCGGAAAGAGCCCCAGCCCGTTGAACCACGCGGTGACCGCGGTGGGATGGGGCAAGGGGCGGAGTAAGACGCACTTCGTGCTGAAGAATTCGTGGTCAGACCACTGGGGCGAGCGCGGCTACGTGCGCGTGTTCGCGCCGAGCAACACGTGCGGCGTGCTGTCGCAGCCCTCCTACCCGCGGCTCGAGTGGACCAACGTGCACGATTCGGAGCCGACGCGCGCCACCGCGGCGCCCGATCTCTTCAATGCCACTCTAAACCCCAAATAAACCTTCATCATATTATTGCCTTTTCATTGTTACTCTCAGTATGACTGCCTTTTATTTTTTTTATTTTTTTTGACGAAATTTTTATATCTATAAAAATGTGTGAATGTATGTTTCCTTTTGTCTATGGATTTTAAAATCGTTCAACTGATTTTAATTCGTGTTTCACTTATGGAAAAACAAATAAACAATGAAAAAAAAAAGGTTAGGTTAGGTTCAATAATGTTTATGAAAATAAATGCGAGCGGAGCGAGCGCACCCGCAATACTGTTTGTAGCAAAACGACAGTGCACTTATTAGATTAGATTCAATAATGGTTATGGAAACAAATGCGAGCGGAGCGAGCGCACCCGCAATACTGTTTGTAGCAAAACGACAGTGCACTTATTAGGTTAGATTCAATAATGGTTATGGAAACAAATGCGAGCGGAGCGAGCGCACCCGCAATACTGTTTGTAGCAAAACGACAGTGCACTTATTAGGTTAGATTCAATAATGGTTATGGAAACAAATGCGAGCGGAGCGAGCGCACCCGCAATACTGTTTGTAGCAAAACGACAGTGCACTTATTAGGTTAGATTCAATAATGGTTATGGAAACAAATGCGAGCGGAGCGAGCGCACCCGCAATACTGTTTGTAGCAAAACGACAGTGCACTTATTAGGTTAGATTCAATAATGGTTATGGAAACAAATGCGAGCGGAGCGAGCGCACTCGCAATACTGTTTGTAGCAAAACGACAGTGCACTTATTAGGTTAGATTCAATAATGGTTATGGAAACAAATGCGAGCGGAGCGAGCGCACCCGCAATACTGTTTGTAGCAAAACGACAGTGCACTTATTAGGTTAGGCTTGGGAGCAGTCTTTTTTTTTAATGTATATATAAAAAAAGCAACATAACGTCGGACATCGTATTGCTATTACAATTAGCCAGGAGTTAGTGTCCTTAATTTTAGATGATTTTTTTTTTTTTTTTTTTTTTGATGAAAGGTACCCTAGGTCTTTTCTGGTGTCCCAGACAACGTGTATGCTAGATTTCATGGTGATCGGTTTAGTAGTTTTTGCGTAAAAGAGTTACAAACATCCATACATACATCCATACCAACTTTCGCGTTTATGATATTAGTACGGATGTGTTACAAGACTTATTTGTACTGGAAACAAATAGGTTGGGTAATAAATAAAATGAAAACAGTAATTTTATTTATTTTTTTTTTTTTTTTGTTGTACTGTAAATGTGTGGAAGTGATGTTTTTAAGTGATGCTGATAAAATACTCTAAAAGAAATTTACAGGATTTTTAATAACAATAAATATTTAAATTTAAAATGTCCAAAAATTTCGTCGAGGCCAAAAAATTCACCTTCCCGAGCCGTCTCAAATGACCTTGCCTTGCACCGTTTCTGAGTTACAAGTGAGGGGGTTTAACTCACTTCGTAAAAAAAAAAAAAAAAAAAAAAAAAAAAAAATCATCTCCACGAGACTTCTTAAATGAGTAACGACATTGGGGATCTGCGACGCGTCGTTCTTGAGATTTTCAAAAAGTTCTGAAATGCGTTTTTCGAGATTCGGCTGAGGCCGAATTCGTCTCCCCGACAGGTTTCTAATAACCCCAAGCACGCCCCGGCTGTATTACGGCTGTTTTGGAAAGACGAAATCTAAATCTAAAGACGGTGCGCCGGTACGGAAATTGCAATGAGATTATCTATTGAAAAGAAACAAAATGCGATGCACTAAGCGGAAACAGCTATCTGTTTCCGATTGAATTCGCATAGTGCGTCGTTTGTTTAGGGGTTAAGAAGAACGCTGTGGCGCGGATGAAGACGCGGATAAAAGGGACTCAATAAATAAATATATTCTGAAAATAAAAGTATAATTTAAAGGTAGCGTGGTGACCTTCTTCAAATGTGGCCTATTTGGAATTTCCGTCTGTTTCCGTGTCATTCTTCATTTACAGACGGGAGGAATGTGTGGTCCAATAAGTCAAAACCAATTTTTTTTTTTTTTTTTTTTTTTTTTTTTTTTTTTTTTTTTTTAAGTGTCAAGGTCACGCTTTTCTTTGAAGCTAGAGCAAAAATTTCAACGGGGTTGTACAGAGAGCTCTCGGAGGCACCAATAAGCCCCAGTAAGTCAAAGCGAAAAAAGCAAAGAATAAGATTGGCGACGGTCGCCACACCAGTCGCCATCAAATAAAGTTGTTTTAGGTTAGGTTAGGTTAGGTTAGGTTAGGTTAGGTTAGGTTAGGTTAGGTTAGGTTAGGTTAGGTTAGGTTAGGTTAGGTTAGGTTAGGTTAGGTTAGGTTAGGTTAGGTTAGGTTAGGTTAGGTTAGGTTAGGTTAGGTTAGGTTAGGTTAGGTTAGGTTAGGTTAGGTTAGGTTAGGTTAGGTTAGGTTAGGTTAGGTTAGGTTAGGTTAGGTTAGGTTAGGTTAGGTTAGGTTAGGTTAGGTTAGGTTAGGTTAGGTTAGGTTAGGTTAGGTTAGGTTAGGTTAGGTTAGGTTAGGTTAGGTTAGGTTAGGTTAGGTTAGGTTAGGTTAGGTTAGGTTAGGTTAGGTTAGGTTAGGTTAGGTTAGGTTAGGTTAGGTTAGGTTAGGTTAGGTTAGGTTAGGTTAGGTTAGGTTAGGTTAGGTTAGGTTAGGTTAGGTTAGGTTAGGTTAGGTTAGGTTAGGTTAGGTTAGGTTAGGTTAGGTTAGGTTAGGTTAGGTTAGGTTAGGTTAGGTTAGGTTAGGTTAGGTTAGGTTAGGTTAGGTTAGGTTAGGTTAGGTTAGGTTAGGTTAGGTTAGGTTAGGTTAGGTTAGGTTAGGTTAGGTTAGGTTAGGTTAGGTTAGGTTAGGTTAGGTTAGGTTAGGTTAGGTTAGGTTAGGTTAGGTTAGGTTAGGTTAGGTTAGGTTAGGTTAGGTTAGGTTAGGTTAGGTTAGGTTAGGTTAGGTTAGGTTAGGTTAGGTTAGGTTAGGTTGGTTGGTGCTGAAATTTCTCGAAATTTCCGCATTTTGAATCGCAAATATCTCCGTTGTTAGTTGGTGTTTCCTGGCGTGTCGCATATCGTTTGAAGCCTTTTTGAAGGCTCTCTCGATTTGCCCACAGCTGTTGTTGTTGTTTGATTGTTATCAAGTTGTTTTTGTTGTTTTTTGTTTTTTCTCTTTGAAAGTTTTTAGATAATAGCCGCGATAAGTAACGGTTCCCGTAACCGGATCTTGTCGCGGTCTAGGGCTGAAAGTTGCCTCCTTGTGAGTTCTTTCAGCCAGTCTAAGAATTTTCTTAAGATTCCTTGTTGTTAAGTTTTTATTACTGTTTTTGTTTTTAGTTTTTTAAAAAAAGTTGTTGTTTTTGCTGATAACTTTGGTGCCAACAGCCGGATCGCGTCGCGGGTTTGGGTTGAAAGAAGCATCTTCGGAAGCTCTTTCACCCAGTCCAAACCGGTTGTTGGTATCTCTTGTTATTCAGGAAATATTGTTGTTTTTGTTGTCTAGTTTTAAGGAAAATTGTTATCTTTGTTGTTTGTTGTGTAATATCCTCGTTGTTTTGTCCCCCCTCTTGTAGGGGTGGACTCTCCAACAAGTTCGGAGGTCGGCAGGGCCATTTCGTGGCCCATGTCGGACTCCGCCGAAACTAGCGGGCCAAGCCCGATGGAGAAAACAGGGGCAACTAGGCTCCTGTACTCAAAGGTTTTGACCCGCTCGGCGACCCGCAAAAGGTCCGCCATGAAGGAAGTGTCGGAGGACTCTAGGTCCTCCAGCAAGTTTTTTGGCCCGGAGTCTGGGTCGGAGGAAGTGGAGGAGCTTGCGGAACCTTCGGTTCCTCTCAAATTTAAAAAGGGTGGAAAGGGTCGAGGCGGCAAAGCGCTCGGCCACGACATAGGAATGTCGCGAGCTCGTCGCGAGCTGCGGGAGATGTCGGACACCGACTCCGACAGGTCGGTGAGAACCTACCGGTCAGCTAAGTCTTCGGCTGGCTCGGTAGAGGAGCTGACGCAGAAGGCCGAAGCCAGTGCGTCAGCAATACTTGAGGTTGTCCGTAAGTCGGGCAACCTCAAGGGCACCTCTCAGAAGGCTATCAAGGAGGCCACCCACTCCATCCTTGGAGTGGTTGAGGCGGTGGCGACCCGGAAGTCGTCTAATGAGAATAGGCGACTTCGCGCGGACAACAAACGTCTCCGCGGCCAGATAGATGCCCTCATTCAGGAGGTGACGGCGCTGCGAAGGGCCTTTTCCGAAAGGTCCCTACCTGAAAAGACTCCTGCCGAGCACCACGCCGTAGCACCGCCCTCTACAGTGGCTGACTCCCAGCCGCTATCAAGGGCCGAATTTATGGAGGCCCTATCGGCCCTCCAGACGGAGTTGACGGCCCATGTTGGGGGGGTCGTCAACGCCCACTTAGATAGCCTCGAGGTAGACGGGAGGCTGCTTCCAGCGCGCCAACTTCGTCCCCCTCTCGAGGCGGATAAAAAACGCAAAGAGAGGGCAGCAGCCTCACAAGGAGAGACGGGGACAACCCTTGCCCCCCCGGCCAATCTGCCCAAAAAGGCAAGGAGCGTCAAGGCGGCCAAGCCCGCTCCTAAGGCCCCTGAGTCACAGGTGGAGCCGGCTAAAGTAGTTGAGAGTTGGTCTGAAGTCGTCAGGCGCAAAAAGCGTGCCCCTGCCGCTCCAGCTCCAAAAACGGGGAAAGTAGCTGTAAATAAGCTCCCTAAGGAGCACAAAAAGCTGGCGGTCGTCGTGGCCCTCAATCCCGAGGCCATCAAGAAGGGGGCCACTTACAAAAAGGCCTTGGATAAGACCAAGGCCTCTGTCTCGCTGGACGCTTTGGGCATCGGCCCGGCCCAATTTCGCACGGGCGTGACTGGAGCCCGCATTATGGAGCTCCCGAAGGAGACCACGCCCGTGCAGGCTGACAAGTTGGCGGCCCAAATTAGAGCTGTCTTGGGCGACGTTGCTAAAGTAACGCGCCCAATAAAAACGGTCGACATCCGGATCAACGGGCTCGATGATTCGGTGTCGGCCGAAGAGGTGCAGTCGGCTCTGGCCTTGAGCACGGGCTGTCTTCCTGAGAACTTCAGGGTGGGGAAGGTCCACCCTGGAGCCAGAGGGGTGGGCTCGGCGTTCGCAACGTGCCCCGTTGAAGCCGCCAAAAAACTGGCGACCGGTGGAAGACTAACGGTTGGATGGAGTTCTGCCTCCATCCAACTGTTGGAACAGCGTCCCATGCGCTGTTTCAAGTGCATGGGGCTTGGACATCCGGTCGTCAGATGCCCGTCTAAGAAGGATCGCAGCGGTCTCTGCTACCGCTGCGGGACCGACGGGCACTCCGCATTTGAGTGCGAGGCGGCATATAGGTGTGCAGTATGTGCGGACGCCGGGCTCCCGGCCAATCACCGCATGGGGGGAATGAATTGCTCCCCCCCAGCTGTAAAGGGCCGTCTTACGGCCGCTAAGCCGACAGCCGTGGCCGGGGCCTCAGGCACTACCAGGGAGGAGCCAATGGACACCGTCAATGTCCAGTAGGCCCACTGCTAAGTTCCTCCAGGTTAATATCAACCACTCCGCTGGGGCACAGGATCTACTGTGTCAGTCCATGGCGGAGTGGGAGATACACCTGGCGGTGGTAGCGGAGCCATATACGGTCCCCCATAATGCCAACTGGCTAGGGGACCTGGACGGCTCCGCTGCTATAGCAGTGAGGCCTGGTGGTGAGGCTCCTCCCCTTTCTCTCAGGGAGAGAGGTGCGGGTTTCGTGGCAGCAAACTGGGGGAGAATGGTGGTCGTGTCGACCTACTTCTCCCCAAACCGCAGTCGGGCGGACTTCGAGTTCTTCCTGGCTGCGGTGGAGGGGGTGGTGAGGCGTGCGGCCCCACTCCCAGTTTTGGTGGCGGGAGACCTCAACGCCAAGTCATCGGCGTGGGGGTCATCCCGTACGGACGTGAGGGGGGGTATTCTGGAGTCCTGGGCACTGGGCCTGGGGCTCCAGGTACTCAATCGCGGTACCTCTCCCACGTGCGTACGGTGGCAAGGTACGTCCATTGTGGACGTATCCTTTGCCACTGCTGCCCTTGCTGCGCAAACCCGTAGCTGGCGGGTCGAGGAAGAAGTGGAGACCCTATCGGACCATCTGTACGTCCGATACGAGGTCTCCACGCTGGCCCCCAGCGCGCCACAGCGTCGGGATCACACGGCGGGTGCTGCCTTTCCCAGGTGGGCACTCGCCAAGCTCCGCCCGGATGTGGCGGAGGAGGCTGCGATGGTGAGGGAGTGGTCGTCTCTCCCCCCTCACCTCGCAGGGGATCCCGACGGCATGGCAGACCATTTCGCAGACGACCTGCGGGCCGTTTGCAATGCTGCCATGCCCCTGTGGCGCCCTCCTCCCAAATGGAAGAAGGTTTACTGGTGGGCGCAGGAGATAGCTCTCCTGCGCACCACCTGTTTGGCGGCTAGGCGCGCCCTACTCCGCTGCCGGAGGAGGCGTACCAGGAGGACGCCTGACGAGGAGGTCCTCCTTCGTCAGGCGTACAGGGAGGCTCACAAGGCCCTGCAGAAGGGAATCTGCAGGGCCAAAGAAGAGGCACACGAGCGCTTCCTGGCCCTCCTGGACGCCGACCCCTGGGGCCGTCCGTATAGGGTTGTGAGGGGGAAATTTGCATCGAGCTCCCCCTCGACAGCCAACCTTGGCCCGGAGCTGCTTGAAAAGGTCATGGGGTCCCTGTTCCCGACCCCTGGCCGATTCGAGCCCCCTCCCATGGAGCCTCCGGAACCACTCCCGGAGCTCGAGGTGGAGGGTCCTCCCGTCTCTGACGCGGAGTTTGAGGCGGTGAGGGAGCGGCTCCGGGGCAAGAAGACGGCCCCGGGACCAGACGGAGTCCCGGCCAAGGCCCTAGCAATCGCGCTAGGGCCTCTAGAGGAGAGATTCCGGGCGGTGATGAATGCATGCATCGCCCGGAAAAAGTTCCCGGCGAGATGGAAGGTGGGGCGTCTCTGCCTTCTCCGCAAGGAGGGACGCCCTGCTGACTCGCCGGCGGGGTACCGACCGGTGGTCCTGCTCGACGATTCCGGCAAAGCCATGGAAAGGATTATGGCTCGTCGGATCGTCGAGCATCTGGAAACGGAGGGGCCGAACCTGGATGATCACCAGTTCGGCTTCCGCACCGGTCGGTCCACGGTTGACGCAGTGAGCCTCCTCAAGCGGTGGACTGAGGAGGCCACGGGCAGAGAGGAGGCTGTTGTTGCGGTGTCGCTCGACATCCGCAACGCCTTCAACAGCCTCCCCCACGAAAGTATCAGGGCGGCACTCCGGTTCCACCGAGTGCCGTCCTACCTCTGCGCCCTCGTCAGCGACTACCTCTCCAAACGGGTAGTGCTGTACGAGGGCGCAGACGGGAGAGTCATGCGCCGGCCAGTGGCGGTCGGCGTACCGCAGGGGGCCGTCCTGGGCCCCCTATTGTGGAATCTGGGATATAATTGGGTCCTGCGAGGCAATCTCCTACCAAAAATGGAGATTGTCTGCTTTGCCGACGACACTCTTGTCGCGGCAAGAGCAAAGACGTGGGAGAAGGCAGAACGGCTTGCGTCGGTCGGCACCTCGTTGGTCGTCCGGCGCATCCGTCTGCTGGGATTGGAGGTGGCCCTAGACAAAACTAGGGCCATGGGTTTCCATCCCCCACGCCGCAGGATCCCGCCGGGGCTCCGCGTCCGAGTGGAGGGGGTCCGGATTCCGGTCGAGATGCATTTCAAGTATCTCGGCCTAACTCTGGACCCCCGCTGGAACTTTGAGGAGCACTTCAAGCTCCTCGTTCCACGGCTTATTAAGACCGCAGCCGCACTCGGACGGCTCCTCCCTAACCAGGGAGGACCCAATTCGGCGTGCCGTCGGCTTTACCATGGTGTGGTAAGGTCGATGGCACTCTACGGAGCCCCGGTCTGGGCGGAGTGCCTCACTCCCCGCACCCGGGCCCTCTTACGGAGGCCACAGAGGGTCATGGCGACCCGGGCCGTGCGGGCCTATCGCACGGTCAGCCACGGGGCTGCCTGCCTTCCGTGGGATGTCGATGCCCTGGTTCTGTCCCAGGTGCATCGGCATCGGGTCGCCGCCAGGGCCCTCGGAGAAAGACCCGTTGCCGAGGACGTGCAACGGGTCCGTGCAGAGGCCCATGAGAGGGCCATCGATGATTGGAGTGAGGCACTAATCAATCCCACCGCCGGTCACCGGACGATCCAGGCGATCCGTCCGGTGTTGGAGGACTGGGTGAGGCGCCAAAAAGGCTGCCTCACCTTCCACATGGTGCAGATGATGACCGGACACGGGTGCTTCGGTCATTATCTGCACCGCATAAAAAGGGAGGAGTCGCCGCGGTGCCACCACTGCGGCGACCCCGACGATACGGCCGAGCACACGCTCCAGGTGTGCCCGGCCTGGAGTCCCCAGCGCCGGGAGTTGGAAGTGGCGCTGGGTGGAGCTGATGTCACACTGCCAAACATGGTCGAAGCCATGCTTGGCAGTGTGGCCACTTGGAAAACAGTTGCCGCCTTCTGCGGATATATAATGTCGCAGAAGGAGGCAGCTGAGAGGGAGCGAGAGGAAGAGGCCGGTCTCGCTTCCCTCAGACGTAGGCGGCGGGGCAGGAGAAGGCGGGCATACCAAGCCCGTCTTTGAATGTCCCAGGGGACCTGCGCACATAGCTGGCCAGCTATGTGTGCCTGCACTAGGTCCCACCGTCTGGGGATTGCCTGGGTGTCTCCGGGCAATCCTCCGTTGGCGTTAGCCTAGCTAGTCGGCTAGGCTGCCCTGGGGTGGATCGGAGTTTGGTGCCTCGGCAGAACCCGGTTCACTCCTTTCACAGGGCAAGGAGGCACCGGGGAGTTTTAGTGGGTATTCCCAGTGCCGCTATGATCAGGTGCTGGGCGACCCCCACATATCCCTACCGTCTAGCCAGCGGTAGGGAATCTGTAAGCGGATTACTCCTCGTCAAAAAAAAAAAAAAAAAAAAAAAAAAAAAAAAAAAAAAAAAAAAAAAAAAAAAAAAAAGGTTAGGTTAGGTTAGGTTAGGTTAGGTTAGGTTAGGTTAGGTTAGGTTAGGTTAGGTTAGGTTAGGTTAGGTTAGGTTAGGTTAGGTTAGGTTAGGTTAGGTTAGGTTAGGTTAGGTTAGGTTAGGTTAGGTTAGGTTAGGTTAGGTTAGGTTAGGTTAGGTTAGGTTAGGTTAGGTTAGGTTAGGTTAGGTTAGGTTAGGTTAGGTTAGGTTAGGTTAGGTTAGGTTAGGTTAGGTTAGGTTAGGTTAGGTTAGGTTAGGTTAGGTTAGGTTAGGTTAGGTTAGGTTAGGTTAGGTTAGGTTAGGTTAGGTTAGGTTAGGTTAGGTTAGGTTAGGTTAGGTTAGGTTAGGTTAGGTTAGGTTAGGTTAGGTTAGGTTAGGTTAGGTTAGGTTAGGTTAGGTTAGGTTAGGTTAGGTTAGGTTAGGTTAGGTTAGGTTAGGTTAGGTTAGGTTAGGTTAGGTTAGGTTAGGTTAGGTTAGGTTAGGTTAGGTTGACGGCATGGCAGACCATTTCGCGGACGACCTGCGGGAAGTCTGCAATGCTGCCATGCCTCTGTGGCGCCCTCCTCCCAAATGGAAGAAGGTCTATTGGTGGGCGCAGGAGATAGCTCTCCTGCGCACCACGTGTTTAGCGGCAAGGCGCGCCCTTCTTCGTTGCCGGAGGAGGCGTTCCAGGAGGACGCCTGACGAAGAGGTCCTCCTTCGTCAGGCGTACAGGGAGGCTCACAAGGCCCTGCAGAAGGGAATCTGCAGGGCCAAAGAAGAGGCGCACGAGCGCTTCCTGGCCCTCCTGGACGCCGACCCCTGGGGTCGTCCGTATAGGGTTGTGAGGGGGAAATTCGCATCGAGCTCCCCCTCGACAGCCAATCTTGGCCCGGAGCTGCTTGAAAAGGTCATGGGGTCCCTGTTTCCGACCCCTGGCCGATTTGAGCCCCCTCCCATGGAGCCTCCGGAACCACTCCCGGAGCTCGAGGTGGAGGGTCCTCCCGTCTCAGATGCGGAATTTGAGGCGGTGAGGGAGCGGCTTCGGGGCAAGAAGACGGCCCCGGGACCAGATGGAGTCCCGGCCAAGGCCCTAGCAATTGCGCTAGGGCCTCTAGAGGAGAGATTCCGGGCGGTCATCAATGCATGCATCGCCCGGAGAAGTTTCCCGGCGAGATGGAAGGTGGGGCGCCTCTGCCTTCTCCGCAAGGAGGGCCGCCCTGCCGACTCGCCGGCGGGGTACCGACCGGTGGTCCTGCTCGACGATTCCGGTAAAGCCATGGAAAGGATCATGGCTCGTCGGATCGTCGAGCATTTGGAAACGGTGGGGCCGAACTTGGACGAGCACCAGTTCGGCTTCCGCACCGGTCGGTCCACCGTTGACGCGGTGAGCCTCCTCAGGCGGTGGACTGAGGAGGCCACGGGTAGAGGGGAGGCTGTTGTTGCGGTGTCGCTCGACATCCGCAACGCCTTCAACAGCCTCCCCCACGAATGTATCAGGGCGGCACTTCGGTTCCACCGAGTGCCGTCCTACCTCTGCGCCCTCGTCAACGACTACCTCTCTGAACGGGTAGTGCTGTACGAGGGCGCAGATGGGAATGTTATGCGCCGGCCAGTGGCGGTCGGCGTACCGCAGGGGGCCGTCCTGGGCCCCCTATTGTGGAATCTGGGATATAATTGGGTCCTGCGAGGCAATCTCCTACCCAAAATGGAGATTGTCTGCTTTGCCGACGACACTCTCGTAGCGGCAAGAGCAAAGACGTGGGAGAAAGCAGAACGGCTTGCGTCGGTCGGCACCTCGTTGGTCGTCCGGCGCATCCGTCTGCTCGGATTGGAGGTGGCCCTAGACAAAACTAGGGCCATGGGTTTCCATCCCCCACGCCGCAGGATCCCGCCGGGGCTCCGCGTCCGAGTGGAGGGGGTCCGGATTCCGGTCGAGATGCATTTCAAATATCTCGGCCTAACTCTGGACCCCCGCTGGAACTTTGAGGAGCACTTCAAGCTCCTCGTTCCACGGCTTATTAAGACCGCAGCCGCACTCGGACGGCTCCTCCCTAACCAGGGAGGACCCAATTCGGCGTGCCGTCGGCTTTACCATGGTGTGGTAAGGTCGATGGCACTCTACGGAGCCCCGGTCTGGGCGGAGTGCCTCACTCCCCGCACCCGGGCCCTCTTACGGAGGCCACAGAGGGTCATGGCGACCCGGGCCGTGCGGGCTTATCGCACGGTCAGCCACGGGGCTGCCTGCGTGCTAGCAGGCATGCTTCCGTGGGATGTCGATGCCCTGGTTCTGTCCCAGGTGCATCGGCATCGGGTCGCCGCTAGGGCCCTCGGAGAAAGACCCGTTGCCGAGGACGTGCAACGGGTCCGTGCAGAGGCCCATGAGAGGGCCATCGATGATTGGAGTGAGGCACTAATCAATCCCACCGCCGGTCACCGGACGATCATAGCGATTCGTCCGGTGTTGGAGGACTGGGTGAGGCGCCAAAAAGGCTGCCTCACCTTCCACATGGTGCAGATGATGACCGGACACGGGTGCTTCGGTCATTATCTGCACCGCATAAAAAGGGAGGAGTCGCCGCGGTGCCACCACTGCGGCGACCCCGACGATACGGCCGAGCACACGCTCCAGGTGTGCCCGGCCTGGAGTCCCCAGCGTCACGAGCTAGAAGTGGCGCTGGGTGGAGTGGACGTCACACTGCCAAACATGGTCGTAGCCATGCTTGGCAGTGTGGCCATCTGGAAAGCAGCTGCCGCCTTCTGCGGATATGTAATGTCGCAGAAGGAGGCAGCTGAGAGGGAGCGAGAGGAAGCGGCCGGTCTCGCTTCCCTCAGACGTAGGCGGCGGGGCAGGAGAAGGCGGGCATACCAAGCCCGTCTTTGAATGTCCCAGGGGACCTGCGCACATAGCTGGCCAGCTATGTGTGCCTGCACTAGGTCCCACCGTCTGGGGATTGCCTGGGTGTCTCCGGGCAATCCTCCGTTGGCGTTAGCCTAGCCAGTCGGCTAGACTGCCCTGGAGTGGATCGGAGTTTGGTGCCTCGGCAGAACCCGGTTCACTCCGTTCACAGGGCAAGGAGGCACCGGGGAGTTTTAGTGGGTATTCCCAGTGCCGCTATGATTAGGTGCTGGGCGACCCCCACATATCCTTACCGTCTAGCCAGCGGTAGGGAATCTGTAAGCGGATTACTCCTCGTCAAAAAAAAAAAAAAAAAAAAAAAAAAAAAAAAAAAAGGTTAGGTTAGGTTAGGTTAGGTTAGGTTAGGTTAGGTTAGGTTAGGTTAGGTTAGGTTAGGTTAGGTTAGGTTAGGTTAGGTTAGGTTAGGTTAGGTTAGGTTAGGTTAGGTTAGGTTAGGTTAGGTTAGGTTAGGTTAGGTTAGGTTAGGTTAGGTTAGGTTAGGTTAGGTTAGGTTAGGTTAGGTTAGGTTAGGTTAGGTTAGGTTAGGTTAGGTTAGGTTAGGTTAGGTTAGGTTAGGTTAGGTTAGGTTAGGTTAGGTTAGGTTAGGTTAGGTTAGGTTAGGTTAGGTTAGGTTAGGTTAGGTTAGGTTAGGTTAGGTTAGGTTAGGTTAGGTTAGGTTAGGTTAGGTTAGGTTAGGTTAGGTTAGGTTAGGTTAGGTTAGGTTAGGTTAGGTTAGGTTAGGTTAGGTTAGGTTAGGTTAGGTTAGGTTAGGTTAGGTTAGGTTAGGTTAGGTTAGGTTAGGTTAGGTTAGGTTAGGTTAGGTTAGGTTAGGTTAGGTTAGGTTAGGTTAGGTTAGGTTAGGTTGGCCCTAGCAATTGCGCTAGGGCCTCTAGAGGAGAGATTCCGGGCGATCATGAATGCATGCATCGCCCGGAAAAAGTTCCCGGCGAGATGGAAGGTGGGGCGTCTCTGCCTTCTCCGCAAGGAGGGCCGCCCTGCCGACTCGCCGGCGGGGTACCGACCGGTGGTCCTGCTCGACGATTCCGGCAAAGCCATGGAAAGGGTTATGGCGCGTCGGATCGTCGAGCATCTGGAAACGGAGGGGCCGAACCTGGACGAACACCAGTTCGGCTTCCGCACCGGTCGGTCAACCGTTGACGCGGTGAGCCTCCTCAGGCGGTGGACTGAGGAGGCCACCGGCAGAGGGGAGGCTGTTGTTGCGGTGTCGCTCGACATCCGCAACGCCTTCAACAGCCTCCCCCACGAATGTATCAGGGCGGCACTCCGGTTCCACCGAGTGCCGTCCTACCTCTGCGCCCTCGTCAACGACTACCTCTCCGAACGGGTAGTGCTGTACGAGGGCGCAGACGGCGTAGTTATGCGCCGGCCAGTGGCGGTCGGCGTACCGCAGGGGGCCGTCCTCGGCCCCCTATTGTGGAATCTGGGATATAATTGGGTCCTGCGAGGCAATCTCCTACCCAAAATGGAGATTGTCTGCTTTGCCGACGACACTCTCGTCGCGGCAAGAGCAAAGACGTGGGAGCAAGCAGAACGGCTTGCGTCGGTCGGCACCTCGTTGGTCGTCCGACGCATCCGTCTGCTGGGATTGGAGGTGGCCCTAGACAAAACTAGGGCCATGGGTTTCCATCCCCCACGCCGCAGGATCCCGCCGGGGCTCCGCGTCCGAGTGGAGGGGGTCCGGATTCCGGTCGAGATGCATTTCAAGTATCTCGGCCTAACTCTGGACCCCCGCTGGAACTTTGAGGAGCACTTCAAGCTCCTCGTTCCACGGCTTATTAAGACCGCAGCCGCACTCGGACGGCTCCTCCCTAACCAGGGAGGACCCAATTCAGCGTGCCGTCGGCTTTACCATGGTGTGGTAAGGTCGATGGCACTCTACGGAGCCCCGGTCTGGGCGGAGTGCCTCACTCCTCGCACCCGGGCCCTCTTACGGAGGCCTCAAAGGGTCATGGCGACCCGGGCCGTGCGGGCCTATCGCACGGTCAGCCACGGGGCTGCCTGCGTGCTAGCGGGTATGCTTCCGTGGGATGTCGATGCCCTGGTTCTGTCCCAGGTGCATCGGCATCGGGTCGCCGCCAGGGCCCTCGGAGAAAGACCCGTTGCCGAGGACGTGCAACGGGTCCGTGCAGAGGCCCATGAGAGGGCCATCGATGATTGGAGTGAGGCACTAAACAATCCCACCGCCGGTCACCGGACGATCATAGCGATTCGTCCGGTGTTGGAGGACTGGGTGAGGCGCCAAAAAGGCTGCCTCACCTTCCACATGGTGCAGATGATGACCGGACACGGGTGCTTCGGTCATTATCTGCACCGAATAAAAAGGGAGGAGTCGCCGCGGTGCCACCACTGCGGCGACCCAGACGATACGGCCGAGCACACGCTCCAGGTGTGCCCGGCCTGGAGTCCCCAGCGCCGGGAGTTGGAAGTGGCGCTGGGTGGAGCTGATGTCACACTGCCAAACATGGTCGAAGCCATGCTTGGCAGTGTGGCCACCTGGAAAACAGTTGCCGCCTTCTGCGGATATATAATGTCGCAGAAGGAGGCAGCTGAGAGGGAGCGAGAGGAAGAGGCCGGTCTCGCTTCCCTCAGACGTAGGCGGCGGGGCAGGAGAAGGCGGGCATACCAAGCCCGTCTTTGAATGTCCCAGGGGACCTGCGCACATAGCTGGCCAGCTATGTGTGCCTGCACTAGGTCCCACCGTCTGGGGATTGCCTGGGTGTCTCCGGGCAATCCTCCGTTGGCGTTAGCCTAGCCGGTCGGCTAGACTGCCCTGGAGTGGATCGGAGTTTGGTGCCTCGGCAGAACCCGGTTCACTCCGCTCACAGGGCAAGGAGGCACCGGGGAGTTTTAGTGGGTATTCCCAGTGCCGCTATGATCAGGTGCTGGGCGACCCCCACATATCCCTACCGTCTAGCCAGCGGTAGGGAATCTGTAAGCGGATTACTCCTCGTCAAAAAAAAAAAAAAAAAAAAAAGGTTAGGTTAGGTTAGGTTAGGTTAGGTTAGGTTAGGTTAGGTTAGGTTAGGTTAGGTTAGGTTAGGTTAGGTTAGGTTAGGTTAGGTTAGGTTAGGTTAGGTTAGGTTAGGTTAGGTTAGGTTAGGTTAGGTTAGGTTAGGTTAGGTTAGGTTAGGTTAGGTTAGGTTAGGTTAGGTTAGGTTAGGTTAGGTTAGGTTAGGTTAGGTTAGGTTAGGTTAGGTTAGGTTAGGTTAGGTTAGGTTAGGTTAGGTTAGGTTAGGTTAGGTTAGGTTAGGTTAGGTTAGGTTAGGTTAGGTTAGGTTAGGTTAGGTTAGGTTAGGTTAGGTTAGGTTAGGTTAGGTTAGGTTAGGTTAGGTTAGGTTAGGTTAGGTTAGGTTAGGTTAGGTTAGGTTAGGTTAGGTTAGGTTAGGTTAGGTTAGGTTAGGTTAGGTTAGGTTAGGTTAGGTTAGGTTAGGTTAGGTTAGGTTAGGTTAGGTTAGGTTAGGTTAGGTTAGGTTAGGTTAGGTTAGGTTAGGTTAGGTTAGGTTAGGTTAGGTTAGGTTAGGTTAGGTTAGGTTAGGTTAGGTTAGGTTAGGTTAGGTTAGGTTAGGTTAGGTTAGGTTAGGTTAGGTTAGGTTAGGTTAGGTTAGGTTAGGTTAGGTTAGGTTAGGTTAGGTTAGGTTAGGTTAGGTTAGGTTAGGTTAGGTTAGGTTAGGTTAGGTTAGGTTAGGTTAGGTTAGGTTAGGTTAGGTTAGGTTAGGTTAGGTTAGGTTAGGTTAGGTTAGGTTAGGTTAGGTTAGGTTAGGTTAGGTTAGGTTAGGTTAGGTTAGGTTAGGTTAGGTTAGGTTAGGTTAGGTTAGGTTAGGTTAGGTTAGGTTAGGTTAGGTTAGGTTAGGTTAGGTTAGGTTAGGTTAGGTTAGGTTAGGTTAGGTTAGGTTAGGTTAGGTTAGGTTAGGTTAGGTTAGGTTAGGTTAGGTTAGGTTAGGTTAGGTTAGGTTAGGTTAGGTTAGGTTAGGTTAGGTTAGGTTAGGTTAGGTTAGGTTAGGTTAGGTTAGGTTAGGTTAGGTTAGGTTGGGGCCGAAATTTTCCAAAATTTCAGTATTTTCAATCGTGAATAACTTTGTTATTAGTTGGTGCATTTCGTTGTTGCGCATATCGATTGAAGCCTTTTTCAAGGCTCCTTCGATCTGCACACAGCAGTTGTTGTTTTTCTTCGTTGTTATTGTTGATTTTGTTGTTTTTGTTTTTTTCTGTTAGAAAATTTTTAGATAAAAACCGCGATAAGTCCCGGTTCCCGTAGCCGGATCTTGTCGCGGTCTAAGGCTGAAAGTTGCCTCCCCGTGAGCTCTTTCAGCCAGTCTAGAAATTTTCTTCAGATTCCTTGTTGTTAAGTTTTTATTACTGTTTTTGTTGTTAGTTTTTTAAGGAAATTTGTTGTTTTTGCTGATAACTTCGGTGCCAACAGCCGGATCGCGTCGCGGATTTGGGTTGAAAGAAGCCTCTTCGGAAGCTCTTTCACCCAGTCCAAACCGGTTGTTGGTGACCCTTGTTATTCAGGAGATATTGTTGTTTTTGTTGTTTAGTTTTAGGAAATATTGTTATTTTGTTAAATTGTGGGGTAACACCTTCGTTGTTCTGTCCCCCCTCTTGTAGGGGTGGACTCACCAACGAGTTCGGAGGTCGGCAGGGCCATATCGTGGCCCATGTCGGACTCCGCTGAAACAAGCGGGCCAAGCCCGAAGGAGAAAACGGGGGCAACGAGGCTCCTTTATTCTAAGGTACTGACCCGTTCGGCGGCCCGCAAACGGTCCGCTGCAAAGGAAGTGTCGGAGGACTCTAGGTCCTCCAACAAGTTTTTCGACCTGGCGTCCGGGTCGGAAGAAATGGAGGAGCTTGCGGAACCCTCAGTTCCGCTCAAGTTTAAGAAGGGAAGTAAGGGCCGCGGCGGCAAAGCTCTCGGCCACGACTTTGGAGTGTCGCGAGCTCGACGCGAATTGCAGAGTGTTTCGGACACAGACTCCGACAGGTCCGAGAGGACCTACCGGTCCGCAAAGTCGTCGGCAGGCTCGCTAGAGCAGCTCACCCAAAAGGCCGAAGCCAGTGCAGCAGCGATATTCGAGGTTGTCCGCAAATCGGGCAACCTCAAAGGAACATCCCAGAGAGATATCAAGGAGAACACCCAATCCATCCTCGGAGTAGTGGAGGCGGTGGCGGCGCGCAAGTCATCCAATGAAAATCGGAGACTTCGCGCCGATAACAAAAGGCTCCGCGGACAAATCGACGCACTTATCCAGGAAGTGACGGCGCTTCGTAGGGCCTTTTCCGAAAGGCCCTTACCGGAAAGGATTCCAGCCGAGCACCAGGCTGTAGCACCGCCCCCTACAGTGGCTGATTCACAGCCACTGTCCAGGGCGGAATTCCTAGAGGCGTTTTCCGCTCTTCAGGCGGAGCTGACAGCCCATGTGGGGGGTGTAGTTAACGCCCACCTGGATGGACTGGAGGTGGATGGGAGGCTCCTCCCTGCGCGTCAGCTCCGTCCTCCTCTAAGGGCGGACAAGAAACGGGAGGATCGTATAGCGTCCTCCCAGAATGAATCGGGGTCAACCCTTGCCCCCCTGGCGAACCTACCAAAAAAGGCAAGGGTGGTCAAAGCGGCGAAGCCCGTCTCTAAGGCTCCTGTGCCGCAGCCGGGGCGCTCGGTTGAGGCGTCTGAGTCGTGGACCGAGGTGGTCAGGCGCAAGAAGCGCGCTCCTGCCACTCCAGCCCCGAAAGCTGCGAAGGCGATTGTAAACAAGCTCCCCAAAGAGCACAAAAAGCTGGCGGTCGTTGTGGCCCTCAAACCCGAGGCCATCGAGAAGGGGGCCACTTACAAAAAGGCCTTGGATAGGACCAAGGCCTCTGTCTCTTTGGACGCTTTGGGCATCGGTCCAGCCCAGTTTCGCACGGGTGTCACGGGAGCCCGTATCCTCGAGCTCCCGAAGGAAACTACGCCCGTGCAGGCAGACAAGCTGGCTGCCCAAATAAGAGCCGTACTAGGGGACGACGCCAAGGTGACGCGTCCTATAAAATCGGTCGACATCCGGGTCAACGGGCTCGATGATTCGGTGTCGGCCGAAGAGGTGCAGATGGCTCTGGCTCATAGCACGGGCTGCCCCCCTGAGCAATTCAGGGTGGGCAAGGTCCACCCGGGAGCCAGAGGAGTGGGCTCGGCCTTCGCATCGTGCCCTGTCGAAGCCGCCAGGAAGCTGGCGTCCGGGGGTCGTTTAACGGTTGGATGGAGCTCGGCCTCCGTCCAACTATTGGAGCAGCGCCCCATGCGCTGCTACAAGTGTATGGGGCTCGGCCACCCGGTCGTCAGATGCCCGTCTAAAAAGGATCGCAGCGGTCTCTGCTACCGCTGCGGGACCGACGGGCACTCCGCATTTGAATGCGAGGCGGCGTACAGGTGCGCGGTCTGCGCGGACGCCGGGCTCCCGGCCAATCACCGCATGGGGGGAATGAATTGCTCCCCCCCAGCTGTAAAGGGTCGTCTTACGGCTGTTAAGCCGACAGCCGTAGCCGGGGCTTCTGGCATAACCAGGGAGGAGCCAATGGAAACCCTTCATGTCAAGTAGGCCCACTGCTAAAATCCTCCAGGCGAATATCAACCACTCCGCTGGGGCACAGGATCTACTGTGTCAGTCCATGGCGGAGTGGGAGATACACCTGGCGGTGGTGGCGGAGCCATACACGGTCCCCCATAATGCCAACTGGCTAGGGGACCTGGACGACTCCGCTGCCATAGCAGTGAGGCCTGGCGGTGAGGCTCCTCCCCTTTCTCTCAGGGAGAGAGGTGCGGGTTTCGTGGCAGCAAATTGGGGGAGAATGGTGGTCGTGTCGACCTACTTCTCCCCAAACCGCAGTCGGGCGGACTTCGAGTCCTTCCTGGCTGCGGTGGAGGGGGTGGTGAGGCGTGCGGCCCCACTCCCAGTTTTGGTGGCGGGAGACCTCAACGCCAAGTCCTCGGCGTGGGGGTCCCCCCGTACGGACGTGAGGGGGGGTATACTGGAGTCCTGGGCGCTGGGCCTGGGGCTCCAGGTACTCAACCGCGGTACCTCTCCCACGTGCGTACGGTGGCAAGGTACGTCCATTGTGGACGTATCCTTTGCCACTGCTGCCCTTGCTGCCCAAACCCGTAGCTGGCGGGTCGAGGAAGATGTGGAGACCCTGTCGGACCACCTGTATGTCCGATATGAGGTCTCCACGTTGGCCCCCAGTGCGTCACAGCGTCGGGATCCTTCGGCGGGTGTCGCCTTCCCTAGGTGGGCACTCGCCAAGCTCCGCCCGGATGTGGCGGAGGAGGCTGCGATGGTGAGGGAGTGGTCTTCTCTCCCCCCTCACCTCGCAGGGGATCCCGAAGGCATGGCAGACCATTTCGCGGATGACCTGCGGGCCGTCTGCAATGCTGCCATGCCGCTGTGGCGCCCTCCTCCCAAGTGGAAAAAAGTTTATTGGTGGGCGCAGGAGATTGCTCTCCTGCGCACCAAGTGTCTGGCGGCTAGGCGCGCCCTACTCCGCTGCCGGAGGAGGCGTACCAGGAGGACGCCTGACGAAGAGGTCCTCCTTCGTCAGGCGTACAGGGAGGCTCACAAGGCCCTGCAGAAAGGAATCTGCAGGGCCAAAGAAGAGGCTCATGAGCGCTTCCTGGCCCTCCTGGACGCCGACCCCTGGGGCCGTCCGTATAGGGTTGTGAGGGGGAAATTCGCAGCAAGCTCCCCCTCGACAGCCAATCTTGGCCCGGAGCTGCTTGAAAAGGTCATGGGGTCTTTGTTCCCGACCCCTGGCCGATTCGAGCCCCCTCCCATGGAGCCTCCGGAACCACTTCCGGAGCTCGAGGTGGAGGGTCTTCCCGTCTCAGATGTGGAATTTGAGGCGGTGAGGGAGCGACTTCGGGGCAAGAAGACGGCCCCGGGACCAGACGGAGTCCCGGCCAAGGCCCTAGCAATTGCGCTAGGGCCTCTAGAGGAGAGATTCCGGGCGATCATGAATGCATGCATCGCCCGGAAAAAGTTCCCGGCGAGATGGAAGGTGGGGCGTCTCTGCCTTCTCCGCAAGGAGGGCCGCCCTGCCGACTCGCCGGCGGGGTACCGACCGGTGGTCCTGCTCGACGATTCCGGCAAAGCCATGGAAAGGGTTATGGCGCGTCGGATCGTCGAGCATCTGGAAACGGAGGGGCCGAACCTGGACGAACACCAGTTCGGCTTCCGCACCGGTCGGTCAACCGTTGACGCGGTGAGCCTCCTCAGGCGGTGGACTGAGGAGGCCACCGGCAGAGGGGAGGCTGTTGTTGCGGTGTCGCTCGACATCCGCAACGCCTTCAACAGCCTCCCCCACGAATGTATCAGGGCGGCACTCCGGTTCCACCGAGTGCCGTCCTACCTCTGCGCCCTCGTCAACGACTACCTCTCCGAACGGGTAGTGCTGTACGAGGGCGCAGACGGCGTAGTTATGCGCCGGCCAGTGGCGGTCGGCGTACCGCAGGGGGCCGTCCTCGGCCCCCTATTGTGGAATCTGGGATATAATTGGGTCCTGCGAGGCAATCTCCTACCCAAAATGGAGATTGTCTGCTTTGCCGACGACACTCTCGTCGCGGCAAGAGCAAAGACGTGGGAGCAAGCAGAACGGCTTGCGTCGGTCGGCACCTCGTTGGTCGTCCGACGCATCCGTCTGCTGGGATTGGAGGTGGCCCTAGACAAAACTAGGGCCATGGGTTTCCATCCCCCACGCCGCAGGATCCCGCCGGGGCTCCGCGTCCGAGTGGAGGGGGTCCGGATTCCGGTCGAGATGCATTTCAAGTATCTCGGCCTAACTCTGGACCCCCGCTGGAACTTTGAGGAGCACTTCAAGCTCCTCGTTCCACGGCTTATTAAGACCGCAGCCGCACTCGGACGGCTCCTCCCTAACCAGGGAGGACCCAATTCAGCGTGCCGTCGGCTTTACCATGGTGTGGTAAGGTCGATGGCACTCTACGGAGCCCCGGTCTGGGCGGAGTGCCTCACTCCTCGCACCCGGGCCCTCTTACGGAGGCCTCAAAGGGTCATGGCGACCCGGGCCGTGCGGGCCTATCGCACGGTCAGCCACGGGGCTGCCTGCGTGCTAGCGGGTATGCTTCCGTGGGATGTCGATGCCCTGGTTCTGTCCCAGGTGCATCGGCATCGGGTCGCCGCCAGGGCCCTCGGAGAAAGACCCGTTGCCGAGGACGTGCAACGGGTCCGTGCAGAGGCCCATGAGAGGGCCATCGATGATTGGAGTGAGGCACTAAACAATCCCACCGCCGGTCACCGGACGATCATAGCGATTCGTCCGGTGTTGGAGGACTGGGTGAGGCGCCAAAAAGGCTGCCTCACCTTCCACATGGTGCAGATGATGACCGGACACGGGTGCTTCGGTCATTATCTGCACCGAATAAAAAGGGAGGAGTCGCCGCGGTGCCACCACTGCGGCGACCCAGACGATACGGCCGAGCACACGCTCCAGGTGTGCCCGGCCTGGAGTCCCCAGCGCCGGGAGTTGGAAGTGGCGCTGGGTGGAGCTGATGTCACACTGCCAAACATGGTCGAAGCCATGCTTGGCAGTGTGGCCACCTGGAAAACAGTTGCCGCCTTCTGCGGATATATAATGTCGCAGAAGGAGGCAGCTGAGAGGGAGCGAGAGGAAGAGGCCGGTCTCGCTTCCCTCAGACGTAGGCGGCGGGGCAGGAGAAGGCGGGCATACCAAGCCCGTCTTTGAATGTCCCAGGGGACCTGCGCACATAGCTGGCCAGCTATGTGTGCCTGCACTAGGTCCCACCGTCTGGGGATTGCCTGGGTGTCTCCGGGCAAT